>JASVEL010005530.1:0-600000 GCA_032618575.1 Nicotiana noctiflora
GAATCGCCCCCAGAGAATGACGAAGAGTATATGAGTAAATGATGTAGCTCAGCATGAGTGAGCTTCGTATCATCAAATCTACTTATGTAAATACTCATGTTGAGTTATTATATAGAGATAGCTATCCCTGTTATTATGTGTTGGTCACTAAGAAGATTTATGAGGCTAAAAGTGACTTTATATCACTACTACGGTGAGTTTTGATTTAACACCTGAAGTAATTAATTCCAATTGCTAATTATATATCATATCGGCATGAGGGTTCATTTTATGTCGTGAGTTTCTTTGACGGACAATTATTGAAAAGAATAAAGAGAGGAAATAAAAATTTTCAGCCGGTACAATATGCAAGTACTTGTGATTTAGAGTTGAGGATGAGGTCTTCCAATTTTTGTATAATGTGAAATATTTTTTTTAACCGAGCTACAAGCTGCGGTGGATATTACATGAGGACAGGGTCCTGGTAGTGAGAAGTTTGTGTTTAAAATTTTTCCTTTTTAAAAAAGATAAAAAAAATCTTGTACTATATCCTAAATTTGAGCCATGTTTGTTAGGATTATTTTGTATAATTTCTATTCATATTTAGCCAATTCTGTTTCGTAAGCGTTGAGTTTAGCCTTTGACGAGCACCCAGGTGCGGATAAATATGACTCATTAATTCGAAAAAGTAATCACGAGGTCTCCATACCTCATTCTGAGTAAAGTGGGAGTTCTGGAATAAGGTATTTGATAACACGCAGTTAATTGGCAATGTTGTAATTTAGGGACAACTCTTATGGCCAGAGTCATGGTTATGTGCATACGTACGAGGTACTCATGCCTTAGTAGACTTGTTCGTGATAGTCCCCATTGATAATGTATTGATATGCTCCCGTAGTTAGGAAGAGCATACGCAGCATCTCAGAGTGGCTCTCCAGACTCTGGAAAAGTAGTCAGCTATATGCAAATACCTCAAGAGTGTGAGTTCTGGCTAAGTACAGTTGCATTACTGGATCAAGTTGTGACGGTAGAAGGTATACATGTCGATCCAAGGAAGATGGAGGTAGTCAAGCATTGGCCTAGACTAACATTAGCCACCAAGATCCGGAGTTTCTTAGGGTTAGTAGAGTATTATTGGCGATTTGTAGAGGGGTTCTCTTCTATTGCAGTCTCGATGACTAGGTTGACCCAGAAGGGTGTCCAGTTCAAGTGGTCAGATGAGTGTGAGGCGAGCTTTCAGAAGCTCAAGACAGCTTTGACTACGACACCAGTGTTGATTGATGTAAGGCCCCGTAAAAATTTTGTGCATAAAACCTAGTAGCTGTGGTGTCATGGTGCCAGATATGGTGTACGAAGCTATGGAAAAGGTCAAGGTTATTCAGGAGAGAATGAAAACAGCACAGAGTCGTCAAAAGTCCTATGCGGACGTTCGTCGAAGGGATTTGGAGTTTCAAGTCGATGATTGGGTGTTCTTGAGGGTATCTCCTATGAAGGGAGTCATGCGATTCGGAAAGAAAGGGAAATTGAGTCCTAGGTATGTCGGGCCATATCGGATCGTTCAAAGGATTGGTCAAGTTGCTTATAGGCTAGAGTTGCCTCCCGAGATGTCATCAGTGCATCCGGTATTCCATGTGTCCATGTTGAAGAAAGTGATTGGAGATCCATCCACCATCATGCCAGTCGAAGCTATAGAGGTTAATGAAAATTTGTCATATGAAGAAGTTCCAGTTGCCATTCTTGATAGGCAAGTCCATAAGTTGAGAAATAAGGAAGTTGCCTCTGTTAAAGTATTGTGGCGAAGTCAACAAGTCGAGGAGGCCACATGGGAAGCGGAAAAAGAGATGAAGGAAAAGTACCCCCATTTGTTCGATCAAGCCTAGAAGAAATTAGGTGACCCTCCTACTCCTAGTAACTCGTCATCTTGCCTAAGTTGTTTCCCTCTTAGTATTAGTAAAGTCTCCTTCATTTTGTAATGAGTTAAATGTGTTGTTACCTTGGGTCACTTGAACCGTTCTTGACAAATGAAAGCCTTATAAAGATTTACGTGTTTAATAAACAACTAATAGTAAGTGTAGATTGGTAATGGTTTGTTAAGTGTACATGGTGTGTTAAAATGGTTAAATAAGGTAAGAATTCATTGAAGTGACTAGTTTATGTGCAATTGTAACAATGTGATAGAATATGTGCATTCGTTGAGGTAAGAAAGTGTATACCGGTTGTGAAAAGTGTTGTAGTTGTATATTGTTGTTTGGTAATGTGTTTCGGGGGCCCTCTGACAGGTGGATATGTCCATAATACAAAGGAAACTCCGGCGAAATTTTTCTAAAATATAAGAGTTAGTCAAAATTTTGATGGTTGCATATCATGTCTTTCAAAACCAACTCATTTATTTCAAAATCCTCATTCGAGGACGAATGATCTTAAGGGGGGGAGGATGTAAGGCCTCGTAAAAATTTTGTGCATAAAACCTAGTAGCTGTGGTGTCATGGTCCGAATAATGTGTTAGGAATGCGTAGAATTCTTCGCGGCGATCTTGCGTGTCGCGGTTCGGACCCTTGGTAGTGATTTAAGTTTAAAAAATGTAGAGAATTAATTTTTCCGAAAAGTGTCCAATATGCGGTCAAGAATGCGATCGCAAACCCTGACATGCGGACCGCATTCTTGCCGCAAAACGTTCCGGAGAGTTTCCCAAAAATCGTGTCAAAAGTGCGGTCGATATGCGATCGCATGTCAAATCTGCGGTGCACTTTGCGACCGCAGATCAAGCATGCGGACCGCATTCTGGCCGCATTCCTTAACAGAACCTGTGTAAAATTTGGGGCAATTCTGCGGTCACTATACGGACCGCATGTTGATTCTGCGGTCGCATAGTGCACCGCATAATTGACCCCGGCCCAGATTTTTGTAACATTTTGACCCGATCTCTTCTTTAATATAACGCACTTCTTCTTCATTTTATCATATTATCTTACCAAAATTAGAGAGAGAAGAGAGGGTTTTTAGAGAGAGAAATCTTTCATCTTCAAAGATTGTTCCAACCATCTTAATTCCAAGGGATCTTAGGGCAAGGATTCAACATCCCCAATCTTTTCAAGGTAAAAACCCTAACTATTTTCTTTGATTTTCAGTTTTAATTGGGTAAAGAGAGGTTTGCATATAATAGCTTTTAAAAATAGAATTTTTACACTCATGCATGATTATTGAACTTGATTTTTAGTAAAAAGAAGTGAGTAGAAGTAAGAGTCTTCAAGAACAAGGTTGGCAAGAGTAAGATAGCGTGGGTAAGCATAAAGTAGGAAGTTAACGGAAGAAAACTCATCACCAGGTATGTATGGCTAATTTTGATTCTTGTAAAATCGCCCAAATGTGTGCGAATTGTTTTGGCATGTGTCAAATTGAGAAATTTTACGTAATTCTTTGATTTCCTTGCTGAGCATTTGATTGATGTTGAACTATGTGTGGTGTGGTATGAAATATGAATTGAAAGATAAAAAGGTAATCGAGATTGGTAAAGAATTGGGAACAACCATTGTGATGGCATATTTGGCTTATTGTGGAAGGAATTTGAAACACCTTAATTGTGGTAAATTGTTGAACATGATTATGTGGGCATTTTTGATTTTGGAATACTTGTAACTTGGTTTTGATATTGGCTTGAGAAGAAATTGAGAACATGAACCAATGTGTAAGTTGCTTATTTGAACTTGTTGAAATTGTGTGTAGTACCTTATCTACTGTTTGAAATTGTTGTGTTTGTCAACTGTAAGGCGGGGTCGTGTTGCGCGCCGCAACGTGGGGAAATAAGGTGTGGGTTGGGGTGATAAGGGTGGCCGAGGTAATAAGGGTGGTCGGGGCAATAAGGATGGAAAGCGATCGAAATCGCTATTGAAAAATTGATACAAAAATCAATAATGTGAAATTGTGAAAGGAGACAGCAGGAGAGTTTGCAACCTGTGGGGCACCGATTGCCCCTTTGTTTGACTACTTGTGCTTTACGTGATTGATTGGTTATTGTTAAATTGGTTGATCGTAGAAAGTGCTTTGTGTGAGAATTATTTGAAATGAGGAAAATGTGGAAACATGGTTGGCTGGCTTAATTAATTGTTTATGTAATTTAATGGCTTGAGTTTACTTGGGACAAAGTTTGTCCATACATACCAATACAATTCAAGTGTACTGACGTCCCTTTTGCCGGGGACGCTACATTCGTGTTATGATTGTAGGTGGATCAGTAGCAGGCACTTCAGCTCATCGGCAGTAGTATCCTTCTCCTTCCACTGCCCGTTTTGGTGAGCCCCTTTCTTCCTCGGGGCCTTATGTGGTTCATGCCACTCGGTTTAGATTTCATTTTGGTTTTGTAAGGTATAGCCGGAGCCTTGTTACCGGCAAGTATTGTATTTCCCTTTTTGTATCCTAGAGGCTCCATAGACATGTAAACCGTGGGATTGTGGCCTATGTATATGTATGGGGCGTTGTAAATATAAATTATGAACTTGTTAGTGAATCAATCACATGGTTATGTTTATGCATTATGAAATCAGTCATTATTGGTAAAATATTTGGTTAATGAGAAACAATCAACACAGGGTTAACGCGTGGGAATGAAAGGCACCCGGGTCCGCTTGACTGGGGCAACTCTCGGTCAGGCGCCGGTCATGTCCCTCGATTTGGGGCGTGAAAAACTTGGTATCAGAGCCTATGGTTTTTTTTAAAGTGTCCTAGGATGTCTTGGAGCCGTGTCTAGTAGTGCCCTTCTTATAGGTGTGTTGTCGACCACATCATATAAGTAGGGGGCTACACGGCATTTAGGAATTTACCTACTTCTTTGATAATCTATATCGTGCGGTAAAGTGCAATGTGGAGATATCTGTGTCTAATTCGTGCCTTGTTCCCAAATTTTCAGAATATGGCACCTAAGAAGAAGGCTAGACTCGGCCTTAGGGCCAATGCCGACCCAAGTGCAGCCGTTAATCATGTACCCGATGCCGTGGGAGAGAATGACCCACCAGTCCCGAATTTGCATGACCCATCTGTTCAAAACCCAAGTGTCCCTATCCCAGCTGCGGCAGAGGATGCCACCATTCCTCCTGCCAGTGTTCCTGACTCAAATACAGTTCCTGCTTCGGGCTCTGGTATCTCTAATGAAGAACTTAGGGGAGCCATCCATATGTTAACACAGTTAGTGGCCGCCCAGGCCCAGAGATCCCATGATGCCCCTGCATCCTCCAGCGGACAGGGAGATTCCTTTGGCTCCAGAGTCCATCAATTCTTGCGATTGGCCCCTCCGGAATTTTCAGGCACCGATCCAGAGGCTGACCCACAGGAATTCCTTGATGAGATATACAAGACCCTCAGAGTGATGAAGGCTACAGATATAGAGGGGGTAGAGTTGGCCTCTTACAGGCTGAAGGGAGCGGCACGTTCATGGTTCGAAATGTGGGAGGATTCCCGCGAGGAAGGGAGCCCTCCGGCCAGATGGGATGAGTTCGTAGATGCATTTATGGACCACTTCTTGCCTGCCGAGGTGATGGCAGCCCGCGCCACGGAGTTCGAGGTCCTCAAACAGGGCAGTATGAGTGTTTGGGAGTATCACATGGAGTTCGTAAGGTTGTCCAAGTATGCTCCTCATTTAGTGTCGACCATGGATGCCCGGGTTCGGCGGTTTGTTCAGGGCCTTAGCCCTTTGGTGGTGAATGAGGCCGCCACAGCAGCTTTGCACTCAGACATGAACTGTGGGAGGATTGTGGGGTTTGCTCAGGCCACAGAGGCCAGGAAATTGAATATTCGTGCAGAAAGAGAAAGTAGCAGCAAGGCCCGGTCAATGGGTCGTTCAGGGAGATCACTTCCAGGGAGGGGGTCATCAGGGCCATCCCAGTCATATGCTCAGTCCTCCGCGAGTGCACCGCCATCCGTGCACAGTCATCAGCAGGGCAGTTACTCGAGACCTGGTTCAGACAGCAGGAGGTCTCGTCAGTCGGGTCGTCCTGGGGTGAGATCCCAGCAGCAGGGGAGACCTACATGCCCCAAGTGTGGGAGATTTCATATAGAGACTTGCTACCTTGACCTTCCAGTGTGCTTCGGGTGCGGGGTGAGAGGTCACATTCAACGGGACTGCCGTGCACCCCGCCAGGGTATAGGTAGGGGATCTGCTCGATCATCCGGTTCTTCGGCTGCTACATCATCAGCGCGTACTCCAGCATCAGCAGGGCGTGGTGCAGCTAGGGGTGGAGCTCAGGGTAGGGGTGGACCTAGCCGATTCTATGCATTGAGTGACCGCCAGAATGCCGAGGCTTCTCCAGATGTTGTTACAGGTATCCTGTCTGTTCAAACTATTGATTGTTATGCCCTTATTGATCCAGGGTCCTCCTTGTCTTATGTTACTCCATTCATTGCTTCAAGCTTTGGGATAGAACCCGAACAGCTTCATGAGCCGTTCTCTGTGTCGACTCCTATTGGTGATTCTATTACGGCCTCACGAGTCTATAGGAATTGTGTTGTTACGGTGGGTGGTCGTGATACCACAGCCGATCTTATTGAGCTTGGGATGGTAGATTTTGATGTAATTATGGGGATGTATTGGCTTTATTCGTGCTTTGCCAAACTTGACTGTCGAACGAGAGTTATGAGGCTCGAGTTCCCTAACGAGCCACTCATTGAATGGAGAGGAAATGGTGTGGTGCCAAGGGGTAGGTTTATTTCCTACCTTAAGGCTTCGAAGATGATTAAGAAGGGGTGTATCTATCACCTGGTTCGGGTAACGGACACCACCTCGGAGGTGCCTACCCTCGAGTCCGTGCCAATTGTGAATGAATTTCCTGAAGTGTTTCCAGATGAGCTTCCGAGCATCCCGCCGGATAGGGAGATTGATTTCGGAATTGATGTATTGCCAGATACTCAGCCAATATCCATTCCACCTTACAGAATGGCGCCAGCAGAGTTAAGGGAGTTAAAGGAGCAGTTGAGGGATTTATTAGAGAAAGGGTTCATACGACCGAGTGTGTCGCCATGGGGTGCTCCGGTTCTCTTTGTCAGAAAAGAAGGATGGGTCACTTCGAATATGTATTGATTATCGGCAGCTTAACAAAGTCACCATTAAGAATAAATATCCATTGCCTCGAGTGGATGATCCGTTTGACCAATTGCAGGGAGCGAGGTTCTTCTCAAAGATTGATTTACGGTCCGGGTACCACCAGTTGAAAATCAGGGAGCAGGATATTCCTAAAACCGCCTTCAAAACTCGTTATGGTCACTTCGAGTTTTTGGTCATGTCTTTTGGGCTAACCAACGCCCGAGCAGCTTTCATGGACCTTATGAATCGGGTTTTCAAGCCATTCCTAGATTCCTTTGTGATTGTATTCATTGACGATATTCTCATCTACTCTCGGAGCAGGGAAGATCATGCCGTTCACCTCAGAGCAGCATTGCAGACCCTTCTTCAGCATCAATTGTATGCCAAGTTCTCAAAATGTGAGTTTTGGTTGGAGTCCGTAGCTTTTCTAGGGCATGTTATTTCCAGTGAGGGAATTATGGTGGATCCTCGGAAGATTGCGGCAGTGAAAGATTGGCCTAGACCCACGACCCCGACAGAGATTCGCAGCTTTTTGGGTCTGGCAGGGTACTATCGGAGGTTTGTAGAGGGATTCTCAACCCTCACCTCCCCATTGACTAAATTGACGCAGAAAGCAGTTAAGTTCCAGTGGTCCGAAGCATGTGAGAAAAGTTTCCAAGAACCGAAGTCAAGATTGACCTCGGCACCAGTATTGGCCTTGCCAGAAGGCACAGAGGGATTTGTAGTCTATTGTGATGCCTCCCGAGTCGGTTTGGGATGTGTATTGATGCAGCACGGAAAGGTTATAGCTTATGCTTCCAGGAAACTCAAGAATCATGAGAAGAATTATCCGACGCATGATTTGGAACTTGCAGCTGTTGTGTTTGCCTTGAAAATATGGCGACACTATCTTTATGGGGTTCATGTAGATGTGTTTTCAGACCACAAGAGCCTTCAGTATTTGTTCAAGCAGAAAGAGCTGAACCTGAGACAGCGGTGGTGGTTAGAACTACTCAAGGACTATGATATGGACATATTGTAGCATCCAGGGAAGGCAAATGTGGTAGCTGACGCTCTTAGTCGGAAATCCATGGGTAGTTTGGCTCATTTGGGTGTGGATCAGAGACCCCTGGCTCGAGAGGTCTACCAATTAGCCAGCTTGGGGGTTCGTATTTCGGCGTCGGACGAGGGGGATATCTTGGTGCATAATGGAGCAGAATCATCATTGGTCGCGGAAATCAAGGAAAAACAGTTCATGGATCCAGCATTGGTTCGGGTGAAGGAAGCAGTCATGAATGACAAGACCTCAGCATTTGTACTCAGCAGCGAAGATGGTGTATTGTGGTGTCAAGATAGGCTATGTGTTCCGGATGTGGACGAGCTTCGGGAAAGAGTGATGGCAGAGGCTCATACTTCCAGGTATTCTGTGCACCCTGGTTCAACGAAAATGTATCATGATCTCAAGGAGATATATTGGTGGAACAGTATGAAAAGGGATGTGGCAAACTTTGTATCTAAATGCCCGAACTGTCAGCAAGTGAAGGATGAGCATCAATGGCCTGGTGGATTAACTCAACTTATAGAAATACCAAGGTAGAAATGGGAGATGATCAATATGGATTTCGTGGTGGGGTTACCTCGCACTCAGCGTAAGTTCGATTCAGTATGGGTGATAGTAGATCGACTCACCAAATCAGCTCACTTCTTGCCTGTCAAGTTCACTGATTCTGCGGAGCAATATGCAAGATTGTACATCAAAGAGATAGTAAGGCTTCATGGCACTCCACTTTCTATCATCTCAGATCGTGGGGCTCAGTTCACAGCTAACTTTTGGAAGAAGTTTCAGCAAGGTTTGGGAACTCAGGTGAATCTCGGCACAGCTTTCCATCCACAGACCGATGGACAGGCCGAGCGGACCATTCAGACGCTCGAAGATATGTTGCGGGCTTGTGTCTTAGATTTTAAAGGTAATTGGGATGAACACTTGCCACTGATAGAATTTGCTTACAATAACGGCTATCATGCTAGCATTCAGATGGCCCCATTTGAGGCATTGTACGGGAGAAGATGTAGATCGCCAATCGGGTGGTTTGAGGTAGGTGAAGCGGAATTGCTAGGGCCGGATATGGTGTACGAAGCTATGGAAAAGGTCAAGGTTATTCAGGAGAGAATGAAAACAGCACAGAGTCGTCAAAAGTCCTATGCAGACGTTCGTCGAAGGGATTTGGAGTTTCAAGTCGATGATTGGGTGTTCTTGAGGGTATCTCCCATGAAGGGAGTCATGCGATTCGGAAAGAAAGGGAAATTGAGTCCTAGGTATGTCGGGCCATATCGGATCGTTCAAAGGATTGGTCAAGTTGCTTATAGGCTAGAGTTGCCTCCCGAGATGTCATCAGTGCATCCGGTATTCCATGTGTCCATGTTGAAGAAAGTGATTGGAGATCCATCCACCATCATGCCAGTCGAAGCTATAGAGGTTAATGAAAATTTGTCATATGAAGAAGTTCCAGTTGCCATTCTTGATAGGCAAGTCCGTAAGTTGAGAAATAAGGAAGTTGCCTCTGTTAAAGTATTGTGGCGAAGTCAACAAGTTGAGGAGGCCACATGGGAAGCGGAAAAAGAGATGAAGGAAAAGTACCCCCATTTGTTCGATCAAGCCTAGAAGAAATTAGGTGACCCTCCTACTCCTAGTAACCGTCATCTTGCCTAAGTTGTTTCCCTCTTAGTATTAGTAAAGTCTCCTTCATTTTGTAATGAGTTAAATGTGTTGTTACCTTGGGTCACTTGAACCGTTCTTGACAAATGAAAGCCTTATAAAGATTTACGTGTTTAATAAACAACTAATAGTAAGTGTAGATTGGTAATGGTTTGTTAAGTGTACATGGTGTGTTAAAATGGTTAAATAAGGTAAGAATTCATTGAAGTGACTAGTTTATGTGCAATTGTAACAATGTGATAGAATATGTGCATTCGTTGAGGTAAGAAAGTGTATACCGGTTGTGAAAAGTGTTGTAGTTGTATATTGTTGTTTGGTAATGTGTTTCGGGGGCCCTCTGACAGGTGGATATGTCCATAATACAAAGGAAACTCTGGCGAATATTTTCTAAAATATAAGAGTTAGTCAAAATTTTGATGGTTGCATATCATGTCTTTCAAAACCAACTCATTTATTTCAAAATCTTCATTCGAGGACGAATGATCTTAAGGGGGGAGGATGTAAGGCCCCGTAAAAATTTTGTGCATAAAACCTAGTAGCTGTGGTGTCATGGTCCGAATAATGTGTTAGGAATGCGTAGAATTCTTCGCGGCGATCTTGCGAGCCGCGGTTCGGACCCTTGGTAGTGATTTAAGTTTAAAAAATGTAGAGAATTAATTTTTCCGAAAAGTGTCCAATATGCGGTCAAGAATGCGATCGCAAACCTGACATGCGGACCGCATTCTTGCCGCAAAACGTTCCAGAGAGTTTCCCAAAAATCGTGTCAAAAGTGCGGTCAATATGCGATCGCATGTCAAATCTGCGGTGCACTTTGCGACCGCAGATCAAGCATGCGGACCGCATTCTGGCCGCATTCCTTAACAGAACCTGTGTAAAATTTGGGGCAATTCTGCGGTCACTATGCGGACCGCATGTTGATTCTGCGGTCGCATAGTGCACCGCATAATTGACCCCGACCCGGATTTTTGTAACATTTTGACCCGATCTCTTCTTTAATATAACACACTTCTTCTTCATTTTATCATATTATCTTACCAAAATTAGAGAGAGAATAGAGGGTTTTTAGAGAGAGAAATCTTTCATCTTCAAAGATTGTTCCAACCATCTTAATTCCAAGGGATCTTAGGGCAAGGATTCAACATCCCCAATCTTTTCAAGGTAAAAACCCTAACTATTTTCTTTGATTTTCAGTTTTAATTGGGTAAAGAGAGGTTTGCATATAATAGCTTTTAAAAATAGAATTTTTACACTCATGCATGATTATTGAACTTGATTTTTAGTAAAAAGAAGTGAGTAGAAGTAAGAGTCTTCAAGAACAAGGTTGGCAAGAGTAAGATAGCGTGGGTAAGCATAAAGTAGGAATTTAACGGAAGAAAACTCATCACCAGGTATGTATGGCTAATTTTGATTCTTGTAAAATCGCCCAAATGTGTGCGAATTGTTTTGGCATGTGTCAAATTGAGAAATTTTACGTAATTCTTTGATTTCCTTGCTGAGCATTTGATTGATGTTGAACTACGTGTGGTGTGGTATGAAATATGAATTGAAAGATAAAAAGGTAATCGAGATTGGTAAAGAATTGGGAACAACCATTGTGATGGCATATTTGGCTTATTGTGGAAGGAATTTGAAACACCTTAATTGTGGTAAATTGTTGAACATGATTATGTGGGCATTTTTGATTTTGGAATACTTGTAACTTGGTTTTGATATTGGCTTGAGAAGAAATTGAGAACATGAACCAATGTGAAAGTTGCTTATTTGAACTTGTTGAAATTGTGTGTAGTACCTTATCTGCTGTTTGAAATTGTTGTGTTTTCAACTGTAAGGCGGGGTCGTGTTGCGCGCCGCAACGTGGGGAAATAAGGTGTGGGTTGGGGTGATAAGGGTGGCCGAGGTAATAAGGGTGGTCGGGGGCAATAAGGATGGAAAGCGATCGAAATCGCTATTGAAAATTGATACAAAAATCAATAATGTGAAATTGTGAAAGGAGACAGCAGGAGAGTTTGCAACCTGTGGGGCACCGATTGCCCCTTTGTTTGACTACTTGTGCTTTACGTGATTGATTGGTTATTGTTAAATTGGTTGATCGTAGAAAGTGCTTTGTGTGAGAATTATTTGAAATGGGGAAAATGTGGAAACATGGTTGGCTGGCTTAATTAATTGTTGATGTAATTTAATGGCTTGAGTTTACTTGGGACAAAGTTTGTCCATACATACCAGTACAATTCAAGTGTACTGACGTCCCTTTTGCCGGGGGCGCTACATTCGTGTCATGATTGTAGGTGGATCAGTAGCAGGCACTTCAGCTCATCGGCGGTAGTATCCTTCTCCTTCCACTGCCCGTTTTGGTGAGCCCCTTTCTTCCTCGGGGCCTTGTGTGGTTCATGCCACTCGATTTAGATTTCATTTTGGTTTTGTAAGGTATAGCCGGAGCCTTGTTACCGGCAAGTATTGTATTTCCCTTTTTGTATCCTAGAGGCTCCATAGACATGTAAACCTGTGGGATTGTGGCCTATGTATATGTATGAGGCGTTGTAAATATAAATTATGAACTTGTTAGTGAATCAATCACATGGTTATGTTTATGCATTATGAAATCAGTCATTATTGGTAAAATATTTGGTTAATGAGAAACAATCAACACAGGGTTAACGCGTGGGAATGAAAGGCACCCGGGTCCGCTTGACTGGGGCAACCTCGGTCAGGCGCCGGTCATGTCCCTCGATTTGGGGCGTGACAATTTTACCCACGGGTTCAGGGCCTTACACAGTTTACTGTGATTCATCCCGTACTGGGCTTGGAGTGGTATTGATGCAGGGCGGCAATGTTATTGCTTATTCTTCGAGACAGTTGAAAATCCACGAGCAGAATTATCCGGTTTATGATCTTGAGCTGGTAACAGTAGTTTATGCCTTAAAATCTGGAGGCATTATCTATATGGTGTGGCATACGAGGTATACACGGATCACAAAAGTCTTCAGTATTTATTCAAGCAAAAAGAGTTGAATGTGCGACAGAGGAGATGGTTAGAGTTGCTAAAAGACTATGATGTTACTATCCTATATCACCCAGGTAAGGCCAATATGGTGGCCGATGCATTGAGTAAGAAGTCTGTCAACATGGGTAGTCTAGCTTATATTCTAGTCAGACAGAGACCACTTTCTCTAGATGTCCAGGCCTTAGCCAATTGGTTCATAAGATTAGACATTTCTGAGCCTAGCAGAGTGTTAGCCTGCACGGTCGCTCGTTCTTCTCTATTAGAGCGTATCCGTGAGAGGCAGTTCAATGATCCTTATTTATGTGACCTGAGGGATACGGTACAGCGGGGAGGTTCCACGAAGGTAACTCTAGATGATGACGGAGTATTGAGATTTCAGGGGTGAGTTTGTGTACCCAACATTGAGGGGATTCGAGAGTTGATCTTAGTGGAGGCCCACAGTTCGCGGTATTCTATTCACCTGTGCGCCGCGAAGATGTATCAGGACTTGTGGCAGCACTGTTGGTGGCATAGGATGAAGAAGGACATTGTTGTGTATGTCTCTCGGTGTTTAAACTGTCAGCAGGTTAAATATGAGCACCAGAGGCCTGGTGGTGTGTTCCAGAGAATTGAAATTCCCGAGTGGAA
Source organism: Nicotiana noctiflora (assembly GCA_032618575.1). Taxonomy (NCBI): domain Eukaryota; kingdom Viridiplantae; phylum Streptophyta; class Magnoliopsida; order Solanales; family Solanaceae; genus Nicotiana; species Nicotiana noctiflora. The sequence goes on from JASVEL010005530.1 coordinate 13,372, forward strand.
ATGGGAGCGGATTACAATGGAGTTCGTTACTGGACTCCCTTTGACTCGGAGGAAATTTGATGCTATTTGGGTCATTGTTGATAGGCTGACCAAGTCAGCATATTTCTGTCATGCCCCAAATCGAGGGACATGACCGGCGCCTGACTGGGTAGCCCCAGTCAAGCGGACCTGGGTGCCTTTCTATCCCACGCGTTACCCCTGTTTGTTCATTAGTTAGAAACCAAGGATTTTACCAATTTATAACTGATTTCACACTATACAAACATAACCATGCGAGTGATTCATTAACAAGTTTACAGTTTTTGTTTTTTTTACAACGCCCGACATAATATATACATAAGACTGGAATCCCACAGTTTACATGTCTACAGAGCCTCTAGGATACAAAAGGGAATACAATACTTGTCGGTAACAAGACTCCGGCTATACCTTACAAAATCCAAAATATAGTCCAAAATAAAAGTGGCATGAGCCATATAGGGCCCCGAGGAAGAAAGGGGCTCACCAAAACGGGCAGTGGAAGATGAAGGATACTACTGCCTAGGATCTGAAGTGCCTGCTACTGATCCACCTACAATCATAACACGAATGTAGCGTCCCCAACAAAAGGGACGTCAGTACACTAGAATTGTACTGGTATGTATGGACAAACTTTGTCCCAAGTAAACTCAAGCCATTAAATTACATCAAGTATTAATTAAGCCAGCCAACCATGTTTTCCACATTTTCCTCATTTCAGATAATTCTCAACACAAAGCACATTCTAAGATCAACAAGTAGAACAATAACCCATCAATCACGTAAAACACAAGTAGTCAAACAAAGGGGCAATCAGTGCCCCACAGGTTGCAAACTCTCCTGCTGTCTTCTTTCACAATTTCACATCAATGATTTTATATCAATTTCAATAGCGATTTCGATCGCTTTCCATCCTGATTACCTCGTCCACCCTTATTACCTCGGCCACCCTTATCACCCCAACCCACACCTTATTACTTCATGTTGCAGCGCGCAACCCGATCCCACCGTACAGTTTCAATCACAACAATTACAAACAGCAAATAAGGCACTACACCAAATTACAACAAGTTCAAATAAGCAACTTACAATTCGGTTCATATTCTCAAATATTTTTCAAACTGAATTCACAACGAAATTATCATGTTTTCCATATTCGATAATGCCCACATAAGTATGTTCAACAATTTACCACAGTTCAAATGTTTCATCTCTTTCCACAAGAATCCATATATGCCACCACAACAATTTGTTATCAGTTCTTTACCAATTCTAGTTCCCTTGTTATCCTTCAACTCATATTTCATAACACACAACATGTAGTTCAATATCAACTGATTACCCAACGATGAAATCAAAGAATTTCATACAATTTCTCAAATTAACACATGCCAAAAACAATTCTCACACATTTGGGCGATTTTACAAGAATCAAAATTAGCCATACATACCTCGTTTAAGCTTTCCTTAAGTTACTATGACGTTTCGGAAATTCTAGCAATCCCAACCTACTTGAAACATAGCAAAATTAAACATCATTTAGGAAGACATTTATGGTTTCAGCTCCTTGCAGCATTTTATCAAACACTATTTGGGCGTCTTGATTTTTAATACTCTTTTACAATATTTCCCTTCATTCCAAAACCCAATCTTTACCTATTTATGTTCATCAATCTTCCCCCAACTCTATTTGCACAAGCATGCATATATAACACTACCCTACCAAGAATCATACCTCAATAACACATTTCACAACCTCTACAATACTAACATAACCTAGGTTAGGAACCCATGGCTCCCAATCACCTTCCCATGAGTTCTATTGTATGTATCTTACATAAATAATCACCATAGAATAGTTGGAGATGATAAACATACCTCTTGTAGTAAGAATTTTAAGAATCTCTACTTGAGGTGTTCTTGAAGAATTCAAGAATTAGAAGGAAAATATAAGGATTTTGAAGATTAATCCTTGTTAGTATAAGTGTTTAAGGGGTAGAAATTACTCAAAGAACTATAAAAATCTTACCTTAGATCATAGGGATGAAGTTTGGGATGAAACCCTCTTGAGAGAGCAAGTCAAAACCCCAAAAATGAGTTGGGAACACTCTAGGCCGGTCTTTGGGGTATTAAAACTATCCAGGTGCGCGAAATATTGCCCAGATGCGCGAAGTGTGCAAGCTTCACGCATTACTTCGCGCATTTTCCCGAGCATTCTACCTCAGATGCGCGAAGTGTGCGCGAAGTCCATTTCGCGCATCTGACACCGGACGAGTAAAATGATCATAACATTCTGTATAAACCTCCAAATGATGAACGGTTTGTAGCGTTGGAAACTAGACTCAAAGGGATTTAATTTGATAGGTTGATCCTCACACAATTCCTTATATAACTGGAGATATGATCATTCAAAGTGAGATCTTGTGCGCACTCTTTTACAGATTTCGTCTAATATGCAATTTTCCATCTTGGATTAGGGTTAGGCCTCTCCTTAGACCCCAAATCACTTATAATAAGACTTATACCCTTATTAACATATCTAATTAAAATCCATTATATTATGAATCCTTATTTGCACAAGAGATAAAACAATGTAGCCTACATTAGCACGACAAAATCTTAAATAACTCGAAAAAAATTTTCGGGGCCTTACAATTTCATTCCAGTATCTGTCTCTTACTCATCGGAAGTTAGCAGAGATTTACATCTGGGAGATTGTTCGCCTTCTAGTATCTGTCTCTTACTCATCAGAAGTTAGTAGAGATTTACATCGGGAGATTGTTCGCCTTCATGGGGTGTCAGTGTCTATTATCTCAGATCAGGGTACGCAGTTTACCTCGCGTTTCTAGAGAGCGGTCCATCAAGAGTTAGGCACCCAGGTTCAGTTGAGTACAACTTTTCATCCTTAGACGGACGGTCAGTCCGTCATCCTCGCGTTTCTAGAGGACATGCTCCGAGCCCGTGTCATTGATTTTGGAGGCTCGTGGGACCAGTTCCTGCCATTAGCAGAGTTCGCCTACAACAACAACTACCGGTCTAGCATTCAGATGGCTCCGTATGAGGCGTTTTATGGTAGGCGATGTCGGTCTCCAGTTAGATGGTTTGAGCCGGGAGAGGCTCGGTTGCCGGGTACAGACCTAGTTCAGGAGGCCTTAGACAAGGTTAAGACTATCCAGGAGAGGTTGCGTTCTGCTCAGTCCAGACAGAAGACTTATGCGGATCGTAAGGTCCGAAATGTAGATTTCATGGTTGGTGAGCGGGTATTGCTCCGGGTATCGCTTATGAAGGGTGTGATGAGGTTCAGAAAGAAGGAAAAGCTTAGCCCTATGTATATTGGTCCATTTGAGACTCTGGACTGAGTGGGAGAGGTGGCTTACAGACTTGCACTGCCACCTAGCTTATCAGCCGTGCACCCAGTTTTTCATGTATCTATGCTTCGGAGATACCACGACGATCCTACACATGTGTTAGACTTTAGTACTGTCCAATTGGACAAGGATCTATCTTACGAGGAGGAGCCGGTGGCCATTCTAGAACGGCAGGTTCGACAGTTGAGGTCGAAGAGTTTTCCTTCCGTGCGTGTCCAGTGGAGAGGTCAGCCTCCTGAGGCATCGACCTGGAAGTCCGAGTCTGATATGCGGAGCCGTTACCCACAATTGTTCCCCGACTCAGGTACTTCCTTCTCTTATCCGTTCGAGGACGAACAGTTATTTTAGAGGTGGAGAATGTGACGACCCATACGGTCATCACATGCTTTCCTCATCTGTTACGCACTTTCGAGGCCTTGAAAACCTTATTTTATATTGCCTCGATTTACCTGGGTTGTCCGGGCATGTAGCCGGAAATTTTTTGTGTTAGAATATGTGAATTCTATGGAAATTTTGAAGAAATTTGATATTAATATTGATATAGTTGACTTCGGTCAATATTTTGGTAAACGGACCTGGACCCGAGATCAGACGGTCCCGGACGGTCCATACGAAATTATGGGACTCGGGCATGCGTCCGGAGTCGAATTCCGAGGCCTAGAGCCCAAGATATGAATTTTTCTGTGAAATTGTTTTTTCTGAAATTATTAATGAAAATGGAAAGGAAAATTGATTAAAAGACCATGGTATCGGGCTCGTATTTTTGTTTTGACGCCCGGTACAAGTCTTATATATTGTTTGAGCACTTCATGTAAAGTTTGGTCGAAAATGGACGTCGTTTGACGTGTTTCGAATATGTTTGGGTTGCGTTATACTCGTTTTCTTATGCTTCGACATCGTTTCTTCAAGCATAAATGATATCATATTGGATAAATGAGCTTCGATTACTGTTTTGAATGAAGTATTAGATCCGTATCATAATTACGGACCCGTAGCAAAAAGAATTATCAAATTTGGACATCATATGAGGATTTTATGGCCATTTTACTAAGGTTGCCCAGATTATTAGGTTAATGACGAAATTGCCCCTGACGGCGTATTAAAAACCTACACAATTTGCAAATCATAAAACCTACATATCTCCTTCATTATAAGGTCAAATTGAGTGATTCAAAAGCCTAAATTCATTATAATATCACAAGGAATCCATTGGGAGCAGTAAAATGCGTGAACTATATATCTATAATGAGCAGTTCGAGTTCTTTTCCAATTTTTGAACGTGAATAATGTTCTAAGGCGATCTTTAAAAGATAAAATCAGTGGGTATCACAGAGGTAAGTGATTCTATTATTAAAACTCGTTTATGGGTGATTATAAACCACAATCCCATTCTTTAATTCATGAAAATAGCAGGAAAAATAGGATTTTGGGGCCTGGAATTATGAGACCTTTAGGGGTCGATTTGAGGGGTCAAACGAACTCCAATTTTGGTGTTCTTTACTTGTACAGACTCGTGGCAAGACGAGAGATCCATTGGTATAATTTTCGGAATTTTTTGACCAAGCGGACCCGGGGTCGATTTTACAATTTTTGGACAGCATGTTAAAAATACTTTAATTAGGCAATTGGGTTGGTTTGTTGAGTAGAATTGATGATATTAAATAAATTGTATATGGATACGATTGATTTGGAGCCAAATTCGAAAGGAAAAGTATTGCTTGAGGATTGAGTGAACTATAAGCCGTCGAGGTAAGTGTTTGATCTATCATATCTTGAGGGAATAGGATTGAGTGTGATAATTGCTGTGACGACCCAAAGGGTCATCACTTATTTTATTAATCATTTCGAGCTTCCGAGGCCTTGAAAACCTCATTCCATGTTGCCTCGATTTACGTGCACAATCCGAGCATGTAGCCGGAAAGATTTTGTGATAGAAAATATGAATTCTACGAGAAATTTGGATAAAAATGATATTAATATTGATATGGTTGACTTCGGTCAACATTATTAATATTGATATGGTTGACTTCGGTCAACATTTTTGGTAAACGGATCCGGACCCGAGATTGGATGGTCCCGAGAGGTCCGTAGGAAAATATGGGACTTGGACATGCGTCCGGAGTCGAATTCTAAGGCCTAGAGCCCAAGTTATGAATTTTTCTATGAAATTGTTTTTGATGTAATTGTTAAAGGAAAATGAATTAATTGACCTTGGTATCGGGCTCGTATTTTGGTTCCGACGCCCGGTACAAGTCTTAAATATTATATATGTGATTTCCTGTAAAGTTTGGTGACATTCGGATGTCGTTTGAGATGTTTTGGACCTTGAGTTCCAAGTTAGGAAGTTTTGAAAAAACAAAAGTATGAAAATCATGAGTTTGAGGCTTGATTTGATTAAAACGAAGTGATATTGGCGATGTGATCGCACGAACAAGTTCATAATGTGTTTTTGAGGTTGTGTACATGTTTGGTTTGGAGCCCGGGGGCTCGGGTAAAGATTTGATAGGCCGTAGGATCAATTTCTGAATTTATGCACTGCTGGTTTTTCACCCAGCTGTTGGCTTCGCAATTGCGAAGTATTTCTCACAATTGCGAAGAGGGCAGTACAAGGCAGGGCTCGCAAATGCGAACCCTGATCGCAAATGCGAACATTGCCCTTTACTGCCTATGTTCGCAAATGCGAACATTAGTTCGCAAATGCGAACACTGCCCTTAAATGCCTGTGTTCGCAAATGCGAACATTAGTTCGCAAATGCGAACACTGCCCTTCCCAGCTTGGTTCGCAAATGCGAACATATGTTCGCAAATGCGAAAGTCCCTAGAGCCTGCCTATGGTCGCAAATGCGAACAAAAGTTCGCAAATGCGAACATACCCTATACTGCCTTGGTTCGCAAATGCGAACTTCCCAGCCTTAGCTTATTTTTCAAACTCCAGAAATTGGTCGGGGTTCGCAATTGCGAACCCATGTTCGCAAATGCGAACACAGAGACCTGTAAAACACGATTTTCAGCTCATTTCTTCACTTTTTACAAAACAAAAACACCCATTTACGATTCTTCATGGATTTCTTCTTCATCAAAACAATTGTAAGTCACTTTTTACTTAATTCTTTCAATTCTTAACATCATTAAACATGTTTTTCATTAGAAATCAAAGGTTTTCATGGTAGAATTCTTGTTTTTGTTAGAAAATAGGGTTTTTCATAAATTGGGGAATTGGACCTCGAATTGAGGTCCGATTTTGAAACAAATCATATACATGAACTCGTGGGGGATGGGTAACCGGATTTTGGTCCTAACCCCGAGTTCCGACCATGTGGGCCCGGGGTTGAAATTCACTATTCCGGGCGGAATGTTGTAAAAGTTGTATTTGGTCTTAAGAATTAGTTTGTTGAGTAGTATTGATGATATTAAATCAATTGTGTATAGATACGATTGGATTGGAGCCAAAGTTGAAAGAAAAAGACATTTCCACGGATTGAATTGTTCATAAACATTCGAGGTAAGTGTTTGTTCTATCCTAGCTTGAGGGAATAGGATTATGTGCTATGTGTTATGTGATCGAGTGCGGTGTATGGGCTGTGGTGACGAGCATCCATATACTGGCGTCTAGTATGACCGTGAGTCGTTGAAAAATGATTATTTTGAGATATATTACAGATGAATTGTTATTGTTCTCCCTTGTTGGGACTTGTTGTGAAGATAATTATTGATCGCCCTTGATGGGACGATTTATGAATTATTGTTTCTTTCTTTGCCCTTAACTGTGATTGTTATTTGGGTGAGGAAGAGTGATAATGCACGAAGGGTGATGCCGTGCCATGTTTATTTATTTATGCACGAAGGTTAATGCCGTGCCATGCTTATTTATTGATTATGCACGAAGGATCATGCCGTGCCTCTGTTATTGAACCATGTACGAAGGATCATGCCGTACTATGGATGTGAGGATGAGAGTAAAAGCACGAAGGGTGATGCCGTGTACTTTATTTGCTTATTTGGTGAGGATGAGAGTAAAAGCACGAAGTGTGATGCCGTGCAACTGCTTGCTATTCCTTGACTTGATATTACTTGTGTTTCCATTATACTTTGTTCTTCCTTGTGAATTTATTAACTGTGGTTAATTGTTGAATTCTTTGAGATATTCCTTATTGTGTTAATACTTGGTTATTTCTTATTATTATGTGGTATACATATATATATTGAATTGCACAGGTTTATGTGGGTGTCTGGTCCTAGGCTTGTCACTACTTCGCCGGGATAGGCCAGACACTTACCAGCACATGGGGTCGGTTGTGCTGATACTACACTTCTGTGCGTTTTTGCACAGGTCCAAGTTACGATCAGGAGCAACGGCAGCAGTAAATCGATTGCGTGGGAGTTGATCATATTTGAGACCGAGGTAGCTTGCAGACGTCCGCAGGCCCGGCGTCTCTCTCTTTATTTATGTTATTAGTCGTAGTCTCTTTGTTCCGAGACAAACAGAATTATGTTATATTTCCTTCAGACTTTTATGTGTAGTATTCCATAGTAGTTCGTGAGTTGGTGACTCCACGTCTTGGGTAGAGGATTTCAGTATGATTTTCACCTTGTGATTTGTTATTTCCATTTCGATAAAGTATTCCGTATTTATTTAATTAAAATTGTGTTAAAAACAGGATAGTATGAATACAGTGGCTTGCCTAGCTACTACGAGTAGGCGCCATCACGATCCCGATGTTGGGGGAAAATCCGGGTCGTGACAAGTTGGTATCAAAGCTCTAGGTTACATAGGTCTCACCACTCACGAACAAGCTTAGTAGAGTTTGAGAGGTAGGTACGGAGACGTCCGCACTTGTCCTCCAGAGTCTATTGAGTTAGGAAAGAGTCTCTCATTTGTTCTTTCTTGTCGTGCGACTTGTTCCTCAATTACTCATTGAATTTCTATTCTGTCCTTTCGCAGATGGTGAGGACACGCGTTTCTTCGTCCGCCGACCAGCAGCCCGAGCCCTAGACAGCTCCTGTGAGGGGCAGGGGCCAAGGCCGTATCAGAGGCCGTGGTAGGGGTAGAGCTCAGCCCCAGGCAGCTACCCTAGAGGTGGAGCCTCATATTGAGATTGACGAGGAGGTTCCGGTCCCAGCAGCTCCAGTGGGCCCAGCTCAGGTCCCAGGAGAGGCTTTATTTACCCCGGATCTTCGGGATGCTTTGGTCAGAATAGCGGGATTTATGGACAGCATTGCCAGAGCGGGTTTATTATCAGTTGCCCCAGCCGCTTCTCAGGCTGGAGGAGGGGCCCAGACTCCTATTGCTCGTACTCCGGAGCCAGTAGCTCCTCAGCCTCAGGCACCAGTGGTTCAGCCAGCTGTGGCCACTCAGTCGAGTACCACAGCTCATGCCGGTGATGGAGCAGCCATGACTTCTGATTCTTTATGGAGACTTGATCGGTTCTCCAAGCTATTTACCACTACCTTCAGCGGTGCCACATCAGAGGATCCTCAGGACTTCTTATTCAGTTGCCATGAGATTCTCAAGACTATGGGGATCGTGGAGACAAATGGAGTTGACTTCTGTACATTCAGGCTTGCAGGATCCGCCAAGACTTGGTGGAGAGATTATTGCTTGACTCGACCAGCAGGGTCCCCAGCTTTATCATGGGATCAGTTTGCGGAACTATTTATGGAGAAATTTCTCCCCGCTACTCAGCGGGATGTACTTCGGAGGCAGTTTGAGTGCCTCCATCAGGGCACTATGACAGTTACACAGTATGAGACGAGATTTATCGACTTGGCTCGTCATGCGGTGGTGATACTTCCCACGGAGCGGGAGAGGGTCCGCAGATTTATAGATGGGCTTAATCAGCCGATTAGACTCCAGATGGCTATGGGCGTGGGGAGTGACATATCATTTCAGAAGGCAGCCAATGCAGCACGCAGAGTTGAGATGGCTCTCGCTAGAGGAGGCGGTTATTCTTCGGATAAGAGGCCTCGTCATTCGGGTAGGTTTGGTGCTTCTTCCTCTGGTAGCAGAGAATCCTTTGATAGAGGCCAGTCCTCCAGGCCTTTTCATTCCGCCCTTCAGGCTTCACAGGGTGGACCAGGTGATCGCGGTTTTCGGGGGCATTATTCAGACCAACCTACTATTAATGCTCAGCCTCTTCAGAGTGTTCGTGGAGGCCATTCAGGTCGTCAGGGCCAGCAGCCCTATCAGTATAAGAGTTGCTACGGTTGTGGTGACCCAGGTCATTTTATCAGGAATTGCCCTCTAGCAGCGGGCAACTCTCAGCAGCGAGGTCCTCGTCCTATGATTCAGGCCCCAGCTGACCCTCAGCCTACCCAGCCAGCCAGAGGCGGGGGTAGAGATTATAGAGGTAGAGGTCGAGACCGTAGATGTGGAGACCGTCCAGCCAGAGGTAGAGGTCAGCCAGTTGAGGGTCGTCCTAAAGACGCAGCTCAGAGGGAAGGTGCAGATCCCCGATTCTATGCCTTACCAGCCAGGCCAGAGGCAAAGGCATCAGATGCCATGATTACATGTACTATTCTTGTGTGTGGCAGAGGTGCTTCAGTATTATTTGACCCCGGATCTACATATTCCTATGTGTCTTCCTATTTTGCACCGTATTTGGCCGTGCCCAACTATGCTCTGGATATTCCAGTTTATGTGGCTACACTAGTGGGTGACTCCATTGTAGTCGATCGGGTGCATCATTCGTGCGTAGTTATATTTGGGGGTCTTGAGACCCGTGTTGATCTGTTGCTTTTGGATATGGTAGATTTTGATGTCATATTGGGGATGGACTGGTTGTCCCCATATCATGCTATTCTTGATTGCCATGCTAAGACGGTGACCTTAGCCTTGCCGGAATCACCCCGACTAGAGTGGAAAGGTACCTCAAGCCACTCCGTTCGCACTGTTATTTCTTATGTTAAGGCTCGACGTATGGTCGAGAAGGGGTGTCTAGCTTATCTGGCTTATGTTCGTGATTCCAGCGCAGAAGTTCCTTCCATTGAGTCGGTCCCTATTGCATGGGAGTTTCCGGAGGTTTTTCCTTCAGACCTGCCGGGCATGCCACCCGACAGGGATATTGATTTCTGTATTGATCTGGCACCGGGTACTCAGCCCATCTCTATTCCACCCTATCGTATGGCCCCGCCGGAGCTAAAAGAATTGAAAGATTAGTTGCAAGACCTTCTTGAGAAGGGCTTTATCAGGCCCAGTGTTTCCCCCGGGGAGCACCTGTATTATTTGTAAAGAAGAAGGATGGCTCGATGCGGATGTGTATTGATTACCGGCAGTTAAACAAGGTGACTATCAAAAATAAATATCCACTGCCGAGGATTGATGATTTGTTTGACCAGCTCCAGGGAGCGAGGGTATTCTCTAAGATAGACTTGAGGTCGGGCTACCATCAGCTGAAGATCAGGGCGGCTGACATTCCTAAGACAGCCTTTCGCTCTAGATATGGGCATTATGAGTTCTTGGTCATGTCCTTCGGGTTGACCAATGCCCCAGCAGCATTCATGGAGTTGATGAATCGGGTATTCAGGCCTTACTTAGATCTGTTCGTGATAGTCTTCATAGATGACATCCTGGTGTACTCCCGCAGCCAGGAAGAGCACGAGCAACACCTCAGAGTGGTTCTTCGGACTCTGAAAGATAACCAGCTATATGCCAAATTTTCTAAATGTGAGTTCTGGCTGAGTTCGGTAGCATTTCCGGGTCACATTGTATCGGTGGAAGGTATTCAGGTAGACCCAAAGAAGATTGAGGCAGTCCAGAATTGGCCTCGACCAGCTTCAGTGACTGAGATCCAGAGTTTCTTGGGATTAGCAGGTTACTACCGTCGTTTTGTAGAGGGGTTTTCTTCTATTGCAGCCCCGATGACCAGGTTGACCCAGAAGGGTGTCCAGTTTCAGTGGTCCGAGGAGTGTGAGGCGAGCTTTCAGAAGCTCAAGACAGCCTTGACCACCGCACCAGTGTTGATACTACCTACAGGTACAGGGCCTTATACAGTTTATTGTGACGCATCTCGTACAGGGCTTGGAGCGGTATTGATGCAGGATGGTAAGGTTATCGCTTATGCTTCGAGGCAATTAAAGATACATGAGAAGAATTATCCAGTTCATGATCTTGAGTTAGCAGCAGTGGTTCATGCCTTAAAGATCTGGAGGCATTATCTATATGGTGTGACATGTGAGGTGTACACTGATCACAAAAGCCTATAGTACTTGTTCAAGCAGAAGGAGTTGAATCTACGACATCGGAGATGGTTAGAGTTGCTAAAAGACTATGATGTTACTATCTTATATCATCCAGGTAAGGCCAATGTGGTGGCCGATGCTTTGAGTAGAAAGTATGCCAGCATGGGTAGTCTTACATACATTCCGGTCAGTCAGAGACCATTAGCTCTAGATGTCCAGGCCTTAGCCAACCGGTTCGTGAGATTAGACATTTCTGAGCCTAGCAGGGTGTTAGCATGCACGGTCGCTCGTTCTTCTTTATTAGAGCGTATCCGTGAGAGGCAATTTGATGATCCTCATTTGCGTGAGTTGAGAGATACAGTACAGCGGGGAGGTGCCACACAGGTAAATCTAGATGGATGGGGTATTGAAATTGCAGGGTCGAGTTTGTGTGCCCAATGTCGAAGGGATTCGAGAGTTGATCTTAGCAGAGGCCCACAGTTCGCGGTATTCTATTCACCCAAGCGCCGCGAAGATGTACCAGGACTTACGGCAACACTATTGGTGGCGCAGAATGAAGAAAGATATCGTTGCGTATGTCGCTCGGTGTCTAAATTGTCGGCAGGTGAAATATGAGCACCAGAGACCTGGTGGTGTATTCCAGAGGATTGAAATTCCCGAGTGGAAATGGGAGCGGATCACTATGGACTTTATTACTTACTGGACTTCCTTTGACTCGGAGGAAATTTGATGATATTTGGGTCATTGTTGATAGGCTGACCAAATCAGCACACTTTATTCCAGTATCTGTCTCCTACTCGTCGGAGAGGTTAGCGGAGGTTTACATTAGAGAGATTGTTCGTCTCCATGGGGTGCCGGTATCTATTATCTCTGATCGGGGAACGCAGTTTACCTCGCGGTTCTGGAGAGCGGTCCAGCAGGAATTAGGCACCCAGGTTCAGTTGAGTACAGCATTTCATCCTCAGACGGATGGCCAGTCCGAGAGGACTATTCAGATTCTAGAGGACATGCTTCGAGCCCGTGTTATTGATTTCGGAGGCTCGTGGGACCAGTTTCTGCCATTAGCAGAGTTCGCCTACAATAACAGTTACCAATCTAGCATCCGGATGGCTCCGTATGAGGCGTTGTATGGTAGGCGATGTCGATCACCAGTAGGATGGTTTGAACCGGGAGAGGCTCGGTTGTTAGGTACAGACTTAGTTCCGGAGGCCTTGGATAAGGTCAAGACTATTCAGGAGAGATTGCGTTCAGCTCAGTCCAGGCAGAAGACTTATGCGGATCGTAAGGTTTGAAATGTAGATTTCATGGTTGGTGAACGAGTATTGCTCCGAGTGTCGCCTATGAAGGGCGTGATGAGGTTCGGAAAGAAGGGCAAGCTCAGCCCTAGGTATATTGGTCCATTTGAGATTTTAGACAGAGTGGGAGGGGTGGCTTATAGATTAGCTTTGCCGCCTAGCTTATCAGTCGTGCATCGAGTTTTTCACGTATCTATGCTTCGGAGATACCACGGCGATCCCACACATGTGTTAGACTTCAGTACTGTCCAATTGGACAATGATCTATCTTACGAGGAGGAGCCGGTGGCCATTCTAAACCGGCAGGTTCGACAGTTAAGGTCGAAGAGTTATACTTTTGTGCGTGTTCAGTGGAGAGGTCAGCCTCCTGAGGCATCGACCCGGGAGTCCGAGTCCGATATGCGGAGCCGCTACCCTCATTTGTTCCCCAACTCAGGTACTTCCTTCTCTCGTCCGTTCGAGGACGAATGGTTGTTCTAGAGGTGGAGATTGTGACGACCCAAAGGGTCATCACTTATTTTATTAATCATTTCGAGCTTCTGAGGCCTTGAAAACCTCATTCCATGTTGCCTTGATTTACGTGCACAATCCGAGCATGTAGCCGGAAAGATTTTGTGATAGAAAATATGAATTCTATGAGAAATTTGGATAAAAATGATATTAATATTGATATGGTTGACTTTGGTCAACATTTTTGGTAAACGGATCCGGACCCGAGATTGGATGGTCCCGAGAGGTCCGTAGGAAAATATGGGACTTGGACATGCGTCCGGAGTCGAATTCTGAGGCCTAGAGCCCAAGTTATGAATTTTTCTATGAAATTGTTTTTGATGTAATTGTTAAAGGAAAATGAATTAATTGACCTTGGTATCGGGCTCGTATTTTGGTTCCGACGCCCGATACAAGTCTTAAATATTATATATGTGATTTCTGTAAAGTTTGGTGACATTCGGATGTCGTTTGAGATGTTTTGGACCTTGAGTTCCAAGTTAGGAAGTTTTGAAAAACCAAAAGTATGAAAATCATGAGTTTGAAGCTTGATTTGATTAAAACGAAGTGATATTGGTGATGTGATCGCACGACCAAGTTCATAATATGTTTTTGAGGTTGTGTACATGTTTGGTTTGGAGCCCGGGGGGCTCGGGTAAAGATTTGATAGGCCGTAGGATGAAATTCTGAATTTTTGCACTGCTGGTTTTTCACCCAGCTGTTGGCTTCGCAATTGCGAAGTATTTCTCGCAATTGCGAAGAGGGCAGTACAAGGCAGGGCTCGCAAATGCGAACCCTGATCGCAAATGCGAACATTGCCCTTTATTGCCTGTGTTCGCAAATGCGAACATTAGTTCCCAAATGCGAACACTGCCCTTAAATGCCTGTGTTCGCAAATGTGAACATTAGTTCGCAAATGCGAACACTGCCCTTCCCAGCTTGGTTCGCAAATGCGAAAGTCCTTAGAGCCTGCCTATGTTCTCAAATGCGAACAAAAGTTCGCAAATGCGAACATACCCTATACTGCCTTGGTTCGCAAATGCGAACTTCCCAGCCTTAGCTTATTTTTCAAACTCCAGAAATTGGTCGGGGTTCGCAATTGCGAACCCATGTTCGCAAATGCGAACACAGAGACCTGTAAAACACGATTTTGAGCTCATTTCTTCACTTTTTACAAAACAAAAACACCCATTTACGATTCTTCACGGATTTCTTCTTCATCAAAACAATTGTAAGTCACTTTTTACTTAATTCTTTCAATTCCTAACATCATTAAACATGTTTTTCATTAGAAATCAAAGGTTTTCATGGTAGAATTCTTGTTTTTGTTAGAAAATAGGGTTTTTCATAAATTGGGGAATTGGACCTCGAATTGAGGTCCGATTTTGAAACAAATCATATACATGAACTCGTGGGGGATGGGTAACCGGATTTTGGTCCTAACCCCGAGTTCCGACCATGTGGGCCCGGGGTTGAAATTCACTATTCCGGGCAGAATGTTGTAAAAGTTGTATTTGGTCTTAAGAATTAGTTTGTTGAGTAGTATTGATGATATTAAATCAATTGTGTATAGATACGATTGGATTGGAGCCAAAGTTGAAAGAAAAAGACATTTCCACGGATTGAATTGTTCATAAACATTCGAGGTAAGTGTTTGTTCTATCCTAGCTTGAGGGAATAGGATTATGTGCTATGTGTTATGTGATCGAGTGCGGTGTATGGGCTGTGGTGACGAGCATCCATACACTGGCGTCTAGTATGACCGTGAGTCGTTGAAAAATGATTATTTTGAGATATATTACGGATGAATTGTTATTGTTCTCCCTTGTTGGGACTTGTTGTGAAGATAATTATTGATTGCCCTTGATGGGACGGTTTATGAATTACTGTTTCTTTCTTTGCCCTTAACTGTGATTGTTATTTGGGTGAGGAAGAGTGATAATGCACGAAGGG
The DNA here is from genome assembly GCA_032618575.1 of Nicotiana noctiflora. Classification (NCBI taxonomy): domain Eukaryota; kingdom Viridiplantae; phylum Streptophyta; class Magnoliopsida; order Solanales; family Solanaceae; genus Nicotiana; species Nicotiana noctiflora. Next base: position 28,673 of record JASVEL010005530.1, read on the forward strand.
TGATGCCGTGCCATGTTTATTTATTTATGCACGAAGGTTAATGCCGTGCCATGCTTATTTATTGATTATGCACGAAGGATCATGCCGTGCCTTGTTATTGAACCATGTACGAAGGATCATGCCGTACTATGGATGTGAGGATGAGAGTAAAAGCACGAAGGGTGATGCCGTGTACTTTATTTGTTTATTTGGTGAGGATGAGAGTAAAAGCACGAAGGGTGATGCCGTGCAACTCTGCTTGCTATTTCTTGAATTGATATTACTTGTGTTTACATTATACTTTGTTCTTCCTTGTGAATTTATTAATTGTGGTTAATTGTTGAATTCTTTGAGATATTCCTTATTGTGTTAATACTTGGTTATTTCTTATTATTCTGTGGTACACATATGTATATTGAATTCTACAGGTTTATGTGGGTGTCTGGTCCTAGGCTTGTCACTACTTCGCGGGATAGGCCGGGCACTTACCAGCACATGGGGTCGGTTGTGCTGATGCTACACTTCTGTGCGTTTTTGCACAGGTCCAGGTTACGATCGGGAGCAACAGCAGCAGTAAATCGATTGCGTGGGAGTTGATCATATTTGAGACCGAGGTAGCTTGCAGACGTCCGCAGGCCCGGCGTCTCTCTCTTTATTTATGTTATTAGCTGTAGTCTCTTTGTTCCGAGACAAACAGAATTATGTTATATTTCCTTCGGACTTTTATGTGTAGTATTCCATAGTAGTTCGTGAGTTGGTGACTCCACGTCTTGGGTAGAGGATTTCAGTATGATTTTCACCTTGTGATTTGTTATTTCCATTTCGATAAAGTATTCCGCATTTATTTAATTAAAATTGTGTTAAAAACAGGATAGTATGAATACAGTGGCTTGCCTAGCTACTACGAGTAGGCGCCATCACGATCCCGATGTTGGGGGAAAATCCGGGTCGTGACAATTGCTAATTGCTATGTGATCGAGTGCGGTGTATAGGCGTCGTGACGAGCATCTATACACCGGCGTCTAGCATGACCGTGAGTCGTTTGTTGACACATGTTGTGAGTTAATGTGAAATGTTCTTAAGTCATGTTCTTGAGCCCTTGCCGGGTTGTGAAGGTTGATTATTATTTCCCTTGCCGGGACCTTGTTGTATTGTTTATGTTGTTCCCTTGCTGGGATATTGTTATGAATATTGTTTCCCTTGCCGGGACCTTGTTGTATTGTTGACGTTGTTCCCTTGCCGGGATATTATTATGATTATTATTTCCCTTGTCGGGACGGTACATATTACTTGTTTCATTCTTTTGCCCTTGACTGTGATTTTTATTTGGATGAAGAAGAGTGATAATCCACGAAGGGTGATGTCGTGCCATTTTTACTTATGTTCGCACGAAGGATCATTCCGTACCTTATTTTACTGTTTATGCACGAAGGAAAATGCCGTGCCATTGTTACTTAATTTATGAACGAAGGATCATTCCGTGCCATATTTATTATTTATGCACGAAGAGATATTCCGTGCGGTTGTTATTTAAACCACGCACGAAGGATCATGTCGTGCCATGGATGTGAGGATGAGAGTAAAAGCACGAAGGGTGATGCCGTGCACTTTTATTTGCTTATTTGGTGAGGATGAGAGTAAAAGCACGAAGGGTGATGCCATGCACTGTTATTTGCTTATTTGGTGAGAATGAAAGTAAAAGCACGAAGGGTGATGTCGTGCACTTTTATTTGATTATTTGGTGAGAATGAGAGTAAAAGAACGAAGGGTGATGTCGTGCAACCATTCAATTTCTTGTTTTGTGATAACTATTTTCACTACACTCTATTTTTACTTTACTGATTAATGTTGTGTTTCTGATTGTGCTCCCCCAGCATGTTACCTCCTTTGTTAATTGTGTTACTCAATATCTCTATTATTTTGTGGTACATACATATATAGAACTGCACAGGTTTATGTGAGTGTCTGGTCCTAGGCTTGTCACAACTTCGCCGAGATAGACCAGTCACTTACCAGCACATGGGGTCGGATTGTGCTGATACTACAGTTCTGTGCATTATTGCACAGGTCCAGGTTTTGAGCAGGAGCATCAGCAGTAGTACACTAGCGGGATTACCGTACTTCCGAGACTGAGGTAGCTTGCAGGCGTCCGCAGGCCCGGCGTCTCCTCTATTTGCTTTTATTATTGCTGTGGTCTCATTGTTCCGAGATAGACTGTTATTATTTATTTCTTTCAGACCATTATGTATAATTATTCCTTAGTAGTGTGTGAGTTGGTGACTCCACATCTTGGGTAGAGCATTTATGTTAGTTACTTTACACTACAATTCAGATTTTATTCGAAAGACTTCCGCATTTAAAGATATGAGTATTATTCTTGCTATTAAATATGAGAACAAAGGGTTGTATAAACAGGAAGATGGTGAGTGAATTGGCTTGCCTATCTACCACGAGTAGGAGCCATCACGATCCCGATGGTGGGGGAAATACGGGTCGTGACAACTGGTTGAAGTTTTTAATGCTCAACAAGCCAATATTATGAATAGTATCCAAGAAGAGCGTGAATTAGATACAGAAATTGATGAGCTAGAGGAGGATGCTTGAGTAGAACACAAACAATCAAACGCACTAGATTTTGAGGATGTCGATGTTGTAGAAGAGATACTAGAGTCAACCAAGGATATTGAGGATATGTATTTAGTTGACTATATTGTCATTAGTGTTGAGAATGTAGACAGTCCAATGTTTATGTGGTGGAGCGCGTTGGTCCTCACTCTAATTATTTTTCCACGTTGTGTTTAGATAATGATAAGGAAATAAAGTCATTTGAGCCATTTGAGGAGTCAAGGAATGAGGAACAAAGTGCTTACATTCTGGAATTCTTCTTGCCAGAAAGTCGGGATTACACACCTCATCTAAAGGCCAAGGAGTGCAAAATACTACATTATTTTATTGGGCAAGCCAGATTCGTTTCACCACCCCAGTAGCATGATCATAGACCAGAATCAAAACTTGGGGTCCGATTCATAAGTTCAAAGTGGAGACAGAAAGTGATTCACGTCGTGCTGCGACGTCAAATCAAGCACTTTGATAACAACACGATAGGGATACAAGAATTACTAAAGAAAACAAGAAATATGCGGAAGCTAAAAGAAAATAAAGAATAGAAAAAAGACAAAATTAAAGACAGATTGAATTCAAGAAAGAGTTTCTTGAATTCAGGAAGTCTACTCTTGAAATTTAATCCTAACAACAACAATTTGCTAACAAAGAACTAATCGCCTTTGGTAGAGAATTAAAAATAAGAAATAGATTGTGAAACCCGACCCTTTAGAATAACAAGAACAACAATAAGCCTAAACTTATCACCTTTCTTGAATACCTAGAAGTGATTAAGATTTCGTAAAGGGTTGAATCTTACCACCTTAAGTTGAGTCTTGAAGGTTGAAAAATAAATCCAAGAGTAACCACACACAAGAGTGAAAGAAAAACCTCACAATTTTTATTGATAATAATCAGAATAATCTACCTAAAAACAAAGAATATACCCCTTTATATAGAGGGGGTCATGAAATTGTACTTAAAATAAGGAAATAAAGTCCTAAACTACTTTGGACAACAAGTCCAACTAACCTAGGAAAAGGTAAAACTCTAGGAAACAAAAACCAAGTCAATCTTGGAAAGTAATTCTACCAATCTTAGAAAAAGTAAAATATTAACCTTAACTAACTAGGAAAGCAATAAATATACTCCCATAATATATGGAAATAAGGCCCAAACTAATCTTGGATAGAATCTTAAAAATCTTGGAAATCTTGAAGGAAATTTGCAAGCAACTTGGCACCAAATTGCACTCAACATCTAGCACACCTATTATAACTTTCTTGGACATCAAGTAATTCCTTTTTATGCTATTAAAATATGGTTTTATGTAGGACTTCATGGGCTGCAAGTTTGGGCACATTTTAGGTGCGAAATTGGTCCAATGACCTTGTTTTGCAACTTTTTAACTTGAGATCTTGTTAAAGGCCCTCTTTCCGATTCCAAAGCTACATAATTGTCCTTGAATAGATTTGAGCTTCCTAGGATGCTATCATTCCCCTCTTCTTGAAGAACATTCGTCCTCGAATTTCGACCTTACAAGAAAACAAAGACAGACACTAGAAAATGGCATCCACTAAAAAATGGTAAGAATAAAACAAGATAGTGACCATGTGTCCACATAACCCAATTAAGCATAATAGGTGTAAATACTCTTTTATACTTACTTAGATTTGTCCCATAAATACCTCTCTTAAGGTAGTCAAAAAATGTGCATGACATGAAATTATAAAAGATTGATCATGTGTCTATTTAAAACAAGTATCTCTGCTGCATGTATCAAATAAGACACATTTATAATATAGTCAAGTATCAATTACAAATTTCATGGATTCTTCAACATATAAGCTATTCAAAGAAGCACATAAATCCTCAAGAAGGTTAGAAGAACCCATAATTCCCAAAATAAAAGTTTCAATACATTCAAACTCATAATTACAACTTTCCCCAATAATATTCGCAACATCAATGGATTCTAAATAATTACTCAAGCTATTACACAAAGAGTCATGCATAGGTTTATGAAAGAGTACTTGATCACAAGCGTCACAATAATCATGCATATCCTCTTTACTAGTAGCAAACACTTGTACAAGCTCACAGTCAACATAGCTTAAAGAATAACTCTCTAGCCATTTATCATATGAAAGCTCACTAGACACTTGAATAAGAGAAGAAGAAATATTTAAATTATTCGCAAGCCTCGTTCTACCAAGTTCGCAAGCCTTATTCTACCAAGTTGGAATTCATAATCATCCACGTCGAACTCAATTTAAAAAAAGAATCAAATTACTCTTGCATTTGAACTTAGATATTACTATTAATGACTTGATATGCATCAAAAGACCATCATCCATAACCATTATAAAGTCATCAACATAAGAAATTAGAGTATAGTTCATTACCTTCAAACATACCTTAGGTGTCCTAGAAAGGCCAAGAATTCGAATAAACCAATTATACATACCATACTTGGACTTATTTACCAGTGGAACATCATCACCTTATATTATTTTATGCAATGGCTCCAACTTAGCAACACTTTTAGGCAACTCCATGTTATAAACCTGTAAATAGGGATCAAAATAGTCAAAAGGCTCAACAACAAATAAATGAATCAAGATTTTATCTTCCACCATCCAACAAGAATTAATTTTGCCTAATTTATGTTGGACTCCAATAGGATCCTTTGCTTCCATCACTCTCGCCTTACCTATCCTTTTATAAGGTCTTTCAATATGTGGATGCTCAAAAACAGAAGAACTAAAACAAGAAAGAGTTAATGGGTTAGGAAGTAAAGAACATGTTTTCTTACTTGCACTCTCTTTGGCTTTTACCTCAAGACTAACCTTTTCATCTCCCTTAGCCTATTTTCTCTCACTAAAGTTTTCTTCTTTTTCATCACTCAAACCATCTTTCTCTCTCTCTACATCAAATCCTTTTTCTATCTTATGGCCTTCTCTTTTTTCTTTCCTCTCAAGCTCACTCCTTTCCTTCCTTGACACCACACTCTTTTTACTTAACACAACCTCTCCTTTTTTTCCTCTCTTGGGATGTCAACATGTACGTCCTTACTCCTCTCATTCTTTTCTCTCTCATATTTTTCCATATTCTCTTTAATTAGAATGTTTCTTCTACTTGGGCATTCATAAGACTTATACCCTCTCCCTTGACACTTGAGACATTGAATAGAAGAAGAAGAAGAAGTAGAAGTCTTAGGCATAAAAGGCTTATCCCCATCCTTGAATTCTAATTTGTTCTCGCCCTTGTCTTTATGTATATTAAGAGTAGGTGTCTCCTCAGATTTTGGCCATTGCTTCTTTGGAATAGTAGTTGGCCAGCTTCTCCATGAGCTAGGTTGCTGTCTCCTTTTATTTTGTCTTTCTACCTTTACAGCTAATTCAACTAACTCATCTAATGTTACATATTGTTGAAATTCGACTACATCAGCTATTTCCTTATTTAAACCATTCAAAAACCTAGCCATTGTAGCTTCCTCTTCCTCCATACAATTAGCTTGGATCATAGCCATATCCATTTCCCCTCCTAAGTTCAGCTATTGTAATATTTTGCTCAGTAATTGTGTCCCTCATCTCTTGGAATTTCAAATTCCACCTTTCAAATTATTGGTGAATAGCTCGCAAGGTGAAATCATCTCTTTCTTTAGTGTCATCTTCTTGAAGAATCCTTTGTTCATCTTTATTATCTGTACGAGACATCCTGAACAAGTAATATATATCTCTAAATTTGGTTTTTCCTTCTGATGTTCTCACCTCACTTACCTTTTTCCGCTCAATGCAACTCTTGATCGTTAATCTTTAGATTTATTAATAAACCTTACTAGTCACAATCCTTTACTGATAAGAATTTAGAGTTAGAAAAAGAAAAGGAAAGTGGAAGACCAAACCTAGAAAGAATAAGAATTGGTTAGTAGAAAAAAAAAGGAAAGAATTTAAGAAACCCAAAACCCACAAGAATAAGGAAAGAATCTTCAAGAACTAGGACCCCCTCTTCTTGTTTCCTTTTTTGACTTAGAAACCAAATAATACTTGAATTATGAAAGTAATAATGAACAAGAACACTTTTAGTAGGCCGAAATTCATTTTTTTTGTTTTTTTTTTGTTTTTTTCAAGAACCTCCCAAGATTATCAAGATTGAAATCTTGATTAGTGTAAGCTCTGATACCACTTGATAACAACACGATAGGGATTCAAGAATTACTAAAGAAAATAAGAAACATGCGGAAGCTAAAAGAAAATAAAGAAACGAAAAAAAAATTAAAGATAGATTGAATTCAAGAAAGGGTTTCTTGAATTCAAGAAGTCTATTCTTGAAGTTGAATCCTAACAACAACAATTAGCTAACAAACAACTAATCGCCTTTGGTAGAGAATTAAAAACAAGAAATAGATTGTGAAACCCGACCCTTTAGAATAGCAAGAAGAACAATAAGCCTAAACTTATCACCTTTCTTGAATACCTAGAAGTGATCTAAGATTTTGAAAAGGGTTTAATTTTACCACCTTAAGTTGAGTCTTGAAGGTTGAAGAATAAATCCAAGAGTAACCACACACAAGAGTGCAAGAAAAATCTCACAATTGTTATTGATAATAATCTACCTAAAAACAAAGAAGATACCCCTTTATATAGAGGGGTCACGAAATTGTACTTAAAAATAAGTAAATAAAGTCCTAAACTACTTTGGACAACAAGTCCAACTAACCTAGGAAAAGGTAAAACTCTAGGAAATAAAAACCAAGTCAATCTTAGAAAGTAATTCTACCAATAATAGGAAAAGTAAAATATTAACCTTAACTAACTAGGAAAGCAATAAATATAGTCCCATAATATATGGAATAAATCCCAAACCAATCTTGGATAGAATCTTAAAAATCTTGAATGAAATTTGCAAGCAACTTGACACCAACTTGCACTCAACATCTAGCACGCCTATTATACCTTTCTTGGACATCAGGTAAGTCTTTTTATGCTATTAAAATGTTATTTTATGTAGGATTTCATGGGCTTCAAGTTTGGGCACATTTTAGGTGTGAAATTGGTCCAATGACTTTGTTTTGCAACTTTTTAACTTGAGATCTTATTAAAGGCCCTCTTTGCGATTCCAAAACTTCATACTTGTCCTTGAATAGATTTGAGCTTCCTAGGATGCTATCACGCTAGTTGGGAGGCAATCCAGCTTTATTGCTTTCTTTTATTATTTATATTTTTAATTATATTATTTTTGTAGTGTCAATTTTTAATTTTCTAGGAGCATGGAAAGCAGAGGTATTGGAAGAATGCACCAACAAATGAAATGGTTGGAATTAAGTGTGAGGTACCCGCACGAAGGACCATGCTGGGAGAAGTCTGAGTACCCCATGAACTGCTAGTGCTTCGGCCTTTGGCCTATCAAGGAGTTTCTTTTACCCTCTTGTATGTATGGATGTGCATTGGTGACAATGCACAACTTTAAGAGTGGGGTGAGGAGATTGTCTAGGTGACTTTTCATGCTACTTTAGCTGTGTATTTTTTTTAAAGATTGGACTTTTCCTGATGACGGGTCTTCTAGAAAATTTTCTTGAGGGAAGTAAGTCTAAAGAAAATATCAAAAAGATTTTTTTTGTTAGGTAGTGTAGCAATTACCTCTTGGTTTTTCTTTAAATCATGATTACTTTCCAAGGATTTTATTTGAATCGGGTGTAGTTAGTTTTGTTTTGGGAAGTAGGAGCCATTGTGTTGTGTTATGAATTGAAGCGATATCTCTCGGCTTTGTTATGCCTTGAGAATAGTGAGTTCTTTGGTTGTGACGCTTATGCTTAGTTTTTTACTCTTTTGAGGTACCTTAAATTGTATTATTTTAACTTTTCTTAACTGCTTTGACTAAAGTGTCTATGAATCCAATCCTGAGTGAGTTATGTGCCAGGTGTGTGTAAGATTTTGCATTATTCAGTGCATTACATTTGATGCCTAGAACTTGCACTGTGTATTTGCAAAGCAAAATAGTTGTTTTGTTCATTCTTGGAAGTCATATAGGCATTTCTTGCTGAGCCATATATACATATTTTACCCACGTAATTATTATGTATCGCAGTTAACCCCTTTGAGCATGTATTCCTGTTTCTTTGGCAACCACATTACAAGCCTTACCCATTTGTTTGAGTTAACCATCTATTCGAACATTTTCACCTCTCACGAGCACTTGAATGTTATGAACTTTGTAAAAGTTAAAGTGTGGGGTGGTTGGTTTGGCTTTTGAGTGGAACTAATTGAATAAGGAGAAAGGTGCACTATTTTGAAAAAAAAAAGGAAGAGCCACTTGAATTAAAAAAGAAATATAGTTGGATTGTTGTGAAAAAATAATAAATTTTTTAATAAGTGGTGGCTCTTGACGCAAGTGTGTTTAAATAAGAATGGGGTAATTTATATTGATGTGAAGGTGGAATTTTTGTTTGACATAAGTATGGGGTTTGAATATCAAAGTATATGTATTAAAGTTCTTAGGGAGGTGTAGTCACTCTTATATCTAAATATATCCTACCCGTCCCGCAACCTACATTACAACCAAATAAAGTCCTAATTGATCCTAGATTGAATGAGCTCAATTAGTGGAGAAGTACACTACGTGCAAGCTTATGGTGCATCTTTTGTGGCATATGAATGTTATTTCTCAGAGTGAGTGAATTCTTTCTATTTTAAGTTCCTAAGTGTTCTTAAATTTTGTTGTGTTGAACTACTCTCTTGTAATGTGAGGGCACTTGATTCATGAAGGAAAGGTAATATCAGTGACCTCTATATTAGAGTAAGTAGGTGAGTTGTGAATAATGCGTGGTACTTGTGAGTCAAATATTGAGGTGAAGATGTTACGCTATTGTGCTTAGTCTATTTCAAATACTCTTGGTGTGATGAGTTAGGAGAATTGTTTAAAAGGCTGTGTCTATAAAAAATGAAGTGTAGATTGCTCGAGGATGAGCAATGATTTAAGTATGGGATGTTGATGATAGGCTATAATTACGCATTTTAGTCGCTTATTACACTCGAGTTTACTGCACTTTAATTGAGTTTGAGCTTTAATCGTTAGTCTTTTGCACTAATTGTATGCTTTATTCCTTGTAGGTGTGATTTCGAGCTATATATATGTTATAGAATGAATTTAAGTGACTTGAACCTTTAAAGTCTGAGTAAAAGCTCAAGGAATTAAGCTGGAATCGCGTTCGGCGGTCAAATTTGATAGTTGAGAACAAACGAAGACTCGATGAGGCATATTGCGCACTGTCTAGTAACTTGGACATAACGTTTTTCTCAGAACTCCGTTTTGGCTCCATAATATATGGTTGGAAAGCTAACTCAAAGGGCTACAACTTTCATGTTTTACGTTTGCCGACATTCCAAATATAACAGGGTGAACAATCACGGTTCCAAAGCGACCGCGATAGAACAGCGACAGAAAATTAGAGACCATGTTTGGCCGCGGTTCTACCGCGTTTTGGCCGCGATCGCGCCGCTCCAGGCGTCAAAAAGAGTCCTATTTCGTCTAGGACAAGTTTATTTCGGCCCTACACTATTCCAACTTGTATAAAAGGCGTCCTAAACCTATTTGGGAGTGTATGAGACATATTTTGGACACAAATTAGACCTAAGGAGGCAAGAGACACTACTAGAGGGTTAGACAACACCCTTGGAGGCAAGAACACAATTGGAGCAAGGCGGAGAATTCTTCTACGAGTTTTTTCTTCCTCTTCCTATTTTTCATTGTTGGTTATGACTTTTAGTATTGTAGTTTTACATACTATTATGAATAGCTAATTTGTTATCTAGAGTTTTGATAAAACCTTTTGTATGATAAATTCTTGTTATGATTTTTTATAATTGAGCCATAGCTTTTCTCTGTTTGTTCAACGACGTTCTTATTGTAGTTAATTGAAGAGTTCTCAATTATCTGTGCCTATTTAGTATGCATAACTCGGGAGAGCGTGCATATTTAGCTAATTGTTGATCAACATCACTCCCAAAGTATATGAAGGATCAATAACCGAGGGTTTAAAGGTGAGATTAGGGATAACGAAGCCTTGAGTGCGATCTGAAGTGAGCTATATTAAAAGCCAGCTAGCATAGCTCGGAAAAGTGTATCAGTAAATTGTTGTAATGACTCGGGAGAGATTTACGGTAATAAGAGTGCTCATAATTGGTGGAAAATACTTAAGCGAAATTATAGAAGACATAGTGTGAAGGATTCCGACAATTGGAGAAATCATAACTCTAAACCTCCTTAATCTTGTCTCTAACCCTTAGTATATTTAATTATTAATTTAGTAGTTTAATTTGTTAGTTATTTAGTTAAACACAAGAATCTAAAGATCTATAAGTTAGGAACTGTTCAATCTTGTCTTCTTGATGATAGTGAACAATTGTACCCAAGCATTAGTTCTCTGTGGGATTCGACTCCGGACTTATAAACCTGATTATATTTGTAGTAACCGCATTGTCCTTTTTAGAAGGCATAGTTAGACGTGATCAAATTTTATTCGGAAAAGGCCAAATATATCCCTCTACTTTCAAATATGGACTTGTACCCTTCGTTATACTATTGGGTCATCCATACCCTTACCGTTATACTATTGGGTTATCTATACTCTTACTATCATACTTTGAAAAAAAAATACCCTTATTTTGGATGGAGTGCCACATGTCAGCACCAGATTAAAACGACCCATTTCCTTTTTTTTACCCGATCCATTTTTAAAAACCCACAACCCGACCCATATTTTCGTTTTGTTTCAGTTTTTTTTTTTTTAAATTTCAGTTTTCAAAAAACAAAAATATTATGTTAAATTTTTTTTTCTGTTTTTACAATTTTGTTTTTTTCCAGTTTTTTAAACTGAAAAAAAAACTGAAAATTTTAACGAATTTTCTAAACTGAAAAAAAATATTTTAAACAGAAAATATGTAAAAACTGATTTTTTTTTTATAAACTGAATTGTTTCTTTGTAATAGCAGAAAAAAATAATTTTGTTATTTAACAAATTATTTTTGTTTTTTAAAAACTGAAAATTATTTTTAACAAAATAATTTTTTTTCATTTTTGTAGTTTTTTTTTAAAAAAAAATCAGATTATTTATTACTGGAATTGTTTTTTGTAAAAACAGAAAAAAAAAATTAACATAATATTTTTATTTTTTAAAAACTGAATTTTTAAAAAAAAAAACTGGAAAAAAACAAAAATATGGGTCGATTTGTGGGTTTTTATTTATAATGGGTCGGGTAAAAAAAAGGAAATGTGTTGTTTTAATCTGGTGCTGACATGTGACACTCCATCCAAAATAATAGTATTTTTATTTGAAAGTATGATAGTAGGGGTATAGATAACCCAATAGTATAACGGTAAGGGTATGGATGACCCAATAGTATAACGAAGGGTTCAAGTAAACTATATTTGAAAGTAGAGGGATATATTTGTCCCTTTTCCGAATTTTATTTGATGAAAGGTTATAATTATGTGAATGGTAGAACATATTTTACCAATTTTTGGTAGTTGGAATTTTCTGAATTTTTTTTTAGCTAAATATGATAAAAGCCAAAATTTATGATCAAACGAGAGCTTTGTTTCACGTGAATCCCTAACTAGTTTTCAAAAAGATAAAAACATTTTTTCTTTTAGTTTGTATAAAAGAAGTGCATCATATAAAACAAGTATCAGAGAGACTCCTGTACTCACGAAAAGGTGGGAAAAGGAAAGGCAAAGATCTATATAAGTTCTGATATCCTAATGCAGTGCACGATTAAATCCACTGTCCCTGAACTTATGTGATTGAGATATCAAATTCAGAAAATGTAAATCTCCAAAACAAATACTTTTTCTTCCTTCTCACAAAAAAAAGATAGGATAGAGTAAAAACTCCAAGTTGATTTCACATAATAACTCAAGAACTAACAAATGCTACAGGCTCTGTTGATAACGTCATTAGCAATTTACACCGGCGTTGGCAGGCGAACGATCAATTGGCCGCTCATAACACTGTAAATCAAGAAAGAGAAACATATTAGACTTGTTAAAACTCAACAACATACACAGTGTGATGCTACATGTGGGGTTTAGGGAGAGTGGAGTGTATATAAAAACAGTTGTTTCCGATAGATTTTGTTAAAATGTATATGAAATTGGATTTACGATTGTAGTTGAATTACTCGAACTACATGACTCACCTCTTTACATAATAGTAACAGAAATCGGCCAAGATAAACGTTTGAACAATTTCTGCCAAAAAGACCATTGGTATCCAGAAGTAACCGCGTCCAGCCAAGTAAATATATGCTCCAGCAGTGTCATAAACCTGTGTAGGAATAGTTGTAAGGCTTAAATCTAGAGTTCATAGAGCTAAGGCTCGCGCTGACAATGTGAACAATGTGTATGTTGTGTGCCATTTATACCATATTGTTTGCAGGGACGAATTCAGAATTTAGAGTTAGTAATTATAAATGAGTATGATCTTATTATATGTATAAATCTTTGAAAAAATTCACACAGGTATACATAGTCCGAGCCAAAGATTCAGTTGAACCATAAGATCCGCCCTTGATCTGCCTCTCATTGTTTGTAACGTTCAACAAAGAGGAAAATCAAGGAAAGGAATGTCAGATTACTTCAAGAAGATAAAGAGCAGAAGATAACACTATAAAACTAACCTGAATAATCCAATGAGCACAACCTAAGAATCTTGCGACACCCAACGCAAAAACATAATGGGCTGAAAATGGTTCAATTATCTGAAACCCAAACAACATAACATATTATCAGGAAAGACAAGTTTAAGAAGACGACATGCTTTTTTTTCTCTCTCAATACTTTGGAAATGAAGAGATATGAACCTGAACATTCTGCATTAAGCGAAGCTGAGGAAGCACCGAAACAGATTCAAGGTACACACAGAAAGCCCAAAGCATCCGGTTGATGAGAATATGTGTTGTAGTAGGATGGACAAAGAAGGCAATAACCACGGCAGGAACTATCTGTGCAAAGGAGTGGCATAGTTCAAAAGCAATATCATGAAGCAATTCTATTTGCAAATAAATCATTTACAAAGCGCCATCTCATCGCATCCCTGGTTGGTTGGCCATGAATTTGGGTGCATATTTGTAATCTTTCTTTTTTAGTACTTGAACAACAAATATTTGACCTTCTTCCTTCTAATTTATTTGCTTCATTTGGCAACAATGTACATGCATCTAATGAACTTAAATGAGTCTAGATCATGAGACAATACATAAAGTACCAATCAAACTTGTTCGAAAAAACCATTTACACACTTAAACTTTACGGACGACCTTTTACCCCACTATTCTAAACTTAAGTGACTTTAATACCCCCTTTGCGCAAAAGGTGTAGTTCCCGTTGTAGCTACGCGTGAAGGCAAAAAAAACAACTAAAAACTAATTTAGTGGTCCAGGTGTCACTTTCTAATAGGATATCATAACTAATTAACTTAATATTGTTTTTTTCTCTTTTCTTTTTCGTTTTTTCTTTTTTAACATGAAAATATTATGTTAAAAAACATTTTTTTCTGTTTTTACAAAAGTTATTTTTCCAGTTTTTAAAAAAAGAAAATCTTTAAAAAAATTAAAAAACTGAAGAAAAAAAATATTTTTCAAAAACAAAAATATTTTGTTGGAAATATTTTTTTCAGTTTCTTAAAAATGAAAATATTTTGTAAAAACTATTTTATTTTTTCAGTTTTTACTATTTTTTCAGATTTTACAAAAAACAATACTATTTGTTCAAAAAACATTTTTTTAAGTTTTTACAATTTGTTATGCAAAATTTTTTCAGTATCTAAACTGAGTAGATACAATTTTTTTAGTTTTTAAACTAAGTAGATACTGAAAAGATTTTGCAAAACAAATTGTAGAAACTTAAAAAAATAGTTTTTCTAACAAAATATTTTTGTTTTTTTACTGAAAAACAAAAATTCCAGCAAAGTATTTTTGTTTTTGAAAATGTTATTTTTTTTTTCCAGTTTTTAAAAGATTGTCTTTTTGTAAAAAAACTGATTTTTTTTTTCTGAAAACAGAAAATATAATTTTCATTTTTTAACAAAATATTTTTGTTTTTTAAAAATTGAAAAAATTCTTTTCAATAAAATATTTTCGTTTTTCAAAAATATATATTTTTAATTTTTTTTAGAAAAAATTGTTTTGTAAATACTGGGAAAACAAATTTGTAAAAACAGATTTTTTTTTTTGTTTATTTTTGTTTTTAAAATAATATTTTTTATTTTTTAAAAACTAAAATTTAAAAAAAATGGAAAAACTAAAAATATGGGACTTTATGACGCGTGTAAACACAGCCACCACAAGACTTGGTTCAGTTTTTTAAGGGGTATTAAATTCACTTAAGTTTAGAATAGTGGGGTAAAAGATCGCCAGTAAAGTTTAGGTGTGTAAATGGTTTTCTCAAACAAATTTGATAGGTACTTTCTGTATTATCTCGCAATCGCAAATGGGGCAAAGTGAACATGTGTTGGAGAAAAAACAATAAAAATAGAATAACATTCTATCATTGACAGGGTAAATGGGATCACATTTGGACAAAGAAATAGTGCTTATACGAAAGTATATGGTACCAATATGAGCTTAGGAACTATTCAAAGAATTAGCAGACACCAGTGTTTGATTCAACAAAAATCATATAGGAAAGAGCCGTGGGGGTGTGTTTGGGTTCGGGGGGGGGGGGATTGTATTTACCGGATAATATATGGGCATGTTATCCAGATCTGCCATGTAGGATGACTTCAGGTTGAACTTCATCATATATATAACCCACAATGTTGCCACAAGAGTGATCAGATCAAGCACAGTGTGGATATCTGCTTCCATGATAAAACTACAGTATAACCTTACGGCCAAAAATATAGCTGTAAGCACTTGAGTCTTCAATGAAAGACCTAATAAAGCAGAAGAAGAAAGAACATAAGACAAACGGTGAAAAGGAATCTTTTTCATACAGTAGAAAAGAGTTGACTAAATCTAAAATTCCTGAAATTTGTATAAATTGTATATAATCTAAGAGCTCATGTTGGACTTCTCGCATTCTGCGAGTAATAACATGGTTCTAAAGTAGCATATTTATACAACAGGAACATAAAGACAAGCATACTAGCTTACCACCTATTAATTTGTGGGAGTAAAAAAGTATCAAGCATTGGACAGTCATCTTGTCGAGGGATAATCAGGAATGTAAAAGATTCACACTGTCATAAAGTTAAAATAGACTAAAAACGAAAGTACTGTATGTTGCCTTGAGCAAAAATGAATCATCGTTTTGGACATAGCACTTCTTGTAAGGCAGCATGTTGTTCAGTTTGACAAACATAAATATGCTCCTGACTATCAAGAGTCCCGTTATGAAACAAATTTGAAACACATCCTCAGGGGCGGATTTATGGGGGGCGGAAGGGGTTCGCCCGAACCCACTCCACCGAAAAATCACGCATTATATATAAGGCAAATCTTTTTTTTATCCTATGTTTTGAATCCTCTTGACACAATCCAAAAACATAGTTTAGTGATAAAGAATTTTCAAAACCTTTGTAAGGTCATTGGTTCAATTCCCACTAGCTACCAAAAATTTCTAACTTTTCTTTTTTGAACCTCCATAGCAGAAATACCGCCTAATTTTGGATTATTGACTGGCCTTGGAAGGGCCACATAACTGGACAAGTCTCATGATAAAAGAGGTAAAAGAAATAACTCGCACAGGAATAACTGAATTATGGTAAGTTGACAAATTTAAGGTCAGCAAAGTTGAGTGTAAAAGGAGAAAAAGGGGACACATCTAAAGCAGATAAACCGTGACACCATACAAATTGACTCATCTAAATTGATAAAGATGCAGGAAAATCATATCTATCTATCTAAAGCAGATAATCAAATGGAAAATTCCGCATGCAGATCAAATATTTTTGTTTGTCAGAGGAAGAATTTACTAAAGACGAACCAAAAAAAAAAAGAGAAGGATTTTAACAAAACAACACAATCAAAGGGAAAGGAAACTCAACATAAAGAAAAAAAAAATTGCACAGAACAGTAACAAAGTAACACGAAAATAACAGATAAAAATAACACTATTTTTTACTAACAAAACTAAAAAGATTTTATGGCTACGAAATTACCAGAGCAAGTTTTGAGGGTGGTCAATTTGTAAATCAAAACCAAAAGCCCAATCAAATGAATAGCTTCAGCCGTAACAAAGAAGTAGTTGTGATCATGGACGACCAACTTAAGCGTAACCAATAACGTAAGCGCTGTGGTTAAACCCAAAAAGATTTTCACTTTCTTCGATTGTCTTCGAACCCATGAAAACAGTTTCTTCGCCGGCGATATAACCCCTTTTTGACCCATCTCCGTTACCGTCCGATCACCGGAAGTTCTTTTCTGAGGATTTGTTGAAGGGTTTAACGTTTTCTCTTGAGGAGCTTTTAATGCTTTGAAAATGACGGTGTTTTTGTAGTGAAGTGGGAAGGGAGGCTGGTCTACGTAAGCGTATCCAATGATAAACAGACACGTGGATTATTAAATATTTTACCATTTAGGATTAGATTATTTTTAGGTGTAACAGATTACTTCAGGACATTGATATAGTACTGTGCGGAAAATACGTTGAAAACATATAATAAATTATTAACTTATTTGCTTAACCAATTCATATTTTTATGACTTGATCAATCGTAAAATTTAAATCATTTGGTCCACAATAGTTTATAATAAGGCAATTAAGGTGGGAAAAATTATTTTATCTAACCTAAATTACCGTAAGATCTTGTGTTATGTGCAATGAGATTCAAATTTAACTTAACTTACTGTAATTATGTGATTTAGTTAAGTATGCATTATAAAAACTCCAATTTGATAGATTTTGATGAAGAAGCCTATCATATTCATAGATAATCTTAACCTCTTAGATTTTTAGAGTAGTTTTGGTTAAGATTGCACATTTTTCCTTTTTCTATAATTGAATATATAATAAAGCTCTTTGAGGAGGAAAAAAAGTAGCGGAATCAGTTGGATACAGTGGACCTTCCTTAGAGGTGTTCTTCTAGGAACAGCAATTGTCACGACCCTAGTTCACCAATCGTGAACATGTCATGACGGCACCCAGTCTTCGCAACTAGGTAAGCCTAACTCAATGTGAAATGTACAACTCTTATGAACAATAGTTAAGATAACAGCGGAATGACATAAAAGAAATGTAATGGGTGCCGCTCGGCACATACACTTTACCAAATACCAGAATATACAATCACCAAGACCTAGAAACTCATGGGCAACACAGACTAAGAGAGTATAACTGTAGCTCTATACATCAACTGAATACACTGTGCATCAAATGCATAAAAGCTTTTGGCACGTTAGTCAGCCCGAAAGACATAACGAGGAACTCGTAATGACCATACCGAGTCTTGAAGGTAGTCTTCGGGATATCTGGCTCCCGAATCTTCAGCTAATGATAGCCAGAGTGAAAATTAATCTTGGACAACACATGTGCACCCTGTAGTGGATCAAATAAGTCATCAATACGTGGCAAAGGATACCCGTTCTTCACTGTAACTTTGTTTAACTGTCGATAGTCAATGCACATATGCATAGAACTGTCATTCTTCTTCACAAACAACACAGGAGCACCCCAAGGCGAAACGCTGGATCAAATGAAACCCTTACCCAACAACTCCTATAACTGATCCTTCAACTCCTTCAACTCAAGATGAGCCATTTGGTTCGGAGGGATAGAAATGGGCTGAGTGCCTGGCAATAAGTCAATACAAAAATCAATATCTCTATCGGGCGGCATGCCTGGGAGATCAGCTGGAAACACATCATAGAAATCACGTACCACTGGGACTGAATCAATAGAAGGAGTGTCAACACTGACATCCCTCTCATAAGCTAGATAAGCAGCACACCCCTTCTTAACCATATGCCGAGCTTTGAGAAAGGAAATAACACGGCTGGGATGTGATCTAGAGTACCACTCCACTCATATACGTGGAATGCCTGGCATAGCCATCGTCACGATCTTGGCGTGACTATCAAGAATAGCATAGTGGGGCAACAACCAGTTCATGCCCAGAATAATATCAAAATCAACCATACCGAGCAATAAAAGATTAGCTCTGGTCTCAAAACCACAAATAGTGACCAAACACGACCGATACACACGGTCCACAACCAGAGAATCTCCCACCGGATTAGAAACATAAATGGGGGCACCCAAAGAATCCCGAGGCACACCCACATGTGAAGCAAAATAAGAGGACACATATGAAAAAGTAGAACCGGGATTGAATAGAACTGATGCCTCTCTGTGACTAACCAAAATAATACCTGTGATAACAGAATCGGAGGCGACAGCTGCGGCGCGACCAGGAATAGCATAAAATCTGGCTTAACCTCTTGCTCGAGAGCGGCCTCTATCACCCTGATCCCCGCCCCTGGTTGGCTGGGCAAGTGGGGTGGTAGTTGGGGTTGGGACGATAGACTACTGCCTTTGTGAACCATGCTGAGGCTGCGAAGTCTGTGGAGGCGCTCCTCTCCTACGCTTGGGGCACTCCCTAACTAGATGGCGAGTATACCCACACTCATAACAAGCCCTAGGAGGACGCGGAGGTTGTGACTGACCGGCCCCGCTCCCGCTGGATCGACCCCTGGAGGTACCCTGCATAGGAGGCGCACTGGAAACTGGGGGAGCATAATAGGGCTCCTAAGGTGCTGGAGGAACTGGAGTACCACCAGCTGCTGGCAATGCTGAATGCCTGAATGAACTGGACGACCGGAATAACCCCTGCCAAATCGACCAGCTGCTGCAGTACGAGCACTAGAGAAATGACCCGACTCACGAGACCTCTTGGCCTCCCTCTCTCCTCGCTCTCTAGTGAACATACCCTCGATCCGTCTGGCAATACTCACCGCCTGTTGATAAGGCACATCCGTCTCCAGCTCTCTAGCCATGCTGGACCGGATAGGTGGAATAAGACCCTCAATAACCTTTGTACTCTCTCCCGGACCGTAGCGACCAAAGCCAGTGCATGTCTGGATAACCGGGTGAAACTGATGACATACTCCGATACTCACATAGAGCCCTAGTGCAACCGCTCAAACTCTGCTCACCAAGTATCCCTAAGGCTCTGGGGAACAAACTCCCTAAAAAACATATCAAAAAACTATGTCCAAGTCAGCGAGGCAGACTCGTCCGGACTATCCAACTCATATGTGTGCCACCAATCATAAGCGGCCCCTCGAAGCTAAAAAATAGTATAGAAAACCCCACTGGTCTCCACTATACCCATAGTACGGAGGATGCGATGGCACTCCTCCAGAAATCCCAAGGCATCATCTAAAGCTAGACCACTGAACACTGGGTGATCATACTTCTTGAACCTCTCCAACCTGCGCTGCTCATACTTGGAGGCAGCTGACCCACCTCCGGGCTGTACTGGTGCAGCGGGAGGTATAGGAATAATCTCTGGAACCTGCTCCACGGCTGCTCGCTACTCAAGAGTGCGGGCTGCAGGAGTCTGGGCCCCTCCCTTGGCCTGAGATGTAGCTGCAGCGAGAGGAAGCAACCCCGCATGAGCCAAAGTAGTATACATGCTCATAAACTAGGCTAGAGTCTCCTGGAGTGCTGGAGTCGTAGTAGCTGTAGTATGTGTACCAGGTGCCTATGCTCCAACCTGGTCTACCGGTAGTGCCTCGACGGCAGCGTGCACGGGTGTTGTGGCTGCACCTCGAGTGCATCCTCGACCTCTACCCCGGCCCCGGCCTCGGCCTCTGGCGGCGGCAACATGAGGCGCAAGTGCCTGATCCTCATGAGTAGTGTGTGTCCTCACCATCTGTGAGAGAATAGAAGACAGAAGTTTAGATTTGGTGTCAAAACATCGCACGACAAGGAATTCAAAAGAAACAAAGAGTTTACATAGCCCCTCGTAGATAAATATGGACGTCTCCATATCGATCAACGAGACTCTAAATAACGGGCATGTGTCTCGTGACTCCTATGAACCTAAAGATATGATACCAATTTGTCACAACCCTAGTTCACCAATCGTGAACCTGTCATGACGACACCCAGTCATCGCGACTAGGTAAGTCTAACTCAATGCGGAATGTACAACTCTTATGAACAATATTTAGGATAACAGTGGAATGACATAAAAGAAATGTAATGGGTTCCGCTCGGTACATACACTTTACCAAATACCAGAATATACAATCACCAAGACCTAGAAACTCACGGGCAACACAGACTAAGAGAGTATAATTGTAGCTCTATACATCAAGAGTATCTATACAACCGAAATAAAGGAATAATAGACACCACTAAGGAAGAATAGCATAAGACCCTCGGGATCTACAAACGTAGCAGATTCATACCTCGAGTCTCCTGAAGAAATGCGCCTAGGTCACCGGTATTGCGTCTGATCAGATGGACCTGGATCTGCACAATAAAAGTGTGCAGAAGAGTAGCATGAGTACACCACGGCGGTACTCAGTAAGTGTCAAGCCTAACCTCGATGGAGTAGTGACGAGGAAGGCCAGGGCCCTATCGAGAATAATAAAAATAATGATAATAATACCGAATAGTGCAAAATAGTAATGAGTCTGAGATAACAGCAAACAAGATAAATACTACAAGCCGTCTACAGTTAAGCTAACAAAGAGAAATTAACACAACAAATACAAATCAATAATCCAGGATCTATGGGAATTGAACCCGTAGTCCACTTATACTCAGGAACTCAGGATCTCCGGGAATTGAACCCGCAATCCTTTACCTCAGTAGCACCGGATCTCTAGAAATTGAACTCGCAGTCCTTTATATCAGTATCACATGATCTCCGAGAATTGAATCCGCTATCCGTATATCAGTATTGTAGGATCTCTGAGAATTGAACCCGCAGTCCGTATATCTATATCACAGGATCTTCAGGAATTAAACCCGCAGTCCATATATCAGTGTCATAGAATTTCCAAGAATTGAACCCGCATTCATTTACCTCAGTAGTACCGGATCTCCAAGAATTGAACCCGTAGTCCACAGAACACAAACACAATCAAATAAGAGAAAACATAGAGAAATATGAAGTACACTGCTACAATTAACAACTAACTCAGTCTCAACATGTTCTAGGGAATTCAATTAAGACAAGTAGGCATTTAGACAGTTAATCCTATCTAATCATGCTTCCCTAGTGTCACGACCCAAAATCTGGTCGTGATGGCGCCCAGCACACTGCTAGGCCAGCCCGACCAATCAACAATAACCACGGAGCCACAAGCTCACTTTATCCAATTTAAGCATAACAATGTTAGATATATTAAAAACAGGGAACCAAGTCCCAACACGTGCCAACTCCCATAGACCGAAGGGTCAAGAGTCATGAGCCTCTACAGAGTATACAAAGTGTAAATAGTGAATATAACTGTGCACAAGTGTGGGATAATCAGAACAAAAATACAGGCAAACTGGAGAATCAGGTCCTGCGAACGCTGGCAGCTACCTCGACTGTCCAAAAGCACTCCCGAGCCGCAATAGAATCAACTCCACTGTGATGTACCTGGATCTGCACACAAGGTGCAGGGAGTCGGGTGTGAGTACTTCCAACTCAGCAGTAATAAAAGTAAATAATGTCGAAGGGAAGAAAACCACGATAGGCACTATCTCATGCTACACAATACGAACTATCTTTTTATTCCTTTCAAGCATATGTGAGTAAATTATTTAGAAAACTCAATTTTAGCTACTTTCTTTCATAATAATATACCAATACTTGGATACAATCTCAAGCAGTGCAAGTCCGCACTCAAATCAGCCCCTCGGGCTCAGCACTCCTTATCAATTTACACCAGGAGATCCTGGTCAATAAGGCAACTAATGCATGTGTGCCAGTAATGTATGAGTGTTGAATGTTATGCCACGTAGTACACGTAAACCAATGTATGTATGCTATGCAATGCATATGACCGCTACGGCGTGTAGCCCGATCCAATTTGGGTACCCGTGCTCACTGTGGGGGTTCAGACTCCGGAGGGGCTCCTACAGCCCAAGCACAATATTAATATCACACCTGCTGCGGCGCGCAGCCCGATCCGTATACCACTGCGGCGTGCGGTCCGATCCATGCATGTGTATGCATATGCTCACATGAAATGTCATGCCCTAACATATGGCCCTCGGCCCAATCAGTCTAACAAATAATCAAGAAAGCCCTACGGGCAACAATATCACATTAGCTCACAGTTAAAATATTATTAAGACCTTGTTCAAGTTTTTCATAACCTTATAAGAATGCTGAATAGCAAAAATACCATTTAAAACCTTAAATTTAGATAAAAATATGTACAATGTTATCAAGACAATGATACTAATCCCTGAAGGATTCAAATAATCGGCACGAAGCCCAAACATGATAATTAGTCCAATTCATTTCAACACTTAGGTGTTATTATTTATTACGCGGGACGGACCAAGTCGCGATCCCCAATGGTGCTCTACCCCACGCCTATTATCCGGCGTGCAAGTCACCTCAACACAGCACTAAGATGTGCAAGTCCGGGGTTTACTAAGCCTCAGGACATCATTTACAAGTATTACCCACCTCGAACCGACGAAAGCTCATGCCCGCGATGCCTTAGCTCCTCGAACCGGCATCCACGCACGTCAAAACTAGCACAAATCAGCATAAATATATCAAAATAGGCTAATTAGACAAAACTCAATCGAAATAACTCGGTTTACACCAAAACCCACAAAGTTGTCAAAACCCGACTTTTGGTGCGCTTCTCGAAAAATTATAAAAGTTACATATTCGGAACCCTCGTCTCAATACGAGTCTAGGCATATCAAATTTTCCAAATTCGGACTCCATATGCCCGCTCAAATCGGTATTTTTCTACAATTTAGGCCTAGGGCTTAAACCCACATTTAATCCTTCATTTTCATAGAAATAATCCATGATTTCGTGATAAATGTGTGTAATTAAACCACGAAACTTACCTCCGACAATATCCCGATGATCTCCCAGCTATTTCCCGTAACTTTCTCACTCTAGAGCTCAACAATGGAGGGTTTTACAAATTAACCCGAAATGAAATGTTTCTGGACTTAAACTCACTGCCTGGGCCGTTTACTCTACGCGATCGCAGCACTGGGCGTGCGATCGCGATGCACAAAAACCTAGCTGCCAACTTTCCTTTACGTGATCGCGTGAACCTGGACGCGATCGCAGTGCTCAACTCAGCGACCCTACGTGATCGCATCAAAGGGGTCGCGATCGCGCTGCTCAAGAACACGACCTTACGCAATCGCATCGACCGACCCGCGATCGCGATGCACAAACACTCAACCTCACGCGATCGCATCACTACTCCTGCGATCGCGAAGAGCAATCTCCCAGCCTCATCTCGATACACTACGCGATCGCGTGGCAATGGCCGCGATCGTAGAGAACAATAACCTGCAATTTTATTGCAGCAAATCCAGCAGCCACTTTTTGGCTCAAAATGGTCCGTTTGGACCCCCGAATTCATCCCGAGGCCCCCGGGACCCCAACGAAAACTACCAACATACTCCATAACACGATACAAACTTGTTCCAATCATAAAAACACCATCCTAAACATCAAAATCAGCAATTACGCACAGATTCAAGCCTAAGTTTCTTCAAAACTTCCGAAATCGACATTCGATCAAAAACCCGACCAAACGACCTCCGAATGACCTGAAATTTTGCAGGCACCTCCAAAATCACCTAACGGAGCTACTGCAACTGTCGGAATTCCATTCCGACCCCCGGATCAAAATCTCACCTGCCGTTCGGATTTCGCCAAAATTCAACCTTAGCCAATTCAAGCCTAAAACTACACCGGGCCTCCAAATTCAATTCTGATTGCTCTCCTAAGTCATAAATGATCTCCCGAAACTAGTCGAATCATCAGAATCTGATTCCGAGCACTCAAACTCGATAGTCAACTCTAGGTTGACTTTCCATATTCAAACTTCCTTCAAACATGCTATTTGCTTCATTTTCAATTCAATTCACTCCTAACTCACCCGATAGGCTCTAACCCTGATATAAAAGCATAAAACATATAATTGTAACATGACAGGGTGGTAAATTCCCGTAACGACGGGTCGGGTCATTACATTCTCCCCAACTTAAACAAACGCTCGTCCTCGAGCGTACCCAGATGTTACAACCCATATCCACACACGTTAGTTCATGCCATAAGTTAGATAACACAAATACAAGAAGGAATTATCCTTGAGATGATAAGAAGTTAATCCGATTAATCTTAAGTGATACAAGGGTGCATGAGGGTGATTAACAAGTATTAGAAGTTAAACGAATCAAGGATGCTGTAACTCGTACGTTTGGGTAAACCTATAGATGCTTAGTATACTTAGGAGGTCATGATTTAAGGTATTTGAATCATATAATATCCGTATCATAATTCTTGAAGTCAAACGAGTTATGAAACAAAAGTCGACAAAAGTTGTTGCAACTTAGGTTCATAGTTTTACCTAAACTTTAGGTCAAATGTTATTAAGTCTTTCTCCCAATATACTTGGAATTACGGGGTGATCTAACCACCAAATTGAAGATCTATGAGTCTAGTTTCCAACGCATTAAACGTTTTATCAATACAACATTGGAATAGAGAGATATAGACATTTTCGTGAGACTGCACAAGCTGCTAGGTGCAAGTAGGTGAGTCAGCTACTTGGTTAAATGTCGGCCCAAAAGAGGAAATTTCGGGTCAGAAAAGGAGCCCATTAAAAGGCTTATCTTCTGCAATATATCCCTCTTTATATTTCACAAATAACCAGACCTAAAACCCTGCAAACTTCCTCCCAAAAATTATCCACAAACCCTAATTGATTTTCCCTCTCTTTCAAGTTCAAATTGGGGGTAAACACTAGAGTTTGAAGAACCAAGTTAAAGGCTGAGTTATCCAACAATTAAGGTGAGTTTACTGCTATATTTCATAGATTTATTCTGTTGTGAATTCATGGTAATTCGTTATATACATGTAAGAACTCACGGGACGGTGATCGGAAGCCGTGAGTTCAAGTTATTCACTTGTAGCGGACTGTTTTGTGGACTTTTTTGTGTTGCTGTTGGGCTGCATTTTATATTACTGTTTTGTGGAGTTTTGGAGGAGGCAGGGTGTGGAGAAACACCATATATATGTTGGGTTGTGGTCTGCTAGTTCTTCATAATATTTTTGGGTCATTTGATACGACTATAGTGGCCGTCATATGTATGATGTGATTAGGTTGTGTGTGGACTATTTTGGGAGGCTCAATATGTTTATTATTGATGTTGTTTAGGCTGTTTGGTGATTGTTTTGAATGGTGTGAAGTCATATATATAGGGGAGGTGCTGTCCGTTTCATCACAAAATAGGTTGTGATTGGTACATAATAGTTGCGACGCTTAAACGTTAACGATAGTGTCATTTCTCCTATTGTAGACTAAGGAGTCGTGACGTTTGCATAGCTTGAGGTTGTGGCAGTATATACAAGGTATGTGTGGCTATCCCTTTCCTTCTTTTGCACGACTCCGATTAACATAATGTAATGAACGAGCTTCCAAAGATACTCTATTCTTAGAAGCTAAGCGGTACTTACATTGTTTCCCTCTTATGGAACGATTAATGTTGATGTTGCTTCACTTATTCTTATGTTATGAATCTTGTTGGTACTTCCTGATTCCTATAAGGTTCATAGTGAAGAGTTAGTCCTAATAAGTTGTACATAGAATACTGACCTTACGTCACTCCGAAAAGTCTACAAGGTGTTTCCAGGAGTCGAACATGCATTATATATATGTATCTATTTTACTCTACCGAGCCGCGCTATAGTCGGCCGGGTACAACACCTATTGTGCAACCACTGATCAGTTGGGTTTTACCGAGCTCCACGTGGCCGGGTACGATTCTACCGAGCCTTATAATGGCCGGGTATGTTTTTACCGAGCCTATTATGGCCGGGTACGATATGATGATGATGATGCCCACAGAGGCGTATGTTTTAAAGATTATGCATTTATACATATGTATCATGCATTTCATGTCAGTAGCCCTCAGAGGTACTCAGATGTTACAGGTTGTATATTCTCTATCCCTGCTTACATTGCTGTTCATATTTATGGTTCTCTGCCTTACATACTCAGTACTTTATTCGTACTGACGTCCTTTTATTTGTGGACGCTGCATGTCGTGCTCCAGGTCCTGATAGACAGGCAGGTGTAGCTCCCCCATCACAGTAGGTTGTCCAGTTCCTGCGGTGATTGGCGAGATCCCTTCTCCGGACTTGCCTTGGTCTTGGTATGCATTTTTGTTATAGACATTATGGGTATGTCGGGGCCCTATTCCGGCTATGTTGGAGCACTTATGTTCCTTTAGAGGCTCATAGATAAGTGTCGACTCATGTATAGTTTCGTATGCCTTATCGGCTGGTTTTTGTTGTATAGTCTTTCATTTTAGCGTGGTAGCTTGTACCATATGTATATAGTTTCTTGATTGTCTGGTCATCCCATGTTATATAGGTTCATGCAATCATATTTTATTGTTGGTTGCCCATGATCCATGTCTACCATTTATATTGGTCTCGTTAGCCCTAAAAGATAATAAAGAATGTTAGATAAAATGTACGTTGGTGCTCGGCAAGTATGGTCGGGTGCTAGTCATGGTCCTCCAGTTTGGGTCGTGACAAACTTGGTATCAGAGCAAGTCTATCCTAGGGATTGTCTATGAGCCATGTCTAGTAGAGTCTTGATTATGGATGTGTAGCGCTCCACATTTATAATCAAGAGGCTACATGACATCTAGGGTTGTTACCTTCTTCCTGAATCTAGATCGTGCATAGAGTTGAGTCATAAGTGTTCGTCTCTAATATTCACCTTGTTTTCTTTCAGCAATGCCTTCGACTAGGAAACAAACAATTAGTATACGGCTTGATACAGCTGCGGGAGAGGGTACCAGTCAGGTGCCCCAAGCCAGAGCAGGCCAAAGTGAGGCTCAGAGTGAGATGTCGTCTCATACCTCATCTACTCCGTCTCCTCCGGAGGATATTAGGTGGCACCCAGCACCTCCAGCTCCTCCGTCTGGCACTACAGACCAGGATATGCGGAGTGCTTTGCAGTTATTGACTAGCTTGGTAGCTGCTCAGGCTCAGAGGCAGAATATAGGTGTTGCTGATAACCAGTTAGTACAAGAGTTCGTGATTTTATTAATTTAGACCCTCCGGTGTTTACCGGATCAGACCCCAAGGAGGATCCGCAGACTTTTATTGACCAGGTTCATCGTACACTACGGGTTATGCATGTTAGTGATACAGAGGCAGTAGAATTGGCTTATTATCGGCTACGGGATTTAGCGGTTCTTTGGTATGATAGTTGGGAGAGATCCAGGGGTCCGAACGCTCCTCCAGCTGTGTGGAAGGATTTTTCTGAGGCCTTTCTTCGTCACTATTTGCCAGTTGAGATACGACGAGCTAGAGCTGATAAGTTCTTGAACCTTAGACAAGGTAATTTAAGTGTGCGAGAGTATAGTATGCAGTTTGATTCTTTAGCAAGGTATGCTCCCCATATGGTGGCCGAGATGAGTGATAGGGTGCATTTTTTCGTGAACGGGTTGGGACCCCATCTGATTAATGAGTGTATGACAGCCTCCTTGGTCGAAGGCATGGATATTTCCCGTATTCAAGCTTATGCCCAGACCTTAGAGGATCGTAAGCACCAGCAGAGGGCAGATAGGGAGCACGATAGGGGCCAGCATAAGAGGGCGAGATTTGCAAGGTATTCTGATGACTTCAGAGGCAGCGCCAGGCCCCAGTCTTCGAGGAGTTTGGCGCCATCTGTAGCTAGTGCTCCTCCACAGTTTTAGAGGCCTCGATATGATCGATCCTATTCTAGTCCAGGTTAGAGTTTGCAGGCATCTGGATCGCAACATCACAGGGATACTAGTCAGACGAAACCCCCAACACCACATTGTGATCACCGCAGCAAGGCCCACTTTGGACTGTGCCGTCAAGGTTCCGATGCGTGTTATTCTTGCGGACAGCCTGGCCATATGATGAGGGATTGTCCTAACAGGGGAGGTGATGGTATGGCTCAACCGACTAGATCTGTGTCTGGTTCTTCCTCATCGGTTCGACCTCCAGCACGGGGTTTTCAGCAGTCGACAGGTCGTGGTAGAGGTAGAGGTGCAGGACCGAGTTCGAGTGGTGCTCAAAATCGAACATATGCTCTAGTAGGTCGACAGGATCTCGAGTCGTCTCCAGATATTGTTACATGTATATTATCTGTGTTTTCTTATGATGTATATGCATTGATTGATCCGGGATCTACATTATCATATGTTACACCCTTTGTGGCTAATAAGTTTGGCATTGAACCTGAATTGATAAGTAAACCCCTTGTGGTATCTACTCCAATAGGAGATTCTGTGATTGCTAGAAGGGTATATAGAGGTTGCATTGTGATGATTTGTAGTCGTCAAACCTCGGCAGATTTATTTGAGTTAGAAATGGTTGATTTTGATGTGATACTGGGAATGGACTGGTTGGCCTCATGCTATGCAAATGTTGATTGTCGTATGAAGATGGTTAAGTTTCAATTTCCTGGTGAACCCGTCATTGAATGGAAGGGGAACATTGCTACATCGAAAGGTAGGTTTATTTCCTATCTTAAGGCAAGGAAAATGATCTCAAAAGGTTACATTTATCATCTTGTTCGCGTTAGGGATGCAGAGGCGAAGATGCCTACTCTACAATCTATCCCCGTGGTCAATGAATTTCCAGATGTTTACCCAAATGAACTCCCAGGCCTTCCTCCAGAAAGGGAGATTGAGTTTAGCATTGATGTGTTGCCTGACACTCAACCGATCTCTATCCCTCCATATAGAATGCCCCGGCAGAGCTGCGAGAGTTAAAGGCGCAGTTAAAGGACTTGCTGGATAAGGGCTTCATTAGGCCTAGCACTTCACCTTGGGGTGCGCCAGTCCTATTCGTGCGGAAGAAAGATGGGTCATTATGGATGTGTATTGACTATCGGCAGTTGAATAAGTTTACTATAAAGAACAAGTATCCACTTTCAAGAATTGACGACCTGTTTGACCAACTCCAGGGTGCCAAGTGTTTCTCCAAGATTGACTTACGTTCAGGGTATCATCAGGTGAGGGTTAAGGAGAAGGATATTCCAAAGACGGCCTTTCGGACAAGATATGGACACTTTGAGTTCTTGGTGATGTCGTTTGGGCTAACAAATGCCCCAGCAGCTTTTATGGATCTCATGAATACTGTATTCAGGCCCTATCTTGATGTGTTCATGATTGTATTCATTGATGACATTCTGGTGTATTCTCGTTCGGAGGAGGAACATGCGAGCCACTTGCGGATAGTATTACGGATGCTTCAGGATCGTAAGTTATATGCTAAGCTCGCCAAATGTGAATTCTGGCTGAACTCAGTAGCATTCCTGGGCCATGTGATATCTGGCAAGGGTATTAGTGTCGACACTCAGAAGATTGATGCAGTAAAGAATTGGCCGAGACCTACAACACCATCAGAAGTTCGTAGCTCCCTGGGGCTAGCAGGATATTATAGGCGATTTGTAGAAGGGTTTTCCTCTATATCAGCACCATTGACTAAGTTAACACAGAAAGCTACCAAGTTCCGGTGGTCTAACACTTGTGAACGTAGTTTTCAGGAGCTGAAGGATCGATTGACATCCGCACCGGTGCTCACTCTCCCTGAAGGAACAGAAGGATATGTGGTATATTGTGATGCCTCGGGTATAGGTTTGGGGTGCGTGTTGATGCGGCATGGGAAGGTGATTTCATATGCATCAAGACAATTGAAGAAGCATGAAAAGAATTATCCAACCCATGATTTGGAATTGGCTGCAGTAATATATGCTTTGAAGATATGGCGGCATTACTTATACGGCGTCCATGTTGACATCTACATAGATCACAAGAGTCTACAATACATCTTCAAGCAGAAAGAGTTGAATTTGAGGCAGCGTAGGTGGCTTGAATTACTGAAAGACTATGACGTCGAGATATTGTATCATCCCGGTAAAGCCAATGTTGTGGCAGATGCTCTCAGCCGTAAGTCAATGGGAAGCTTAGTACATATTGATATAGGTAGATGGGGGTTGACTAAAGAGCTTCATCAGCTAGCCAATATGAGAATCAGATTGTTAGACTCTGATGACGGAAGTGTTACTGTACAGAATACATCAGAATCATCTTTGGTAGCCGAGGTAAAAGCACGGCAATATGAAGATCCTATCTTACTACGATTGAGAGAGAACATTCAGCAGTGTAAAATTACGGCTTTTGAGATCGGAGGAGATGGGGCACTAAGATACCAGAGCCGATTATGTGTGCCGAATGTAGCAGGGTTGCGAGAAAAGATTATGAATGAAATTCATCAATCCCGATATTCCATCCATCCTGGCTCAACAAAGATGTATCATGATGTCAAGGAGCGGTATTGGTGGGATAACATGAAAAAGTCTATTGCAGAATTTGTAGCCCAGTGTCCCAATTGTCAACAAGTAAAGATAGAACATCAGAAACCCGGTGGATTGCTTCAGAATATAGAAATTCCGACCTAGAAATGGGAGGTGATTAATATGGACTTCATTATTGGATTACCTCGATCTTATCATAAGTTTGACTCTATCTGGGTGATAGTTGATCGACTTACAAAATGTGCTCATTTTCTGCCAGTTAAGACAACTTACTCGGCTGAAGATTATGCGAAGTTGTATATCAAGGAGATTGTTAGGCTTCATGGTGTGCCGGTATCTATTATATCAGATCGAGGAGCTCAATTTACGGCTAACTTTTGGAGGTCTTTTCAGAAAGGTTTAGGCACACAGGTGAATCTCGGCACTGCATTTCATCCGCAGACTGACGGACAGGCTGAACGTACCATTCGGACATTGGAAGATATGCTACGAGCATGTGTTCTAGATTTTAAGGGAAATTGGGATGACCATCTTCCACTCATAGAATTTGCCTACAATAATAGCTACCATTCCAGTATTAAAATGGCCCCATATGAGGCACTATATGGGAGGAGATGTAGATCACCAATTGGATGGTTCGAAGTCGGCGAAACAGAATTATATGGGCCAGATTTGATTCACCAAGCCATTGAGAAGGTGAAAGTGATACAGGAACGATTGAGGACGGCACAAAGCAGGCAAAAGTCTTATTCCGATGTCCGACGTCGTGATCTAGAATTTGAGGTTGGTGATTGGGTTTTCTTGAGGATTTCACCAATGAAGGGTGTTATGCGTTTTGGGAAGAAAGGTAAGCTGAGTCCAAGGTATATCGGTCCGTATAAAATTCTTCAACGAATTGGACAAGTTTCTTATGAGTTAGAATTGCCATCCGAATTAGAATTTGTCCACCCGGTATTCCATGTATCTATGTTGAGGAAATGTATTGGAGACCCTTCTCGAGTTGTCCCTATCAAAGATGTTCAAGTTACGGAGGATCTATCATATGAAGAAGTGCCAGTGGCTATATTAGATCGACAAGTCCGCAAGCTGAGAACAAAAGATGTAGCTTCCGTCAAAGTATTGTGGAGGAACAAGAATATGAAAGAAATGACATGGGAAGCGGAAGAAGAGATTAAGTCTAAATACCCTTACCTATTCCAGAATGATGATAACAAGGATGTTGGTGGAACGCAAGATACATTATAAAGGTGAAATGGCTTTATGAGGTAAGCAATAACTTGAGAACTCTCTTCCTTAATACAAAGTGGTGATATGTAAATAATGTCCATGTCCATAATGCTTTGTGTAGCCTTGTGTGGTCATACTTTGAGCTTCACTGCTTACAAATTTTGCTAGTGACCATTTTATAGGGGAAAATTGACCAAAAATTTCCGCTAGAATCCACGATGATTTGGACTCCCCATAAACCCTTACATTCGAGGACAAACGTTCTTAAGGGGGAGGGGGAGGGTGTTACAACCCATATCCACACACGTTAGTTCATGCCATAAGTTAGATAACACAAATACAAGAAGGAATTATCCTTGAGATGATAAGAAGTTAATCCGATTAATCTTAAGTGATACAAGGGTGCATAAGGGTGATTAACAAGTATTAGAAGTTAAACGAATCAAGGATGTTGTAACTTGTACGTTTGGGTAAACCTATAGATGCTTAGTATACTTAGGAGGTCATGATTTAAGGTATTTGAATCATATAATATCCTTATCATAATTCTTGAAGTCAAACGAGTTATGAAACAAAAGTCGACAAAAGTTGTTGCAACTTAGGTTCATAGTTTTACCTAAACTTTAGGTCAAATGTTATTAAGTCTTTCTCCCAATATACTTAGAATTACGGGGTGATATACCCACCAAATTGAAGATCTATGAGTCTAGTTTCCAACGCATTAAACGTTTTATCAATACGACATTGGAATAGAGAGATATAGACATTTTCGTGAGACTGCACAAGCTGCTAGGTGCAAGTAGGTGGGTCAGCTACTTGGTTAAATGTCGGCCCAAAAGAGGAAATTTCGGGTCAGAAAAGGAGCCCATTAAAAGGCTTATCTTCTGCAATATATCTCACTTTATATTTCACAAATAACCAGACCTAAAACCATGCAAACTTCCTCCCAAAAATTATCCACAAACCCTAATTGATTTTCCCTCTCTTTCAAGTTCAAATTGGGGGTAAACACTAGAGTTTGAAGAACCAAGTTAAAGGCTGAGTTATCCAACAATTAAGGTGAGTTTACTGCTATATTTCATAGATTTATTCTGCTGTGAATTCATGGTAATTCGTTATATACATGTAAGAACTCACGGGACGGTGATCGGAAGCCGTGAGTTCAAGTTATTCACTTGTAGCGGACTGTTTTGTGGACTGTTTTGTGTTGTTGTTGGGCTGCGTTTTATATTACTGTTTTGTGGAGTTTTGGAGGAGGCGGGGTGTGG
The DNA here is from genome assembly GCA_032618575.1 of Nicotiana noctiflora. Classification (NCBI taxonomy): domain Eukaryota; kingdom Viridiplantae; phylum Streptophyta; class Magnoliopsida; order Solanales; family Solanaceae; genus Nicotiana; species Nicotiana noctiflora. The sequence continues at coordinate 62,274 of JASVEL010005530.1, forward strand.
AGAAACACCATATATATGTTGGGTTGTGGTCTTCTAGTTCTTCATAATATTTTTGGGTCATTTGATACGACTTTAGTGGCCGTCATATATATGATGTGATTAGGTTGTGTGTGGACTGTTTTGGGAGGCTCAATATGTTTATTATTGATGTTGTTTAGGCTGTTTGGTGATTGTTTTGAATGGTGTGAAGTCATATATATAGGGGAGGTGCTGTCCGTTTCATCACAAAATAGGTTGTGATTGGTACATAATAGTTGCGACGCTTAAACGTTAACGATAGTGTCATTTCTCCTATTGTAGAATAAGGAGTCGTGACGTTTGCATAGCTTGAGGTTGTGGCAGTATATACAAGGTATGTGTGGCTATCCCTTTCCTTCTTTTGCACGACTCCGATTAACATAATGTAATGAACGAGCTTCCAAAGATACTCTATTCTTAGAAGCTAGCAGTACTTACATTGTTTCCCCTCTTATGGAACGATTGATGTTGATGTTGCTTCTCTTATTCTTATGTTATGAATCTTGTTGGTACTTCCTGATTCCTATAAGGTTCATAGTGAAGAGTTAGTACTAATAAGTTGTACATAGGATACCGACCTTACGTCACTCCGAAAGGTCTACAAGGTGTTTCCGGGAGTCGAACATGCATTATATATATGTATCTATTTTACTCTACCGAGCCGCGCTATAGTCGGCCGGGTACGGCACCTATTGTGCAACCACTGATCAGTTGGGTTTTACCGAGCTCCACGTGGCCGGGTACGATTCTACCGAGCCTTATAATGGCCGGGTATGTTTTTACCGAGCCTATTACGGCCGGGTACGATATGATAATGATGATGCCCACAAAGGCGTATGTTTTAAAGATTATGTATTTATACATATGTATCATGCATTTCATGTCAGTAGCCTTCAGAGGTACTCAGATGTTACAAGTTGTATATTCTCTATCCCTACTTACATTACTGTTCGTATTTATGGTTCTCTGCCTTACATACTCAGTACTTTATTCGTACTGACGTCCTTTTGTTTTTGGATGATGCATGTCGTGCTGCAGGTCCTAATAGATAGGCAGGTGCAGCTCCCCCATCACGGTAGGTTGTCCGGTTCAGCGGTGATTGGCGAGATCCCTTCTCCGGACTTGCCTTGGTCTTGGTATGCACTTTTGTTATAGACATTATGGGTATGTCGGGGCCCTGTTCCGGCTATATTGGAGCACTTATGTTCCTTTAGAGGCTCATAGATAAGTGTCGACTCATGTATAGTTTGGTATGCCTTGTCGGCTAGTTTTTGTTGTATAGTCTTTCATTTTAGCGTGGTAGCTTGTACCATATGTATACAGTTTCTTGATTGTCTGGTCATCCCATGTTATATAGGTTCATGCAATCATATTTTATTGTTGGTTTCCCATGATCCATGTCTACCATTTATATTGGTCTCGTTAGCCCTAAAAGATAATAAAGAAGGTTAGATAAAATGTACGTTGGTGCTCGGCAAGTATGGTCGGGTGCTAGTCATGGTCCTCCAGTTTGGGTCGTGACACCAGAGTTGTACTAGAAGCAACCAAATAGCTGAATGACCTTACCAAGCATATATTCGGGCGATCATACGTCACCCTATCTCACATAAGTCCGAAAACACCATATAGCTGAAATCTCACAGACCATCTGAACCATAAACCACATTGCACTTTCCGAAATCATATACCAATTGCTAATCCCATGCCTATACTCAGGATACACTAGAATCCACCGCAATAACCCACACTCACCACTCCGGGTGAGATCATATGATGTATCAAACAACCCAATCACTCGAGACAATAGTCTCTAATCATAATAATTTCTCACGATAACCAAATACCAACTGAAAAACCTTTTTCATTAGATAGAGTCTTTTTCCAACACCTTCATATCATGTCCACGGCAACTGAACACGCGATATATCGAACCCATCTCTCAGGTCAACCATTCATGAATCCATTTCACTTTTAACTGATACCACAACAGATTTCGGACCCAAATCTCGGTATTACCTTTCTAACAAGCTAAGATCCAATATGCTCGTATTCATTAATAACTCCAACGGTCATTTCGATTATAACACACCGCACTGGTGATAAGACACCTCAACACCGGCCTAAGCCACGACGAGCACAACATAGGCTCCAATAGAAACATCTCAACACACTCGAATCATGACAGCTCAAATCATGATAAATGTCTCCAGCAAAAGAGCTGCAATTCAATTCCTTTGTGTCATCATAACATAGAACTGAGATCGCGTCTCGCATTATAGAAATAGAGTACCCGAATCCTCCTCGAGAGGTCATAACATCACGTGGCCTTGCCACGATTCGTGATTCTATCCCAACATTATTACTCATGAAGCACCTCAAGACACTAAGCTCAAAACGGTTAGCCACGCACATATCTAGGTCTTGAACCCAAGTAATCAACCTCACCCACGGTGAAACAATTAACGTATGCTATTAAATCCCGAAAGGACACAACCGATGTGCCACTCGCCAAGCGATACTCAAAACGGTCTTTTCCTCAGAAGCGAGGAAGTATTGTATACCAGGTAATATATAACTAACTCTATTTTCACAATATTCTGTTGCGGCGTGCAACCCGCTCCAACGACATACCTGTGGCAGCGTGCCACCTGATCCGGATACCATACCTGTGGCGGCGTGCCACCCGATCCACGCGTCAATCTCGCAAAAAAAATGCATAACGAGTCGAATTTTCTCATTATAGCAAACATATATATATAGCCTCAAGCTCGGCCACATGAAACGCATCTGACAATGTTTCTCAATACTGGAACTGAATCAATGGTAGATACCTCTACACTGACATCCACCACTAAGGCCCAACCAACAAAGCAATACCCACCAGCCGTCTGCTGGTCCTGAGGTACAACTACCCCGCTGGAGCATACTCTGATGCACTTTGCTACGCAATTTGTGCCATACCATCATAGTCCATATCACATCGGTCTAGACAACCTGACTTATGTCAACCAGTCCGAAATAAGGTATCATAACCCAAATTCATCATATCAAGCTAAGAGAGAGCCACTAGGGCTTCCGATTTCCAATAATCACAAAACGGTGCCGATACACGCGATATACAACCACTGCATAGGCGGATTACGAGAACTTCTAGTCTCCAACACATATGTAACACATGAATCGCTATACCTGGTTCCACACTCCACCGTACGAATACATAACGCACATCAAGCGTCCATTCATACCACGACAGCCATTCAGAAATTTCACTATGCCATCAACGACTCAGTCGTTATAGTCGATCCAACAAGAGAATACCACCATACGACTGGATATCATCAGTTTACATTACCTTGTCCTTTTTGGATCATATCCCCTGCCAAGTTAATAGAATAGCAGTACCATTTTCTTAAATTATCAGAAAGATCGATTCTTAATTCACCTGCAGTTGTCCGCACTGCTCAATAATTTTATTGACTTCCCATATATTATGAACTGATCTCAAAACCTAGAATATACCATTATCAACTTTCCATAACACATCGTGTATACCATATTACACTGAGACAACATGGAAATTCATATCCCTTTCCTCCGCCTCAACATCGGCGCACTCCACTAGTCAAGGACTTTCGTGATCCCATATAGAAGAAAACTCATTACACATTCCACGCTTCGCATACCGACAGGAGTATACTCATTTTCAAACCATGATAAAACACATCACAAACTATTTCTTCCCATTCGTTGCATAAGTTTAACTGCCAGGACTGAGTCCTTATACCTATATCAAGTTACACAACTGCCAGCACTCAAGAGCTTTGCTGCAATATCTGCAAGACTCATTACTTCAACCACACACCAGGAATCAATCGTATTCCTTTTTATACCATTCTGGTTTATTAACAAGTTGTTCCATTTACCCGGTTTCCTTTCTGATTCATCTCTAATTTCATATCAGTCTTTACTGTAGTACCATAATACATCAACTCATGTTACCACACGAGACTCGTACATAAGACCACACGGTCTAAGACCCATAGGCCACTGAATACTCTCTCAATGTTTCCCAAAAGTACCACATTCTACCACACTTTATTTTGATGAACTTCCCGCAATTTTTAAATTGTCATCATTACTTCCCAATACGGATACCTATAATCCCACCATTCACATGATATAACACAAGCCTTGATCTTCTCTAACGAAACCGCCATCTTTAGCCACATACACAAATCTTAAGGCACCTGCCTGTTACAAGCAAAATCTTGAACACTGCAAAACCATTCTCGGACATCATTCACCCTTATTCAGTTGTAATTCAACTGTCCTATTGAGTAGGACCACTCGTGCCTTGTTAGAACTCTGACAATGCAGATCATGATTACATACAAACACAATTAGCTATCTTAACTTTCTATACACCGAACATTCATTATCAACATCAGTTCAAAACATCCTAGTATTTCTTCACATCTATGAAGCACCATAACCTTTATCAAAATTTCCCAAACATACCTAGAGACAGAGCCAACACAGCACACGACAGTGCAATCGGTTAATCAATAACAACCTCCCCAACTTAGCTCGGAGTCATACATCAAAGCACTTTCAACCACTCATATCATTATTACTCAAGTGATGCCGAAATGTTAATATGAGATTAAACTCAAGTCATTTACAAGCCTTGACGGAGACTCGAATCATCAGAGACCTTAGCTCTTCTGCAATTCTTGCAGATATACATGCACCACCAATAAGCCCACTCTCTTTAGGTGACAGAAATCTTTCTAAGTCCCAAATTTTCCAAAACTTTCGGCAGAGTTTCCTTTGTAAATTGGCCTATCCACCTACCAGAGAATCACCAAACCATTCTAACAATACATCCACAACTCAACAAGATATCACAATGTATTTCAACAACATTAAATCTCAATACTACACGAATCATATTATCACAATTTATACTTGAACCTGCGCTGTATCTGCTCGAATCATAACAAATATCAAATACCTTTCAATTACACATGAGGATCAACCCTCCTACTTCTTCTCAATTTAGCATTTCATCACGATACCTTCCACCAGGATACACATAGCAAAGTCACTTTAGTCATCCTGAGTTTAAACTTGTTCCACTACACATAAGGCGCTTTACCTTCCAATTACGAGATATGATAATTATTCACCACGCCCATAGCTCGGGGCTACACAACAGATTAGACAAGGGTCGAACAATTAACAGCTCATCCATTATCAAACTGCCATTTGCACAATAAAGATCAATACCGATCGTATGAACTTCATAATACCGGCTCGCTAAATTAGTACCTTGGTGCTCAAGCCATAGACAAAGATCTGGCCTCAAGTCCTCCCGACTGGCCCAACATGAATTCATAGAGATTATATCTCGCCCCTCGATCGGGGAATCACAAGCCCTCAAGGCAATTATATTACTGAGCGCTCGAAGCGTACACAGACGCGCGGAAGGAATTTCAAAAGCATATCTCAAGCTGAATCAAGTACGCACGATAAGAATTCCAAGAAATGTGAAGTGTTTCCTAAAGGTTCGCAGCCTCCCGAGGATAAGTACAGGCGTCCCCGTACCGATCCACAAGACTCTACTAACCGGCTCAAGACTCATGAGGCCTAGTAAACCTAGGCTCTAATACCAACTTGTCATGACCCCAAATCCGGTCGTGATGGCGCCCAGCACACTGCTAGGCTAGCCCGACCAATCAACAATAACCACGGAGCCACAAGCTCACTTTATCCAATTTAAGCATAACAGTGTTAGATATATTAAAAACAGGGAACCAAGTCCCAACACGTGCCAACTCCCATAGACCGAAGGGTCAATAGTCATGAGCCTCTACAGAGTATACAAAGTGTAAATAGTGAATATAATTGTGCACAAGTGTGGGATGATCAGAACAAAATACAGACAAACTGGAGAATCAGGTCCTGCGAACGCTGGCAGCTACCTCGACTGTCCAAAAGCACTCCCGAGCCGCAATGGAATCAGCTCTGCTGTAATGTACCTGGATCTGCACACAAGGTGCGAGGAGTCGGGTGTGAGTACTTCCAACTCAGCGGTAATAAAAGTAAATAATGCTGAAGGGAAGAAAACCACGATAGGCACTATCTCATGCTACACAATACAGAACTATCTTTTTATTCCTTTCAAGCATATGTGAGTAGATTATTTAGAAAACTCAATTTTAGCTACTTTCTTTCATAATAATATACCAATACCTGGATACAATCTCAAGTAGTGCAAGTCCGCACTCAAATCAGCCCCTCGGGCTCAGCACTCCTTATCAATTTATACCAGGAGATCTGGTCAATAAGGCAACTAATGCATGTGTGCCAGTAATGTATGAGTACTGAATGTTATGCCACGTAGTACACGTAAACCAATGTATGTATGCCATGCAATGCATATGACCGCTACGACGTGTAGCCCGATCCAATTTGGGTACCCGTGCTCACTGTGGGGGTTCAGACTCCGGAGGGGCTTCAACTGCCCAAGCACAATATTAATATCACACCTGCTGCGGCGCGCAGCCCGATCCGTATACCACTGCGGCGTGCAATCCGATCCATGCATGTGTATGCATATGCTCACATGAAATGTCATGCCCTAACATATGGCCCTCGGCCCAATCAGTCTAACAAATAATCAAGAAAGCCCTACGGGCAACAATATCACATTAGCTCACAGCTAAAATATTATTAAGACCTTGTTCAAGTTTTTCATAACCTTATAAGAATGCTGAATAGCAAAAATACCATTTAAAACCTTAAATTTAGATAAAAATATGTACAGTGTTATCAAGACAATGATACTAATCCCTGAAGGATTCAAATAATCGACACGAAGCCCAAACATGATAATTAGTCCAATTCATTTCAACAATTAGGTGTTATTATTTATTACGCGGGACGGACCAAGTCGCGATCCCCAATGGTGCTCTACCCCACCTGTTATCCGGCGTGCAAGTCACGTCAACACAACACTAAGATGTGCAAGTCCGGGGTTTACTAACCCTCGGGACATCATTTACAAGTATTACCCACCTCGAACCGATGAAAGCTCATGCCCGCGACGCCTTAGCTCCTCGAACCGGCATCCACGCACGTCAAAACTAGCACAAATCAGCATAAATATATCAAAATAGGCTAATTAGACAAAACTCAATCGAAATAACTCGGTTTACACCAAAACCCACAAAGTTGTCAAAACCCGACTTTTGGTGCGCTTCTCGAAAAATTATAAAAGTTACATATTCGGAACCCTCGTCTCAATACGAGTCTAGGCATATAAAATTTACCAAATTCGGACTCCATATGCCCGCTCAAATCGGTATTTTTCTACAATTTAGGCCTAGGGCTTAAACCCACATTTAATCCTCCATTTTCATAGAAATAATCCATGATTTCATGATAAAAGTGTGTAATTAAACCACTAAACTTACCTCCGACAATATCCCGATGATCTCCCAGCTATTTCCCGTCACTTTCTCACTCTAGAGCTCAACAATGGAGGGTTTTGCAAATGAACCTGAAAATGAAATGTTTCTGGACTTAAACTCACTGCTTGGGTCGTTTACTCTACGCGATCGCAGCACTGGGCGTGCGATCGCGATACACAAAAATCTGGCTGCCAACTTTCCTCTACGCGATCGCGTGAACCTGGACGCGATCGCAGTGCTCAACTCAGCGACCCTACGCGATCGCATCAAAGGGGTCGCGATCGCGCTGCTCAAGAACACAACCTTACACGATCGCATCGACCGACCCGCGATCGCGATGCACAAACACTCAACCTCACGCGATTGCATCACTACTCCTGCGATCGCGAAGAGCAATCTACCAGCCTCATCTCGATACACTACGCGATCGCGTGGCAATGGCCGCGATCGCAGAGAACAATAACCTGCAATTTTATTGCAGCAAATCCAGCAGCCCCTTTTTGGCTCAAAATGGCCCGTTTGGACCCCCGAATTCATCCCGAGGCCCCCGGGACCCCAACAAAAACTACCAACATACTCTATAACACGATACAAACTTGTTCCAATCATAAAAACACCATCCTAAACATCAAAATCAGCAATTACGCACAGATTCAAGCCTAAGTTTCTTCAAAACTTCCGAAATCGACATTCGATCAAAAACCCGACCAAACGACCTCCGAATGACCTGAAATTTTGCAGGCACCTCCAAAATCACCTAACGGAACTACTGGAACTGTCGGAATTCCATTCTGACCCTCGGATCAAAATCTCAGCTACCGTTCGGATTTCGTCAAAATTCAACCTTAGCCAATTCAAGCCTAAAACTACACCGGGCCTCCAAATTCAATTTCGATTGCTCTCCTAAGTCATAAATGATCCCCCAAAACTAGTCGAATTATCAGAATCTGATTCCGAGCACTCTAACCCGATAGTCAACTCTAGGTTGACTTTCCATATTCAAACTTCCTTCAAACATGCTATTTGCTTCATTTTCAATTCAATTCACTCCTAACTCACCCGATAGGCTCTAACACTGATATAAAAGCATAAAACATATAATTGTAACATGACGGGGTGGTAAATTCCCATAACAACGGGCCGGGTCGTTACACCTAGATAACACAAGATAAATCTTGCAATTAAACCAATTAAATAACAGAGATAACACTGATTGAGCAATTTAAGTAAAGTGGTTTTTCAATAATTTGAGCAAGTACACGCCCGTCACCTCAGGTACAAGGCATTCAAATCAACACATATATATCCTAGGTGAGAAAATCCCCCACACATGGTTAGACAAGTGTAACGACCCGACCGGTCGTTTTAGAAAATTACGCCCCTATCCCTAATTTAACTGTTCCCCTAAGTTCATTTCTGCTATTGTGGGTTGCCGGGAGAGTCGGTTCCGAAAATTTGAGCATTTTGGGACACTTAGTCCCCAAATAAGAGCTTTGAAACTAGAAAATGGTCCATAGCCGGAACAGTATTAAGACGATCTCGGAACGGAAATCCGATGGTTCCATTAGCTCCGTTAGGTGATTTCGGGGTTAGGAGCGCGTTCGGAATGTATTTTGGAGGTCCGTAGCTCAATTAGGCTTGAAATGCCGAAGGTTGAAATTTTGGCGAATCCGATCGATAGGTGAGATTTTGATCCGAGGGTCGGAATGGAATTCCGACAATTTCTGTAGCTTCGTTATGTGATTTTGGATATGTCCGCAAATTTTCAGGTCATTCGGATGTCGTTTGGTCGGGTTTTTGATCAAATATGCAATTCGGAAAGTTTTAAGAAATTTAGGCTTGAATTCGATGTGAATTATGGATTTTGATGTTGTTAGACGTGTTTTGATGATTAGAATAAGTTCGTATCATGTTTTGGAATAGGTTGGTGGTTTTCGTTGGGATCCCGGGGTCTCGGGATGAATCCGGGGGTCCAATCGGGCTATTTCATGCATTTTGGAAATGCTGTTAACTGCTGGTGTGTGCTGCAGACGAATGCTCTATGCGATCGCAATGGGCTAATGCGATCGCATAGAAGGTTTTGGAGGGGCCAAGAATTTGTTCTATGCGATCGCGGGAATGGATATGCGATCGCATAGTTCTGGAAATTTGTTCTATGCGATCGTGGGAGGTATCATGCGATCGCATAGTTCTGGAAAGTTGTTCTATGCGATCGCGTACAGTCCTATGCGATCGCATAGTGTATAGAGAGGAGGGGTCCCAGGTCCAGCTTTTGTTCTATGCGATCGCGGAGCAGGGCATGCGATCGCATAGTTAATTTTCGGTATGCATCGCGATCGCATTGTGGTCTATGCGATCGCATAGAGTAGTTTGGCGAGGATCAAAATTTGTTCTATGCGATCGCAACAGGGGTCATGCGATCGCATAGAGTAAAAATGTCTGGCAGTGACTTAAGTCCAGAAACATTTCAGCCGCGAACCATAAACCAAAAACGCCATTTTTGAGCTCCAAGAGAGGGAATTGAAGGGGAAACGCTGGGATATCACCGGGAAATCATCGGGGGTAAGTTTCCTAACCTTAATTCGTTGGTTTATCATGAAATCCATGATTATTTCACTGAAATTGGAAGATTAAAGGTGGGTTTGAGCCCTAGGCCTAAATGTTAGAAAATCTTTGATTTGAACGGGCAAACGGAGTCCGATTTCGATAAATTTTATATGCACGGACTCGTATTGAGATAAGGAACCCGAATATATAATTTTCGTAATTTTTTCGATAAGCGTACCGAGAGTCGGGTTTTGGCAACTTGTGGGTTTTGGTGAATTTTGAGTTAATTTGATTGGGTAATGCCCAATTGGCCTATATTGATGTGATTCTATTGATTTTTATCAGATTCTACTCTTGTGGAGGCCGACATTCGTGGCAAGAGGGTTATTACTTAGCGGTTTTGTGCCGGAATTGAGGTAAGTGGCTTGTCTAACCTCGTGTGGGGGAACTTTCACCCCTAGGATATTATGTGATAGTTTAAATGCCTTGTACGCGAGGTGACGGGCGTGTACATGCGCTGGTTGTTGTAACACACACTTTACTTGAATTGTCCGATTTGTGATATTCCTGCTCTTAGCCTGATAAAAGCGTTACCATTACCCGGTAGTACTTAGAAAAGCATGATTAACTAGGATTCAACATGTTTAATTGCCTAGTTGATTTACTTGAATTCTTGACAAATTGTTGGCACTAATTTCGGTGAAGTTGTAATTTAACATTATATTCTCTCTGTGTGTTTTCTTATTTGATGTGTTGGTGGACTGCGGGTTAAATTCCCGGAGATCCCAGGGCTGTGGGTTCGATTCCCAAAGACCCGGCGTGATATTGTTTGTGGACTGCGGGTTCGATTCCGGAGACCTAGGGCTGTGGGTTCGATTCCCAGAGACCCGGCGTGATATTGGTAGGGACTACGGGTTCGATTCCCGAGATCCCGAGTTATTGGTAGGGACTACGGGTTCGATTCCCGAGATCCTGAGTTATTGGTAGGGACTACGGGTTCGATTCCCGAGATCCTGAATTATTGGTAGGGACTATTGAGACATGGGCTGCGGGTTCGATTCCCGGAGACCCAGAGGTACTGAGAATGGGACTGTGGGTTCAATTCCCACAGATCCTGGATTTATTTACTTGAGTTGGTTATTTGTTGTTAGCTTAATCGTAGACAGTTGCAGTAATTATCATAATGTTGTTATTTCGGAAATTATTATCATATAAACTGTTTATTTTGTTTTCATCATTACATTATTGTTTTCTCAGTAGGGCCCTGACCTACCTCGTCACTACTCCATCGAGGTTAGGCTTGGCACTTACCGAGTACCGCTGTGGTGTACTCATGCTACTCTTCTGCACACTTTTGTTGTGCAGATCCAGGTACATCAGAGCAGGCTCGTGCTAGGTGATTCCGCAGCTTTCGGGAGACTTCGAGGTATGATCTGCTACGTCCGCGGATCCGGAGGCTTCCCTTCTACTCTAGTAGTACTAGTTGACATTTTTCTTCATTTCGTTGTTAGATACTCTTTACACATAGAGCCACAGTTGTATTTCTCTTTTAGTCTGTGTTACCGTGGGGTTCCGGATCTTGGTAGTGTTCTATTTATTGTGTGACGGATGTATGTGCCAAGCGGCACGGATTACATACCTTTTTGTGTTATTTTCCGCTGTTCCTTATTTAAGTATTTTATAACTTGTATATTCCGCAACGTGTTAGGCTTACCTAGTCGTGGGGATTGGGTGCCATCACGACATGTTCACAATTGGTGAACTAGGGTCGTGACAAGTTGGTATCAGAGCTCTAGGTTCATAGGAGTCACGGGACACGGACCGGTTACTTAGAGTCTCGCTGATCGATACGGAGACGTCTGTATTTATCTACGAGGGGCTATGTAACTGTTTAGGAAACTCTTCATTTCTTTTGGATTCCTTGTCGTGCGACATTTTTGGCATCAAAAATCTAAACTATACTGCTTTCTATTCTCTCACAGATGGTGAGGACACGAGCTAACCGCGATGATCGGGTACCCGCGCCCCCTGTTGCTGCCGTCAGAGGCCGGGGCCGAGGTAGAGGACGAGGACGCGCCCGAGGTGCAGCCACAGCACCATCGCGCGCTGCCGCTGAGGTGCCACCGGTAGACCAGGTTGGAGCGCAGGCACCTGGTACACCGACTACAGCTGCTACTACTCCAGCACTACAGGAGACCCTGGCTCAGTTCACGAGCATGTATACCACTTTAGCCCAGGCAGGATTGCTTCCTCTTGTTGCAGCTACATCTCAGGCCGGGGGAGGGGCCCGGACTCCCGTAGCCGTTACACCGGAGCAGCGTGTGCCAGTGGGACATGTTCCAGATGTTTTGGTTATGCCTCCTGCCGCCCCAGCACAACCAGGAGGTGGACCAGCTGCCTCTGAGGACGAGCAGCGTAGATTGGAGAGGTTCAAGAAATATGACCCTCCAGTGTTTAGTGGTTTGGCTTGAGATGATGCATTGGGTTTTCTAGAGGAGTGTCATCGTATTCTTCGTACTATGGGGATTGTGGAGACCAGCGGGGTTTCCTTCACTACGTTTCAGTTTCGTGGGACCGCTTATGATTGGTGGCGCACGTATGAGTTGGATAGTCCGGAGGAGTCCGCTTCGTTGACCTGGACGCAGTTTTCAAATCTGTTTTTGACGGAGTTTGTTCCCCAGAGCCTTAGGGATTCTTGGCGCTCGGAGTTTGAGAGATTGCGACAGGGCTCCATGTCAGTATCGGAGTATGCCATCAGTTTCACCCGTCTGGCCAGGCATGCACCGGCCTTGGTAGCCACGGTTCGGGAGAAAGTGCGGAGATTTATTGAGGGCCTGATTCCGCCTATCCGATCCAGCATGGCCAGAGAGTTGGAGACAGATATATCTTATCAGCAGGCAGTTAGCATTGCCAGGAGGATCGAGAGTATGCTCCCTAGAGAGCGTGGAGATAGAGAGGCCAAGAGGTCTCGTGAGTCGGGCCATTTCTCTGGTGCCCGCACTTCAGCAGCCGGTCGTTTTGGCAGGGGATATTCCGGTCGTCCAGTTCACTCAGCATTGCCCGCAGCCGGTAGCACTCCAGGTCTTCCAGCACCACAGGAGCCTTATTATGTTCCCCCAGTTTCCAGTGCACCTCCTGCGCGGGGTCCTTCCAGGGGTCAGACTAGTGGGGTTGAGACCGGTCAGTCACAGCCACCGCGTCCTCTCGGAGCTTGTTTTGAGTGCGGGGATACTCGCCACCTGGTTAGGGAGTGCCCCAGGCGTAGGAGGGGAGCATCTCACCAGTCTTCGCAGCATCAGTGTGGCTCTCAGGGTCAGCATGCTATCATTCCAGCTCCAACTGCTATTCCACCTGCCCAGCCAGCCAAGGGAGGGGGTCAAGGTTCTAGAGGCCACCCTCGAGAGGGGGGACAGGCCAGATTCTATGCTATTCCTGATCGCGCCGCGGCTGTTGCATCCGACTCTGTTATCACAGGTATTATTCTGGTTAGTCACAGGGAGGCATCGGTTCTATTCGACCCCGGTTCCACCTTTTCATATGTGTCTTCTTACTTTGCTTCTCATCCGGGTGTGCCTCGGGATTCTTTGAGTGCCCCCATTTATGTTTCCACTCCGGTGGGTGATTCTTTGGCGGTGGACCGCGTATATCGGTCGTGTTTGATTACTATTTGTGATTTTGAGACCAGAGCGGATTTATTGCTGCTTGGGATGGTCGATTTTGATATAATTTCGGGCATGGACTGGTTGTCGCCCCATTATGCTATTCTTGATTGTCACGCCAAGACCGTGACGCCGGCTATGCCGGGCATTCCACGTATTGAGTGGAGTGGTACTCTAGATCACACCCCTAGCCGTGTTATTTCTTTTCTCAGAGAGCTCAGCGTATGGTTGAGAAGGGGTGTGCTGCTTATCTAGCCTATGTGCGGGACGTCAGTCTTGACACTCCCTCTATTGATTCTGTTCATGTGGTACGTGACTTTGCTGATGTATTTCCAGCTGATCTTCCGGGCATGCCGCCCGACAGAGATATTGACTTTGCTATTGACTTGTTGCCGGGCACTCAGCCCATTTCCATTCCACCGTACCGTATGGCTCCTCCTGAATTAAAGGAGTTGAAGGATCAGTTACAGGAGTTATTAGGCAAGGGTTTTATTCGACCCAGTGTTTCGCCTTGGGGTGCTCCCGTATTGTTTGTGAAGAAAAAGGACGGTTCTATGCGTATGTGTATTGACTATCGACAACTGAATAAGGTTACAGTGAAGAACCGGTATCCTTTGCCCCGTATTGATGATTTATTTGACCAGTTACAGGGCGCACATGTGTTTTCTAAGATTGATTTGCGCTCTGGGTATCACCACCTGAAGATTCGGGAGCCAGATATCCCGAAGACTGCCTTCAGGACCCGGTATGGTCACTATGAGTTCCTCGTGATGTCTTTTGGGTTGACTAATGCCCCGGCAGCATTTATGCATTTGATGCACAGTGTGTTCAGGCCTTATCTGGACTCGTTCGTGATTGTCTTCATTGATGATATTCTAGTATATTCTCGGAGCCGGGAAGAGCACGAGCAGCATTTGAGGATAGTGCTTCAGATCCTGAGGGAGAAGCAACTTTATGCCAAGTTCTCTAAATGTGAATTTTGGTTGAGTTCTGTGGCATTTTTGGGCCACGTGGTGTCGAGTGATGGTATTCGAGTAGATCCGAGGAAGGTGGAGGCCGTGCAGAGTTGGCCCAGACCCTCCTCCGCTACTGAGATTCGCAGTTTCCTTGGTTTGGCGGGCTACTACCGTCGTTTCGTAGAGGGGTTCTCTTCGATTGCAGCACCTATGACTAGATTGACCCAAAGGGTGCCCCTTTTCAGTGGACAGACGAGTGTGAGGCGAGCTTTCAGAAGCTCAAGACAGCTTTGACTTCGGCCCCTATATTGATGTTGCCTACAGGTACGGGGTCCTATACCGTATATTGTGATGCCTCACGAGTTGGACTCGGTGCGGTATTGATGCGGGACGGTAGGGTGATTGCCTACGCGTCGAGACAGCTGAAGGTGCATGAGAAGAATTACCCTGTTCATGATTTGGAGCTAGTTGCCATTGTTCACGCCTTGAAAATTTGGCGTCATTATTTATATGGGGTTCCTTCTGAGATCTACACTGATCACCGGAGCTTGCAGCACTTGCTTAAGCAGAAGGACCTGAATATGCGTCAGAGGAGATGGTTGGAACTACCGAAGGACTATGATATTACTATTCTCTATCATCCGGGCAAGGCTAATGTGGTTGCTGATGCCTTGAGTCGTCGGGCAGAGAGTTTGGGGAGTTTGGCATATCTACCGGCTTCGGAGAGGCCTATGGCGATGGATGTTCAGGCTTTGGCCAGGCAGTTGGTAAGACTGGATCTTTCGGAGCCCAGTCGGGTTCTGGCTTGTGTGGTTTCTCGGTCTTCTCTAATTGACCGCATCAAGGAGCGTCAGTTCGACGACCCTTATTTGCTTGTCCTTCGGGATAGAGTTCGGCGTGGTGATGCTCGAGATGTTACCATCGGGGATGATGGAGTTATGAGGATGCAGGGGCGTATCTGTGTGCCCAATGTAGATGATCTTCGAGAGCTGATTCTAGCAGAGGCCCATAGTTCGCGGTATTCCATCCATCCGGGTGCCGCGAAGATGTATCGGGACTTGAAACAGCATTACTGGTGGAGGCGGATGAAGAGGGATATAGTTGATTATGTTTCTAGATGCCTCAACTGCCAGCAGGTGAAGTATGAGCATCAGCGTCCGGGTGGATTGATGCAGCAGATTGAGATTTCCGAGTGGAAATGGGAGCGCATTACCATGGACTTTGTATCTGGACTTCCACGGACTGTTAGGAAGTTTGATTCCATTTGGGTTATTGTGGATCGGCTGACCAAGTCCGCCCATTTCATACCGGTGAGCACTACTTATTCATCGGAGCGGCTGGCGGAGATCTATATCAAGGAGATAGTTCGGCTGCATGGTATTCCAGTTTCCATCATTTCAGATAGAGGCACTCAGTTCACTTCACGGTTCTGGAGAGCTGTACAGCAGGAGTTAGGTACTCGGGTAGAGCTGAGCACATCATTTCACCCCCAGACTGATGGGCAGTCCGAACGCACTATTCGGATTTTGGAGGATATGCTCCGTGCGTGCGTGATTGAGTTTGGAGGTTCATGGGATCACTTCTTGCCACTGGCGGAGTTTGCTTATAACAACAGCTACCAGTCCAGTATTCAGATGGCACCGTACGAGGCCCTATATGGTAGGAGGTGCAGGTCTCCAGTGGGTTGGTTCGAGCCGGGAGAGGCCAGGTTACTAGGTACTGATATGGTTCGGGAGGCTATGGACAAGGTCAAGGTGATTCAGGACAGACTTCGTGCGGCCCAGTCTAGACAGAAGAGTTATGCGGACAAGAAGGTTCGCGATGTGGCTTTTATGGTGGGTGAGCGGGTTCTGCTCCGAGTCTCGCCCATGAAGGGCGTTATGAGGTTTGGGAAGAAAGGGAAGCTGAGTCCTAGATTTATTGGCCCTTTTGAGATTTTGAGGCGTGTTGGGGAGGTTGCTTATGAGTTGGCCTTACCTCCCGGCCTAGCCGGAGTTCACCCCGTATTTCATGTCTCCATGCTCCGGAGATACCATGGTGACCCGTCGCACGTATTGGATTTCACATCTATTCAGCTAGACAAGGATCTGTCTTATGTTGAGGAGCCAGTAGCCATTCTAGACAGGCAGGTCAGAAAGCTAAGGTCAAAGAACATCGCTTCGGTAAAGGTTCAGTGGCGGGGCCGGCCGGTCGAGGAGGCGACTTGGGAGACCGAGCAGGATATGCGCAGCCAGTACCCTCATCTTTTCACTACTCCGGGTATGTTTTCTATGCTCGTTCGAGGACGAACGAATCTTTAAGTGTGGGAAGATGTAACGACCCGACCGGTCGTTTTAGAAAATTACGCCCTAATCCCTAATTTAACTGTTCCCCTAAGTTCATTTCTGCTATTGTGGGTTGCCGGGAGAGTCGGTTTCCGAAAATTTGAGCATTTTGGGACACTTAGTCCCCAAATAAGAGCTTTGAAACTAGAAAATGGTCCATAGCCGGAACAGTGTTAAGACGATCTCGGAACGGAAATCCGATGGTTCCATTAGCTCCGTTAGGTGATTTCGGGGTTAGGAGCGCGTTCGGAATGTATTTTGGAGGTCCGTAGCTCAATTAGGCTTGAAATGCCGAAGGTTGAAATTTTGGCGAATCCGATCGATAGGTGAGATTTTGATCCGGGGTCGGAATGGAATTCCGACAATTTCTGTAGCTTCGTTATGTGATTTTGGATATGTCCGCAAATTTTCAGGTCATTCGGACGTCGTTTGGTCGGGTTTTTGATCAAATATGCAATTCGGAAAGTTTTAAGAAATTTAGGCTTGAATTCGATGTGAATTATGGATTTTGATGTTGTTAGACGTGTTTTGATGATTAGAATAAGTTCGTATCATGTTTTGGAATAGGTTGGTGGTTTTCGTTGGGATCCCGGGGGTCTCGGGATGAATCCGGGGGTCCAATCGGGCTATTTCTTGCATTTTGGAAATGCTGTTAACTGCTGGTGTGTGCTGCAGACGAATGCTCTATGCGATCGCAATGGGCTAATGCGATCGCATAGAAGGTTTTGGAGGGGCCAAGAATTTGTTCTATGCGATCGCGGGAATGGATATGCGATCGCATAGTTCTGGAAATTTGTTCTATGCGATCGCGGGAGGTATCATGCGATCGCATAGTTCTGGAAAGTTGTTCTATGCGATCGCGTACAGTCCTATGCGATCGCATAGTGTATAGAGAGGAGGGGTCCCAGGTCCAGCTTTTGTTCTATGCGATCGCGGAGCAGGGCATGCGATCGCATAGTTAATTTTCGGTATGCATCGCGATCGCATTGTGGTCTATGCGATCGCATAGAGTAGTTTGGCGAGGATCAAAATTTGTTCTATGCGATCGCAACAGGGGTCATGCGATCGCATAGAGTAAAAATGTCTGGCAGTGACTTAAGTCCAGAAACATTTCAGCCGCGAACCATAAACCAAAAATGCCATTTTTGAGCTCCAAGAGAGGGAATTGAAGGGGAAACGCTGGGATATCACCGGGAAATCATCGGGGGTAAGTTTCCTAACCTTAATTCGTTGGTTTATCATGAAATCCATGATTATTTCACTGAAATTGGAAGATTAAAGGTGGGTTTGAGCCCTAGGCCTAAATGTTAGAAAATCTTTGATTTGAACGGGCAAACGGAGTCCGATTTCGATAAATTTTATATGCACGGACTCGTATTGAGATAAGGAACCCGAATATATAATTTTCGTGATTTTTTCGATAAGCGTACCGAGAGTCGGGTTTTGGCAACTTGTGGGTTTTGGTGAATTTTGAGTTAATTTGATTGGGTAATGCCCAATTGGCCTATATTGATGTGATTCTATTGATTTTTATCAGATTCTACTCTTGTGGAGGCCGACATTCGTGGCAAGAGGGTTATTACTTAGCGGTTTTGTGCCGGAATTGAGGTAAGTGGCTTGTCTAACCTCGTGTGGGGGAACTTTCACCCTAGGATATTATGTGATAGTTTAAATGCCTTGTACGCGAGGTGACGGGCGTGTACATGCGCTGGTTGTTGTAACACACACTTTACTTGAATTGTCCGATTAGTGATATTCCTGCTCTTAGCTGATAAAAGCGTTACCATTACCCGGTAGTACTTAGAAAAGCATGATTAACTAGGATTCAACATGTTTAATTGCCTAGTTGATTTACTTGAATTCTTGACAAATTGTTGGCACTAATTTCGGTGAAGTTGTAATTTAACATTATATTCTCTCTGTGTGTTTTCTTATTTGATGTGTTGGTGGACTGCGGGTTAAATTCCCGGAGATCCCAGGGCTGTGGGTTCGATTCCCAGAGACCCGGAGTGATATTGTTTGTGGACTGCGGGTTCGATTCCCGGAGACCTAGGGCTGTGGGTTCGATTCCCAGAGACCCGGCGTGATATTGGTAGGGACTACGGGTTCGATTCCCGAGATCCCGAGTTATTGGTAGGGACTACGGGTTCGATTCCCGAGATCCTGAGTTATTGGTAGGGACTACGGGTTCGATTCCCGAGATCCCTGAGTTATTGAGATATTATTGAGACATGGGCTGCGGGTTCGATTCCCGGAGACCCAGAGGTACTGAGAATGGGACTGTGGGTTCAATTCCCACAGATCCTGGATTTATTTACTTGAGTTGGTTATTTGTTGTTAGCTTAATCGTAGACAGTTGCAGTAATTATCATAATGTTGTTATTTCGGAAATTATTATCATATAAACTGTTTATTTTGTTTTCATCATTACATTATTGTTTTCTCAGTAGGGCCCTGACCTACCTCGTCACTACTCCATCGAGGTTAGGCTTGGCACTTACTGAGTACCGCTGTGGTGTACTCATGCTACTCTTCTGCACACTTTTGTTGTGCAGATCCAGGTACATCAGAGCAAGCTCGTATTAGGTGATTCTGCAGCTTTCTGGGAGACTTCGAGGTATGATCTGCTACGTCCGCGGATCCGGAGGCTTCCCTTCTATTCTAGTATTACTAGTGGACATTTTCTTCATTTCGTTGTTAGATACTCTTTACACATAGAGCCACAGTTGTATTTCTCTTTTAGTCTGTGTTACCGTGGGGTTCCGGATCTTGGTAGTGTTCTATTTATTGTGTGACGGATGTATGTGCCAAGCGGCACGGATTACATACCTTTTTGTGTTATTTTCCGCTGTTCCTTATTTAAGTATTTTATAACTTGTATATTCCGCAACGTGTTAGGCTTACCTAGTCGTGGGGACTGGGTGCCATCACGACATGTTCACAATTGGTGAACTAGGGTCGTGACAACAAGTCACTTACCTCAATCCCGGTACAAAACCGCTAAGAAATGACTCCCTTGCCACGAGTATCCGACTCCAAGTGGCCCAAATCTATTCAAACAAATTACATAGTGTAAATAACATCGCAAGTAACTAATTACACTGATAAAATTAAAGCTACGGCGCAAAAATGGGTGAAATAACCAAAATACCCCTCCAGCCATCGGCTCGAAATCGAAATATTTTTGTATTTTCAAAACCCTCGTACTCTCACGAGTCTAACCATATAAAGTTTATCGATATCGGTGTTCATTTTCTCATTCAAAACATCAATTTCATTCTCTTAGGCTTAGAGCAAAATCCCCTATTGTTACACCTTAATTCTTCCATTTTCAGAGATTAATTCCATGATTTTATCAATATATTAATAGAAATTGTGACCATGAGTGCTTACCTGATGATACCCCTTGATTTTCTCCTCAAAATCGCCAAAATCCTCTCCTAGTTCGAAGCCCCAAATATTTCTAATACTCTGAAATTTTCGAACTATACTGACCTTAAACCCTTCAGGAGTTTCGCTTCTGCGACCCCTTTGTCGCTTTAGCGATTCCGCTTCTGCGGAAACCTGGTCGCTTCTACGACCCTTCCCTTAAACTCGAGTTCCACTTCTGCGGACTCTAGGTCGCTTATGCAACACCGCTTACGCGGACACTTGTCCGTTTCTGCGGGAGATCACCAAACGATCAAGCTTGCTTCTGCGGGAGCCTGCCCGCTTCTGCGGGCTCGCTTCAGCGAACATAGGTCCGCTTCTGCGAACTTAGCTGACCCTCACAATTCTCGCACCTGCGCTTCCTTGGCCATTTTTGCGGACTCGCTTCTGCGGTCCAAGCTCCACAGAAGCGAAACAATACATGACAGCAGATCAGACCTGCTACACTTCCCAATTTCTCCCGTTTAATCACCCGAACTCATCCCGAGGCCCCCGGGACCTTAACTAAAAGCACCAACATACTCCAAAGCACGATACAAACTTGTTCCAATCATAAAAATATATCATTAAACACAAAAATCATCAAATTATGGCGGATTCAAGCCTAAGTTTCAACCAAAACTTCTGAAACCTACATACTATCGAAAACCCGACCAAACGATGTCCGAATGACCTGAGAATTTGCAGACATATCCAAAATCACCTAACGAAGCTACTGGAACTGTTGGAATTCCATTTCGACACCCGGATCAAAATCTCGCCTATCCACCGGATTTTCAAAAATTTCAAACTTCGGCATTTCAAGCCTTAATGAGCTACGGACTTCCAAAATACATTTCGAATACGCTCCCAACCCCGAAATTACTTAACGGAGCTAACGGAACCCTCGAATTTCCATTTCGAGGTTGTCTTGATACTGTTCAGAATACAGGCCATTTTTCAACTATAAAGCTCTCATTTAGGGACTAAGTGTCCCAAAAACCCTCCGAATATTAGAACGGAACATATCGACAAACTACAATAGCAGAAATGAGCTTAGGGGAAACAGTTAATTGGGGATCGGGGCATAAATTTGAAAAAATGACCGGCCGGTTCGTTACAACAATCTTCTTTAGATAAGAATTATAAACTACGTGATTTCTACTACAAACTACATGATTCCTTGGTTTACTTTTATTTTTTAGAACTCCAAGCCCGAGAAAAAGCCGAAATCAATCAAAAATTGAATGAAATTACATTTATTTGCTTTATTTTTCCATGTGAGTTCAACATGAAAACTATATCTTCATCAATAATATACCAACTCAACCACCCATCCCCAGTTGATTTAGAGAGAAAGACACTATGAAATCACATTTATAATTTAGTAGCAAGTAAAATTTGGCTCAACTTGGAGATTAGTATTTCAAGAAACTTGAAGAATTACTCGTTGCAAATAATATTTCTATATGTAATTTTTATGTCATATATCAAATAGAATTCTAATTGGATATAGGAAGTAATAAGTTCCATAAAGGAATTTTTACATGTGTATACCATATAGCAAACCTTATTACCAACCATGTTTAAGGTTTGTGTTTATTACATTTAATCATACCAAGTTTCAATTTATGTACCATAATTCAAATTAAGACATTAATTAAGTTATCATTTATTATAGGAGTGTATTTAGGGATAAAATCTCCCAAATTATTTTGTTACACTATACTAATTTATCAGTATTAAATGCCCAGCTGGCAGCTCCCCTCCCTCTCGGTCTAACTTCCTCATAGCCTCAACCTCAACTTCGATCTCATCGACACAAGACAAAATACGCAAAAACACATCCCAACTCCGACACAGCAAATCACTGATAACGTAAACAACACACACACACACTCACTCACACTCGTTCTCTGTAAAATTTTCACAATGTTGTCACGAGCGACATATCAGGCTAGTGCCGCTATTACAGATCATACCCGTCACTGTTCAAATCGATTCTTCAATTCAAATTCGATTTCAATTACCCACAGAAAATCTCAAAAGAATGTGGTAGATTTGTAGTTGTTTTCAGTGATTTTATAGTTAAATTGTAGTTATACTGATATTTGTTATTGTTGTCTGTTCTCAGTTATTATGTAGTTAAATGTATTTTAATTGTAGTTAAATGTAGTTTATTGTACTCAATCCACTTTTTTCTATTTTTTTCAAAATGTAGTCAATTTTTTTCCAACATAGATTGTAGTTTAATGTAGTATAAATGTAGTAATTTTGTAGATACCCTTAAAAACAATACAACTTTATACAATATTAAAAGTGATTTGTAGTTTATTTGTAGGAATTTTATAGATGAATAGAAAATTTTGTAGTCTACATTTTTTTCCAACATAGATCATAGTTTAATTGTAGTATAAATGTAGTAATTTTATAGATACCCTTAAAAACAATACAACTTTATACAATATTAAAAGTGATTTGTAGTTTATTTGTAGGAATTTTATAGATGAATAGAAAATTTTGTAGTCTACATTTTTTTTCAACATAGATCGTAGTTTAATTGTAGTATAAATGTAGTAATTTTGTAGATACCCTTAAAAACAATACAACTTTATACAATATTAAGGAATCACTTCGAATGGCTTCAATTGTGCCTTGGTTTCCAAGAATGACACTCCATGACTGTGAAATTGAAGGTTTGACTTCTATATACAAAATTATTAGAAATTTTTTAAGTGCAGATTACATTAAGGATAGCTGATTGGTTCACATAGCTCGCTTGTTTCAATATAATTACATTTTTTTCTTGTGTTATAGATAACCCTTAAAGCAATCTGCAAAATGTTAATAAATTTGGAAGGAGAAGAGGAACTCGAGACATTGCACAAGGATGTTGGGCACGTGCAAGGATGAATGGCGGTGTAACTTATACTGAAGAAAAGCATTAGCTGAGCAACATGTGCAAGAATTTGTGTTTAAATTTGAATTTAAGGTCACTAAATCAATTAGGATATTCTTTTCCTGATTTTTAGCGCGCCATATTAGGAAGATTTAGCTACTATTAATTACTAATTAATGAATGGTATAAAAATTGTAGAAAAAATAGTGCACAAGGCGGGTAATTTACCAAATATGCCATTTTTTTTAATAAGGTTTCATATATGGTATAGATAGGAAAAAATCCCTTCCATAAATGTGTAGCCTAAAAAAAGTTATATTCTGGGCAAGCCATAATTTTATTCATATAAATGACCCACATTGAAATGCCATATCTCATTTTTTTTAATCAACGTCACTTTTCACTATTTTTTGTTAAATGATGCAACTTCAGCAGTTTGCTGCGTCAAGGTAAAAGTGATATAGTTGAGTAGAAACTGTCGTAGGGCAAAGAAGTTCTAAAGGCGTGTGTATATTGCAGTTGACGAAAAAAAGGGGCATAAACTGCGCCTGTTTATAACTATATAATGCGCCTCTTTTTTCGTTTTTAAGGACAAATTATTAATTCAATGTCATTTTTTTAATTAATTCTATAATTAATATAAATTACAGTATTTTATTATTCCAAATTGATAATTAAACTTTTGCTTTATCCGATATATGTAACAATTACTTCTGCAAAAAGGTGTTTGCCATATTTTTTCCAAATAAATTGAGTGTAAACATGTGAGAATACACTATGTTATTTATAAATTACTTGAAATTTTGGAATTGTTTAGACTGTTCGTCAAATATTACCCCCTCTCATTGTCACGAAAATTTTTGTTGTTTCCTTAATCATTAACGGGATACCAACCTGGGATAATTTTAACTCAACTTCCATTGCATATTGGAAATTGTTATATCCTTGATAAAATCAATGTGAGTAGCTATCTTTTGCATAAGCCGTAAGTTTTCTGGAAATCTTGATAGAAAAAAGAACTTTAGAATTGAAGAACGTGTAGTTGTGGAAGAAATATATATTGCAGATTTGAGTAGTTGCTACAAATCGTGGGTTACACAATTGAAAATATCGTGTTTTTGCAGAGACAATTTAGGGTAAGTTAAAGGTAAAAAATTATAACCTAAAAACGTGGCGTTAAAGGTATTGAACATTATAAAATAATAAAAGAAGAACAATATTGTAGAGAAAGAGATAGTGTGAATTCTTATTGATATTGGATGATTTACAATGGAATAGAACCCTCTATTTATTGAGAGATGGTGACTTAGCCACCAAGTAATAAACCCTAGAATCTCTCTAAATATAGACATTCACCATAAATAGAATTCTATTTATAACACCCCCCTTGAATGTCTATTCAACAGACAATGTGCCTCGTTAAAACCTTAACTAAAATAAAACCCAATGGGAACAAAATTCTAGAAAAGGAAAAAGAGTGCACATATCTAAAAATACACCTTTTGGTTGCCTCGTTAAAACCTTGTAAGGAAAACCCAGTGAGACAAAACCTTATAAGGGAAAAAGAGTGCAATGCGCATTAACTCCCCCTGATGAGAGCATCAATTCACATCCTTGAGCCTTCACATCTCAATCTTGTTCACTAGCTTCTTGAAGGTTGACATCGACAAAGATTTTATATCAGTTTCAATATATATTCATAATGACACAACATAGAGATCTCTTCATTCATATATTCAGGTACTTGAATCTCTCATGAGATTTTATGGAGTGTTATGTCATGTGATCTTCTAGATCACTTGCCTCCTTTATTATGATTATTTTGATCATTTGCCCACCTTCTTTATCAAGAAGTTTATTTGAAATTGATTTGTCTATATGCTTTAAGCGTACTATAGACTTCGTCCTTCTAGGACTTTATAGGAGCATTTGCAATGAGAATATAGTTACTTTATTTGGGTCAGCAAATGCGTCTGGCATGCTTTGCAATAAATTGCCCATGAATTATCCTTTTATGAACTTCAAGTTCATATTATTTTATTTGAGGATCTAGATGTATAAATGATAATTCATTCCATGTAACTTCTTCACAATTGTTGTATCTTGTTTCCCTTCATGTTAGAAAAAACTAACTTGTTTCCTCAACTTTGAAGATCCATCTTTGTGCGTTATGGTGTTAATCAAAATATACACCGCACATCAATAATAATAAGATGGAATTATTTGGTTCCCGACCCTGAACCACTTGTGAGGGGAGAAGGTAATATACTTTCATATATAACCTCTATCAAATTGATATATATATATATATATATATATATATATATATATAACTTTGTTCTCATAAGCAATAATTTAGCTATTGAGTGGAGGCACTCAATAAATTATTTTGCTACACCAGCTGTGATGTAGACCAACTTATCAAGATAAACTTCTTGAATAGAAAATCTAGAAATTATGCTCTAAATCAAATTATTGAGCAAGTTACCTCGCACACACCTGCCAGGTTGCGGGTTAATAATAATTACATATGTAACCATCTCATAGATGCATCTTATGTGGTATACATGGCAGGTGAATGGGCCCATATTCACCTTTGATATTTCCAGCATTCATGGGATTCAATCCCAGTTTTTATTGATCTATTAATTAATGAGAACAAACAATGTAAGAGAATTTGTAAAGAACTTTCTAGTTCTTTAATATTTACCCATGTGAATTCTCTATTATTTTTGCATATCATACTTAAATTGATATGGCAAAACCAATTATGCCAACTGGATAAATTATCAATATTGATAAACTTCATATTTATACCATGATGTGTCCAATTATGAATAACTCCGGGTTTATTATGATATGAGTTTTATATCAATAAAATATCCACTTCATTGTGGTATTCTTTTGTTTATGTAGTACAAATTGGAGATAAAGCGGGTAGCTTTTTACATACATATTACCCCGCTACAAGTTGTAGTAATAGAAGATATTAAATCTTTCATATATTTATAGTCTCAATATAATCAGCCGCTTTCGCGAATACTTTGGAAACTGGATATGTTTCTTTGAGACTTACTACAACACAATACCTTATTGGTAATTAATTATGTTTCTCCAAAATAGTAGTAATTGGCTCTTCCAGAGCTCTCAATTAATTGATAGTACCACATAATCATCAACACCTATATGGTGAATATCACTTTCAAAGAGAAACTTATACCATTATGGTCATGGCCAAAATTATATGCAAGATATGTTTCTTGCATTATTGTTGTCCTTTAATAGTCACATTGCCAAATTATTTTGGCGTACAATAGGTACGTGAAAAATGACCATTCATTCCATAATAATGATATTATTTTTTTATATCATCTCAAACCTCCTTCTAGAGGTGAGTGTGGTATATTCAATACCAATAGCATGTTCATATTCTTTCAAGAATAAATATATCTTCATAAATTAGATGTTGTCACATTCCCATCATGAATGGACCATAATCATCTATATGTGTTATATAAAATCTCACGTCAAATCGATGACAAATATTACCTTCACAGAGTGAAGGATTATTTTGAGAATCCTTATTATTTTCATTATCACAATGGTGACGATTATAATTTCTTCTATTGCCACGTCCACATCCATTGATACCTTCGCGGTAATAATTTAATCTTCTTTCAGACTTATCACATATTGCTATCACATTCTCTAAAGGGAATGAGAATGGAGCAAATTTAATGGGACGGGTTTTCAATTCTTTGCCCACAATCATACATAAATTTAATCATGACAAGGCATAGAAACTTTACCACTTTGGCTGGTTGTAATTTCTTAAACTCCACTAGAGTTATAACTAAATTTTGTTGCATTTTCTTGTATATAAAATCAAAGTATAGAATAAAAGAGAAAACGGTAAAATACTTACCTTAAATCCAAAATTTAATCATGAAGGAAGTCCATGGAACAATTGACAATCATTGTGCTCAATCCCAAAGCTTCTACTCAATTGGTTAGAGTTTCGTGTTGATAACGTGTTATAAAATAACAAAAGAAGAACAATATTGTAGAGAAAGAGAGAGAGAGAATTCTTATTGATATTGGATGATTTACAATGCAATAGAACCCTCTATTTATAGGGAGATGGTGACTTAGCCACCAAGTAATAAACCCTAGAATCTCTAAATATAGACATTCACCATAAATAGAATTCTATTTATAACATTAAAAAATTATTTAATAAAGTAAAAAAAAAATCAGAAAACTGAAGAGAAGTTTGAACGGTATTGAAATGAAGGGTTTTGAAGGCTAATACTGTTTTTGAATAAGCCATCTCATTTTAACAAATAAAATGATTTAATAATTTAAAGAAATTAAAAAAACAGAAAACTGAACAGAAGTTGGAAGGGTTTAGAATTGAACTGTTTTTAAGGCTTAATAAAAATAAAATTGTACAATCCTAATAAAAAAAATTGTTATTCCAAATTCAACTTCCTACTAATTTGGAGCAATGTCCTAAAGTGCCAAATGTCTTTTTATAATTTTGCCACTTGGCTTCATGATGGGCTTTGTCTTTTGTCTTTTATTTTTGTTTTTCACTTCCTTCCGCGAGCCGAGCGTAGATTGGAAACAGCCTCTCTACCCTTTCGGGTAGGGGTAAGGCATGTCTACATATTACCCTCCTCAAACCCCACTTTATGAGACTATACTGGATAGTTGTTGTTGTTGTTCTTTTTAATTATAGATAGACACTTTCCATAACGGATTTGGTGGGTTTTGGTCATCTCCCAACATTCAATTTCTCTTTTCTTTTTTCCTCTTTTTATTTAGTAGGCGCTTAGATATGAGAATTTTAAAAAGTAAATTTTATTTTTACGGTATTTGAGTTAGATTTGTGTTTGGAAATGAATATGATTTTATTATTTTTTTGAATATTTGTGAGTGATTTTAAGTGAAATATTTTGGGCACAAGAATTGTAAAATTATGAAAAAAGTGAATATTATTTTCAAGTGAAAATAATATTTGAAAGTTAGAGTCGTATTTGAAAATGAATATATTTTTGTGGGTGATTTTAAGTGAATTTTTTTTAAAACAACCTTTTGGAGTTTTTTTTTTAAATTTATCTTCAAGTGAAAATTAAAGATTGTGCGGCCATAATTTCGAAAAAAGTGATTTTTAAAAATAAAAGTGACAAAATTTGTATGGTCAAACGACCCTTGTTATTTGGTTAGTTGTTAATTTCAGAATATGACATTCTGATGTACAAAATATTATATATTCATGTAGGATCAAGAAAAGACTCGTACCTCAAGGAGGTGTGACGTAACTTGTTAAGAAATTATTTTATAAATATATAGTTATTTAACCTTGTTATTCATTTATTTTTTTACCCATCAAACTAATTATATTTTTAGCTTCATTAGGTAATTTTCTCTTTATCTCGTTTTCTTTTTTATTTCTTTGGTTCTTTCTCTTTTTCCTTCTTTACTTTCTTTTCTTTTTCTCGTTTTGTTTATATCTGTTTTCTCCTTTCTGTTCATTTATGTTTTGCCCATATTATTATTATTATTATTATTATTATTATTATTATTATTATTATTATTATTATTATTATTATTATTATTTTCACACTCAATTTTCGCTCTTCTTTTCTATTGTTTATTTTCTTTATTTGGTGTTTCTTTTCTAATTTTATTTAACTCCTTTTTCTTTTATTTTTTTCTTCATAATCCAATTTCATTGGCTCTTTTTCCTCTTTTTTATATGATAAGAATATGATAAGAAAAGATAACTAATAAAGTAAATATTTGTTCATTTTTTTTTAATATAACTGGCACAATATATATTTTTATCTTCTTTTCTTAATTTTTAATTCAATTATTAGAACAACTTATACACTATAATCATTTCTCTTCTCTTTTTTGTTTTTATTTTATTTTTAATATTATTTATTATTATTTCAATCATTCCTTTTTTTTTATAATCCAATCCTGCACCCATTTTTTGCTCCATTATTTTCATTCTTTTGTTTATTCGTATTTTTTATATAATATTTAATTATTTTCAAGCCACCATTTTGTCCAATTTTAACATCACACTCTTTGGATCCTACTCTTCCGGCATAGAAAGAGTTGTGGGAATTTTAAAGTTTCAGTATTTATCTCAAATTAATGTTTTTTTTTAAATTATTTTAAAGATATGGTCTATACACACGAACTTTTTATTTTATTTTTTATTTATAGAAATTGAAAATCAAATAATGCAAAATTAAACTGAAAAATTAAATACACACCTTGGAGACTATATCAACTAGTAGTTGTACCCGCGCGATGCGCGGTCGATATTAAAAAATATGAATTAACGGAAATTATGATCGGGTTATTTGAACATATTAGATTGTATTGTTTTATAAATTTTAATTGTCATCATATTTATCAATACGATATCTAATATCTCTATTAAATTAAATGTACTTATATACAACAATAACAACAACAACAACAATAATATACCTAGTATTATCCCACACCATGGGATTCGGGGAGGGTAATCTGTACGCAAACCTTACCTCTACCTTGTGAAGATATTATATTACCAATATTTAGTATTATTATATTTTTTATAGATATTTTTATTAGTATATTACATTGTTTAATGTTTTTATCTGCTACTATCTTTTTGTAATATAATAGAAGATATATATATTTTATTAATCAAGAAACATATTTTTATTTAAAATTTTATTCTTTTTTCTCAGAAATATTATTTGCATTTTAATGACTAAAATATCTATTAAATTTAATATTTTATAGATATTTAAATTCAAAAAAATAACTAACTATTAACCAAATAACTAATTATGCCAAGTGGCTTTTTTCAAGGCTGCCACTTGGCTTAAGGAGAAGCCATTGTCTTTGGCTTTTAAGTATAAATAAAAGATATATTTTATAACTCGTGAAATATTATTTTATTTTGCTATTCTCAATAATATAATCTGAATTTTAATGGATAAAATCTCTATTAAATTAAAGGAACTAATATAGTCATCGAATAACTTTTTTTGTTATGTAATTTTTAATATATTATCCAATATTTAGTATTATTACATTGTTAATAAAAAAATATTAGCATGTTACTTTGTTTAATATTTATGTTTCCTGCTTTCTTTTGTATAATATTTTTCTTATATTCTTGATGAGTGAATCTTTATATAAATATAGATATATAATTTAAATTAATCAAAAATAGTTTCGATTTTATTCTAAAAGTGCCAAATAACTTTTTCTCAAAACTATCAAATTAGTACAACAATATTTTCTCTCTTTTAATAGAAAAAAATAACGGTTTGTCTTGGTATACATTTTCTAAAATCAATGCATCTAATAAATACTCTGAATTTTTAATTTTCAAGAGAAAAAGGAAGGTTCAATTTGTAAAGTGACGCTAATTCTAGAGCACTCTTTTCATTTATCTAATTATATCGGCACTTAATAATTTAGACTTGGAGTAGTTATGTTTTTCGAATTTTTAGGTTTAACAAAGCATTTAAAAAAATTTCTGTGTTGTAGTAAATTGAATTGAAAGATTAAAGATTTTTTAATTTTTTTATTTATTTTAAATTATTTTTGAATATCCAAATATTTTGGAGGTTTGTTCCTAAATTTTGACACTTGTTGAATTTTGGTGAAACTTGGCATTCTTTGGACTTTTTTGCTATTCCTATTCTCTATAATAATATAATATAATATAATAACAATTATATATATATATATATATATATTATATATATATATATAATAACTACTCCCCAATTTGAATTGATAATTTTTTTTTCTTATTTTCATATTTTATAGATATTTAAATTCAAAAAAATAACTAACTATTAACCAAATAACTAATTATGCCAAGTGGCTTTTTTCAAGGCTGCCACTTGGCTTAAGGAGAAGCCATTGTCTTTGGCTTTTAAGCATATATAGATTCGACAAAAACAAGTTTGAGCTTTAATTTTTCCGTCTTTCCTGGCCTTAATAAAACTGTATAATTGCTCTAGAACATATTAAAAGGGAGAAAATAGTAGAGTATATACAATGGAACAGATGGAAAAAAATAAACGAATAATAGACATTTGATACATTATTGGATTTTTTTGGGTACTTTTAGCCCGCATTAGAAACTATTTACATTCGATAGCCAAAAAAGTATATAAAATTAGTATAATTTTTGTATATATATTCTTTCGGATATTATTTTGATAGCACATATATTATCATTTTCCCTACATTATTGCTATTGTCACACGTCACAAGAGCATTAACTTAGGAATTTTGGTTGGGCCAACTCCTCTTTTATCATGTTTACCCTTAAAATTGGACAACAATTAAACTTATAAGTAGTTTTATGGATATGTGATTTCACTTGGCACAAACTGAAAAATATAAGAATTAATGTAGAGAATAACTATAAAATAAATCAAACCAATATAATGAGCGGTTTTGGCCTTCGAGCTAGATCGACCTCAAAGCAACAAAGTATGCTAACAAAGAGTATGAACTGAACAAAGAGCTTAGAGAGAAAATATAATATATTACTTTGTTATGCGTGAATATCACCATTACAAAATTATTAGAACCCCCTTTATATAGTAGAGGAATTCTACTTATAGTACAATTCTAAATACAGAAGAAAATCTCATGATTGGCTAGATGTCTGGCCTTGACTTGATACGCGACGAGATTCCCGCCACGATCATTGCTCGATCACGGATATCTTAACTTTCTATTAATCGGTTTAGCAAGCTTGCCTCAATCTCGCTTCGGTCTTGATCACGGCTGGTCTAGATCTCGATTGATTATCGACTCATGAGCTTAGCAGTCCATCTCCGTGCCGTGGTTTGATGCAATGCGAGGTCGAGCCTTGGTTTGCCACCCCGATTCTGATTAGCCATACAAAAATTAGGAAAACCCAATTCTGAGCGTATACAGATAGTCCCCTCATTTTTTGGAGTGCAATGATAAGAAACGAATCGAGTCTTCGAAATTTTCCTCGATTTATCATGACACGCTAGAGGTGACCGAAACGTCTTATTGGTTTAACTCAGTCGACGGTCGGCCACTACCAATATTGAACCGCCGTTGTGAAACCAATAAATAGCCACCTTCTTCATTCTTTCAAACTTTAATTACTTTCAATTTCCTTCATCATAATCTTCACAGTTCTTTGCCTTCCGATCTGCCTTAAAGTGGTCGAGGAAGTATATATTATAGCAATCGCGCTTAAAGATCTTTGTATTTTCAATTTCTTTGGTTTCTTCACAAAATATCCAAGCGTTCCTCCTCTATTTTGTTCTTCCCCATTTGAAAAATGGCTAAAACTCAAAATGTCCAAAAAAAGGAAATCGCTTCTTCATAAAAGCCTACTGGCGCCATAGCAGCAGTGGATCCTCCCCTAAGGGACTTCGTTTTGACAAAGTGCCCCACTGCTAATTTTAAGGTAGAGAATACACCCTCGACACCTGGTCGATGAGAACCGATGTTGAGATTATACGTACATTTATTAAAGATCTTCTTATGAAGGTGAAAAATGAGTGCAACTGGGTAGGCAAAGATGTAGTAATTCCTACCCCGGGGAATCTATCACAACTCATGTGGAGGGGTATCTAAGTGTCTATACTTACACCTTCATGATAGGTCCCTTAGACCCTATCATTGTCGCCTTTTGCAAGAGGTATTATGTCACTCTATCCCAAATCCATCCATAATTCTGGAGGATCGTGATCCTCCTCCGATTCTTTGTAACCAAGATCAATGGGCATTTTTACCCTCGATAATCTTATGCGTCTCTACAATCCCCGACTTTTTCGTGGAGGCTTGATCAAAGTTTTTTGTCGAGCCACCAAACCCCCATTTTCAAGCATAGACGAGACCCCAGACCGAGGTTGGATGAGTAGATTTATCCGAATAAAGACTTTAGATCCAATCCCTACCAAAGACAAGTCGTTTCCTACAAAATGGAACATGAATCGTAAGTATTGCTTCGTCGTGAATATCTAACTTTGCCGTTTTGCTTTTTATCTCCTTTCCTCATCTAAGCTTTTGTGTAGTAGATGTGGCCGTTGTGTCATAGGTGATCCTCAATCTTGAGCAATGGGTCAAGGTCTTGTTGTCATAAAGGTCATACTCCAAGCGTGCTTTAATGGAAATAAGGGCCAATTGGAAGCCCATAACCATGATAATCTTCTCTTCTTAGAACGATTTCCATTCAGGCTTTGCATTGGACTTACTCATCTTTTCCCTTTTGTAGGACTAGGGAAGGATGTACTAATAAGGCCCCCCTATGGTGAAGAAGAGGTGCTTTCCCCTCTACCGGCCTCGAAGCAGACCAAGGAGAAGAAGAGAAAAGGGGATTCGGGCTCTCCGGACCAAAAAAAGAAAAATCCATCAAGGAGGCCCCATAAGACCAAGAGGAATGACATCTGCCTAACTATGGAGTCAATCAAACAGTTGAGGGATGAGTCAGAAGAGGACGAAGAAAAAGAAGACGATGGGCTGGCTCGTGTGTGAACTGGCACTGAAATTCAAAGAACTACAAGGCCAGTGGGGAATGAAACTGCTTTGCCTCATTTTGACGGAGTCCCCAAGACAATAAAAGCTGAAGACACTTCACCTCGGGGTGAGAAGTCTACCTGGGAGGTGGCCCTGATGTAGAAACCATGCTCGAGGCTTCCCAAGATGAAGTGGAACCCTAAAAGATTTACTCGGGGCAATAAAGATTAGAGATTCCCCCGTGTTACATTTGTTCTTTGATATGATGATCGAGGATGCTCAGGCGATGGAGACTTGCCATGGTGAAGGAATCCATGAAGCATAAGACCATTTATATGTCTATTTTGCTGAAGTGGAAGATGTCACCGATTTGGGTGACTTGGATGTACCGAAGAAGAGCTCGAGTGAGGCTTCCCCGAGCTTTAAATTGACCAATTAATTCCCAGCCCCCGATGTTGATCCCGGGCATAAATTTCCACTTATTATCTCGGTCCCAAAGGTTGATCGAGTTTTTCTACCCCCGCAGGGATGGATAGTTATCTCCGATGTTTGGTCACTGAAGTGGACCAAGCCAAGATGGATGAAGTGGAAGTTACTTGCTTTTTAAATGAGGCCCAGCATGCTCTAAGTCAGTTAAGTTCGAGGTTCATTCCATCATCTCTTTATAACTTTGAATTGTAGATATTTCTAACATTTTCTTCCTTTCTTGTAGGATTTAATGTTGCATCATAAGGGCTTTCTTCGAATCCGAGAGGAGCGCAAGGTTGAGGTTCAGGGCTTTACTAAGAAATGCTATACCTACAGTGAGAAGCTTCGGGTAGACTTAGTGGTGACTCGAGATGAACATGCTGAGATGGAGCAGGTACTTCGAGTCCTTCATAATAGTGAAGATAAGTCAGAGATAAAAACTAACGATCCATTCTACAGGTTCGACAGAGGAACAAACAGAACAAAGATCTCCAAACGCAAATAGATAAAGTACGAGCAAAGATTGAAGAGTTCAACGGGTGTATGGACATTTCAGCTGCACAAAAGGAGGTCGTTCAAGCAAAGCTAAATTAGGCCAAGTCTCAGCTTTGGTCTTCAAGAGAAAATGCCATGGTTCAAGCAAAGAAGGTCGAGGATCTCGAGTCCAATTTAGCCAAGTTTTCCAAAGAGCTCAAAGTGGAAAGATCTGAGGCAGCCGTGGCCAATATTAAGGCTCAGGCTAACGCGACCCAATACAAGGCCGATGTTGAAGCCATCCTAGGGCAGGCCAAGAGCATGGTAGATCATGCGAAGTGGGAGACTTGAAGGGAGGCCCTTGAGGGGGCCCGTGATCAAAGCGTTGATATATCTGCTAAGATCGAGATTGCTGGGGCAGAGGAAATAAAGGATCTGGAACTGGCTTTCCTGAGGAAGACTCCTAGAACTTACGTGACTCTAGTAGTGGAGAATATTCCGAGGGCAAAGATACTTCTATCGATAAGGATTGTTCTTCTTAGGCTTTGTACTTTTTATAATATTCCGCCTTTATTTTGATGTCAATTAGTCCTTGTAAAGAACTCTTAATCTGGCATATGGCCCTTGTAAAAAGATTGCAATTAATACATAAAACATTTTCTCTTTCATGGCTTCTGAATCTGTTGTTTTTTTTGTTATTTCATGTAAGGGTCAAAACTCCTTAGCATAAGATTATGAAGTTGTGTTCGAGGGTCCAAAGTTTGGGGAAGGTAAGGGCCAATTATAAGTCTTTCCTTCGACCTTTTCTAATTGATGGACCCCGAATGATAACTCGAACTTAAGTTTATGTATCCCTTAAGCTTAATAATCGAGTGAGGAGATGCTTAAACTGGAAATTAGGTAGTCCTTGGTGTCACACCTTCTTTTGGCGCGCCCTGCGAGGGCGCAAAGGAGTTTTTCCAATTAAAGGACAATCGAAACGGGATTTATTTAATATTCAGAGTCACCACTTGGGAGATTTATGGTGTCCCAAGTCACTGGTGAATCCGGAATCGAGGAAAAGAATAACTCTATTTAACAGTCCGCGAACCAGAAATCCGGATAAGGAATTCTGTTAACCCGGGAGAAGGTGTTAGGCATTCCCGAATTCCGTGGTTCTAGCACGGTCGCTTAACTGTCATATTCGGCTTATTTATCTGATTTTAACGGTTATGTACTTAATGCAAATTAATATCCCTTTAACGCTTTTATTATGATTATTATTTATGAAAAAGAGAATGTTGCCTAAAAATATGTTTCGAATCACGTCACATGAAATGCACCCGGATCCTCGACACATTCTTATTCAACATTTTGGGATTTGGATTTGGGCCACATGAAATGCACACCCGGATTTAAGAAGTAAAATTATTAAAATACGCGCCTAGAGTGATTACTTATTTACATTTTTTAGAGAAGGCCGCGAAATTCATTAAGAAACGGCACATCTCTAAATCTAAGTATATTATATACACACTTATGAGGGCATCATGATTTATACGTTATTTAGCGGGGCTCATCTCATTTATATAAAAAGGTTATACTTAACGTGATTCATGTTGCTTTCTCAAATTGGAATTTCATCAACTACCTAACTTCATTCTATTTTTATAGAGTTGTTCAAAGAATTAACAATATGCTAAACTAGCTGATTTACCGATCGTTAGGTGAACATGATTTGAGATTCCTCACGATTACATTGTTCTAATTCGAATGGACCCGAACATTATGAGACTCTATTTTTTCATTTTTTGTTATTGTTTCTTTTGACATAGCTGTCGATTATTAATTAGCTATCACACACTTCGACTACATGACAAATCGAATTAATCCTTGATGTTTATTCGTTCATCTTCTAATGGCTACACTAGTCACAGGATAACATAAGCAGTAATCACATTAACAAATTTCTGAATACATTTGACTACATACTTCCTGCTGGTGTACTAACTGAACTCCACCTAATAGGAAAATAGCACCCAAAATCTAACAATTGTAACAAAGTTCAGTAGTCCAGATCACCTGACAGTTTTAACTCGAATTAAATATCAGTTGGTTATTCATCCAATTTCAAAGTTGATCTAATGAACATACAGCTTAATGATTTTCATGTGCAAAAGGAAATATGAAAACAAGAACAGGAAGACTGCGACATCATAGCTTTGAACAACTTTCAATTTATTTCCATAAGCTTTAAGATTTATGAAATGTGTACCTGGACGATGACAATAGAAGAAGGAAAAAAGAAACGTCAGCAGTAGCAACACCGTAGCACCAGCAGTAGCAATATAACACCAGACCAAACTTAAGCAAACAGTAAGGCCAACTTCCCCAGAATGCAATTCAAATGACAACTCGGAATCAATTGCAAACAACCAAACAGCAAATACCAATACCCAACAGACCCTAATGGACTTGAACTTAAACCAGAAAAGGGCTAGTAGTTATCAGAATCAACTAGCCACTCGAATTGAATCAAAAGGATCCAATGGAGCAATAAGACTCAATGTGTTCTAGGCTTTACTCTCGGATACTGATCTTAACAGGATTAACTCTCAAAAGATCTCTCACAAAGACTGTTTTCAGACCTCTCAAGCTAATCCTTCTTAAAGCCTTCTCCACTCTCTTGATGCAAATATGTGTTTTCTTTCCCTCTATCACTGAAAATTCTTTTCTTTTCTTCTTTACTTCCTGCCTGTTTTTCGAATCAGACCCCCCTCCTCTACTGACTTCTACCTATACTTATAGTTGAAAATGAACTTCTAAAGATACAATAATCAGAAAAACCAATCCTGCCCATCCTTTTCTCTACCCAGCATATTATTTTCTCTGTTTAGCCACTAAAACCTGTCTGAGTATGGGATTTATTTAATTAAACTGTTGTCTGCAACAGCCATGCCCTGCTGCAGCAGGTTCCACTAATCCCTTTTATGGGCACAGTACTTTTAAAATCCAAAAAATGCTAATACTAATTAAATCACTATCAGCTATATCCAAACATCCTATGTAATAGTGATTCTGGACATTCTTGCCCTATCGCTCCAAACAGGCTTATATAACTAATCGACTAGATCGTCTAGACTGATTACAACATATTTGAACCGTTAAAACACCTATGATGACCCATAGATTCAACATTACTAATTCGTCACCAGAAACATAATGAAAAATAGGAGGAGAAGAACAGAATCATTTAGAGGAAATCGACAATTCAATTAAATCTAAACAAACCAAACAAAAACAAATAGACAAAGAAAGGGAAGGTCTTACCCCAGAAACTCAAAATGTAGGCGACTCAGATTCGAACTTGATTTATTGAAGCCAAAGCGGGTCTTAATTGAGGTGTTTTCTGTTGAGAACACCTAAATTAAGATCCGTCAGACCTCAATTCCTAATAAATTTAACCCCCTTTAAAATTAGGGTTCTTGGAGCTCGATTTGGGGCTTTACCGATTCTGGTCAGATTCGAGCCGGACCAACTTTGGTGGGGTTGTGGGGAAGGTCTAGGGAGGCTGTGGTGTAAAGTTGGGGTGGTTTGGGATAAAATTTCAAATCCCGGCGAACTTCGATCTAATATTCGACACGTTTGAGAAATATTCGAGACCAACGAAGGCCAGATTCGAGGAGAAGGAGGTGAGGAGAAAGGCTGGTGTAAATTCGGGGAGGTTTGGTGATTGACCGCCGCCGTGGGCGATTTCCGGCGGGCGGTCAGTGGTGGTTTGCGGTGGTGGGATCTAGGGTCATCTCTGAGAGGTGAGAGACGACAATGGAGGGTTTGGCTTGGGGGGTGGTGTGATATGAGGCTTATATACCCGTGTGAGAAATGAATCCTGGCCGTTCGATCTAATGAGATCGATGGTCTGGATCATCTCACTTATCCAAACGATGTCGTTTGGGTGTCTGTGAGGGACTGGGTCGGTCCGGGCATGGATCGGGTAAGGCAGTGAGTTTGGACCGGGTAAGGCATTGTTTTGGGCCTGGTTTCGTCCGGATTTAACTGGCTTGGGGTGGGTTCTCGTTTGGGCCTGGGACTTTTGGCCCCAAATCCGCCTCTTATTTCTTTTATTTTTTCTTTGTTTTGTATTATATTTTTTTATAACTCCTAATTTAAAAATTTATTATTTCAAAATACTAGATTAAATTATAAACCAAAATTATCTTTACAAATACAAATCAATTCTTAATAATAACTACCGCACACACAATTAAAGCACCAAAAATCACACAACTAAACATTGAATGCTAAAAATGCAAAGTACCAATTTTTTGTGATTTTCCTTTTTTAATCGAACAAACTTAATTATTCCTAAACGTAAAAATTGAATTCCAAATGCGAATGTGACTTATTTTTTGTATTTTAATTAATTTAACAAATAAACACACACACACAAACGCAGACAATAAGAGAAAACAACGCAAAAATCCACAAATATTGCAATCAACACAAAAACTCTTTTATTTTAAATTTTTGGGAGTAATTATAATGTAGGGCAAAAATCACGTGCTCACAGCTGCCCCTCTTTGCGCGGAAACATGAAGAGTTTTCGTGCAAAGATAAGTGAGCAGACACGAGCGATTTTTGCCCGTTTGAATACTCCGTGGGAAGCATTTTGAAAGAGTTTGACCGAGCCTTTGCTTCGGAGGCTTCCTACATATCCTGGGCTAAACAGGAATCAGGTCAATGTAGTTCGGAAGTTTTGGTAGCTGGGACTACCATGCCTGCTGTGATCTTGCTGTTACTGCTGTTGCTACTGATGCTACTGCTTAACTGACCTCCTTATTACACCGCGCTAAACGAAAAATAAGAGGCTAGACTAAGTTACAATATTGTAAATTCTTATCTTTCTTTTCAACTTGATCTTGTCATGTTCCTAGCCATCCTGCTGGCTTTGATGTTTCTTCACATGTTTCTTCCCTTCTGTCAATTGTTATTTAGGCCTATCTTGATTGCCGAACTCCGACCGTTGGTCCCTTCCTTGTGATCTTCGAATTATTTTCCTTCGAAGTCTGAATCTATCTTTTCTGATCCTTGTTGCCTTCCTTCTGATTATGAACTTGGATTCATGCCGGGGATTTCTGTTACACTCTGTCCCTATTACACTCTACTGCTTTCCTCAACCAACTTCGAAAGTAAATCGCCACTCCATTCTTCAGGCGCGCTCCCTGACTTCAACGACAAACTCTAATCGTAAATCATCATTCCATTCTTCGGATGGGTATCTGACTTCCCTTACAACTTTCGAAAAATAAATCGCCACTCCATTCTTCAGGCGGGCTCCCTGACTTCAACTCATAAACTTCGAAACTAAATCGCCACTCTATTCTTTAGGCGAGATCCCTGACTTCGACTACAACTTCAAAACTAGATCGCCACTCCATTCTTCAGGCGGGCTCCCTGACTTCAACTACAACTTCAAAACTAAATCGCCACTCCATTCTTCAGGCGGGCTCCCTGACTTCAACTCATAAACTTCGAAACTAAATCGCCACTCCATTCTTCAGGCGGGCTCCCTGACTTCAATTACAACTTCAATACTAAATCGTCACTCCATTCTTCAGGCGGGCTTCCTGACTTCAACTACAACTCAAAACTAAATCGCCACTCCATTCTTTAGGAGGGCTTCCTGACTTCAACTCATAAACTTCGAAACTAAATCGCCACTCCATTCTTCAGGCGGGCTCCCTGACTTCAATTACAACTTCAAAACTAAATCACCACTCCATTCTTCAGGCGGGCTTCCTGACTACTACTACAACTCAAAACTAAATCGCCACTCTATTCTTCAGGCGGGCTCCCTGACTTCAATTACAACTTCAAAACTAAATCACCACTCCATTCTTCAGGCGGGCTTCCTGACTTCAACTACAACTCAAAACTAAATCGCCACTCCATTCTTCAGGCGGGCTTCCTGACTTCAACTCATAAACTTCGAAACTAAATCGCCACTCCATTCTTCAGGCGGGCTCCCTGACTTCAATTACCACTTCAAAACTAAATCGCCACTCCATTCTTCAGGCGGGCTTCCTGACTTCAACTACAACTCAGAACTAAATTGCCACTCCATTCTTCAGGCGGGCTCCCTGACTTCAACTACAACTTCAAAACTAGATCGCCACTCCATTCTTCAGGCGGGCTTCTTGACTTCAACTAACTTCAAAACTAGATCGCCACTCCATTCTTCAGGCGGGCTTCCTGACTTCAACTCATAAACTTCGGAACTAAATCGCCACTCCATTCTTCAGGCGGGCTCCCTGACTTCACTTACATCTTCAAAACTAAATCGCCACTCCATTCTTCAGGCGGGCTTCCTGACTTCAACTCATAAACTTCAAAACTAAATCGCCACTCCATTCTTCAGGTGGGCTTCCTGACTTCAACTCATAAACTTCGAAACTAAATCGCCACTCCATTCTTCAGGCGGGCTCCCTGACTTCAACTAACTTCAAAACTAGATCGCCACTCCATTCTTCAGGCGGGCTTCCTGACTTCAACTACAACTCAAAACTAAATCGCCACTCCATTCTTCGTGCGGGCTCCCTGACTTCAGCTACAACTCACTAACTCATCCTATCCATATCGCCTTCCTTTGCTTCCTGTACCATTTTCTTCTTCCTGCATCGTCTCTTGGGCCACCTTTTCTTCTGAATTACCTTGTTTTGGAATTGCTTTCCTCCTGGGTTGTGTTATTTTCCTTTGACTGCTGGGGATATCCTTGGAACTGTTTACTTACCTGCTGGAGATAATGTTGCTGGGGAAGTATTCTTTATTTCCTCTTTTTCTACTTCCTTCAACCTTTATTCTCTTCCGGGCTCGCTGGGGGTTGAATTTTCATTGACTGAGGATTACCCTGGCAGGGACTCCCTTTTCGTTTTTCCTCTTTCCCAACCTCCTTCGGGACTTGCGCTTTGCTTCCTTAAAAAACTTATGGTATATAATGCTGCTGGGGAAATCTCGAAAATCGGTGTTTCATTTCTCCAAGAACTGCTGGGGATGATACTAGGCTCAAAGATCATTTCCTCGTGTTGTCTGGCCTCTTTCAAAACTATTCTGCTCGAAACTGGTATTTCCCAAAAATCTTGTGTTGCTTCTATCCTTATCCACTGGATATTTGCTTTCAAGAAAATTTTCGCAATGGGAGAAAATTTTCTGCCCCAGTTTGATAACCTTCTATGTGGCATGCTTTTCCGCCGACGAACCCTCTTTTCCTGCTTTAAATCAAAGAAAAATTGTTAGTTTCAAAATGTCGTGAGTGGTCATGCCGCTCTTGCTGGGGCAATTTTCCTTTTCTCTTTAGCTGCTTTGCATTCCTCGAACTTTGGGGACGACGTTGATACTTGCTGGTGGATGGTGCTCTGTCCACAAGATCTCTTATCTCTCCTTTTTATTCCAAACTTCAGTGTGGTCCGACCCTCTTAGTCGGTGATCTGTTGTGAGAAACTATCTTCCGGATGTGTAACGTGTGTCCACCTTACTCCATAATTCCTGTGAACCTTCCAATCAACATGTCGTTCCAATCTTAATATCGGAACGACTTTTGCCTTATTGCCTTGTTCCACGCCTATTCATCTTCATTGTACCGCTTTGGGAGACTTGGTAGTAAGCTTTGAAAAGTCAATTTTCGAAAAAAAAAATCTTTAAAAATAGAGAAAAATGATAGATAAAAAATCAAATAAAGAGTGCGGACCGCAAAAG
This sequence comes from Nicotiana noctiflora, assembly GCA_032618575.1. NCBI lineage: Eukaryota > Viridiplantae > Streptophyta > Magnoliopsida > Solanales > Solanaceae > Nicotiana > Nicotiana noctiflora. The sequence continues at coordinate 104,772 of JASVEL010005530.1, forward strand.
ACAAAAAGGGAAAACTTTTCTGAACTTCAAATTGGGAAAAACTTATCTGAATGCATAACTGATCCACTGGTTATGCCGTGCCTTCGAGATTAATCTACCCAGTCTATTTATGTCAATCACTTTTCTGACGGCTGCGTTTTGCTAGAAGCAAACGAATGTCCCAACCTCGTCTCATGCAGACACCTTGCAACCATCTCGCCCTGTCACCTCATAGTGCCCTTCAAAGGGTTTTCACTAATGAGATTCTCTCAATTCTCTCGACCTCCCGTCACCTTAGGGTGTCTGTAAAGGTTTTCACCATAAGACTCTCTCATTTTATTTCTCTCAGCTTTCTTCGCCTTAAGGTGCCCGCGAGGGTTTTCACCGTTAAGACTCTCTCATGTTGCTTTCTTTCCCTATGGTGGGCTGGGTTATTACCCACGAGATTCCCCCTAGAGCATTATCCCTTTTCAGCTTGTGAATCCTGGATTCAGTCGAGGATCGGAGTGTCATTCTTGGCATTCATTCGCATGACTTGGCATTTCTCAAATACTGATCGAGAGGTCTTTTATGGTCATTAATGTGGTTTTTTGTGTATGAGGCTATAGCCAAGGGATTTAACTTCAACGGGTAGCTCATTACAACTTATGGAATCCGCACTATCTTTTCAAATGAAACAATGACTTCTGCCCCAGTTTTTGTTGCTTGGGGAATCTTTTATTTTTATTTTATTATGACCGAGCCGTGTGGCGCCTACGTATCCTTCTTGAGGAATCAGGTCGAACGTAGTTCACTTTTTCTTGTGTCTTTTCTTTGTTTCCTTTTCTATTTTGTTGTACATCTTCCTTGAGGATTCCAGAAGAGGGTATATGAAAGAATAATTAAGGCTCAAAGGGGAAAACAAAGGTTAAAGTGTTTGGGTAGTAGAAAAAATTGCCTCTGTCATTTCATTCTCCGAAAAATGCCAAATACAAACAAACAAAACCAAGCGTTGACAAATACATTAAAGAATTACACATAATATCTCTTGACTGCATCAGAATTGATAGCCATATCTGTGTCACGCCCCAAATCGGGGAACATGACCGGCGCCTGACCGGGTTGCCCCAGTCAAGCGGACCTAGGTGCCTTTCATTCCCACGCGTTACCCCTGTGTTGATTGTTTCTCATTAACCAAATATCTTACTAACCATGAATGATTTCACATTAAACAAATAAAACCATACGAGTGATTCATTAACAAGTTTGCGGTTTTTACAACGCCCGACATAACATAATGTATATATACATAAGACTGGAGTCCCACAGTTTACATGTCTACAAAGCCTCTAGGATACAAAAAAAGGGAATACAATACTTGCCGGTAACAAGGCTCCGGCTATACCTTACAAAACCAAAATGAAATCTAAACAAAAGTGGCATGAACCACACAGGGCCCCAAGGAAAAAAGGGGCTCACCAAAACGGGCAGTGGAAGGAGAAGGATACTACTGCCGATGAGCTGAAGTGCCTGCTATCGATCCACCTACAATCATAACACGAATGTAGCGTCCCCGGCAAAAGGGACGTCAGTACACTTGAATTGTACTGGCATGTATGGACAAACTTTGTCCCAAGTAAACTCAAGCCATTGGATTACATCAACAATTAATTAAGCCAGCCAACCATGTTTCCACATTCTCCTCATTTCAAATAATTCTCAACACAAAGCACTTTCTACGATCAACCAATTTAACAATAATCAATCAATCACGTAAAGCACAAGTAGTCAAACAAAGGGGCAATCAGTGCCCCACAGGTTGCAAACTCTTCTGCTGTCTCCTTTCACAATTTCACATTTATTGATTTTTGTATCAATTTTCAATAGCGATTTCGATCGCTTTCCATCCTTATTGCCCCCGACCACCCTTATTACCTCGGCCACCCTTATCACCCCAACCCACACCTTATTTCCTCACGTTGCGGCGCGCAACACGACCCCGTCTTACAGTTTAAAACACAACAATTTCAAACAGCGGATAAGGTACTACACACAATTTCAACAAGTTCAAATAAGCAACTTGCACATTGTTTCATGTTCTCAATTACTTATCAAGCCAATATCACAACCAAGTTACAATATTTCCATAATCAAGAATATTCACACAAGTATGTTCAACAATTTTCCACAATTCAAGTGTTTCATCTCTTTCCACAATAAACCAATTCTCGAGTGTTTCGTTTGTTTTTCCACCAGGTGCCATATAGGCCATCATAAGCATTATTCACAATTATTTACCCAATTCAACTCTCATTTAACTTTCAGTTCATATTCTATACCACATCACTCATATTTCAACAACAACTTTGAGAATTTCACACAATTTGTCAAATTAACATTAACCAAGTAATTTTCACACATATAGGCGATTTCACAAGAATAAAAATTAGCCATACATACCTGGTGATGAGTTTTCTTCCTACTTTATGCTTACCCAAGATATCCTACTCTTGCCAACCTTGTTCTTGAAGACTCTTACTTCTACTCACTTCTTTTTACTAGAAATCAAGTTCAATAATCATGCATGAGTGTAAAAATTCTATTTTCAAAAGCTATTATATGCAAACCTCTCTTTACCCAATTTAAAACTGAAAATCAAAGAAAATAGTTAGGGTTTTTACCTTGAAAAGATTTGGGGAAGTTGAATCTTTGCCCTAGAATCCTTTGAACTAAGATGGTTGGAACAATCTTTGAAGATGAAAGATTTCTCTCTCTAAAAACCCTCTCTTCTCTCTCTAATTTTGGTAAAATGATATGATAAAATGAAGAAGAAATATGTTATATTAAAGAAGAGATCGGGTCAAAATGTCACAAAAATCTGGGCCGGGGCGAATCTGCGGTGCACTTTGCGACCGCAGAATCAACATGCGGTCCGCATAGTGACCGCAGAATGGCCTCAAAATGACTCGAGTTCTGTTACAGAATGTGACCGATATGCGGTCCGCATTCTTGATCTGCGGTCGCAAAGTGCACCGCAGATTCACTATGCGATCGCATATCGACCGCATTTTCAACACGATTTTTGGGAGACTTTCTGGAATGTTTTGCGGCAAGAATGCGGTCCGCATATCAGGTTTGCGGTCGCATTCTTGACCGCATATTTGACACTTTTCGGAAAAATTAATTCTCTACATTTTTGAAACTTAAATCACTACCAAGGGTCCGAACCGCGGATGAATTTTTCTAAAATATAAGAGTTAGTCAAAATGAATTCCACGCATTCCTAACACATTATTCGGACCATGGCACTATAGCTACTAGGTTTTATGCACAAAAATTTTACGGGGCCTTACATCCTCCCCCCCTTAAGATCATTCGTTCTCGAATGAGGATTTTGAAATAAATGAGTTGGTTTTTAAAAGTCATGATATGCGACCATCAATATTTTGACTAACTCTTATATTTTAGAAAAATTTTGCCAGAGTTTCCTTTGTATTATGGACATATCCACCTGTCAGAGGGCCCCGAAACACGTTACCAAACAACAATACACAAATACAACACTTTTCACAACTGGTATACACTTTCTTACCTCAACGAATGCACATATTCTATCACATTGTTACAATTGCACATAAACTAGTCACTTCAATGAATTCTTACCTTATTTAACCATTTTAACACACCATGTACACTTAACAAATCATTACCAATCTACACTTACTATTAGTTGTTTATTTAACACGCGAATATTTATAAGGATTCCATTTATCAAGAAAGGTTCAAGTGACCCAAGGCAACAACACATTTAACTCATTACAAAATGAAGGGGACTTTACTAATACTAAGAGGGAAACAACTTAGACAAGATGACAGTTACTAGGAGTAGAAGGGTCACCTAATTTCTTCTAGGCTTGATCAAACAAATGGGGGTACTTTTCTTTCATCTCTTTTTCCACTTCCCATGTGGCCTCCTCAACTTGTTGACTTCGCCACAATACTTTAACAGAGGCAACTTCCTTATTTCTCAACTTATGGACTTGCCTATCAAGGATGGCAACTGGAACTTCTTCATATGACAAATCTTCATTAACCTCTATAGCTTCGACTGGCATGATGGTGGATGGATTTCCAATCACTTTCTTCAACATGGACACATGGAATACCGGGTGCACCGATGACATCTCAGGAGGCAACTCTAGCCTATAAGCAACTTGACCAATCCTTTGAACGATCCGATATGGCCCGACATACCTAGGACTCAATTTCCCTTTCTTTCCAAATCGCATGACTCCCTTCATAGGAGATACCCTCAAGAATACCCAATCATCGACTTGAAACTCCAAATCCCTTCGGCGAACGTCTGCATAGGATTTTTGACGACTCTGTGCTGTTTTCATTATCTCCTGAATAACTTTGACCTTTTCCATAGCTTCGTACACCATATCTGGCCCTAGCAATTCCGCTTCACCTACCTCAAACCACCCGATTGGCGATCTACATCTTCTCCCGTACAATGCCTAAAACGGGGCCATCTGAATGCTAGCATGATAGCTGTTATTGTAAGCAAATTCTATCAGTGGCAAGTGTTCATCCCAATTACCTTTAAAATCTAAGACACAAGCCCGCAACATATCTTCAAGCGTCCGAATGGTCCGCTCGGCCTGACCGTCGGTCTGCGGATGGAAAGCTGTGCTGAGATTCACCTGAGTTCCCAAACCTTGCTGAAACTTCTTCCAAAAGTTAGCTGTGAACTGAGCCCCACGATCCGAGATAATAGAAAGTGGAGTGCCATGAAGTCTTACTATCTCCTTGATGTACAATCTTGCATATTGCTCCGCAGTATCAGTGGACTTGACAGGTAGGAAGTGAGCTGATTTGGTGAGTCGATCCATTATCACCCATATTGAGTCAAACTTACGCCGAGTGCGAGGTAACCCTACCACAAAATCCATATTGATCATCTCCCATTTCCACCTTGGTATTTCTATAAGCCGAGTTAATCCACCGGGCCGTTGATGCTCGGCCTTCACTTGTTGACAGTTCGGACATTTAGCTACAAAGCTTGCCACATCCCTTTTCATACCGTTCCACCAATAAATCTCCTTAAGGTCATGATACATTTTCGTGGAACCCTGGGTGTACCGAATACTTGGAAATATGAGCCTCTTCCATTACCCTTTCCCGAAGCTCGTCCACATCCGGAACACATAGCCTATCTTGACACCGCAATACACCATCTTCGCTGCTGAGTACAAATGCTGAGGTCTTGTTATTCATGACCTGCTTCCTTTACCCGAACCAATGCTGGATCCATGAACTGTTTTTCCTTGATTTCCGCGACCAATGATGATTCTGCTCCATTATGCACCACAATATCCCCCTCGTCTGACGCCGAGATACGAACCCCCAAACTGGCTAATTGGTAAACCTCTCGAGCCAGGGGTCTCTGATCCACACCTAAATGAGCCAAACTACCCATGGATTTTCGACTAAGAGCGTCGGCTACCACATTTGTCTTTCCTGGATGGTACAATATGTTCATATCATAGTCCTTGAGCAATTCTAACCACTGCCGCTGTCTCAGATTTAGCTCCTTCTGCTTGAACAAATACTGGAGGCTCTTGTGGTCTGAAAACACATCTACATGAACCCCATAAAGATAGTGTCGCCATATTTTCAAGGCAAACACAACAGCTGCAAGCTCCAAATCATGCGTCGGATAATTCTTCTCATGGTTCTTGAGTTGCTTGGAAGCATAAGCTATGACCTTTCCGCGCTGCATCAATACACATCCCAAACCGACTCTGGAGGCATCACAATAAACTACAAATCCCTCTGTACCTTCTGCCAAGGCCAATATTGGTGCCGAGGTCAATCTTGACTTCAATTCTTGGAAACTTTTCTCACATGCATCGGACCACCGGAACTTAACTGCCTTCTGCGTCAGTTTTGTCAATGGGGAAGCGAGGGTTGAGAATCCCTCTACAAACCTCCGATAGTACCCTGCCAGACCCAAAAAGCTGCGAATCTCCGTCGGGGTCGTGGGTCTAGGCCAATCTTTCACTGCCGCAATCTTCTGAGGATCCACCTGAATTCCCTCATTGGAATTAACATGCCCTAGAAAGGCTACGGACTCCAACCAAAACTCACATTTTGAGAACTTGGCATACAATTGATGCTGAAGAAGGGTCTGCAACGCTGCTCTGAGGTGAACGGCATGATCTTCTCTGCTCTGAGAGTAGATGAGGATGTCGTCAATGAATACAATCACAAAGGAATCTAGGAATGGCTTGAAAACACGATTCATAAGGTCCATGAAAGCTGCTGGGGCATTGGTTAGCCCAAAAGACATGACCAAAAACTCGAAGTGACCATAACGAGTTCTGAAGGCGGTCTTAGGAATATCCTGCTCCCTGATTTTCAACTGGTGGTACCCAGACCGTAAATCAATCTTTGAGAAGAACTTCGCTCCCTGCAATTGGTCAAACAGATCATCCACTCGAGGCAATGGATATTTATTCTTGATGGTGACTTTGTTGAGCTGCCGATAATCAATACACATTCGAAGTGACCCATCCTTCTTTCCTCTGACAAAGAGAACCGGAGCACCCCACGGCGACACACTCGGTCGTATGAACCCTTTCTCTAATAAATCCCTCAGCTCCTCCTTTAACTCCCTTAACTCTGCTGGCGCCATTCTGTAAGGTGGAATGGATATTGGCTGAGTATCTGGCAATACATCAATTCCGAAATCAATCTCCCTATCCGGCGGAATGCCTGGAAGCTCATCTGGAAACACTTCAGGAAATTCATTCACAATTGGCACGGACTCGAGGGTAGGCACCTCCGAGGTGGTGTCCGTTACCCGAACCAGGTGATAGATACACCCTTTCTTAATCATCTTCGAAGCCTTAAGGTAGGAAATAAACCTACCCCTTGGCACTACACCATTTCCTCTCCATTCAATAACCGGCTTGTTAGGGAACTCGAGCCTCATAACTCTCGTTCGACAGTTAAGTTTGGCAAAGCACGAATAAAGCCAATCCATCCCCATAATTACATCAAAATCTACCATCCCAAGCTCAATAAGATCGGCCGTGGTATCACGACCACCCACCGTAACAACACAATTCCTATAGACTCGTGAGGCCGTAATAGAATCACCAATTGGAGTCGACACAGAGAACGGCTCATGAAGCCGTTCGGGTTCTATCCCAAAACTTGAAGCAATGAATGGAGTAACATAAGACTAGGAGGACCCCTGGATCAATAAGGGCATATCAATCAATAGTCTGAACAGACAGGATACCTGTAACAACATCTGGAGAAGTCTCGGCATTTTGGCGGCCACTCAATGCATAGAATTGGCTCTGGGTCCACCCCTACCATGAGCTCCGCCCCTAGCCGCACCACGCCCTACTGATGCTGGAGTACGCGCCGATGACGTAGCAGCCGAAGAACCGGATGACCGAGCGGATCCCCTACCTATACCCCGACGGGGTGCACGACGGTCTCGCCGAATGTGACCTCTCACCCCGCACCCGAAGCACACCTGGAAGGTCAAGGTAGCATGTCTCCGTATGAAATCTCCCACACTTGGTGCATGTAGGTCTCCCCTGCTGCTGGGATCTCACCCCGGACGACCAGACTGACGAGACCTCCTGCTGTCCGAACCGGGTCTCGAGTAACTGCCCTGCTGATGACTGTGCACGGATGGCGGTGCACTCGCGGAGGACCGAGCATATGACTGGGATGGCCCTGATGACCCTTTCCTTGGAAGTGATCTCCCTGAATGACCCATTGACCGGGCCCTGCTGCTACTTTCTCTTTCTGCACGAATCTTCAATTTCCTGGCCTCTGTGGCCCGAGCAAACCCCACGATCCTCCCATAGTTCATATCTGAGTGCAAAGCTGCTGTGGCGGCCTCATTCACTACCAAAGGGCTAAGGCCCCGAACAAACCGTCGAACCCGGGCATCCATGGTCGACACTAAATGAGGAGCGTACTTGGACAACCTTACGAACTCCATGTGATACTCCCAAACACTCATACTGCCCTGTTTGAGAACCTCGAACTCAGTGGCACGGGCTGCCATTGCCTCAGCAGGTAAGTAGTGGTCCATAAATGCATCCACGAACTTATCCTATCTAGCCGGAGGGCTCCCTTCCTCACGGGAATCCTCCCACATTTCGAACCATGAACGTGCCGCTCCCTTCAGCCTGTAAGAGGCCAACTCTACCCCCTCTATATCTGTAGCCTTCATCACCCTGAGGGTCTTGTATATCTCATCAAGGAATTCCCGTGGGTCAGCCTCTGGATCGGTACCTGAAAATTCTGGAGGGGCCAATCGCAAGAATTGATGGACTCTGGAGCCAAAAGAATCTCCCTGTCCGCTGGAGGATGCAGGGGCATCATGGGATCTCTGGGCCTGGGCAGCCACTAACTGTGTTAACATATGAATGGCTCCCCTAAGATCTTCATTAGAGATACCAAAGCCCGAAGCGGGAACTGTATCTGAGTGAGGAACACTGGCAGGAGGAATGGTGGCATCCTCTGCCGCAGCTGGGATAGGGACACTTGGGTTTTGAACAGATGGGTCAGGCAAATTCGGGACTGGTGGTTCATTCTCTCCCACGGCATCGGGTACATGATTAATAGCCGCACTTGGGCCGGCATTGGCCCTAAGGCCGAGTCTAGCCTTCTTCTTAGGTGCCATATTCTGAAAATTTGGGAACAAGGCGCGAATTAGACACGGATATTTCCACATTGCACTTTACCGCACGATATAGATTAACAAAGAAATAGGTAAATTCCTAAATGCCCATGTAGCCCCCTACTTATATGATGTGGTCGACAACACACCTATAAGAAGGGCACTACTAGACACGGCTCCGAGACATCCTAGGACACTTTAAAACCATAGGCTCCTGATACCAAGTTTGTCACGCCCCAAATCGGGGAACATGACCGGCGCCTGACCGGGTTGCCCCAGTCAAGCGGACCTAGGTGCCTTTCATTCCCACGCGTTACCCCTGTGTTGATTGTTTCTCATTAACCAAATATCTTACTAACCATGAATGATTTCACATTAAACAAATAAAACCATACGAGTGATTCATTAACAAGTTTGCGGTTTTTACAACGCCCGACATAACATAATATATACATAAGACTGGAGTCCCACAGTTTACATGTCTACAGAGCCTCTAGGATACAAAAAAAGGGAATACAATACTTGCCGGTAACAAGGCTCCGGCTATACCTTACAAAACCAAAATGAAATCTAAACAAAAGTGGCATGAACCACACAGGGCCCCAAGGAAAAAAGGGGCTCACCAAAACGGGCAGTGGAAGGAGAAGGATACTACTGCCGATGAGCTGAAGTGCCTGCTACTGATCCACCTACAATCATAACACGAATGTAGCGTCCCCGGCAAAAGGGACGTCGGTACACTTGAATTGTACTGGCATGTATGGACAAACTTTGTCCCAAGTAAACTCAAGCCATTGGATTACATCAACAATTAATTAAGCCAGCCAACCATGTTTCCACATTCTCCTCATTTCAAATAATTCTCAACACAAAGCACTTTCTACGATCAACCAATTTAACAATAATCAATCAATCACGTAAAGCACAAGTAGTCAAACAAAGGGGCAATCAGTGCCCCACGGGTTGCAAACTCTCCTGCTGTCTCCTTTCACAATTTCACATTTATTGATTTTTGTATCAATTTTCAATAGCAATTTCGATCGCTTTCCATCCTTATTGCCCCTGACCACCCTTATTACCTCGGCCACCCTTATCACCCCAACCCACACCTTATTTCCCCACGTTGCTGCGCGCAACACGACCCCGCCTTACAGTTGAAAACACAACAAGGCAGATAAGGTACTACACACAATTTCAACAAGTTCAAATAAGCAACTTGCACATTGTTTCATGTTCTCAATTACTTATCAAGCCAATATCACAACCAAGTTACAATATTTCCATAATCAAGAATATTCACACAAGTATGTTCAACAATTTTCCACAATTCAAGTGTTTCATCTCTTTCCACAATAAACCAATTCTCGAGTGTTTCGTTTGTTTTTCCACCTGGTGCCATATAGGCCATCATAAGCATTATTCACAATTATTTACCCAATTCAACTCTCATTTAACTTTCGGTTCATATTCTATACCACATCACTCATATTTCAACAACAACTTTGAGAATTTCACACAATTTGTCAAATTAACATTAACCAAGTAATTTTCATACATATAGGCGATTTCACAAGAATCAAAATTAGCCATACATACCTGGTGATGAGTTTTCTTCCTACTTTATGCTTACCCAAGATATCCTACTCTTGCCAACCTTGTTCTTGAAGACTCTTACTTCTACTCACTTCTTTTTACTAGAAATCAAGTTCAATAATCATGCATCGAGTGTAAAAATTCTATTTTCAAAAGCTATTATATGCAAACCTCTCTTTACCCAATTTAAAACTAAAAATCAAAGAAAATAGTTAGGGTTTTTACCTTGAAAAGATTTGGGGAAGTTGAATCTTTGCCCTAGAATCCTTTGAACTAAGATGGTTGGAACAATCTTTGAAGATGAAAGATTTCTCTCTCTAAAAACCCTCTCTTCTCTCTCTAATTTTGGTAAGATGATATGATAAAATAAAGAAGAAATATGTTATATTAAAGAAGAGATCGGGTCAAAATGTCACAAAAATCTGGGCCGGGACGAATCTGCGGTGCACTTTGCGACCGCAGAATCAACATGCGGTCCGTATAGTGACCGCAGAATGGCCTCAAAATGACTCGAGTTCTGTTACAGAATGCAACCGATATGCGGTCCGCATTCTTGATCTGCGATCGCAAAGTGCACCGCAGATTCACTATGCGATCGCATATCGACCGCATTTTCAACACGATTTTTGGGAGACTTTCTGGAATGTTTTGCGGCAAGAATGCGGTCCGCATATCAGGTTTGCGATCGCATTCTTGACCGCATATTTGACACTTTTCGGAAAAATTAATTCTCTACATTTTTGAAACTTAAATCACTACCAAGGGTCCGAACCGCGGATGAATTTTTCGCCGCGAAGAATTTCACGCATTCCTAACACATTATTCGGACCATGGCACTATAGCTACTAGGTTTTATGCACAAAAATTTTACGGGGCCTTACAATATCGGTGTATCTTCCCTCAATATCAGTTAGACATAGAGCATCGTTGGATAATACTCTAGTCACAACAAATGGTCCCTGCCAATTTGGAGCGAACTTGCCTTTCGTTTCGGCCTGATGTGGTAGAACTCTCTTCAGCACATGCTGTCCTACTTCAAATTTTCTGGGACGTACCTTCTTGTTATATGCTCTCGCCATCCTCTTTTAATACAATTGGCCATGACATGCTGCTGTCAATCTCTTTTCATCGATCAAGCTCAATTGCTCCAATCGGGTTTTGACCTACTCATCGTCGTCAATCTCAGCTTCAACGACAATTCGGAGGGATGGGATTTCAACTTCTACTGGTATTACTACTTCAGTCCCGTACACCAACAAGTAAGGAGTTGCACCTACCGAAGTCCGGACGATAGTGCGATAACCCAACAGCGCGAATGGTAACTTTTCATGCCATTGCCTAGACCCTTCTACCATCTTCCTCAATATCTTCTTTATATTCTTGTTTGCTGCCTCAACCGCACCATTTTCTTTGGGACGATATGGTGTGGAATTTCGGTGTGTAATCTTGAACTATTGACATACCTCTTTCATCAATCCGCTGTTAAGATTGGCACCGTTATCTGCGGGGAGGGAGACGCGATCGCGTAGGACTGGGGGCTAGGCCATCGCGATCGCAGGATCACCAGTCGCGATCGCGTAGAGTTAACCGGGTGGCCATCGCGATCGCATGAGCATCTACGCGATCGCGTAGAAGAGAAATGGGGTCCAGGGAAAAATGTGCTACGCGATCGCAGGAAGAGGGACGCGATCGCGTGAAGCCGGATGTTTGTACATCGCGATCGCGTGAGGCCGAAATTTTTGAAAATCGCGATCGCGTGAGTAGAGTCGCGATCGCGTAGAGCAAATGGGTCTGGCAGAGAATTTAATCACAGAACAGAGGGTTACGGGTTCATTAACCCAAAACTCAATTTTGAGCCCTAGAGAGAAGAAAACTCGAGGAAATCACCGAGAAGTCATCGGGTATTCGTCGGAGGTAAGATTCTTGACTCAAAAACATCATTTTATGGTAGTATTAACATCAATCTTCATGAAATTGGGTTGAAATCTTGAAGAAATGTGGCCTAATTATTGAAAACGGGATTTTTGGATTTGGAAGGCCATTTGAACTTCGATTTTGATAAATTTTATATGCACGGACTCGTGGCGAGATGAGGGTTACGTTGGTACTAATTTCGAAATTTTCCGAGCAGTGGGCCCGGGGTCGGATTTTACCAACTTGGTGTATTTATGCGAATTTCATGTAAATTGAAATGGGTTATGATTATTTGACCCGTATTTGATATAATTATTGTGGTTTGACTAGATTACACGCACGAGGGAGCTAAATTCAAAGGAAAAGGCATCGCGGACGAGTCTACGACCGGCTAGAGGTGAGTAGTTTGTGTATATGGTAGCCTCTGAGGGTTCGAAACCCCGGCTTAGCACATTGTGACGCTATTAGGGCGTGGCTCGCACACCGTGGCAGGTGCGGGATTGATTGTGATTGGGGATTGAGACTTGGTCCATCTCGGAAATGAATAATATGTTGTTAGCGTTGGAAATACACTATATTTGATATATTTGTGGGCTGTAAGCCTTGTTTGGGGCCTTGTGCCGATCTGTAGCGTCCTTAGAGGACAATATTTATGTGATAGCTATAATTTCTTAAATCACTAATCTCAATCCTGGAAATTGAAATCACACTTTTGAAATGCTAAGTCACCGGCTTTTACAAATTTAATAAAGTTAAAGTATTTTTCATAAATTATGAATTGAGAACTGGAATTAAGGAAAATGAATTGTTTTGTGACTTAATTGCTTATTGTGGACCGAGTATGGGATCGGGCTGCACGCCGCAGTGGTTGATATGTGGATCGGGCTGCACGCCGCAGCAGTATTGCGCTTGGGCTGTAGGAGCCCCTCCGGAGTCTGTACACACCCCCAGTGAGGCGCCGTCGACGTTAAATTGGATCGGGCTACACGCCGTAGCGGTTATGTGCATTGCATTACATCTGTATTTGTTGAACTACTCCGTGGTAGCTGTATTGTATTGTTGATGCTAGTTCGTAGGAGATTCGAACTGTAGTTTAGCTTCATTATGTGGTAATCTGTGGATTTCTTACTGTCAGCTACTTATATATATTTGTTACTCACTGAGTACTTAGTACTCACCCCTACTCCCTGCACCTTTTGTGTGCAGACTCAGGTACTCAGGAGCAGTAGACAGGCAATTCCAGCGGTTGCAGTGTCATATCGAGTTGCTGAGGTAGCTGCCTACGTTCGCAGAACCTAGCTTCTCCTCTCATTTCCAGTTGTTATTTTGTATTTTGTATTCGGACTTGAGTACTTCTATATCGTACTCTCTATTTCCTATTGGGTTTTGTTAGAGGCTCTAGACTTGTGACTCCGGATCTTTGGGAGTGTCAGTATTTTTTTCAGTATTATTATTATTGGAGTTCTTAAACTCATATATTCTTCTTGGATTGTCCATTTGGGGACGGGTATTTTGTGATAATTAAATTGTTGGTCTGGCTGGCCTAGCTTGATTGTTGGGCGCCATCACGACCGGATTTGGGTCGTGACAAGTTGAGCCAGAAGAATGGAGAAGGTTTTGCGTTCTCACACTCCGTGTACTACTTGCATCAGCGGATCGGTACGTAGACGTCCGTATCTATCTTCGAAGGGCTACAGAAACTTTAGGAAAAACCTCATTTTCTTGAATTCATATCGTGCGATTTGTGTTATCATGAAATTAAATCTTTCCATATTCTATTCTCTCGCGGATGGCGAGAACACGAGCTAACGGACGTGGCGGACGACCACCATTGGCACCCAGAGGCCGTGGTCGTGGTAGAGGTAGGGCAGCAGCACCAGCACCAGCACTTGCTGACCCACCAGCCGATCAGACTCAGGATCAGATTCCAGCGGTGAACGCTCCGGCAGCTCAAGCGGCAGACGCTCCGGCAACTCAGGTTCAGGCACCGGCAGTGCCTATTGTGATACCGGGTCTTCAGGAGACCTTGGCCCAGATCTTATTAGTGTGCACAGGCTTGGCACAGGTAGTTGCAGCTACTGCTGCAGTATCTTCTTCACAGGCAGGGGGAGGGAATCAGACCCCCGTGGCTCACACACCCGAGCCAGTCCTGCCAGTTGCGCCCGTTGCACCAGCTCCTACTTATATGGTTCCAGCTATGCCCGACGATGAGCAACGTCGTTTGGAGAGATTTGAGAGGCTACAGCCTCCGACATTCAGTGGAGCTGAGGGCGAGGACGTCCAGGGTTTTCTTGACAGATGTCAGCGCATGCTTCGCACCGCGGGTATTCTAGAGTCCAACGGTGTTTCATTCACCGCTTTTCAGTTCACAGGTGCAGCATTTCAGTGGTGGGAGGATTTCGAGAGGCGTAGGCCCGCTGGGGCAGTGCCCCTCACTTGGCAGCAGTTCTCCATGGTATTTTTGGAGAAGTACGTGCCTCGGTCTCGGAGAGAGGAGCTGCGACGTCAGTTCGAGTGGTTGAAGCAGGGAGAGATGACGGTTAATTAGTACGAGATGAGATTCACACAGTGGGCCCGTCATGCCATGTGGATGGTTCCTACAAGACAGGGAAAGGATTCGGAGATTTATTGATGGTCTTATTTATCCCATCCGCATATTGATGACCAGGGAGAGAGTTTCGACGGTTACCTTTGAGGAGGTGGTTGATGCTGCCCGTCACATTGAGACAGATCGCCGCAGAGAGCGAGAGGAGAGAGAGGCTAAGAGGCCTCGTGGTACTGGCAGTTACAGTGGTGCTCCGTCTAGGGGCCAATTTCAGTAGCTGGGGTCGTTCATTCAGATCTCATCAGTCAGGACATGCAGAGTCTAGTGGAGTATCATCAGATCGTGGTCGTCAGGGCCATCAAGGTCATCAGCAGAGTCAGCCTGCATTGAGTGCTCTTTCAGCCCAGAGCTCTGCTCCAGCTTCCTCAGCACAGGATTCATCTACAGCGAGGGGTCCTCATCAGCCCCTTCTTCCATCTTCAGGCCGTTGTTTCGAGTGTGGAAATTTGGGCCATATGAAGAGAGAGTGTCCTTAGTGGCTTCGTAGGCGGTCTCAGCAGAGGGCCAGCCCTCGTCTTCTACTCCTGTTTCTTCAGCACTAGCACAGTCAGCTAGGAGTGGTTGTCAGGTGGCCAAGGGTCGCCCTAGGGGCGAGGATCATACCGGTGGAGGCTAGGCTCGTTTCTATGCTCTTTCGAATATGAAGGACGCTAGTGCTTCAGATGCGGTCATTTCAGGTATTATCTCAGTCTGCCACAGGGATGCTTCTGTCTTATTTGATCCCGGATCCACCTATTCTTATGTCTCTACTTATTTTGCACACCATTTGGGTATGACCCGTGGTATCCTTGCTTTGCCCGTACATGTGTCTACCCCAGTGGGGGATACTGTTGTTGTGGATCAGGTATATCGATCCTGTATTATTACTATTGGGGGTCTGGAGACCCGAGTTGATCTATTACTACCGGGCATGGTAGATTTCGATGTTATCCTAGGCATGGATTGGCTATCTCCTTATCATGCGATTCTGGACTGTCATGCCAAGACAGTCACACTAGCTATTCCAGGTAATCCGAGGATCGAGTGGCGTGGCTTGACTGATTATGTATCCGACAGGGTAATTTCTTATATAAAGGCCCAACGAATGATTGGCAAGGGTTGTTTATCTTATTTAGCCTTCATTAGAAATGTTGAGGCCGAGACACCCAGTCTTGATTCGGTCCCCATTGTGAGGGAGTTTCCGGATGTATTTCCAGCAGACCTGTCGGGCATGCCGCCTAACAGAGATATTGACTTTGGTATTGACTTGGTGCCGGGCACTCGGCCCATTTCTATTCCTCCCTATCGCATGGCACCAGCAGAGTTAAAAGAATTGAAAGAACAGCTTCAGGAACTCTTAGATAAGGGTTTCATTCGTCCGAGTGTGTCACCTTGGGGTGCACCGGTGTTGTTCGTGAAGAAGAAAGATGGCACACTGAGAATGTGCATCGATTACAAGCAGCTGAACAAGGTAACAATGAAGAATAAGTACCCATTGCCTCGTATTGAGGACCTATTTGATCAGCTCCAGGGAGCTAGTGTATTTTCTAAGATTGATCTTCGATCGGGCTATCATCAGTTGAAGATCAGGGACTCAGATATTATGAAGACAGCGTTTAGGACGCGATATGGGCACTACGAGTTCCTGGTGATGTCTTTCGGGTTGACTAATGCCCCCGCTGCATTCATGCACTTGATGAATAGTGTATTTCGGCCGTACCTTGATTCTTTTGTAATTGTGTTTATTGATGATATTCCGGTCTATTCACACAGCCAAGAGCAGCATGCACAGCATTTGAGGGTGGTATTGCAGAGGTTGAGAGAAGAGAAGCTCTATGCAAAATTCACTAAGTGTGAGTTCTGGCTTGATACTGTGGGTTTTCTGGGACATGTAGTATCCAGTGACGGTATTCGGGTTGATCCACAGAAGGTCGAGGCAGTGCAGAATTGGCCCAGACCTTCCTCAGCTAGAGAGATTCGGAGTTTTCTCGGCTTGGCAGGCTATTATCGCCGGTTTGTTCAGGATTTCTCATCTATTGCTTCACCGTTGACTAAGTTGACACAGAAGAATGCTCTATTTGTGTGGT
The DNA here is from genome assembly GCA_032618575.1 of Nicotiana noctiflora. Taxonomy (NCBI): domain Eukaryota; kingdom Viridiplantae; phylum Streptophyta; class Magnoliopsida; order Solanales; family Solanaceae; genus Nicotiana; species Nicotiana noctiflora. Next base: position 121,624 of record JASVEL010005530.1, read on the forward strand.
CAGATGAATGTGAGGAGAGCTTCCAGAAGCTCAAGGAGGCTTTGACCACCGCTCCAGTACTTGTGTTGCCATCAGCCTCAGGGTCATATACGGTGTATTGTGATGCTTCTAGAGTTGGACTCGGTTGTGTGTTGATGCAGGAGGGTAGAGTTATTGCATATGCTTCTCGTCAGCTAAAGCCCCACGAGAAAAACTACCCTGTTCATGATTTGGAGTTAGCTGCTATTGTTCATGCCTTGAAGATTTGGAGGCATTACCTATATGGTGTATCTTGTGATGTATATACAGACCACCGCAGCCTTCAACATTTGTTTAAGCAGAAATATCTAAATTTGAGGCAGCGAAGATGGCTTGAATTGCTTAAAGACTATGATATTACTATCTTGTACCATCCCGGAAAGCCAATGTAATGGCTGATGCATTGAGTCGGAAGGTAACTAGTATGGGCAGTTTGGCGTATATTCCAGTTGGGGAGAGACCCCTAGCAGTTGATGTTCAGGCGTTAGCTAATCAGATGGTGAGGCTGGATATTTCTGAGCCCAATCGGGTGATGGCTTGTGTAGTAGCTCGTTCTTCTTTATATGATCGTATTCGAGAGCGCCGGTATGATGATCCACACTTACTTGTCCTTAAGGACAGAGTTCAGCATGATGATGCCAGAGATGTCACTATTGATAGTGATGGTGTATTGCGGATGCAGGGCCGGATATGCGTGCCCAATGTTGATGGCCTTCGTGAGTTGATATTGGAGGAGGCCCATAGCTCGCGATATTCTATTCATCCAGGAGCCGCGAAGATGTACCAGGATTTGAAGCAGCATTACCGGTGGAGAAAGATGAAGAAAGATATTGTGAGCCATGTGGCTCGGTGTCTAAACTGTCAGCAGGTCAAGTATGAGCATCAGAGACCTGGTGGTGTATTCCAGCGTATTGATATTCCTGAGTGGAAGTGGGAAAGGATTACTATGGACTTTGTTAGTGGACTCCCTCGGACGGCGAGGAAGTTTGATTCAGTTTGGGTGGTGGTGGATAGGTTGACCAAGTCAGCTCACTTCATCCCAGTGTGTACTACCTATACCTCAAAGCGGTTGGCAGAGATATTCATCCGTGAGATAGTGAGATTGCATGGAGTTCCTATTTCTATTATATCGGACAGAGGTACCCAGTTCACTTCTCAGTTCTGGAGGACATTTCAGCGAGAGTTGGGTTCACAGGTAGAGATTGAGCACAACATTTCATCCACAGACGGATGGGCAGTCTGAGCGTACTATTCAGATATTAGAGGATATGTTGCGTGCTTGTGTCATTGATTTTGGTGGTTCATGGGCTGATTATTTGCCTCTTGCAGAGTTTGCTTATAATAATAGCTATCAGTCCAGCATTTAGATGGCACCGTATGAAGCTTTATATGGGAGACGATGTAGGTCTCCAGTCGGTTGGTTCGAGCCCGGCGAGGCTAGGTTGTTGGGGACAGAGTTAGTCCAAGATGCCTTAGACAAGGTGAAGGTGATTCAGGAGAGACTTCGCACAGCTCAGTCGCGTCAGAAGAGTTATGCGGACCGGAAGGTCCGAGATGTGTCTTATTTAGTAGGTGAGAAGGTGTTGCTGAAAGTTTCGCCTATGAAGGGTGTTATGAGGTTTGGAAAGAAAGGAAAGTTGAGCCCAAGGTTTATTGGACCTTTTGAGGTGCTTAGGAAAGTTGGGGAGGTGGCTTTTATGCTTGCTTTGCCACCTAGTTTGTCGGGAGTTCACCCGGTGTTCCATGTATCTATGCTCCAGAAATATGTCGGAGACCCGTCTCATGTGTTAGACTTCAGCACGATACAGCTAGATGAGGATTTGACTTATGATGTGGAACCGGTAGCCATTTTGGGTTGGCAGGTTCGTACGCTGAGATCCAAGGACATAGCTTCAGTGAAAGTGCAGTGGAGAGGTCGTCCCGTGGAGGAAGCAACTTGGGAGACCGAGCAGGAGATGCGAAGTAGATATCCACACTTGTTTGATACTCCATGTATGTTTCTTAACCCGCTCGCGGACGAGCGTTTGTTTAAGTTGGGGAGAATGTAACGACCCGGCCCGTCGTTATGGGAATTACCACCCCATTACCTTGCAATTACATATGTTATGCTTTTATAACAGTATTAGAGTATATCGGGTGAGTTAGGAGTGATTTGGATTGAAAATGAAACAAATAGCATGTTTAAAGAAAACTTGAATATGAGAAGTCAACCAAGAGTTGACTATTGAGTTAGAGTGCTCGGAACCGGATTTTGATGATTCGACTAGTTCCGGGGGATCATTTATGACTTAGGAGAGCAATTGGAATTGAATTCGGAGGTCCGGTGTAGTTTTAGGCTTGAATTGGCGAAGGTTGAATTTTGGCGAAAACCGGATGGTAGGTGATATTTTGATCCGGGGTCGGAATAGAATTCCGACAATTTCTGTAGCTTCGTTATGTGATTTTGGATATGTCTGCAAATATTAAGGTCATTCGGACATCGTTTGATCGGGTTTTGGATTGAATGTTAGTTTTGAAAGTTTTGAAGAAACTTAGGCTTGAATCCGTGGGTAATTGGTGATTTTGATGTTTAGTATGGTGTTTTTATGATTGGAACAAGTTCGTATCATGTTTTGGAGTATGTTGGTGGTTTTCGTTGGGGTCCCGGGGTCTCGGGATGAATCTGGGGGTCCAAACGGACCATTCTTGGCCAAAGAAGACAGCTGGTTTGCTGTCATAAGTGCAGCAGAATTTTGCTCTCCGCGATCGCGGGGAGGGGGACGCGATCGCGTAGGGCTGGGGGCTAGGCCATCGCGATCGCAGGATCACCAGTCGCGACCACGTAGAGTTAACCGGTGGCCATCGCGATCGCATGAGCATCTACGCGATCGCGTAGAAGAGAAATGGGGTCCAGGGAAAAATGTGCTACGCGATCGCAGGAAGAGGGACGCGATCGCGTGAAGCCGGATGTTTGTACATCGCGATCGCGTGAGGAGAGTCGCGATCGCGTTAGGCCGAAATTTTTGAACATCGCGATCGCGTGAGTAGACTCGCGATCGCGTAGAGCAAATGGGTCTGGCAGAGAATTTAATCACAGAACAGAGGGTTACGGGTTCATTAACCCAAAACTCAATTTTGAGCCCTAGAGAGAAGAAAACTCGAGGAGATCACCGAGAAGTCATCGGGTATTCGTTGGAGGTAAGATTCTTGACTCAAAAACATCATTTTATGGTAGTATTAACATCAATCTTCATGAAATTGGGTTGAAATCTTGAAGAAATGTGGCCTAATTATTGAAAACGGGATTTTTGGATTTGGAAGGCCATTTGAACTCCGATTTTGATAAATTTTATATGCACGGACTCGTGGCGAGATGAGGGTCACATTGGTACTAATTTCGAAATTTTCCAAGCAGTGTGCCCGGGGTCGGGTTTTACCAAGTTGGTGTATTTATGCGAATTTCATGTAAATTGAAATGGGTTATGATTATTTGACCTGTATTTGATATAATTATTGTGGTTTGACTAGATTCCACGCACGAGGGAGTTAAATTCAAAGGAAAAGGCATCGCGGACGAGTCTACGACCGGCTAGAGGTGAGTAGTTTCTGTATATGGTAGCCTGAGGGTTCGAAACCCCGGCTTAGCACATTGTGACGCTATTAGGGCGTGGCTCGCACACCGTGGCAGGTGCGGGATTGATTGTGATTGGGGATTGAGACTTGGTCCATCCCGGAAATGAATAATATGTTGTTAGCGTTGGAAATACACTATATTTGATATATTTGTGGGCTGTATGCCTTGTTTGGGGCCTTGTGCCGATCTGTAGCATCCTTAGAGGACAATATTTATGTGATAGCTATAAATTGCTTAAATCACTAATCTCAGTCCTGGAAATTGAAATCACACTTTTGAAATGCTAAGTCACCGGCTTTTACAAATTTAATAAAGTTAAAGTATTTTTCATAAATTATGAATTGAGAACTGGAATTAAGGAAAATGAATTGTTTTGTGACTTAATTGCTTATTGTGGATTGAGTATGGGATCGGGCTGCACGCCGCAGTGGTTGATATGTGGATCGGGCTGCACGCCGCAGCAGTATTGCGCTTGGGCAGTAAGCGCCGTCGACGTTAAATTGGATCGGGCTACACGCCGTAGCGGTTATGTGCTTTGCATTACATCCGTATTTGTTGAACTACTCTGTGGTAGCTGTATTGTATTGTTGATGCTAGTTCGTAGGAGATTCGAACTGTAGTTTAGCTTCATTATGTGGTAATCTGTGGATTTCTTACTGTCAGCTACTTATATATATTTGTTACTCACTGAGTACTTAGTACTCACCCCTACTCCCTGCACCTTTTGTGTGCGGACTCAGGTACTCAGGAGCAGTAGACAGGCAATTCCAGCGGTTGCAGTATCATATCGGGTTGCTGAGGTAGCTGCCTACGTTCGCAGAACCTAGCTTCTCCTCTCATTTCCAGTTGTTATTTTGTATTTTGTATTCAGACTTGAGTACTTCTATAGAACGTGGGGGTGGCCCCAGTGGATGAGAAGATGCGAGAAGCGAGACTCAGGTGGTTTGGGCATGTGCGGAGGAGAAGCCCTGATGCACCGGTGAGGAGTTGCGAGCGACTGGCGGTGGTTGGCGCGAGTCGAGGCAGAGGGAGGCCTAAGAGGTATTGGGGTGAGGTGATTAGGAAGGATATGGCTAGAATGGGGATTTCCGAGGACATGACCCTTGATAGGAAAGTTTGGAGGTCTAGTATTAGGGTTGTAGGGTAGGGCCTTCTAGAATTCTTAGTACTTCGGTTAGGGGCTGAGTGGGGTTTGGTAGCGATCTCTATAGTTAATTAATGTATTGTATTGTGCCTCTTATGGTAGTAACCGATTGGTATTATTCCATGTCATTCTACTTTTGGTTTTATGTTTAGATAATTATTTATTTGACTTATCCCGGATTTGCTAACATTGTTTTGTTTTGTTTTGTTTGTTGTTTTTCTCTCTCTTTTTCTGAGCCGAGGGTCGGCCGGAAATAGCCTCTCTACCCTTTCGGGTAAGGGTAAGGCCTGTGTACTGCCTACGTCCGCAGAGCCTAGCTTCTCCTCTCATTCCAGTTGTTATTGTATATTTTGTATTCGGACTTGAGTACTTCTATATCGTACTCTCTATTTCCTGTTGGGTTTTGTTAGAGGCTCTAGACTTGTGACTCCGGATCTTTGGGAGTGTCAGTACTTTTGTTCAGTATTATTATTATTGGAGTTCTTAAACTCATATATTCTTCTTGGGTTGTCCATTTGGGACTGGTATTGTGTTATATCAACTTTTGGGCTACCCAAGTCAAGGCACAATATGTCTTTTCCAAATGAGTGTACTTAACCTCGTGGACCGTGAATTTCTTACTGAGGTAGTAAATGGCCCGTTCCTTTCTGCCAGTAAGATCGTGCTGCCCCAGCACGCAACCGAACGAATTCTCCAAGACTGTTAGATAAGGAATCAGGGGTCTACCGGTTCGGGCGGAACTAGTACGGGTGGGTTTGACAGATACCCTTTGATTTGGTCAAACGCTTCCTGACATTCTGTCGTCCATTGTATCACAACGTCTTTCTTCAACAAATGGAATATGGGTTCACAGGTTGCTGTAAGCTGAGCAATAAACCTACTAATGTAATTTAATCTTCCCAGCAAACCCATTACCTCTGTTTTATTCTTTGGTAGGGGTAACTCCTGGATGGACTTGATTTTGGATGGGTCCAACTCAATGCCCCGTCGGCCTGACGATGAATCCTAGCAACTTTCCTGACGGAACTCCGAATGCACATTTGGCCGGATTGAGCTTGATATCATATCTTCGAAGTCTTTGGAAAAACTTCCTGAGATCGGCAATGTGGTCTTCTTGACGTCTGGATTTTATGATCACATCATCCACGTACACTTCAATTTCTTTGTGTATCATGTCATGGAATACCGTAGTCATCGCCCTCATGTATGTTGCCCCTGCGTTCTTCAGGCCGAATGGCATTACCCGGTAGTAATAAGTTCCCCATGGTGTGATAAAAGCCGTCTTTTCTGCGTCCTCTTCATCCATCAAGATTTGATGATATCCCGCGTAGCAGTCCACAAAGGATCCAATCTCGCGTCCGGCGCAATTATCAATCAGGATATGGATATTGGGAAACGGGAAATTATCCTTAGGGCTCGCCTTGTTGAGATTGCGGTAGTCCACGCATACTCTGATCTTCCCGTCTTCTTTGGCACCGATACTACGTTAGCCAACCAATCAGGGTATCGAGTGACACGAATGACTTTCGCCTGCAACTGCTTGGTTACTTCCTCCTTGATCTTTACACTCATCTCCGTCTTGAATTTCCACAGTTTTTGCTTGAAGGGAGGGCATGCCGGGTCAGTAGGTAATTTGTGAACCACTAGATCAGTGCTGAGTCCTGGCATGTCATCATACGACCATGCGAAAATGTCTTTAAACTCCATGAGTGTTTTGATCAATTCTTCTCTCAGGTTGTGTTCGATATGGACACTTATTCTGGTTTCTTTAACATCATTTGTATCCCCCAAATTAACAGCCTCAGTATCATTCAAATTAGGTTTGGGCTTTTCCTCGAAGTGACTTAATTCTTCGCCGATTTCTTCAACGGCTTCATCATCGCCGTATTCCGATTCACTCTCGTCACTTCTTATTTCATGCGTTATTATTTCCAAACCAGATTGACTTTCTAGACTGGGTTGATTAATCTTTAAGCACGCCATATCATTAAGATCGGTTGAAAGAAAGCTGCTCAGAAAAGTAAAAAGAAGGAAAATAAACAAAATTAGAAACAAAGGGAACAAAATTTCATTAATGGGAACAGTACAAGGAAAAACAAGCTTGCATACTCAAACAAAAACGACCTAAAACAAACGGCTTTTACTCCGGGGATAGCCCCAACACAAAATTTGAAAGAAAACAATCCAAAACAAACTACCAAAACTCCTTCCGGATAGGGAGAGGAGTAGCCTTCCAATTATTCAACTTTGCTTTCGATCCCACAAACTGTATCTCGGCATGGCTGGGTCCTTCGCCATCCTCTAACATGCATACATCTGAGAATAAGTCCTCGAACTTTCTCAAGAACTCTTCGTCTGGCCTAACTATAGGACTGGGAACCTTTGTCGTCGGATGTCCTCTTATCCGGACCTGACAAAAGATCGGGAAAGGTGCGGAACAGGCTTCGGAAGCACCCATGTCTTCTGCTTATTCCTCTTGGCTCGCTGGATGTCCTCTGGTGTTGGCTTGAATCCCAAGCCAAAGGTTCCCACATTTTCGACCACGGATACCGGTTGTATGATTCCTTGCAAAGATGCACCTAAACCTTTGCCGGGTACGAAACCGTTTCTCGGCATTTCATGGGCCACCATGACGTCTGCAGTAATTATTCTGTCATTGAGAAGGCATTCCCCTTCTGGAACTCGGTTGACGGATACCGCATTGCAGATCTGGTATACCCATGGCCCAACATCCTATTCTGTCTCAACAAAAGGGGACGATGGTGCCTGGTTGTAGATCATTCTCTCCATGGACTACGATATCTTGTTGGTCCCACTCAAACTTGACTCTTGGTGTAGGCTGGATGGAACTGCTTTTGCAGCATGGATCCACGGTCGTCCTATCAGAAGGTTATATGAAACTACCATGTCCAGCACCTGGAATTCCATGGTGAACTCCACCGGTCCGATTGTCAAGATTAACACTATGTCCCCGACCGATGCCTTGCCTCCTCCATCAAACCCTCGGACACATATGTTGTTCTTGCGTATCCTGCCGATATCCACTTTCAACTTGTTTAGTGTAGAGAGAGGACAAATGTTCGCACTGGACCCATTGTCGACTAGGACTTTGGTAACCACCGACTCCTCACACTTTACCGTAAGATATAAAGCCTTGTTGTGCTCGGTGCCTTCCTCAAGCAACTCATCATCGGTGAAGGTGATCCGGTTCGCTTCGAAGATCCTATTGGTGATCTTTTCCAAATGACTCACAGAGATTTTATCAGGTACATGGGCCTCATTCAAAACTTTCATCAAAACTTGCCGATGTTCTTCAGAGTGTATCAGTAAGGACAACAATGAGATTTGAGCAGGAGTTTTCTTTAGTTGCTCTAAGACAGAATAATCATGCAGCTTCATCTTTTTCAGGAACTCCTCTGCCTCTTCGTCACTTACCGGCTTTTTTAGTGTTGCCGGAGTAGTCTTCCTCAATTTCGCAGGGGCAAAATATCTCCATGAACGGTTCATACCTTGCACTTCGCAAACTTCCTCTCTAACCTCTTTTCCTTTGTAAGTCGTCGTGACCCGATCATAATTCCATGGAATAGCTTTGCTATCAGCTATCGGCAACTGTATTGCTGGCTTGATGATGAAAGGATCCGTTCGAACACTTGCTACAGTTAGGACGGGCTTGGTCGCTGCCCCTGGTACAACTATTTTTACTTCCCCTGGCCTCACCGGTACTTCGCTTGTATTTCCCCTTTCTGCTTCCGACCCATCCTGTACTTCCTTCTTACGGATGAGTTACTCGTCAGAGTTTGGCCCCTTTTTCACTCCGACCCTACTAGATCTGATCATCATCACGGCCTGAGAGGTTTTCTCCTGTCCCTCTTCTACCCGTACCAGCTCGATCATGTTGGTCTCATGATGAGTTGGGAGTGGATTTCGGTTGATGTCGGGTTTCGCTGGAGTCTGGACCTCAATTCTGCGAGTGTCGATGAGTTCTTGGATAGCTATTTTCAACCTCCAACACTTTTTTGTGTCGTGCCCGGACATCCCGAGCAATATGCACAATTTATTGAATGATCCAGATTCTTTGGAAGAGGGTTTGGTAGCTTAGCCTCGACCGGATTCAGCAACCCTACTTGCTTCAATCGGTGGAACAAACTGGTGTAAGACTCTCCCAAGGGAGTGAAAGTCTTCGGCCTTGGCGCCCTGTCGTTCTTGAATGCTTGGTTAGGACGAAAACCCGCGCCCGTGGGGTTTCTGTATGCTCTTGGGGGTGGATAATTATTTTGCGGGTTTGGTGCACGCCATGGTGCATGGACGGGAGGTGTGGCATATGACTAGGCATGATGGATAGTAAAATGGGGATCAGGTGCTAGATAGTAGTGTTGCGGGTGGTTATATGGATTGTGGAAGTAATTTTGGTGGTGAGGCTGTGGCGGGTTATACTGGGGTGCGGGGCCTCTGTTTCTGAACCATGCTCCGGAATTGACTGCCGTGACTTCTTCTTTCCTCTTTTCCCAAGCACTCCTCCGGTACCACTTTGAATAGCTTGAGTGGTGGCTTTCAACGCTGAATAGCTCATGATCTTGTTAGCTTTCAAGCCCTCCTAGATCATAGCCCCCATCTTTATCACCTCAATGAATGACTTACCCACGGACGTCACTAGATGTCCAAAATAGGTTGGCTCCAGTGTCTGCAGGAAGTAATCCACCATCTCATTCTCTCACATCGGTGGATCTACCCTTGCTGCCTGTTCCCTCCAGCGGAAACCAAATTCTCTGAAACTTTCGGCGGGTTTCTTCTCTAACTTTAGCAATAATAAGCGATCGGGGACTATTTTAAGATTATACTGGAACCTGGCCGATGAATGCTTGAGCCAAGTCATCCCATGTAAACCATCCTCTGGGATCCTGCCTAGTGTACCACTCTAATGCAGACCCCCCAAGCTCTGACCGAAGTAAGCTATCAGAATCTCATCTCGCCCTCCGCCTCCTCGCATTTTGCTACAAAAACCTCGAAGATGGGCTATTGGGTCCCCATGCCCCTCGTATAGGTCAAACTTGGGCATTTTGAACCCGGCTGGCAACTGGACATCTGGGAATGGACACAGATCTTTGTAAGAGTCACTGACTTGGTTGCCCAAACCATGCCTATTCCTGAAGGACTGCTCCAGGCTTTTAACTTTTCGAATAACCTCATCCTGCTCCAAACGTTTGAAGTGCTTCTCTGGTTCTGCCGGGTTATCCCAGTGAGGGGTGTGTGAATGCGATTTAGGAGCCCTAAAGGTAGGCTCGGGAGGATAGTAAGGGTTGTCATGGATTTGAACATGCGGCTCACCGGACGACTTTTATAGAGTAGCAGGTGGAGGTGCCACAAAAATAGGGGTGACCGGGGGAGGAGGATTTTGTTTGGCTAGTTGAATTTGGGTGGTATAAGGGTTTTTCCCTTGATAGTATGAATAGATCGGGGCGCTTGTCGAAGGATCAAGGGGTGGATGTTCTGGAGCTGATGCGAGAGTAGGGAGGTTTGGTGAGGACTGTCCCCTAGACCAGGCTAGGTGCATCTCTGTTATCTGCTGTCTCAACCGATCTACCTTCTCTTTCATGATCTGTATCTCTGATTTCTCTTCCTGGAGACTTTTACCGGAACTAAACATGCTTGTTGGAATTGGCCCTTTAGATCTAGTACGGTAATGGTGGCTGGCCAGTATATTCTGTCAAGTCAACTGCTAAACTTTTCTGGAATGCAACAAACTCGTTAGCTTACTGAGTTTAACAGATACGTTATCGCACGTTGGATGCAATGCACCTAATCAGTTAACCATTTCTATATGTATTTACCACACGCGTCATTCCAGCTTTTCTCTTTTCAATTAGCTTTGAAACCCTCGCTTGTTATTAGCATTTTTATCAATTAACCCTTTTTTTTTAAGTGACGGTCGAACCTTATGTGGATTGCCTACGTATCATGTCCCCGCGTGAATCAAACCGAGCGTAGTTCTGGTAACAAGATTGTGGCGAAATTTTAGAATTCTTATAATGAAAAACCTTTACGGTCACAAAACATGTCTTACAATAATCAACAAAACGAGAGAAATGCTTGGCTCAAGAAAAACATAAAAATACTAAAATAAAAATGCCAACCAATTTAAAATTTCAAAAGAAAATACATCTTTTAATCAATAGCCTAATGCTCTTAAACTCCTAGGGGCCCGCAAGGCATCGTTCGGCCTTGCCGCGGGCCTTGGTGCGAGGTCCCTGTGTAGTCCCCTTAACTCTCTCATGATCTGATGAACATAGTCCATAACCGAAGCAAAAAGGGCGGTGCAGGGCATTTGTTCACAAGCTAAGCACTTCATGGTGACATAATGCCCAATTTCTTCAATTCTGTCCTTGATCCTGTCCCTTTCTCTGAGTAGTTGTTCTATCCGCTGGTTCTTCGCTCCTAATATATGAACATTGTTGGTGACCTGATCTAAGAGCCTATCCACTTGTTCTTGCAGTCGGGCCATCAAATTGTGGCACCGGTCGAGGTCTACCCCGGCATCCCGGGCTTGTTTGAAGACCCGTTCCCTGAGGGTAACATTTGCTTCTCTCAGATTGGTGATGACCTCAGTATAATCTTTTTCCACTTGCTGTAGATGAAGTGCCTGTTGATGTGCCTCCCTTCTCCAGCTAGTGCGGATCCTCATCGTTTGGGCCTTTGACTCTTCCAATTCTTTTTGGACATCTGTGACTTGATTTTTTAAACCCTTTATCAATTTTTCGTCTGATCGACTCCTTAATTGTCTGTCAGCATCCCTTTTCATTTGCTGGATTTGAACTCTCAAAAAGTCATTTTCTTGTGCCAACTTCTTTTTATCTCCCTCGTCGGTGACAGCTCGCATACTCTTCTCGAATTGAAGGTCCCGGACCTGCTGTTCTATCTTACCAATCTTCGTCCTGTACCCTTCCTCCTTTGCTAGCCAATTCCATTGCTCTTGTGAATCTTCCGTGAACTGTTGGACATGGGCTCTTTTAGAACATTTCCGACGAATCTGAAACCTTTTCCCGAATCACACATTGTACTTTGGATCTACCTCACCCTTAGCCAGTTCACGAACCATAGTCTTAGGCTCCAGGAATCTACATTCATTCCACATCTTTCTAATCTTTTCTTCGGGGAATACGACTCCTGGGCTCAACTCAATGGCGTGCTTTCTTAGATCTTGATCAGTAGGAATAACCTGAAATCTTCCTAGTTGACGTAATACCCGATGAGGAACATATGGTTAGATATTGCGAATCCCCATCAGAAGAATATAACATTCCTCGGCTGCCATATATACTACTTCAGTATCAGGTAACCACCCGAGCGCCCATTCAACCTGATTGGCTTCTATTGAGCTTAGTTGTGCAAGCCATGCTTCGACGCCTTCGGGGAATACAACGCCTATCATCCGTTCCTCAAAACCCCTAATACAGCTTTTTCCAGTCAACCCATGGTTCATGTATTGTGCCCGATGATGGAGGTGTTCTTGCATCCACAATTGGAGTAACAGATTGCATCCTTGAAAGAAATTGCCCCTTCTCGGCATATAGTCAAGGCTCGGTAGATTTCGGACAAAACCAAAGGGACTACCGTGCTGGTAGCCTTTTTGATTGCAACATCGGCTATTCCTACAAGATTTATCTCTATTTTCTTATCTTTACGTGGACAAATCACAATCCCCAAGAACGTCGTTATGAATGCTAGAATTCGTCTGGCCTCCCACTTGGTTCTATTCCCTGCGTGAGTTAGTCCAAGATTTGACTCTTCAAAACCCCGAGGAGTGCCGTACCGTTGGTATAAGAATTGGAGATCACAACATCCTCCTGATAAATCATCATTTTTCACCTTCCAACTAATGCTTAGCAAATCCAGAAACCCATGCGGAGATACCGGTCTTGGTGAAAGCAAGTATTGTCCTCTTAATTTCCCATTTAATCCTGCATAGCCTGCAATCTCCTCTAGCGTGGGTGTAAGTTCAAAGTCGACAAAACGGAACACATTGCGGGTCGGATCCCAGAATGATATCAGTGCATCGATGATGTCTTTCCTTGGCTTGAAATTCAGCAGATTAACAAAACCTCCCAAAATTCTTTCCACTATCTTTTTACTACTGTCTTCCAAATCATTCCACCATATGTGGAGCTGCTGAGGGACCTCGCTACAGACTGAAAATGATTTATTCTGATTTGTGCTCATCCTACACATTTATTAAGGTGATTAAAGAAAGAAAACCACTTTGTTTTACTAAAACCAACTCAGTTTTTAATCATGGCCTTTCAACGCCTCGGGGACAAAGATTTTAAGGCTGTGTGGGTAAATTGATCAAAATCAAAAATTGACCCAAAGGTGGTTGTTTATACGAAATTAGCCTTCCGGCGTCCCTTTCGGGAACATGCGGCTGTTTTTGAAAACGGCATCACCGACTTATTTACGACGAAAAATTAGTTTCGATATTTTGGCTATTTTTGCAAAAGGGGAAGTTGGACCTGATAAAGGTTGCCTACGTATCTCACATCCAATGAGAATCGAACCCGCGTAGTTCGGTTTTAATAAAACAAACTACAATATGTAAATGAAAACTATTTTTTTTTATTTTACTGAAAAACAAGTAAACTATTTTTTTCTATTTCAAGAATAAAACGCACTATTTTTCTTTCCCTTTTTTTTAAAACCGGTCAGCATGCAAGTCTGAAACAGATAAATGCGTAAGACAAACAGGATGCAGCAGGATGGTCTTTTCATTTCAGGTCACCTGTCCTAGACGGACCCAACCCCCGTGTTGAGTCCCCTAAGTCAAATGCAACATGATGCAAATAAACGTTCCTACTAGGGATCCGGCATGAAGCTTTGTTATTCTAGGTTTAAAAACCCGGGTTTATTGTTCTAGACCTGGCTTACCCGAACGGACAACTCGAGCCGAGGAGGAGGCAGCAACCCGGGAATACCAGAAGCTTCACCGGTTTTGCAACTTATCCAAACCTCGTTCTAAAGTGGGAATTAGACACTATACAGAGAAGAAGTCACACGAATTGCACCCTTCTTCATGGTTTAGAAGACTCAGAGAGGAGATTGGTTTCGCCACAATTTATATGTACAATTCACAAAATATCAAAGCGGTAAAAGCAACATTTAGCACATTAAATACAAACATATAATAAAATCAGACAATAATAAGCCAAATACAACAATTATTCAAAGCTCGAATTCTTAAACCCTGAACCAGTGGTTCTGGGTTTCCATCCCCAGCAGAGTCGCCAGAGCTGTCATACCTCCTTTTGGCGCGCCCTGCGAGGGCGCAAAGGAGTTTTACCAATTAAAGGACAATCGAAATGGGATTTATTTAATATTCAGAGTCGCCACTTGGGAGATTTATGGTGTCCCAAGTCACCGGTGAATCCCGAATCGAGGAAAAGAATGACTCTGTTTAACAGTCCGCGAACCAGAAATCCGGATAAGGAATTCTGTTAACCCGGGAGAAGGTGTTAGGCATTCCCGAATTCCGTGGTTCAAGCACGGTCGCTTAACTGTCATATTCGTCTTATTTATCTGATTTTAACGGTTATGTACTTAATGCAAATTAATATCCCTTTAACGCTTTTATTATGATTATTATTTACGAAAGAGGATGTTGCCTAAAAATATGTTTCGAATCACGTCACATGAAATGCACCCGGATCCTCGACACATTCTTATTCAACATTTTGGGATTTGGATTTGGGCCACATGAAATGCACACCCGGATTTAAGAAGTAAAATTATTAAAATACGCGCCTAGAGCGATTACTTATTTACATTTTTTAGAGAAGGCCGCGAAATTCATTAAGAAACGACACATCTCTAAATCTAAGTATATTATATACACACTTATGAGGGCATCATGATTTATACGTTATTTAGCGGGGCTCATCTCATTTTTTAAAAAAAGGTTATACTTAACGTAATTCATGTTGCTTTCTCAAATTGGAATTTCATCAACTACCTAACTTCCTTCTATTTTTATAGAGTTTTTCAAAGAATTAACAATATGCTAAACTAGCTGATTTACCGATCGTTAGGTGAACATGATTTGAGATTCCTCACGATTACATTGTTCTAATTCGAATGGACCCGAACATTATGAGACTCTATTTTTTCATTTTTTGTTATTGTTTCTTTTGACACAGCTGTCGATTATTAATTAGCTATCACACACTTCAACTACACGACAAATCGAATTAATCCATGATGTTTATTCGTTCATCTTCTAATGGCTACACTAGTCACATGATAACATAAGCAGTAATCACATTAACAGATTTCTGAATACATTTGACTACATACTTCCTGCTGGTGTACTAACTGAACTCCACCTAATAGGAAAATAGCACCCAAAACCTAACAATTGTAACAAAGTTCAGTAGTCCAGATCTTCTGACAGTTTTAACTCGAATTAAATATCAGTTGGTTATACATTCATCCAATTTCAAAGTTGATCTAATGAACATACAGCTTAATGATTTTCACGTGCAAAAGGAAATATGAAAACAAGAACAGGAAGACTGCGGCAGCATAGCTTTGAACAACTTTCAATTTATTTCCATAAGCTTTAAGATTTAGGAAATGTGTACCTGGATGATGACAATAGAAGAAGGAAAAAAGAAACGTCAGCAGTAGCAACACCGTAGCACCAGCAGTAGCAATATAACACCAGACCAAACTTAAGCAAACAGTAAGGCCAACTTCCCCCAGAATGCACTTCAAATGACAACTCGGAATCAATTGCAAACAACCAAACAGCAAATACCAATACCCAACAGACCCTAATGGACTTGAACTTAAACCAGAAAAGGGCTAGTAGTTATCAGAATCAACTAGCCACTCGAATTGAATCAAAAGGATCCAATGGAGCAATAAGACTCAATGTGTTCTAGGCTTTACTCTCGGATACTGATCTTAACAGGATTAACTCTCAAAAGATCTCTCACAAAGACTGTTTTCAGACCTCTCAAGCTAATCCTTCTTAAAGCCTTCTCCACTCTCTTGATGCAAATATGTGTTTTCTTTCCCTCTCTATCACTGAAAATTCTTTTCTTTTGTTCTTTACTTCCTGCCTGTTTTTCGAATCTGACCCCCCTCCTCTACTGACTTCTACCTATACTTATAGTTGAAAATGAACTTCTAAAAATACAATAATAAGAAAAACCAATCCTGCCCATCCTTTTCTCTGCCCAGCATATTATATTCTCTGTTTAGCCACTAAAACCTGTCTGAGTATGGGATTTATTTAATTAAACTGTTGTCTGCAACAGCCATGCCCTGCTGCAGCAGGTTCCACTAATCCCTTTTATGGGCACAATACTTTTAAAATCCAAAAAATGCTAATACTAATTAAATCTCTATCAGCTATATCCAAACATCCTATGTAACAGTGATTCTGGACATTCTTGCCCTATCGCTCCAAACAGGCTTATATAACTAATCGACGAGATCGTCTAGACTAATTACAACATATTTTAACCGTTAAACACCTATGATGACCCATAGATTCAACATTACTAATTCGTCACCAGAAACATAATGAGAAATAGGAGGAGAAGAACAGAATCATTTAGAGGAAATCGACAATTCAATTAAATCTAAACAAACCAAACAAAAACAAATAGACAAAGAAAGGGAAGGTCTTACCCCAGAAACTCAAAATGTAGGCGACTCAGATACGAACTTGATTTATTGAAGCCAAAGCGGGTCTTAATTGAGGTGTTTTCTATTGAGAACACCTAAATTAAGATCCGTCAGACCTCAATTCCTAATAAATTTATCCCCCTTTAAAATTAGGGTTCTTGGAGCTCGATTTGGGTCTTTACCGATTCCGGTCAGATTCGAGCCGGACCAACCTTGGTGGGGTTGTGGGGAAGGTATGGGGAGGATGTGGTGCAAAGTTGGGGTGGTTTGGGATAAAATTTCAAATCCCAGCGAACTTCGATCTAATATTCGACGCGTTTGAGAAAGATTCGAGACCAACGAAGGCCAGATTCAAGGAGAAGGAGGTGAGGAGAAAGGCTGGTGTAAATTCGGGGAGGTTTGGTGACTAACCGCCGCCGTGGGTGATTTCCGGCGGGCGGTCAGTGGTGGTTTGCGGTGGTGGGATCTGGGGTCGTCTCTGAGAGGTGAGAGACGACGAGGGAGGGTTTGTCTTGGGGGGGTGGTGTGATATAAATCTTATATACCCGTGTGAGAAATGAATCATGGCCGTTCGATCTAATGAGATTGATGGTCTGGATCATCTCACTTATCCAAACGATGTCGTTTGGGTGTCTGTGACGGTCTGGGTCGGTCTGGGCATGGATCGGGTAAGGCAGTGAGTTTGGACCGGGTAAGGCATTGTTTTGGGCCTGGTTTCGTCCGGATTTAACTGGCTTGGGGTGGGTTCTCGTTTGGGCCTGGGACTTTTGGCCCCAAATCCGCCTCTTATTTCTTTTATTCTTTCTTTGTTTTGTATTATATATATTTTTTTATAACTCCTAATTTAAAAATCTATTATTTCAAAATACTAGATTAAATTATAAACCAAAATTATCTTTACAAATACAAATCAATTTCTTAATAATAACTACCGCACACACAATTAAAGCACCAAAAATCACACAACTAAACATTGAATGCTAAAAATGCAAAGTACCAATTTTTTGTGATTTTCCTTTTTTAATCGAACAAACTTTATTACTCCTAAATGTAAAAATTGAATTCCAAATGCGAATGTGACTTATTTTTTGTATTTTTATTAATTTAACAAATAAACACACATACACACAAATGCAGACAATAAGAGAAAACAACGCAAAAATCCACAAATATTGCAATCAACACAAAAACTCTTTTATTTTAAATTTTTGGGAGTAATTATCATGTAGGGCAAAAATCACGTGCTCACACTTGGTTTTTCTATTCGAGTGAGAAGGATCTCTTGAACACGAAGTGAAAGTACCCTTAGGACTTTGTAAATTTTGTATTTAGCCGATCTGGCCTTTGTAAAATGTTTGTTTAATCATATATGTAAGGCTTTTTCTACCCTTTTCTGCTTTCAAAGTTTTCCATTTGTTTATCATTTGTGTTCCCAAAGGTTCCAATGCCTTAGCATGAAATAAGGAACCTGTTCGAGAGCTCGAACCATTTTGTACTCATTACAGTTTTCAAAGTTCGATATTATTGAAGCCTTTTATGATTTTACCAGGGGTAGCCCTTTTAATCAGTTTATGAAAGAATTTGATGGCCTGTTTTGTTATGAAATTCAGACATCTCCGAATCGTGTTAATTTGGTCATAGCCTCTTTAGTTTGGGATTTGCCCATTGGGCTTATTTTCCCGTTTCACTTCAAGCTTTCCCGAAGTGTTAGTCCTTGAGCGGGGCTGCTGTGGCCTATAAAAATTGATAGTCGCCTAAAAGGTCTTATGATCTCGATGTTTTAATAATTTGATCTCATTAATTGTTTGGACGGCAGTCCCCGAGTGTAGCATAGGGGTAATTATCAGAACTCTAGTTATGATTGGCCCTTAAGCTTGTTTAATATATCGAGAGTGAAATTGTAAAGTAGAGAAATTTTTATGAGGCATGAGATATTGACAAAGAAAAATACTTCTCTTTTGATTATATATGAGTACATGCTCTTCTCCAGGGCTTGAGCAAACTACGCGGGCACGACTAGTTTGACCGTCTGGCCTTTACAAATTTTTCTATCGAGACCATAATGCCATGAAGTAATTTGATCGCAAAAAAGTTGACATTCGAGGGTAATGCCTTCAGTATTCAAGGTTGATTATAAATAAGCCTCAGATAATGTTGAATTTTTCTAAGTTAGCATAATCAATGGTTGCCTCATTAAAAACCTCGTCAGGAAACCTATTTGGGACAAAACCGGTCTAAGGAAAAAAAAGTACAACGCGTGCTTTCAAACCTAAAGACTTTTTCTCAAGGATTCCATTGTTGTTTCTGATCGAACACCTGTAAGTTAGTTCAAAATATAAATTAAAATGGAAGGGTCCGTACCTTAGCAATAGTATCGTTTTTAGTGCGATATGTTCCAATTGCTTGGTTGTTATTCGTCGTTCATTGTGTTGAGATTGTAAGATCATTTTCCTTTGATTTTGAGAATCTAGTATGGCCCCTTCCAGTTTGGACCCAATTTTCCTTCATTTGGATTTTGGGCGTTTAGTGTTACATTCCTTATTACCAAGTCCCGACATTAAAGTGTTAAAGTTTGTCCATTCGATTATAGTACCTCTCGATTCGTTATTGTGAGCACGTAATTTTTGCCCCAAGCAAATTATTCTAAAAAATATATGCAAAAATAATTTTTGTGTGGAAACTTGGTGATAATTGTGTGGAAATACCAGGATTTGTTTTTATTTTTGAAAAGAAAGCAAAAAAAAAAAAAATCAAAACAAAATACAATTTTTGTATTAATTAGAAAATACCAATAATAGAAATTAATTACTCTTTAATTCTAAAAAATCAAAAAATTAAAAGAAAAATACAAAGAAAATACAAGGAATGATAAATGCAGGAGTAATACAAAAATACAGAAAAGAAAATAAATAAAAAAATAATACATAAATACAAAAGATAATACAAATACAAAATACAATATGTAATACAAAGAAATTGGGCCAAATAACAATTTTAGTGGCCCAATTAATACAACACATAAGACCATGCCCAAAATTAAAATGACCGGTCTGCATATACATAAACCAAAACGACACCATCTAAGAAGCTGAATCTGGACCGTTGATTAATTGATCAAATGGCCCACGAATAATGGTCGTCTAATAAATGAAACGACGTCGCCTAAAGATTTTTAATCTGAACCGTTGAGGACTTTAATCTAAGGGCCACAATTGAAAGGCCATTTAATCAAAACGATGTCGTAGGTGAAGCAACTGAATCTGAGCCATTAATACATTTAATCAAACAGTCTCAGATCAATTAGATATTTTAAATATATAAAACATAACACTTCATCTCATTTCATACCCTTCGTCCTAATTGAAAACCCTAGACACCCTTCATTGCTCTTCGCCATCGCTGGAATTTTACCGGCGGTGGTTCAGTCCCTTTACCATTTCCGTTCATCCTTTACACCCCTCAGTCTATTTCTTCTCCTCTTTCACCCCCTCTCATTGGTTTCTGTCTAAAACCCCTAGTTTGGCCCAAATCTAAGAAAATACTTCGCTGGAACTGATAGCAACACGATATGGATTCAAGAATTACTAAAGAAAATACAAGAAACGTGCAGAAGCTAAAAGAAAATAAAGAAACGAATAAAAGACAAAAATTAAAGATAGATTGAATTCAAGAAAGAGTTTCTTGAATTCAAGAAGTCTATTCTTGAAGTTGAATCCTAACAACAATAATTAGCTAACAAAGAACTAATCGCCTTTGGTAGAAATTAAAAACCAGAAATAGATTGTGAAACCCGACCCTTTAGAATAACAAGAACAACAATAAGCCTAAACTTATCACCTTTCTTGAATACCTAAAAGTGATCTAAGATTTCGAAAAGGTTTAATTCTTACCACCTTAAGTTGAGTCTTGAAGGTTGAAGAATAAATCCAAGAGTAGCCACACAAGAGTGCAAGAAAATCTCAAAAGTTTTATTGATAATAATCTGAATGATCTTCCAAAAAACAAAGAAGATACCCCTTTATATAGAGGGTGATCACAAAACTATCCTTAAATATTAGGAAATAAAGTCCTAAACAACTTTGGACAACAAGTCCAACTAAAATAGGAAAAGGTAAAATTCTAGGAAACCAAAACCAAGTCAATCTGGGAAAGTAATTCTACCAATCTTAGCAAAAGGAAACTATTATCCTTAACTAACTAGGAAAGCAATAAATGTGTCCTAACAAACTAGGAAAATTTACGTGCCTAATTCAGGTGCCTTTATGGATGGTGCTTGGACCCCAATCAACCTCCTCTTGGACTTGGACTTGGACCACGAAATGAGTGTAGCACTTAGCTAAATCCTCTACATAATTTTGTAGATCTTGTTCCACCATTAGCGCCTTCTTGATCTCCCATTGAAGCCCAATAATCTTGTCTTGCTTCTCCTTAGCTTGAGACCTCGTGGATGGCCTTCTTGGAGCTTCTACATCTTTATCCTTGTCCATTAAGCTATCATTCCCCTCCTCTTGAAAAGAATTCATCCTCGAATTTGAACCTACATTGAACAAGGATAAGTCAGCAACATTAAAAGTAGTACTTACTTGAAACTCACCTGGAAGGTCCAATTTGTAAGCATTATCTCCAATTCGTTCAAGTACTTTAAATGGTCCATCTCCTCTAGGGTGAAATTTTGTCTTCCTTTTTGAAGGAAATCTCTCTTTCCTCTGAACCCAAACCAAATCACCAGGCTTAAAGATAACTGATTTTCGACATTTATTCCTTCGTTTAGCTATTTGCTCATTCCTTCTCTCAATTGCAAGTCTCGTATGCTCATGAATAGTCTTCATCAAATCAGCTTTATTCATTCCATTAAGACTAACTATCTCATTAGTAGGCAAGGGCAATAAGTCAAGGGGTGGAAGGGGGCTAAAACCATAAACAACTTCAAAAGGAGAATAACCAGTAGATGAATGAACAGTTCGATTGTAAGCAAATTCTACCATAGGCAAGTGCTCCTCCCAAGAAGTTAACTTTCCTTTTAGAATAGCCCTTAACATGTTTCCTAAAGTCCTATTTACTACATCAGTTTGCCCATCAGTTTGTGGATGACATGAAGTAGAAAAAAACAACTTTGTGCCCACTATTCCCCAAAGCACACGCCAAAAGTGGCTTAGAAACTTAGCATCCATATCGCTAACAATAGTTCGAGGTATAGCATGCAATTTAACAACTTCTCTAACAAATAAATCAGCAACATGAGAAGCATCATTAGTCTTTAAATAAGGAATAAAACGAGCCATTTTTGAGAACCTATCTACCACAACAAAGATTCTATCCTTACCATACCTTGTTCTAGGCAGTCCTAACACAAAGTCCATAGAAATATCAATCCAAGGTGAAATAGGAACAGGTAATGGCGTGTATAAACCATGTGGCAACACTTTAGATTTAGCCTGTTTGCATTCAAGGCATTGAGCACAAAATGTTTCGACATATTTTCTCATATTAGCCCAAAAGAAATTGTTACAAAGGATGTCAAGTGTTTTAGGCACACCGAAGTGCCCCATAAGTCCCCCACAATGTGCTTCCCTCACAAACACTTCTCACAAAGAATAATTTGGGACACAAAGCTTATTCTCTTTAAAAAGAAATCCATCTTTCATATTATACTTCTCAAAAGGCCCATTTAAACATGCCGAAAATGCGACATTAAAATCAGAATCATCAACATATAATTCCTTAATATGATCAAATCCTCTCAATTTAGAAGTAAGATTAGAAACAAGAGCGTACCTTCTTGAAAGCGCATCAACAACTATATTGTCTTTACCTTGCTTGTAGCTAATCACATAAGGAAATGTCTCAATGAATTCAACCCATTTGGCATGTCTTCTACTTCATTTCCCTTGGATTTTCAAGTATCCTAAGGACTCATGGTCAGTTTTTATCACAAACTCCTTTGGCCACAAATAATGCTGCCATGTAGCAAGAGCCCTTACCAAGGCATATAATTCTTTATCATAAGTAGAATAATTCAATGCAGCCCCATTCAGCTTCTCACTAAAACAAGCGATTGGTTTCAAATCTTGCATTAAAACAACCCGAATACCTCTACCAGATGCATCACATTCAATTTCAAAAGACTTATTAAAATCAGGTAATTGTAACAAGGGAGCAGAACATAATTTATCCTTTAAAATATTAAATGCAAGCTCTTGTTCTTTTCACCAGTTAAAGACCTCATCCTTCTTAATGACTTCAGTTAAAGGTGTAGAAATTGAACTAAAATCTCTAACAAATCTCTAACAAATATCTTATAAAAACTAGTAAGTCCACGGAAACTTCTAACTTCAGTAATGCTATTAGGTGTAGGCAAATCTTTAATTGCTTTCATTTTATTTTCATCTACTTCAACACCTTTAGACTCACAACAAAACCCAGAAAAACTACCCTATCTACACAAAGCGTGCACTTGGATAGATTTACATACAGTTGTTGCTCCCTAAGCACATTACAAACTTGTTTCAAATGTTCGACATTTTCTTCTAAAGATTTAGAAAAGATTAGAATATCATCAAAATAAACGACTACAAATTTTCCATGAAAATCCTTAAAGATATGGTTCATTAACCTCATGAATATACTAGGTGCATTAGTTAACCCGAACGGCATCACGAACCATTCATATAATCCATATTTAGTTTTAAAGGCAGTTTTCCACTCATCTCCAAGATTCATTCTAATTTGGTGATATCCACTCTACAAATCAATTTTAGAGAATATTTGCGAACCATGCAATTGGTCAAGCATATCATCTAAACGAGGGATAGGATGACGAGACTTTACCATTATTTTATTGATGGCACGGCAGTCTACACACATCCTCCGAGTGCCATCCTTCTTTGGCACCAAAAGTATGGGTACAGAACACGGACTCATACTTTCTCTAACAAATCCCTTATTAAACAGCTCCTCTACTTGTCTTTGCAATTCCTTTGTTTCTTCAGGATTGCTCATATAAGCAGGCCTATTAGGAATTTGTGATCCAGGCACAAAGTCAATTTGATGCTCTATTCCCCTTAAAGGTGGTAAACCTTTAGGAAGATCCTCAGGGTAAACATCTTCAAAATCCTGCAAAAGGTTAGAAAGAACACAAGGTAAAGAGGATATTAATGAATAATTATTAAGCAGAACTTCCTTATAAGTGAGCAACATAATAGGCAGCCCCTCCTTTTTCGCAATTCAGCACTCTTTGGCTTTTGCAAGGCTAATTTTTTTTCAATCTTAACCTCTTTCCTCTCACCAATGCTTTCTTTTTTATCACTCTTCCCCACCTTTTCTTTGCTCTCATTGCTACCCTCTCTCTACTCAGACCTCATTTCAAATTCACCCTCTTTTTCTTTCCCTTTACTCTCTTGTTTTGATCCCTCCCCATGTTTCCCCATTGATTCTTTCATCTTTTTTTATCTTTATACACTTGGGAAGGAGTTAATGGTGCAAGAATGTATTTCTGGCCATTATGCTCGAGAGTTTCGTCCCATCATGAAAAGCACTCCTATCATACTGCCATGGGCGCCCTAACAAGATATAACAAGCTTGCATGGGTACTATATCACATAGAACTTCATCAGCATACCTTCCAATCTTAAAGGAGACCATGCATTATTTATTCACCTTGACCTCTCCACTATCATTAAACCATTGCAACCTATAAGGTCTAGGGTGCTTCGTCTATTCCAACCCTATCCTTTCCACCAAATATGCACTCACAACATTAGCACAACTCATATTATCAATTATCATAGAACAAATTTTTTCTTTAATCCCACATCGGGTATGGAATATATTTTCCCTTGTTCTTCATTAGAGTGCCCCAGATTAATGTGCATAAGCCTCCTAACCACAAAATTCAACCCACTATATCTCTTCTCCTTCTTCATTCTCTACAAAGTTTTCTTCTTGTTCTTCACCTGGTGCACTATTTTCACTCTCATATCCCCCATCCTCTTTGATTAGGATGTTTCTTCTACTTGGGCATTCATAAGCCTTGTGCCCTTTCCCTTGACATTTGAGACATTGAATAGAAGAAGTATAAGTAGAAGTCTTAGGCATAAAAGGCTTACCATCATCCTTGGATTCCAATTTGCTCTTGCCCTTGTCTTCATGTAAGTTAGGAGTAGATGTCTCCTCAGATTTCGGCCATTGCTTCTTTTGAATAGTAGTTGGCGAGCTTCTCCATGAGCTAGATTGCTGTCTCCTTTTGTTTTGTCTTTCTACCTTTACGGCTAATTTAACTAACTCATCTAAAGTTATATATTGTTGCAATTCAACAACATCTGCTATTTCCCTATTTAAACCATTCAAAAACCTAGCCATTGTAGCCTCATCTTCCTTCACACAATTAGCTTGGATCATAGCCATATCCATAGCCTTAAAGTACTCATCTTCAGACAAGGACCATTGCCTCAAAGTTTGAAGACGTTGTTGAATATCTCTTTGAATATGATGGTACAAATCTCTTCCTCATTACTCTTTTCATCTCAGCCCACGTAGCAACGAGTGCTGGTCCTTCTTGCAATCTATCCTTAGAAAGATTTTACCACTAGATTGCTGCATAATAAAAAAACTCAACAGCAGCAAGTTTAACCTTCTTTCCCTCCGAATAGTTGTGGTAGTCAAATATGGCTTCCACTTTTCTCTCCCAATCAAGGTACAAGTTTGGATCCCTTGTTCCCTTGAAAGATGGCATCGTCATTTTTATACTATTTATATTATCATCTCAAATCTTCCTCTTTGTCCCCTTCTATCTCTTCCTACCCTATCAAAATCAATATCATCATTAAAATCATTGATTAGGTTTTCTTGATTTTCAATGGCGGCGGGTATATTTCTCCTAGTTTGGGGTCTTGCATGATTTCTCCTCCTAAGTTCAGCTATTGTAATATTTTGCTCAGCAATGGTGTCCCTCATCTCTTGGAATTTCAGATTCCACCTTTCAAATTGTTGATGCATAACTTTCAAGGTGAAATCATTCCTTCCTTTAATTTCGGCTTCTTGAAGAATTCTTTATTCATCATCACTACCAGTATGAGACATCTTGAACAAAGAAATATATATCTCTCTCTTTTGTTGTCCCTTTTTTCACTCAATGCAAACCTTGGTTGTCAATCTTTAGATTTATTAATAAACAATACTAGTAACAACCCTTTAGTGATAAGAATTTAGAGTTAGAAGAAGAAAAGGAAAATGGAAGACCAAACCTAGAAATAATAGGAATTGGTTAGTAGAGAAAAAAAAGGAAAGAATTTAAGAAACCTAAAACCCACAAGAATAAGTAAGAAGTTTCCTTAATCTTCAAGAACTAGGATCCCCTCTTCTTATTTCCTTTTTTGACTTAGAAACCAAATAGTACAAGAACACTTTTTGTAGGCTGAAATTTGTTTTTTTATGTTTTTTTTGTAATCAAGAACCTCCCAAGATTATCAAGATTGAAATCTTGATTAGACTAAGCTCTGATACCACTTGATAACAACACGATAGGGATTCAAGAATTACTAAAGAATAAACAAGAAACGTGCAGAAGCTAAAAGAAAATAAAGAAACGAATAAAAGACAAAAAATTAAAGATAGACTGAATTCAAGAAAGAGTTTCTTGTATTCAAGTGGTATCAGAGGTTAGGCTAATCAATATTTCAATCTTGATAATCTTGGGAGGTTCTTGATTAAAAAAAAGTAACAAAAAAAATAAATTTCAGCCTACACAAAGTGTTCTCATACTTTTGGTTTTCAAGTCAAAAAAGGAAACAAGTAGAGGGGATCCTAGTTCTTGAAGATTTAGGAAACTTCTTTCTTATTCTTATGGGTTTTGGGTTTCTTAAATTCGTTTTTTTCTATACTAACCAATTCCTATTCTTTCTAGGTTTGGTCTTCCACTTTCCTTTTCTTTTTCTAATTCTAAATTTTAATCACTAAAGGGTTGTGACTAGTAAGGTTTATTAATAAATCTAATGAATAACAACCACGTGTTGCATTGAGTGAAAAAGGGGACAACAAAAGAGACAGATATATATTGCTTTGTTCAAGATGTCTCATACTTTTAGAGATGATGAACAAAGAATTCTTCAAGAAGCCGAAATTAAATTAAGAAAATTTTCACCTTGAAAGCTATGCATCAACAATTTGAAAAATGGAATCTGCAATTCCAAGAGATGAGGGACACCATTGCTGAGAAAAATATTACAATAGCTGAACTTAGGAGGGGAAATCATGCAAGACCCCAAGCTAGGAAAAATATACCCGCCGCCATTGAAAATTAAGAAAATCCAATCGATGATTTTAATGATGATATTGATTTTGATCGGGTTGGAAGAGATAGAAGTGGACAAAAAGGAAAATTTGATGATGATAATATAAATAGTATAAAAATGACGATGCTATCTTTCATGGGAACAAGGGATCCAGACTTGTACCTTGATTGGGAGAGAAAAGTGGAAGCCATCTTTGACTGCCACAACTATTTGGAGGGCAAGAAGGTTAAACTTGCTGCTGTTAAGTTTTTTGACTACGCAACAATCTGGTGGAAAAAGTTTTCTAGGGATAGATTGCAAGAAGGACAAGAACACATTGCTACGTGGGCTGAGATGAAGAGAGTAATGAGGAAGAGATTTGTACCATTACACTTTCAAAGATATCTTCAACAACATCTTCAAACTTTGAGGCAAGGGTCCTTATCTGTAGATGAGTACTTTAAGGCTATGGATATGGCTATGATCCAAGCTAATTGTGTGGAGGAAGAGGAGGCTACAATATCTAGTTTTTGAATGGTTTAAATAGGGAAATAGCTGATGTAGTCGAATTGCAACAATATATGACTTTAGATGAGTTAGTGGAATTAGCCGTAAAGGTATAAATACAAAACAAAAGGTGACAACAATCTAGATCATGGAGAAGCCGACCAACTATTATTCAAAATAAGCAATGGCCGAAATCTGAGGAGATATCTACTCCTAAATTACATGAAGACAAGGGAAAGAGGAAATTGGAATCCAAGAATGGGGGTAAGCCTTTTATGCCTAACACTTATACTTCTACTTCTTTTATTCAATGTCTCAAGTGTCAAGGGAGAGGGCACAAGGCTTATGAATGCCCAAGTAGAAGAAACATCCTAATCAAAGAGGATGGGGGATATCAGAGCGAAAATAGTGCACCAGGTGAAGAACAAGAAGAAAATTTTGTAGAGAATGAAGAAGGAGAAGAGATGGAGTGCATGGATAGTGGGTTGAGTTTTGTGGTTAGGAGGCTTATGCACATCAATATGGGGCTCTCTATTGAAGAACAAAGGGAAAATATATTCCATACCCGGTGTGGGATTACAGATAAAATTTGTTCTATGATAATTGATAATGGGAGTTGTGCTAATGTCGTGAGTGCATATTTGGTGGAAAGGATAGGGTTTGAATGGACGAAGCACCCTAGACCTTATATGTCACGACCCAAATCCGGTCGTGATGGCGCCCAACAATCAAGCTAGGCCAGCCAGACCAACAATTTAATTATAACACAATACCAGTCCCCAAATGGACAACCCAAGAAGAATATATGAGTTTAAGAACTCCAATAATAATAATACCGAACAAAAGTACTGACACTCCCAATAGATCCTGAGTCACAAGTCTAGAGCCTCTAACAAACCCAACAGGAATAGAGAGTACTGTATAGAAATACTCGAGTCTGATACAAAATAGAAAATAACAACTAGAAAGGAGAAGAGAAGCTAGGTTCTGCGAACGTAGGCAGCTACCTCAGCAACTCGATGTGACACTGGTAGAAGCTGGAGTGCTCGTCTATCCCTCATGTGTACCTGAATCTGCACACAAAAGTGCGGGGAGTAGAGGTGAGTACTAAGTACTCAGTGAGTAAAAAATATATATTAATAGCTGAAAGCAGGAAATCCACAAAATACCACAAAGTAAAGCTAAACACAGTCCGAATCTCCTACGAACTAGCAGCAACAATACAATACAGCTACCACAGAGTAATTCAACAAATACATATGCAATGCAATGCACATAACCGCTACGGCGTGTAGCCCGATCCAATTTAACATCGACGGCGCTCACTGGGGGTGTGTACAGACTCCGGAGGGGCTTCTACAGCCCAAGCGCAATACTGCTGCGGCGTGCAGCCCGATCCACATATCAACCACTGCGGCGTGCAGCCCGATCCCATACTCAGTCCACAATAAACAATTAAGTCACAAAACAATTCATTTTCCTTAATTCCAGTCCTCAATTCATAATTTATGAAAAATACTTTAACTCTATTAAATTTGTAAAAGCCGGTGACTTAGCATTTCAAAAGTATGATTTCAATTTCCAGGACTGAGATCAGTGATTTAAGCAATTATAGCTATCACATAAATATTGTCCTCTAAGGACGCTACAGATCGGCACAAGGCCCCAAACAAGGCTTACATCCCACAAATACAGCAAATACATTGTATTTCCAACACTAACCACATATTATTCACATCCGGGATGGACCAAGTCTCAATCCCTAGTCACAATCAATCCCGCACCTGCCACGGTGTGCGAGCCACGCCCTACTAGCGTCACAATGTGCTAAGCCGGGGTTTCGAACCCTCAGGCTACCATATACACAAACTACTCACCTCTAGCCGGTCGTAGACTCATCCGCGATGCCTTTTCCTTTGAATTTAGCTCCCTCGTGCGTGGAATCCAGTCAAACCACAATAATTATATCAAATACGGGTCAAATAATCATAACCCATTTCAATTTACATGAAATTCGCATAAATACACCAAGTTGGTAAAACCCGACTTTCGGTACGATTCTCGAAAAATTACGAAAGTCACATATTCGGAACCCTCATCTCAATACGAGTCTAAGCATATCAATTTTACCAAATTCGGACTCCATTTGCTCATTCAAAACCTTGATTTTCTAAAGTTCAAGCCTAGGGTTAAATCTTCCATGAATCACCCCAAATTCTTCCATTTTCATGATATAATTGCATAATAATACCAATACTAATCATAGTTTAAGTCCATAGTTGCTTACCCGATGATTTCCCTTGAATTTCTCTTCAAAATCGCCCAAATCGCCTCTAAAGCCGAGACCCAAATGTGTGAAATGTTTCTGAAATTTTCTAACCTCTGATACACTTAACTCACTGCGATTTTCGCTTCTGCGATACATGGACCGTTTTTGCGGGTCCGCTTCTGCGACCTTTTGGTCGCTTCTGCGAACCCAGGCCCTTTTGGCCATTTCCGCACCAGCGATCCAAGGACCGCCCCTGCGCATCCGCTTCTGCGGAAATTAGTCCGCTTCTGTGGAATGATCTGCTTCTGCGACCAAGAGTCCGCTTCAGCGGACTCGCCTATGCGATCAAACATCCGCTTCTGCGGATTTTCCCAAGACGGCTCAAGACCGCTTCTGTGATCGACCTCTCGCACCAGCGAAGCCGCCCCTGCGGACCACGCTCCGCTTCATCGGTCGGCTCCGCTTCTGCGCCTCGTTGTCCGCTCCTGCGGAGTCGCTCCTGCGCTCCCATTTCCGCAGGAGCGAACACAACAGAAGCAGTGCACCAGTTCTGCAATTTTCCATATTTTCTCTCGTTTGGCTATCCGAAAACACCCCGAGGCCCCCGGGACCTCATTCAAACACACCAACACATCCTAATTCCTTATTCGAACTTGTTCCAATCATAAAAACACCATAATAAACATCAAAATCTCCATTTATTCACGAATTCAAGCCTAAGTTTCTTCAAAACTTTCAAAACTAACATTCAATCCAAAACCCGATCAAACGATGTCCGAATGACCTAAAATTTGCAGACACATCCAAAATCACATAACGAAACTACAGAAATTGTCGGAATTCCATTCCGACCCCCGGATCAAAATATCACCTACCATCCGGTTTCGCCAAAATTCAACATTCGCCAATTCAAGCTTAAAACTACACCGGACCTCCGAATTCAATTCTGATTGTTCTCCTAAGTCATAATTGATCCCCTGGAACTAGTCGAATCATCAGAATTCGGTTCCGAGCACTCTAACTCAATAGTCAACTCTTGGTTGACTTTCCATATTCAAGCTTTCTTCAAACATGCTATTTGTTTCATTTTCAATCCAAATCACTCCTAACTCACCCGATATACTCTAATACTGTTATAAAAGCATAAGATATGTAATTGCAAGGTAACGGGGTGGAAATTCCCGTAACGACGGGCCGGGTCGTTACATTCTCCCCAACTTAAACAAACGCTCGTCCGCGAGCGGGTTAAGAAACATACATGGAGCATCAAACAAGTAAGGATATCTGTTCTGCATCTCCTGCTCGGTCTCCCAAGTTGCTTCCTCCATGGGACGACCTCTCCACTGCACTTTCACTGAAGCTATATCCTTAGATCTCAGCTTACGAACCTGTCGACCCAAAATGGCTACTGGTTCCACATCATAAGTCAAATCCTCATCTAGCTGTATCGTGCCGAAGTCCAACACATGAGACGGGTCTCCGACATACTTCCGGAGCATAGATACATGGAACACCGGGTGAACTCCCGACAAACTGGGTGGCAAAGCAAGCATATAAGCCACCTCCCCAACTTTCCTAAGCACCTCAAAAGGTCCAATGAACCTCGGGCTCAACTTTCCTTTCTTTCCAAACCTCATAACACCCTTCATAGGCGAAACTTTCAGCAACACCTTCTCTCCTACTGAATAAGACACATCTCGGACCTTCCGGTCTGCATAACTCTACTGACGCGACTGAGCTGTGCGAAGTCTCTCCTGAATCACCTTCACCTTATCTAAGGCATCTTGGACTAACTCCGTCCCCAATAACCTAGCCTCACCGGGCTCGAACCAACCAACTGGAGACCAACACCGCCTCCCATATAAAGCTTCATACGGTGCCATCTGAATGCTGGACCGATAGCTATTATTGTAAGCAAACTCCGCCAAAGGCAAATAATCAGCCCATGAACCACCAAAATCAATGACACAAGCACGCAACATGTCCTCTAATATCTGAATAGTACGCTCGGACTGCCCATCCGTCTGTGGATGAAATGTTGTGCTCAACTCTACCTGTGAACCCAACTCTCGCTGAAATGTCCTCCAGAATTGAGATGTGAACTGGGTACCTCTGTCTGATATAATGGAAATAGGAACTCCATGCAATCTCACTATCTCACGGATGAATATCTCTGCCAACCGCTCCGAGGTATAGGTAGTACACACCGGGATGAAGTGAGCTGACTTAGTCAACCTATCCACCACCACCCAAACTGAATCAAACTTCCTCGCCGTCCGAGGGAGTCCACTAACAAAGTCCATAGTAATCCTTTCCCACTTCCACTCAGGAATATCAATACGCTGGAACACACCACCAGGTCTCTGATGCTCATACTTGACCTGCTGACAGTTTAGACACCGAGCCACATGGCTCACAATATCTTTCTTCATCTTTCTCCACCAGTAATGCTGCTTCAAATCCTGATACATCTTCGCGGCTCCTGGATGAATAGAATACCACGAGCTATGGGCCTCTTCCAATATCAATTCACGAAGGCCATCAACATTGGGCACGCATATCCGGCCCTGCATCCGCAATACACCATCACTATCAATAGTGACATCTCTGGCATCATCATGCTGAACTCTGTCCTTAAGGACAAGTAAGTGTGGATCATCATACTGGCGCTCTCGGATACGATCATATAAAGAAGAACGAGCTACTACTCAAGCCATCACCCGACCGGGCTCAAAAATATCCAGCCTTACCATCTGATTAGCTAACGCCTGAACATCAACTGCTAGGGGTCTCTCCCCAACTGGAATATACGCCAAACTGCCCATACTAATAGCCTTCCGGCTCAATGCATCAGCCACTACATTGGCTTTCCCGGATGATACAAGATAGTAATATCATAGTCTTTAAGCAATTCAAGCCATCTCCGCTGCCTCAAATTTAGATCTTTTTGCTTAAACAAATGCTGAAGGCTGCGGTGGTCTGTATATACATCACAAGATACACCATACAGGTAATGCCTCCAAATCTTCAAGGCATGAACAATAGCAGCTAACTCCAAATCATGAACAGGGTAGTTCTTCTCGTGGGGCTTTAGCCGACGAGAAGCATATGCAATAACTCTACCCTCCTGCATCAACACACAACCGAGTCCAACTCTAGAAGCATCACAATACACCGTATATGACCCTGAGGCTGATGGTAACACAAGTACTGGAGCCGTGGTCAAAGCCTCCTTGAGCTTCTGAAAGCTCTCTTCACATTCATCGGACCACACAAATGGAGCATTCTTCTGTGTCAGCTTAGTCAACGGTGAAGCAATAGATGAGAAATCCTGAACAAACCGGCGATAATAGCCTGCCAAGCCGAGAAAACTCCGAATCTCTGTAGCTGAGGAAGGTCTGGGCCAATTTTGCACTGCTTCGACCTTCTGTGGATCAACTCGAATACCATCACTAGACACTATATGTCCCAGAAAACCCACAGTATCAAGCCAGAACTCACACTTAGTGAATTTTGCATAAAGCTTCTCTTCTCTCAACCTCTGCAATGCCACTCTCAAATGCTGTGCATGCTCCTCCTGGCTGCGTGAATATACCAGAATATCATCAATAAACACAATCACAAAAGAATCCAGGTACGGCCGAAATACACTATTCATCAAGTGCATGAATGCAGCTGGGGCATTAGTCAACCCGAAAGACATCACCAGGAACTCGTAGTGCCCATATCGCGTCCTGAACGCTGTCTTCATAATATCCGAGTCCCTGATCTTCAACCGATGATAGCCCGATCGAAGATCAATCTTAGAAAATACACTAGCTCCCTGGAGCTGATCAAATAGGTCCTCAATACGAGGCAATGGGTACTTATTCTTCACTGTTACCTTGTTCAGCTGCCCGTAATCAATGCACATTCTCATTGTGCCATCTTTCTTCTTCACGAACAACACCGGTGCACCCCAAGGTGACACACTCGGGCGAATGAAACCCTTATCTAAGAGTTCCTGAAGCTGTTCTTTCAATTCTTTTAACTCTACTGGTGCCATGTGATAGGGAGGAATAGAAATGGGCTGAGTGCCCGCCACCAAGTCAATACCAAAGTCAATATCTCTGTCAGGCGGCATGCCTGGCAGGTCTGCTGGAAATACATCCGGAAACTCCCTCACAATGGGGACCGAATCAAGACCGGGTGTCTCGGCCTCAACATTTCTAATGAAGGCCAAATAAGATAAACAACCCTTGCCAATCATTCGTTGGGCCTTTATATAAGAAATCACTCTGTCGGACACATAATCAGTCAAGCCACGCCACTCGATCCTCGGATTACCTGGAATAGCTAGTGTGACTGTCTTGGCATGACAGTCCAGAATCGCATGATAAGGAGATAGCCAATCCATGCCTAGAATTACATCAAAATCTACCATGCCTAGTAGTAATAGATCAACTCGGGTCTCCAGACCCCCAATAGTAATAATACAGGATCGATATACCTGATCCACAACAACAGTATCCCCTACTGGGGTAGACACATGTACGGGCAAAGCAAGAATACCACGGTCATACCCAAATGATGTGCAAAATAAGTAGAGACATAAGAATAGGTGGATCCGGGATCAAATAAGACAGAAGCATCCCTGTGGCAGACTGAGATAATACCTGAAATAACCGCATATGAAGCACTAGCATCCTTCCTAACCGGAAGAGCATAGAAACAAGCCTGGCCTCCACCAGTACGATCCTCACCCCTAGGGCGACCTCTGGATACCTGGCCACCAGTCCTAGCCGACTGTGCTGGCGCTGAAGAAACAGGAGTAGAAGACGAAGGCTGATCCCTCTACTGAGACCGCTTACGAAGCCACTGAGGGCACTCTCTCCTGATATGACCCAAGTCACCACACTCAAAACAATGGCCTGAAGATGGAAGAAGGGGCTGCTGAGGACCCTTCGCTACCGATGAACCCTGTGCTGAGGAAGCAGGAGCAGAGCTCTGTGCTGGAAGAGCACTCAGTGCAGGCTGACTCTGCTGACGGCTCTGCTGACCCTGATAACCCTGATGGCCCTGACGACCACGATCTGATGAAACCCCACCGGACTCTGCACATCCAAACTGATGAGACCTCAAAGAACGACCTCTGCTATGCTGAGATTGGCCCCTAGACGGAGCACCACTGTAGCTGCCAGCAGTACCACGAGGCCTCTTAGCCTCTCTCTCCTCTCGCTCTCTGCGGCGATCCGTCTCAATGTGACGGGCAGCATCAACCACCTCCTCAAAGGTAACTGTCGAAACTCTCTCCCTGGTCATCAATATGCGGATGGGATAAATTAGGCCATCAATAAATCTCTGAATCCTCTCTCTGTCTGTAGGAACCATCCACATGGCATGACGGGCCAATTGTGTGAATCTCATCTCGTACTGAGTAACCGTCATATCTCCCTGCTTCAGCCACTCAAACTGACGTCGCAGCTCCTCTCTCTGAGACTGAGGCACGTACTTCTCCAAAAATACCGTGGAGAACTGCTGCCAAGTGAGGGGCACTGCCCCAGCGGGCCTACGCCTCTCAAAATCCTCCCACTACTGAAATGCTGCACCTGTGAACTGAAAAGTGGTGAATGAAACACCGCTGGACTCTAGAATACCCGCGGTGCGAAGCATGCGCCTGACATCTGTCAAGAAAACCCTGGGCGTCCTCGCCCTCAGCACCACTGAATGTCGGAGGCTGTAGCCTCTCAAATCTCTCTAAACGACGCTGCTCATCGTCGGGCATAACTGGAACCATATATGCGGGAGCTGGTGCAACGGGCGCGACTGGCTGAACTGGCTCGGTTGTGTGAGCCACGGGGGTCTGATTCCCTCCCCCTGCCTGTGAAGAAGATGATACTGCAGCAGTAGCAGCAACTACCTGTGCCAAGCCTGTGCACACTGATAATATCTGAGCCAAGGTCTCCTGAAGACCCGGTATCACAATAGGCACCGCCGGTGCCTGAACCTGAGCTGCCGGAGCGTCTGCCGCTGGAATCTGGTCCTGAGTCTGGGCCACTGGTGGGTCAGCAGGTGCTGGTGCTGGTACTGCTACCCTACCTCTACCACGACCACGACCTCTGGGTGCCAACGGTGGTCGTCCGCCACGTCCGTTAGCTCGTGTTCTCGCCATCTGCGAGAGAATAGAATATGGAAAGATTTAATTTCATGATAACACAAATCACACGATATGAATCCAAGAAAATGAGGTTTTTCCTAAAGTTTCGTAGCCCTTCGAAGATAGATACGGACGTCTACGTACCGATCCGCGAAAGCCTACTAAACCGGCTCATGACTCGCGAGTCCTAATAACCTAGAGCTCGATACCAACTTGTCACGACCCAAATCCAGTCGTGATGGCGCCCAACAATCAAGCTAGGCCAGCCGGACCAACAATTTAATTATCACAAAATACCGGTCCCCAAATGGACAACCCAAGAAGAATATATGAGTTTAAGAACTCCAATAATAATAATACCGAACAAAAGTACTGACACTCCCAAAGATCCGAGTCACAAGTCTAGAGCCTCTAACAAACCCAACGAGAATAGAGAGTACCGTATAGAAATACTCGAGTCCGATACAAAATACAAAATAACAATCGGAAAGGAGAGGAGAAGCTAGGTTGTGTGAACGTAGGCGGCTACCTCGACAACTCGATGTGACACCGCAAACGCTGGAGATGCCTGTCTCCTGCTCCTGAGTACCCGAGTCCGCACACAAAAGGTGCAAGGAGTAGAGGTGAGTACTAAGTACTCAGTGAGTAATAAATATATACAAGTAGCTGACAGTAAGAAATCCACAAAATACCACAATATGAAGCTACACTACGGTCCGAATCTCCTACGAACTAGCAACAACAATACAATACAGCTACCATAGAGTAATTCAACAAATACATATGCAATGCAATGCACATAACCGCTACGGCGTGTAGCCCGATCCAATTTAACGTCGACGACGCTCACTGGGGGTGTGTACAGACTCCGGAGGGGCTCCTACAGCCCAAGCGCAATACTGCTGCGGCGTGCAGCCCGATCCACATATCAACCACTGCGGCGTGCAGCCCGATCCCATACTCAGTCCACAATAAACAATTAAGTCACAAAACAATTCATTTTCCTTAATTCCAGTCCTCAATTCATAATTTATGAAAAATACTTTAACTCTATTATATTTGTAAAAGCCGGTGACTTAGCATTTCAAAAGTATGATTTCAATTTCCAGGACTGAGATCAGTGATTTAAGCAATCTTTAGCTATCACATAAATATTGTCCTCTAAGGACGTTACAGATCGGCACAAGGCCCCAAACAAGGCTTACAGCCCACAAATATAGCAAATACAGTGTATTTCCAACACTAACCACATATTATTCACATCCGGGATGGACCAAGTATCAATCCCTAGTCACAATCAATCCCGCACCTGCCACGGTGTGCGAGCCACGCCCTACTAGCATCACAATGTACTAAGCCGGGGTTTCGAACCCTCATGCTACCATATACACAAACTACTCACCTCTAGCCGGTCGTAGACTCGTCCGCGATGCCTTTTCCTTTGAATTTAGCTCCCTCGTGCGTGGAATCTAGTCAAACCACAATAATTATATCAAATACGGGTCAAATAATCATAACCCATTTCAATTTACATGTAATTCGCATAAATACACCAAGTTGGTAAAACCCGACTTTCGGTACGATTCTCGAAAAATTACGAAAGTCACATATTCGGAACCCTCATCTCAATACGAGTCTAAGCATATCAATTTTACCAAATTCGGACTCCATTTGCTCATTCAAAACCTTGATTTTCTAAAGTTCAAGCCTAGGGTTAAATCTTCCATGAATCACCCCAAATTCTTCCATTTTCATGATATAATTGCATAATAATACCAATACTAATCATAGTTTAAGTCCATAGTTGCTTACCTGATTATTTCCCTTGAGTTTCTCTTCAAAAATCGCCCAAATCGCCTCTAAAGCCGAGACCCAAATGTGTGAAATGTTTCTGAAATTTTCTAACTTCTGATACAATTAATTCACTGCGATTTTCGCTTATGCGGGCCATTTTCCGCCCCTGCGGAACCGCTTTTGCGACCAACAGGTCGCTTCTGGGAACCCAGGCCCATTTAGCCAATTCCTCTCCTGCGATCCACTGACCCCCCATGCGCATCCGCTTCTGCGGAAATTAGTCCGCTTCTGCGGAATGATCCGCTTCTGCGACCAAGAGTCCGCTTCAGCGGAATCCGGTTCCGAGCACTCTAACTCAATAGTCAACTCTTGGTTGACTTTCCATATTCAAGCTTTCTTCAAACATGCTATTTGTTTCATTTTCAATCCAAATCACTCCTAACTCACCCGATATACTCTAATACTGTTATAAAAGCATAAGATATGTAATTGCAAGGTAACGGGGTGGAAATTCCCGTAACGATGGTCCGGGTCGTTACATTATAGGTTACAATGGTTTAATGATAGTGGAGAGGTCAAATTGCATGGTCTCATTTAAGATTGGAAGGTATGCTGATGAAGTTCTATGTGATATAGTACCCATGCAAGCTTGTCATATCTTGTTAGGGCACCCATGGCAGTATGATAGGAGTTCTTTTCATGATGGAAGAAA
Source organism: Nicotiana noctiflora (assembly GCA_032618575.1). NCBI lineage: Eukaryota > Viridiplantae > Streptophyta > Magnoliopsida > Solanales > Solanaceae > Nicotiana > Nicotiana noctiflora. The sequence continues at coordinate 159,764 of JASVEL010005530.1, forward strand.
AATAGATACTCCCTTGAGCATAATGGCTAGAAATACATTCTTGCACCTTTAACTCCTTCCCAAGTGTATGAAGATCAAAAAAAGATGAAAGAATCAATGGGGAAAAATGGGGAGGGATCAAAACAACAGACTAAAGGGAAACAAAAAGAGGGTAAATTTGAAGTGAGGTCTTAGAAGAGAGAGGACAGTAATGAGAGGAAAGAAAAGGGGGGGGGGGAAGAGTGATAAAAAAGAAAGAATTGGTGAGAGGAAAGAGGATAAGATTGAAAAAAAGTGAGCCTTACAAAAGACAAAGAGTGTTTAATTGCGAAAAAAGGAGGGGCTATCTTGCTCACTTATAAGGAAGTTCTGCTTAATAATGATTCATTAATATCCTCTTTGCCTAGTGTTATTTCTAACCTTTTGCAGGATTTTGAAGATCCCTAAGGACCTTCCTAAAGGTTTACCACCTTTAAGGGGAATAGAGCATCAAATTGACTTTGTGCCCAGGTCACAAATTCCTAATATGCCTGCTTATAAGAGCAACCCTGAAGAAACAAAGGAATTGCAAAGACAAGTAGAGGAGCTGCTTGATAAGGGATTTGTTAGAGAAAGTATGAGTCCATGTTCTGTACCCGTACTTTTGGTGCTAAAGAAGGATAGCACATGGAGGATGTGTGTGGAATGCCGCGCCATCAACAAAATAACAATAAAGTATTTCCATCATATCCCTCATTTAGATGATATGCTTGACCAATTGCATGGTTTGCAATTATTCTCTAAAATTGATTTCTACAGTGGATATCACCAAATTAGAATGAATACTGGAGATGAGTGGAAAACTTCCTTTAAAACTAAATATGGATTGTATGAATGGTTAATGATGCCGTTCGGGTTAACTAATGTACCTAGTATATTAATGAGGTTAATGAACCATATCTTTAAGGATTTTCATGGAAAATTTGTATTCGCTTATTTTGATGATATTCTTATCTTTTCTAAATCTTTAGAAGAACATGTCGAACATTTGAAACAAGATTGTAATGTGATTAGGGAGCAACAACTATATGCAAATCTATCCAAGTGCACATTTTGTGTAGATAATGTAGTTTTTCTGGGTTTTGTTGTGAGTTCTAAAGGTGTTGAAGTAGATGAAGATAAAATCAAAGCAATTAATGATTGGCGTACACCTCATAGCATTACTGAAGTTAGAAATTTCCATGGACTTGCTAGCTTTTATAAGAGATTTATTAAAGATTTTAGTTCAATTACTGCACCTTTAACTGAAGTCATTAAGAAGGATAAGGTCTTTAATTAGGGAAAAGAACAAGAACTTGCATTTAATATTTTAAAGGATAAATTGTGTTCTGCTCCATTGTTACAATTACCAGATTTTAATAAGTCTTTTGAAATTGAATGTGATGCATATGGTAGAGGTATTGGGGTTGTTTTACTGTAAGATTCGAAACCAATCGCTTATTTTAGTGAGAAGCTGAATGGGGCTGTATTGAATTATTCAAATTATGATAAAGAATTGTATGCCTTGTTAAGGGCTTTTGCTATATGGCAGCATTATTTGTGGCCAAAAGCGTTTGTGATAAAACTGACCATGAGTCCTTAAGATACTTGAAAAGCCAAGGGAAATTGAGTAGAAGACATGCCAAATGGGTTGAATTCATTAAGACATTCCCTTATGTGATTAGCTACAAGCAAGGTAAAGACAATATAGTTGGTGACGCGCTTTCAAGAAGGTACGCTCTTGTTTCTACTCTTACTTCTAAATTGATGGGATTTGATCATATTAAGGAATTATATATTGATGATTCTGATTTTAATGTCGCATTTTCAGCATGTTTAAATGGGCCTTTTGAGAAGTATAATATGAAAGATGGGTTTCTTTTTAAAGAAAAAAAGCTTTATGTCCCTAATTGTTCTTTGCGAGAAGTTTTTGTGAGGGAAGCATATTGTGGGGGACTTATGGGGCACTTCGGTGTGCCTAAAACACTTGAAATCCTTGCTGAAAATTTCTTATGGCCTAATATGAGAAAAGATGTCAAAAAATTTTGTGCTCAATGCCTTGAATGCAAACAAGCTAAATCTAAAGTGTTGCCACATGGTTTATACATGCCATTACCTGTGCCTATATCACCTTGGATTGATATTTCTATGGACTTTATGTTAGGACTGCCTAGAACAAGGTATGGTAAGGATAACATCTTTGTTGTGGTAGATAGTTTCTCAAAAATGACTCGTTTTTTTCCTTGTTTAAAGACTAATGATGCTTCTCATGTTGCTGATTTATTTGTTAGAGAAGTTGTAACATTGCATGGTATACCTCAAACTATTGTTAGCGATAGGGATGCAAAGTTTCTTAGCCACTTTTGGCATGTTATTTGGGGAAAATTGGGCACAAAGTTGTTGTTTTCTACTTCGTGTTATCCACAAACTGATGGGCAAACCAAGGTAGTAAATAGAACTTTAGGAAACATGTTAACGACTATTATAAAAGGAAAGTTAACTTCTTGGGAGGAGCACTTGCCTATGGTAGAATTTGCTTACAATCAAACTATTCATTCATCTACTGGTTATTCTCCTTTTGACGTTGTTTATGGTTTAATCCCCTTACACTCCTTAACTTATTGCCCTTGCCTACTAATGAGATAGTTAGTCTTAATGAAAGAAGAAAGCTGATTTGATGAAGATTATTCATGAGCATATGAGACTTGCAATTGAGAGGAGGAATGAGCAAATAGCTAAACGAAGGAATAAAGGTCGAAAATCAGTTATCTTTGAGCCTGGTGATTTGGTTAGGGTTCATATGAGGAAGGAGAGATTTCCTTCAAAAAGGAATACAAAATTGCACTCTAGAGGAGATGGACCATTTAAAGTATTTGAACGAATTGGAGATAATGCTTACAAATTGGACCTTCCAGGTGAGTTTCAAGTAAGTACTACTTTTAATGTTGCAGACTTATCGTTGTTCGATGTAGGTTCAAATTCGAGGACGACTTCTTTTCAAGAGGAGGGGAATGATAGCTTCATGGACAAGGATAAAGCTGTAGAAGCTCCAAGAAGGCCATTCACGATGTCTCAAGCTAAGGAGAAGCAAGACAAGATTATTGGGCTTCAATGGGAGATCAAGAAGGCGCTAATGGTGGAACAAGATCTACAAAATTATGTAGAGGATTTAGCTAAGTGCTACACTCATTTCGTGGTCCAAGTCCAAGTCCAAGAGGAGGTTGATTGGGGTCCAAGCACCATCCATAAAGGCACCTGAATTAGGCACGTAAATTTTCCTAGTTTGTTAGGACACATTTATTGCTTTCCTAGTTAGTTAAGGATAATAGTTTCCTTTTGCTAAGATTGGTAGAATTACTTTCCCAGATTGACTTGGTTTTGGTTTCCTAGAATTTTACCTTTTCCTATTTTAGTTGGACTTGTTGTCCAAAGTTGTTTAGGACTTTATTTCCTAATATTTAAGGATAGTTTTGTGATCACCCTCTATATAAAGGGGTATCTTCTTTGTTTTTTGGAAGATCATTCAGATTATTATCAATAAAACTTTTGAGATTTTCTTGCACTCTTGTGTGGCTACTCTTGGATTTATTCTTCAACCTTCAAGACTCAACTTAAGGTGGTAGGAATTAAACCTTTTTGAAATCTTAGATCACTTCTAGGTATTCAAGAAAGGTGATAAGTTTAGGCTTATTGTTGTTCTTGTTATTCTAAAGGGCCGGGTTGCACAATATATTTCTTGTTTTTAATTTCTCCCAAAGGCAATTAGTTCTTTGTTAGCTAATTGTTGTTGTTAGGATTCAACTTCAAGAATAGACTTCTTGAATTCAAGAAACTCTTTCTTGAATTCAATCTATCATTAATTTTTTGTCTTTTATTCGTTTCTTTATTTTCTTTTAGCTTCCGCATGTTTCTTGTTTTTTCTTTAGTAATTATTGAATCCCTATCGTGTTGCTATCAGGAACCCTAGCCGGCGGAGCCACCTTCTCCGATGGTCTTTCAATAAACATCCCAGAACCACCTCAACACCCTCTATGACCCCATCTACTTATTTTCTTTCGAATATCCCTGAAACTCGTCGAATATTAAAAAATGGAACCATACTCCGGTGAATACACCCAACCTCAAAAACTATCTTTCTTAGAGAACGACTCAAAGAGTTTGTTCGAAGGTCCAAAAAGCCAAGAGAAATGGTCTATGGACTTCTGATACAGGAAAATCGAGAAAATAAAGGAAAATGAAGAAAAAAGATAGAAGAAAGAAAGAAAGAAAAAGAAAAGATACAAGAAAGCTAAGTACCCTAAAACCCTAATTTTTTTCTACTGTGCATGTTTTTTTGATTTTCTATATTTTTGTATGTTTCTTTGCCTTCTAAGTAGGTTGTGAGTCTATTACAATCTTGTTTGTGCTTAGTTCTGAAACTCTTGAGTGTGACTTTCTTATCTTCCTATTCTGGAATCGCATGATTATACGTTCTTCTTTTCTGATAAGCTTTAAGTCAAATTGCATGTTTTGTATTCATAGTCACACTTAGGGTTCTTATGTGATAGGTTCGAAATTAATGATTGAGCGTTCTATTAATTAGATTCAACCTATTATTAATTTGTTCCCCTGAATCTTGTTAATTGAGTATTTAATCTTAATGTGGCTATATCTATAAGACTGTCTAGTGTTGGCTCTCTTTGCAATTCAATTTTGACTTTGACTTTTCTGAACTTCTAATTAAATAAGAAGGTTAATTGGTTGCTTAGTCTTAATTTGAGGGTTAATTGGTTAATTCATCTTAGTTCGACTATATTTGTAAAACTGTATAGTATTGGTTATTTTTTTAATTCAATTTTGACTTTGACGTGTTAAGGTTCTAATTAAATAAAGGTTTAACTGGGTAAATAACAGAAAATACAGGTGTTAAAGGGGAAGGGATAAATGGTATTTTGTAATTAAACTAAAGGGGTAAGGGTATAAAAGGCAATACTGCCTGGCTCGTGGGTAATTTATTAAACAATAAGGGGTATATTGGGTATATTGAAAGGTTAAATAGGTAGAAACTAATAGCAAGTGAGGGTAATACGGACATTTAAGGGTAATTAGAACAATGTGGATGCCCCTAGAACCTTCTAGCAGGGGTTCTAATGCATTTACGGTTAGAATAAGTGTATTAATCTGAAAATAAATTAAGGGAGTAGGGGTGGGAAATCTGAATATTAATTTTTAATTTCCCTCCCATTTTGCTCTATAAATAGGCCTCCTTAGGCCACATTTTTGGAGGTTCAGAAATTTGATAAGTCTAAAAATACATAGAAATTGTACACGATTACTATTTCATTGGTTTTGATTGCAATTCGAGTAAAAAGCTCTTGAGTCCTGATGTTTTTGTCTACTGTTCTGAATTGTTTATTGAAGCTGTTGGGTTTCAATTGTGGTTTCAAGCCTGTTGCTGTGTTATTGCTGGTTATCGCTTGAATTCCTGCATTTTGCTGATTTTGTTCTTCATTCCCACCTTAGAACTCATCGAGTTTTGTTTCAATTTGACCAGGTACACTCCTGATCTTCGAGGATGTAATTAGAGCTGCTGAGGACATAAAACTATAAGCAACTTCTGTCAATTTCAATTATGTTCATTTCATAAATATAGAATGCCTTAGATCTATGTAATTTGTTAGGACTGTATGTATAATTTTGATTGTACAAACTATGAACTCAAATTTACGTTTTCTTCAAGTAGTAGTTTAGACATTCATGTAGGATAATGCAAAGTAGAATCAATGAAAATAAGTCGCATAGATTATAGAAAACTGGTTAAAGTTTAGTTGATTAATTTTAGATTTCATCTGTTATGAAATCATAAGCGTAATACAAAAAATGTTAAAATACCTTTGTTAGTTGAATTCTGAATCAGTAGTTGTTAACGAGAAAAAAACGTGGAATAATTAGATTTCAATTTCATTCATAATACATAATGGTTTAAACTAGTCCATGCATTTTTAACTCACACTAATGTTCAGAAACCTGACGTGAAACAGGAATCAAAAATACGAATGAAGTTCAGGATTTAATTCGAATATGTCAATTGTAGATCTAATTTACCATCTCTAGTTAAGCAAAATAATAAGGTAGTTCTGTATTGAATAATTATATGTTTTGACTGATAAACTCAGATTTAGTTAATCTGGTAGCTAAACAGTAATATACAAATGAAATTAGTGTTAATATTTCTCGTCAATTTCTGATATTGAAGTTAGAATACTTGATTACATCTATGATTAGTTCAGTAAAAAATATTTAAACCTGCTTTGGATTTATTAACAATTTGGGCCTGGTCATGAAAAGAGGCCCAGATCCAACCATTATGGCCTATGTGCCTGAGAAATGGATGCATAAAATACGACTTGGGCTTTAATTAGCCCTATGCACTTCTGTGCATTTCCCTTGTGTTGGATACGATATCCAGGCCCAAAACATATAATGACCTGGATGTGAATGGAACATATAATTAAACTGCATTAATAGTTATGTTAAATAGGGAAAAAATAGTGATAGAAAACATAGCACACCATAAATTTGACCTCTAAAAAATATAATGAGATGACCCTCGTTATAAGGTAAGAATACACGGGGCCCTCAAATAATTGTTATAAATTTTTAGACTCGGAAGGACCGTATAGCTAATTTCACGGTCTTTCCCAAAGTAATAAGAAGTAGATATCTTAGGCTCAATTTTAATATACATTCTCAAGTACAGATGCACATCTATGTGACCCAAATCATACTCTCAACGAAGTCAAAATGTATTTAAAGCCACAGGGGTACTGGTACGATGTGGTTAAGGAATGTATTTTCATGACGTTGCAATTCTTTAAAATTTAAAAGTGGAACATTAATTCATATAATAAAAAATATATAATTGGAATCAGATAAAAATAAATACAACAGTTGAGTGACCGTGCTAGAACCACGGAATTCGGGAGTGTCTAATACCTTCTCCCGGATTAATAGAATTCCTTATTCGGATTTCTAGTTTGCAGACTGTAACAGAGTCAATCTTTCTTCGGTTCGGGATTAAACCGGTGACTTGGGACACCATTATATTCTCAAGTGGCGACTCAGAAAATTTTAAATAACTAATCCCATTCTGACTGTCCTTAAATTGGAAAAACTCCTCTACACCCCCCGCGGGTATTTAGTATATATAAAAAATGGAGGTGCGTGTAATGACCCAGCCGGTCATTTTTAAAATTTACGACCCGATCCCCAATTTAACTGTTTCCCTAAGTTCATTTCTGCTATTGTGGTTTGCCGGGAGGGTCGGTTCTGGAATTTGGAGTGTTTTGGGACACTTAGTCCCTAATTGAGAGCCTTGTAGTTGAAAAATGGCCCGTATTTGGAACAGTATTAAGACGACCTCGGAATGGATATTCGATTGTTCCATTAGCTCCGTTAGGTGATTTCGGGGTTGGGAGCACGTTCGGAAAGTATTTTGGAGGTCTGTAGCTCAATTAGGCTTGAAATGCCGAAGTTGGCGAATCCGAATGATAGGTGAGATTTTGATCCGGGGGTTGGAATTGAATTCCAACAACTTCTGTAGCTTTTTTATGTGATTTTGGATATGCCTGCAAATTTTCAGGTCATTCGGACGTCGTTTGGTCGGGTTTTTGATTGAATGTTGGTTTCGGAAGTTTAGATGAAAACTTAGGCTTGAATCCGCTATAATTCGATGTTTTTTGTGTTTAAGGACATGTTTTTATGATTGAAACAAGTTCGTATCGTGTTTTGGAGTATGTTGGTGGTTTTCGTTGGGGTCCCGGGGGGCCTCGAGGTGAATTCGGACCACCATCCGGGCACTTTTAGACTTGGAAGACTGCAGAAAATTGCAGCATCAGTGCAACAGGATTTTAGCCTTCGCATTCGCAAGGCAAAGCCCGCGTTCGCGTAGGCAAGGGAGATTTGGTCATCGCGTTCGTGACCCAAGCTACGTGTTCGCGTAGAAGAAGGAAGGGGACCGTCACGTTCGCGTCCCGTGTAACGCGTTCGCGTAGAGGAACGAAGCGAAGCATCACGTTCGCGTCGAGTGTCACGCGTCCGCGTAGAAGAAATTACGGATGGTTGTAGAGTTGTGCTTCGCGAACGCTTGGAGCACTTCGTGTTCGCGTAGAAGAAGTTTGGGCTGCTCATCGCGAACGCGTGAATAGTAACGCGAACGCGTAGAGCAATTTCGTCCGGCAGTGAATTAAAATCCAGAAGCAGACCAGTCGCGGGTTTAGTCACAAAAATGCCATTTTTGAGTCCTAGAGAGAGAAACTCACGGGAAGTTGTTGGAGAATCATCGAGTAATAATCGGAGGTAAGTTTTATGGCCTAGTTATGTTATTTTATCATGGAATCCTTGTGTATTTCACTGTTAATGGAAGATTAATGGGGGTTTTAGCCCTAGGCCTAAAGTATGGTAAATCGTCAATTTGAATGGGCAAACAGTGTCCGATTTTGGTAAATTGTATATGCATAGACTCGTGTTGAGATAAGGAACCCGAATATATAACTTTCATAGTTTTTCGAGAAGCGTACCGAAAGTCGGGTTTTGGCAACTTGTGGTTTTGGGTGTATTTCAAATTGTTTCGATTGGGTAATACCTAATTGGCCTATTTTGATGTACTTCTATTGATTTTTATCAGATTCTATACCTGTGGAGGCCGATATTCGTGGCAAGAGAGTTGTTTCTTAGCGGTTTTGTACCGAAGTCGAGGTAAGTGGCTTGTCTAACCTCGTGTGGGGGAACCTTCACCCCTAGGATATTATGTGTTAATTTAAATGCCTTATACGCGGGATGACGGGCATGTACATGCGCAGATTGTTGGAACCCACCTTATTTGAATTGTCCCATTTGTGATATTTCTGTTCTTAGTTGATTAAATTGTGACATTTACCTGATATTCGTTAGAAAAGCATGATTAGATAGGATTTATCTGTCTAATTGCCTAATTGTCTTACTCGAACATCCTTGATAATTTTTGGCACTGGTTTGGTGAAGTTGTAGTTAGGCATATTATATTTCTCTCTGCGTTTCTTTTTATTGTTTGTGTTGGTAGACTGTAGGTTCAATTCCTGGAGATCCAAGGGCGGTGGGTTCGATTCCTAAAGACCCGGAGTGGTATTGTTTGTGGACTGCAGGTTCGATTCTCAAAGGTCCAAGGGCTGCGGGTTCGATTCCCGAAGACCCAGAGTTTATTGATATATTTATTGAGATACGAACTGCGGGTTCGATTCCTGGAGATCCTGAGATATTGAGACACGGGCTGCGGGTTCGATTCCCGAAAAACCTAGATATACTGATACTAGGACTGCAGGTTAAATTCCCGTAGATCGTGAGTTGCTGGATATAGACAGGGACTGTGGGTTCAATTCCCATAGGTCCTGGACTTGTTTATTTGAGTTTACGTTGTGTTGGTTACTTGTTGTTAGATTAGTTGTAGACGGTTGCAGTAATTACTTTGTTGTTGCCATTTCAGACTCATTCTTATTTAAATTGCTTATTATTGTTATTATCATTATGTTATTATCTCTCGGTATAGCCCTGACCTTCCTCGTCACTACTCCATCGAGGTTAGGCTTGACACTTAATGAGTACCGCCGTGGTGTACTCATGCTACTCTTATGCACACTTTTGTTGTGCAGATCTAGGTACATCAGGACAGGCTCATCTCAGGTGATTCAGCAGTACATCAGGAGACTCGAGGTATGATCTGCTATGTATGCGGATCCGGAGAGCCTCCATCTATTCTCATAGTGATAGTAGTTATTTTCCCTATTTTGTTGTTTAGACATTCTTGATGTATATAGTCACAATTATACTCTCCCTTTTTAGTCTGTGTTACCCGTGGGATTCCGGGTCTTGGTGGTATGCTATATGGAGTGGTTGATGACTCTATGTGCCAAGCGGCACTAATTACATTCCTTTTATATCGTTTTCCACTATTTCCTTATTTAATGTTCATGAAATTGTATATTCCGCATCGTGTTAGGCTTACCTAGTCACGAAGACTGGGTGCCGTCATGACAGGTTCACGATTGGTGTACTAGGGTCGTGACAAGTTGGTATCAGAGCTCTAGGTTGATAGGAGTCACGGGACACAGACCGGTTACTTAGACTCTCGCTGATCGATATGGAGACGTCTGTTTTTATCTACGAGAGGTTATGTAACTGTTTAGGAAACTCTTCATTTCTTTTCGATTCCTTGTCGTGCGACATTTTTGGCACCAAATCTAAACTTCTGCTTTCTATTCTCTCAAAGATGGGGAGGACACGTGCTACTCACGAGGATCAGGCACACGCGCCCCCTATTGCCGCCGTCAGAGGCCGGGGTCGTGGTAGAGGACGAGGACGCGCCCGAGGTGCAGCCACAGCACCCCCGCGCGCTACCGCTGATGTGCTATCGGTGGATCAGGTTGGAGCCCAGGCACCTAGTACACCGACTACAACTGCTACTACTCCAGCACTCCAGGAGACCCTAGCCCAATTTCTGAGCATGTATACTACTTTATCTCAAGCGGGGTTGCTTCCTCTTACTGCAGCTACATCTCAGGCCGGGGGAGGGGCCCAGACTCCCGCAGCCGTTACACCCGAGCAACGAGTGCCCGTGGGGCAGGTTCCAGAGATTGTTACTATACCTCCTGCCGCCAGCCTAGAGGTGGGCCAGCTGCCTCCGAGGACGAGCAGCGTAGATTAGAAAGGTTCAAGAAATATGATCCTCCAGTGTTCAGTGGTTTGGCTACAGATGATGCATTGGGTTTTCTGGAGGAGTGTCATCGTATCCTTCATACCATAGGGATAGTGGAGACCAGCAGGGTTTCCTTTACTACTTTTCAGCTTCATCGGGCCGCTTATGATTAGTGGCGCACGTATGAGTTGGATAGTCCAGACGAGTCTGCTTCATTGACCTGGACGTAGTTCTCAGATCTGTTTTTGAGGGAGTTTGTTCCACAGAGCCTTAGGGATTCTTGGCGATCGGAGTTTGAGCGGTTGCGACAGGGCTCCATGTTAGTATCGGAGTATGCTATCAGTTTCACCCGTCTAGCCAGGCATGCACCGGCTTTGGTAGCCACGGTCTGGGAGAGAGTGCAGAGATTCATTGAGGGCCTTATTTCGCCGATCCGATCCAGCATGGCCAGGGAGTTGGAGACGAATATACCTTATCAGCAGGCGGTGAGCATTGCCAGGAGGATCGAGAGTATGCTCTCTAAAGAGCGGGGAGAGAGGGAGGCCAAGAGGTCTCGTGAGTCGGGCCATTTCTCTAGTGCCCGCACTTCAGCAGCCGGTCATTTTGGCAGGGGTTATTCCGGTCGTCCAGTTCATTCAGGATTACCAGCAGCCGGTAGTACTCCAGCTCTTCCAGCACCTCAGGAGCCTTATTATGCTCCCCTGGTTTCCAGTGCCCCTCCTACGCGGGGCACCTCCAAGGGTCAGACGAGTGGGGGTGAGGTCGGTCAGTCACAGCCACCGTGTCCTCCCAGAGCTTGTTTTGAGTGCGGGGATACTCTCCATCTAGTTAGGGAGTGCCCCAGGCATATGAGAGGAGCACCTCGACAGTCTTTATAGCCTCAGCGTGGTTCACAGGGTCAGCAGGCCATCATTCCAGCCCCTGCTGCCACTCCACCTGCCCAGCCAGCCAGGAGGGGATCAGGGTGCCAGAGTCCGCCCTCGAGAGAGGTGTCAGGCCAGATTTTATGCGATTCTTGATCGCGCTGGAGCTGTTGCATCTGATTCTGTTATCACATGTATTATTTTGGTTAGTCACATAGAGGCATCGGTTCTATCCGATCCTGGCTCCACTTTTTCATATGTGTCCTCTTATTTTGCTTCACATCTGGGTGTGCCTCGGGATTCTCTTGAGTGCCCCCATTTATGTTTCCACTCTGGTGGGTGATTCTTTGGTTGTGGACCATGTGTATCGGTCGTGTTCGGTTACTATTTGTGGTTTGGAGACCAGAGCGGATCTATTGTTGCTCGGGATGGTCGATTTTGATATTATTCTGGGCATGGACTGGTTGTCGCCCCATTATGCTATTCTTGATTGTCACACCAAGACCGTGATGCTATCTATGCCAGGCATTCCACGCATTGAGTGGAGTGTTACTCTAGATCACACCCCCAGCCGTGTTATTTCCTTTCTCAAAGCTCAGCGTATGGTTGAGAAGGGGTGTGCTGCTTATCTAGCTTATGTGCGGGATGTCAGTATTGACACTCCTTCTATTGATTTCATTCTAGTGGTACGTGATTTCGCTGATGTATTTCCAGCTGATCTCTCGGGCATGCCGCCCGACAGAGATATTGATTTTGCTATTGACTTATTGCCGGGCACTCAGCCCATTTCTATTCCACCGTACCGTATGGCTCCTTCGGAGTTGAAGGAGTTGAAGGATCAGTTACAGGAGTTATTGGATAAGGGTTTCATTCAACCCAGTGTTTCGCCTTGGGGTGCTCCTATGTTATTTGTGATGAAAAATGACGGTTCTATGTGTATGTGTATTGACTATCGTTAGTTGAACAAAGTTACAGTGAAGAACCGGTATCCTTTGCCACGTATTGATGATTTGTTTGACCAGATACAGGGCACACAAGTGTTCTCCAAGATTGAATTGCGCTTTGGTTACGATCAGCTGAAGATTCGGGGGCCAGATATCCCGAAGACTGCCTTCAGGACTCAGTATGGTCACTACGAGTTCCTCGTGATGTCTTTCGGGCTGACTAATGCCCCAATAGCCTTTATGCATTTGATGCACAGTGTGTTCAGGCCATATCTGGACTCGTTCGTGATTTTTTTTATTGATGATATTCTAGTATATTCCCGGAGTCGGGAAGAGCACGAGCAGCATCTGAGGATAGTGCTTCAGACTCTGAGGGAGAAGCAGCTATATGCCAAGTTCTCTAAATGTGAATTCTGGCGGAGTTCAGTGGCATTTCTAGGCCACGTGGTGTCGAGCAAAGGTATTCGAGTGGATCCGAGGAAGGTGGAGGCCGTGCAGAGTTGGCCCAGACCCTTCTCAGCTACTGAGATTCGTAGTTTCCTTGGTTTGGTGACTTATTATTGTTGTTTCGTAGAGGGGTTCTCTTCGATCGCGGCACCTATGACCAGATTGACCTAAAAGGGTGCCCCTTTCCAGTGGACAGAGGAGTGTGAGGCGAGCTTTCAGAAGCTCAAGACAGCTTTTACTTTGGCCCCTATCTTGATGTTGCCTACAGGTTCGGTGTCCTGTACAGTATATTGTGATGCTTCACGAGTTGGACTCGGTGCAGTATTGATGCAAGACGGTAGGGTGATTGCCTACGCGTCCACACAGCTGATGGTACATGAGAAGAACTACCCTGTTCATCATCTGGAGCTAGCTTCCATTGTTCACGCCTTGAAGATTTGGCGTCATTACTTGTGTGGGGTTCCTTGTGAGATCTACTCTGATCACCGGAGCTTGTAGCACTTGCTTAAGCAAAAGGACCTGAACATGCGTCAGAGGAGATGGTTGGAGCTGTTGAATGACTATGATATTACTATTTTCTATCATCCGGGCAAGGCTAATGTAGATGCCTATTCCTTGAGTCGCCAGGCAGAGAGTTTGGGGAGTTTGGCATATCTACCAGCTTCGGAGAGGCCTATGGCGATGGATGTTCAGGCTTTAGCTAGGCAGTTTGTTAGACTGGATCTTTCGGAGCCCAGCCGGGTTCTGGCCTGTGTGGGTTCTCGGTCTTCTCTATTTGAGTCAAATCTTTACTAATTTCCTCCAATACTTCCTCATCCTCATATTCCACTTCATGTTTATTTTCGATTTCCTGTATAACTATTCGATTATCAAGACTGGACCGGGAATCTTTCATGCATGACATATCATTGGAATTAGCAAATATTGAACTGTACAAAAGAAGAAAAATAAAATAAGGCAAAAATGGAGGAAGAAAAGAAATTTCATTTCATTGAATTTTTGAAAGGTAACAAGAGTTGGATACATTTGATTTGACGGGATAGGGGATTACAATTTTAAAACAAGATAGTTTTGGGAATGAAATATTAAAAGCTAACTACCATAACTCCCTCTTGATCGGAAGAGGAGTAGCTTCCCAGTTATTTTGCATAGTGTAGGGTCCAACAAATTGAACGTCCATTTTGCGTGTTCCTTCACCCGTCTCCATCAAATTCACATATTCAAATAACCTTTCAAATCTTGCTAAAAGCTCTTCATCCGGTTTTATCTCTGCACGGTTTGGCATGATAGTTGCCAGACGTCTCTGTGTACTAGGCTTGACAAAGGAGTTGGATAATTTTTGGATAGGTTTGGGGAGGTCCATCCTTTCTTTTTCAACTTCTTAGCTCTCTGTATATCAGCAATGGTTGGCTTGAAACCCAAGCCAAAAGTATTAGTACTGCCTTGAAGGTGAATTGGTTGTGTTATGCCCTGCAAGGTAACTCCTAAACCCTTTCCTGGATAAGACCCATTCTTTATCATCTCTTTGGCGGCCATAATGCTGCAGGGGCCACCATAGGTACTGGCATATTTTCTCCTTCAGATATATTGTTCACAGTCACGGTGTCCATTATTTGGTACACCCACGGACCTTTATCTCCTTCAACTTCCTCAAATGGTGTAATAGCATTGCAAACATCATCTTCCCCGTGCACTATTATTTCTTGCTGCTCCCACTCAAATCTTACCATACGATTGTCGTAGGCCGATCCGTCCTACCACAATCCTATTACATTACTCCCAATCTGTTATGACTATAATCGTATTATTCAAATGGACTTATGTGATTTTCTGTAGGCCGATGCGTGGATCCACGGACATCCTAACAAGAGTTTGTATGATACAGTGACATCCAACACTTGAAACTCCATAGTGAAATCCACTGGTCCAATAGCAAACTCTAGTATAATATCCCCCACGGTGGTCTTTCCGCCTCCATCAAAACCCCTCACACATACACTGTTTCGGTGAATTCTCTCATGATTGACTTTCAGCTTCCCTAGAGTTGACAATGGACAGATATTGGCGCTTGATCCATTGTCCACCAAAACACGGGTTACTACAGATTCTTCGCATTTTACCGTGAGATATAGTGCTTTATTATGCTCCGTCCCTTCTAGTGGCAGCTCGCTGTCTGAAAATGTTATCTTATTTGTCTCAAAGATCTTGTTTGTTATTTTCTCCAGATGACATACCGAGATTTTCTCTAGTATGTGGGCTTCATTTAGAATCTTCATCAGCGCCTTTCTATGTTCACCAGTATGAATTAGCAGGGATATCAATGATATTTGCGCGGGCGTCTTCCTCAATTGCTCAACTATAGAGTAGTCTTGAGCTTCATCTTCTTTAGATATTCCTCAGCTTCTTCCTCAGTGACAGCTTTCTTCATATAAGCTGGGTTTTCTTTCACCACTTTTGTCTTTCTCAAATCATTTGGGGCAAAGCATCGCCCAGAGCGGGTTAAACCATGAGTTTCACAAATTTCTCCCTTAACTTCTTTCCCCTTATACATTACTGTCACCTTATCATAATTCCAAGGTACAGCCTTGGTACACACAATTGGCATCTGAACAACTGGTTTGATAACCACTGGCTCTATATAAGCCCCCTTCACAGTCAGCAAGAGCTTCACTCCAGGTACTATTATTTTCACGGGCTCAGGCTCAATCATCACTGATGGCTGTTTTGCTGGTAACTCAATTGACACTTTCTCTCTTTCAACTTTCTCCTCAACCTTGTTGTTTGCTTTAATCGTCGTCACTATCTGAGAAGGTTTTCTGCAACTCTCTCCCTGTACTACATCTATCATATGTGTCTCATGATACGCTAGCAAAGGATTTTGCGTTATATTTGGAGTCTCTGGAGCTTGCACCTCAATTCTCCTAGAGTCTATGAGTTCTTGTTTTGCGGACTTCAAGTGCCAACACTTCTCCGTATCATGTCCCGATCCCCCAGAACAGTATTCAAAACGGACAAATTGGTCTAAATTTCTGGGTGGAGGGTTGGGAATTTTAGGTTCAATAGGGTTCAGCATCTCTAGTTCTCTCAATCGGTGAAAGAGACTGGTATATGATTCTCCCAGAGGAGTGAATGTTCTTTTCCTTTGAGCCCTATCACCTTTTACTTCAGGGTCAGGACAAAAGTTGGGTCGATTAGGATTTCTGTAGGTTTTTGAAGGTAGATAGGCATTTTGTGCATGGTATACATTATTAGGAGCTGGGGTATGCCATGAAGATGGAGGTGGTGGGTAAGGTTGAGCATGTTGGACAGAAAATTGTGGACCGGTTGGAGGATAATATGGTGGAGGTGGATTATATGGTGTTGGTAGATATGGTTGGTATGAGTGAGGTTGATGATGATATGGGTTTGGGCCCCGGGACCAAGATCTACCTTCAATAACTGCCACTTCTTCCTTCTTCTTCTTTCCAATCGACCCTCATATTCCCGTCTGTATTGCTTGGTTTGTAACCTTGATAGCTGAGTAGCTCATAATCTTATTCGTCTTTAAACCTTCTTCTACAATACTCCCCATCTTTACTACCTCGTTAAAGGTTTTTCCAATCGCAGACACCAAATGACCATAGTATGTCGGCTCCAAAGCTTGTAAGAAACAATCTACCATTTCTCCTTCTTTCATTGGTGGATCTACACGTGCCACCTGTTCCCTCCACTTGAATCCATATTCCCGAAAGCTTTCTCCGGGTTTCTTCTCCATCTTAGTCAATGACAATCTATCAAGGATAATTTCCAGATTATATTGGAAATGGTTTGCAAATGATTGGGCTAAATCATCCCAAATGAACCATCAGGTATGATCTTGATGAGTGTACCATTCCAATGCCGAGCCACTGAGGCTTTGACTGAAGTAGGCCATAAGTAGTTCATCCCTTGCTCCAGCTCCGCACATTTTACTACAGTATCCTCTCAGGTAGGCCACTGGATCACCATGACCATCATACATGTCAAATTTTGGCAACTTAAACCCGGTAGGTAGCTGTACCAAACATAAGTCTTTGTATGCCACACTCACTTGGCCTCCCAGCCCCTGCATATTACGAAACGACTGCTCAACGCTCTTCATTTTCCGGGCCATCTCCTCTTGTTCAGGGTTTCTAGCAGGTTTCTCCTCCTCCGTCATGTCGATGAGTGGGGTGTAAGAATCATGTTGCCTGAAGGTGGGTTCTGGCGGGTAGTAATGATTATCCTAGACAAGGAATACAGGTTCGCTAGAGGATTTATGTAAAGTAGCTGGTGGTGGTGCCACATACACAGGAGCGACCTGGGGTGGTGGTGGCGGTGCTTGTGATGTAGTGGCGTAATAATGCGGATAAGTAGGTTACGTGGAAGATGAATTCATGGTGGGTGGTTCTTAGTTTGGGTTCGAATGAGGAATATATGTGGGGTTAGCTGGGTAAGAAGGTAAGGGTTGCCCCCTTGACCAAGCCTGGTACATCTCTGACATCTGTTGTTTCAATTTATATATCTCTTTTTTCATACTAGTCAAGTCTATAACTTCTTCCTCTTGCACAGGATCCATAATTGTAGGCTCAATTTCTTGGGTTACCGCATTTTTCATGTCTTTAGAACGGGTGTTGTAGTTGTGATGTGCTAGAATGCCAGTTGCTAACGGTTTGATCTGATACTCATCAACAACAAAAACTTGTTAATAGTTAGATCATAAGGGATAAACATCACAAGTTTTAAAGAACACAACTTCTACCTAGTAATTATGCATCTTCCCGGCATTATTCTTCTTTTTGACCCGCCAACTTTCTTTTTCCACTTTTGTTTTTCATTATTTCAGTGCTTTTGTTTATTTCTTTTTCTTCTTTTCCTTTTTTTTTCTCTTTTTTTTTTCGTTTTCGTTTTTCATTCCTATATGTTTGCCTATCGCTCAAGCAATTCGCATATATAAGAAAAAAATAATAGTAATTTCTTTTGAATTTTCATTGATATTCAAACATCGGTTACAAATGATGTTGTATTGCAACTTTAAAAATGCAGAAAGAAAATACAAATACAAAAATGCATGCCCTATGAATACATTAAAGCTCCTAGTGTCCGCGAGACATCATTCGGTCTTACCGCGGGCTTATATGCTAATCCACTATGGAGTTTGTCCAGGTCGGTCATTACTTGCTTCACAAAGATCATTGCTATTGCGGTAAACATTGATTGAGACATGTCCTCGCGCAGTTGGTATTTCCGCGTGATATATTGAGCAATGTTGATAATTCTTTCCCTGATGACCCCTTTTTCTTGAAGCAACCTACTAATCTGTTCGGCACGAGCATCTAAGGTTTGTTGGTTCTTCTTTTGAAGTTGTTGTATCTCCAATTCTAACCGAGCCATGGCCATGTAGCAATGTTCTCTCTCTATATCAAATTCTTTGGTTTGTTTACTACTTTTGACCTCGGTTGTAATGATCTTCTTCCTCAATCGGACTACCTCAACATTATGTTCATCTTTTAATTGTCAAACCACCCAAGTTCTTTCTTCAGCGTTCTTGGCCAATTGTTTCCGAACCCCAACTAATTACTTCTTAGCTTTATCTAGATCAAAGTTATAGTCGTTCACTTTGCTCCATAGATTTTTAATTAAAGTTTCATCTCGGGCAAGTCGAACTGGGGTTTCGGTAGTTGTTTTCATCTTTGCAATCTGAGCTTTCAAAGTTTCATTTTATTTTCTCAATTGTTTCTTTTCACCCTCATCGGCTGCTGCTTGTAGGCTGCTTTCAAATTTGAGGTCCTGGAATTGTTTTTCCAACAAGCTGATTCTGGCTCGATATTCATTTTCCATGGCCATCCAATCTTTTTGTTCCCTAGACTGCTCGGAAGACTCTTGAGTATGAGGCCTCTTCATCGGTCTCTCATGCTCAACATCTCTGCGATACCATGCGTAATACCCTGGTGATACTTCTCCTCTAGCCCGGTCTCTCACACAAGTGTCTATTCTCAGACATTGGCATTCATTCCATATTTGCCGAATTTTTGCTTCCGAAAATTGCCCATCAGGACTGATATCTATTGCTTGAAGGCTGAGTCCCCATCTTTCGGCACAACCTGATATCTTCCGAGTTGCCATAATACCCGGTATGGCGCATAAGGTTGGATGCTCTTGAGACCCATTAACAGAAAATACGACCCTTCTGCTGGCATGTATATAACTTCGTTGAGGGGAAACCAGATCATATGCTCAATCTATCTGGCTAGCAGTCAGTGATCGCAAATATGTGATCCAACCTTTTGATCATTCTGGCAACTTAGCTTCTTTTGTCCTCACATAGAATTCTTCAATACATGTCTTTTCAGATGAGCCATAGCTTGAAAACTGAGGGTGGCGGCATAAATGCTCTATCATCCACATTTGGAGAAGTAAATTAGACCCCTCGAAGAAATCTTGTCCTGCTTTGCAGGCTGTGAGAGCACGGAAGATATCGGCCACTATCATTGGTGCCAGTGTACTGTTGTCTTGCACAAAGAGAGTACTAGCAATTCCGACGACTCTAATGTTAATATTTTCATCTTTCCTCGGGAATATTATCAATCCCAAAAAGGCTACCATAAAGGCGAAATGCTTATGTTCCTCCTACTTAGCCCGGTTCGCTTTGCTGTAGAGTTTATTTGTCGGATTATTGAATCGCCCAACGTGGCCATATCTGTGGTATATAAAGCTCATAGTGCAGAATCTATGAACCAAGTCTTCATTGTGAACATTTCTGGCAATCTTTAAGGAGTCGAGGAATCTATGCACTGTAATAGCCCTTGGAACCATCGGATATTTATCTTTTTGGGGAACCTCGCCTTTCCCGATGTAGTTAGCAATTTCTTCCAAAAGCGATTTATCAAAAAAGAAAATCTTTTTCAAAGACAATTTTTCATTATTTCGAAAGAGTTAACCTTTCCATATTTCATTTGAAAATTTCAAGGCTATTATTTAAAAAGAAAAAGAAATGACTTCAACGCGGCCATTTTTGCACAAACCCTTCCGGCATCCTTTCGGAACATTCGGCTATTTTCAAAATCAGCATCACTTTGATTTATTGAGAACTAAAATTTGACATTTTTTTTTGGTTAATTTTTTGAATGGGGTGGTTGGACCCATCACGGGTTGCCTACGTATCTCGCCCAGTGGTGAGAATCAAACTTGCATAGTTCGGTTAAATTGTTTTACGACCAATTATTTCAAAAATTGTTCCAACTATTTTCAAACTTTCTTTTCGAACTTTCAACAGCGTTTCGTCAATATTTCGGTATTTTTCTATTCTAAAATGTTCTCTCTTTTTGTTTTCAGGAATTTAGCCGGTCAGCATAATAGTCTAGGACAAATAAATGCAACATATAATATGCTCGGTCTTTGATTTCCTAGTTACCTGTACTAGACGGACCCAACCCCTGTGTTGAGTCCCCTAAGTCAGATATGATGCAAATAAACATCCTAAATCTAGGCTCAATATCCTGATTTTTCATGGTACTAGACTGTGTACCCAAGTGGACAACTCGGATCGAGGAGGGGGCTACGTACCGGGGACCCGCGGGATCGTCCGACTTTATAACTTTTCCGGCCTCTATTTTCTTATTAGGTGTTGACTTAACATAAAGGGGAGTCTCAACCAGTAAGCACATCCCCGGGGGTAAGAAGAGAAGGGTTTTCGCCACAATTTATATATTCAATTCATATAATATCAAAGCGGTAAACATGTAGAACATTGATCAAAGCATATAATGAAATCAAATAATATCAAAAGCAGCAATTTAAATGAAGCTCGAATTCTTAAACCCTGAACCGAAGTTCTGGGATGCTTATCCCCAGCACAGTCGCCAGATCTGTAACACCTCCTTTTTTACTACATTTTAAGATAAAGTATACCCCGCTATTTACTAATACACCCCAAGAAGGGATATAATAATAACAACAGGGAAGGAGTTTTTCCACTTTAAGGACAATCGGAACAGGATTTATTTAAATTTCAGAGTCACCACTTGGAAAGATAGTGGTGTCACAAGTCACCGGTTTAATCCCGAATCCGAGTAAATATGACTCTGTTTTAATAGTCCGCGAAACTAGAAATCCGGATAAGGAATTATGTTAACCTGGGAGAAGGTGTTAGGCACTCCCGAATTATGTGGTTCTAGCACGGTCGCTCAACTGCTGTATTTGTCTTATTTGATTTCTTTATATACTTTTTACAAATGTTGATGTCTCGCTTTGTTATTTTTAAAGACTTGCGACGTCACGGAAATGCATTTCGAGTCACACCTCAACCAGTACGCCTGTGATTTTAGTGCATTTCAGCTTCGCTGGGATTTGAGATTTGAGTCACATAAATGTGCACTCGTATTAAGAATGTATACTTTAATCGCGCCTATAACGTCTACGTTTTATTAACTTTAGGATAGACTGTGAAATTTGCTAAACAGTTCTTCCGAGTCTAACATTATATTAAAATTCATATGGGGGCCCCGTGTATCTTTTCATTTTCAATACGAGGCTCTTCCTTATTTTTAATTCACTCACTTCCTTTTTTCTAGATTAAATCGATCCTGATTCAGAACTTAACTAACAAAAGTAGTTAGGTATCAATTTATATACCGGTTTTGTAGGTGTATTATCTTTGTATTAGCCTATTTTGAATTTGGATTAAGTGATAGCTATATCTAATTACGTTTAACTACTATACTAGCTACTGTACTCTAATCTAGATCGAATTCATATAGCTGTTAGTTATTGCAACCATTCCTAACAAATTACAAAGGAATCTACAAATTAACTACAGCTAAAATAGAAGGAACATAAATGACATTATCAGAATAATCAGGCTTCATTTCATCATCAAAATCTCGATTACAATCTCCAGAAAATAGATATGTACCTGATTCAAAATAAGTCTATGAGTCGGGTTTTGAAGAAGGAGAATAATCATCAAATAATAGCAGCAGAACAGCAACAACAATGAGATAGGTCAATCATAGTAGAGCAGCTAACAGAATCCCAAATATAGAAGTCTAGCAGATCAACAAAGCAGAATCAAGGAGTTCAAGCAAAGGTCCAGATGAATTGAAGAATAGTAGACCCAGCAGGAATTCCCAAATTAACGCCCAAACTAATCAGCTAAGAGCTATAGTATATGGAACCTTTCTTCAATTTGAAAATCTTGACCTTGATTGTAACCTCTATTTCTAAATTTCAGAGTTGAACCCCTTTTTCAGGCTTACTAGAAACCTATTTATAGACTGATTTTTGGGGAAATTGGGGGGAAATTCAAATAAGTTAATTTCATTTCCCTCCCCTTATTCTTTTCAATTATTTACAGTTTAGTTTATTAAGTCTATGTCGAAATGCCTTAGAGCCCTTGTTAGAAGGTTCTAGGCAATTCTATAGTGTTCCATTAGGTGTATTTTACTTAGTTACCCTCACTTGCTAAGGTTTGTTACAGGAATGCCTTTTAATTATGCCCCGTTTACCCTTTGTTTTATAGGTAATTACAGAAATACTAGGCACTAAAGTCATTTTTAGCCTTATAGGCTCTATTAAATCTTCAAGACTGCCGTTTACTATCCCGTTATTGTCACGACCCAAATCCGGTAGTGATGGCGTCCAACAATCAAGCTAGGCCAGCCAGACCAACAAATACTGATTTCATCTAATACCAGTCCCAAATGGACAACCCAAGAAGAATATATGAGTTTAAGAACTCCAATAATAATAATAATAATCAAAATACTGACACTCCCAAAGATCCGGAGTCACAAGTCTAGAGCCTCTAACAAAACCCAATAAGAATAGAGAGTACTGTATAGAAATACTCAAGTCTAAATACAAAATACAAATAACAACTGGAAAGGAGAGGAGAAGATAGGTTCTACGAACGTAGGCAGCTACCTCAGCAACTCGATATGACACTGCAAACGCTGGAATTGCCTGTCTACTGCTCCTGAGTACCTGAGTCTGCACACAAAAGGTGCAGGGAGTAGGGGTGAGTACTAAGTACTCAGTGAGTAATAAATATATACAAGTAGCTAAAAATAAGAAATCCACAAAATACCACATAATGAAGCTAAACTACAGTTCGAATCTCCTACGAACTAGCATCAACAATACAATATAGCTACCACAGAGTAATTTAATAAATAAAGATGCAATGAATGCACATAACCGCTACGGCGTGTAGCCCGATCCAATTTAACGTCGACGGCGCTCACCTGGGGGTGTGTACAGACTCCGGAGGGGCTCCTACAGCCCAAGCGCAATACTGCTGCGGCGTGCAGCCCGATCCTCATATCAACCATTGCGGCGTGCAGCCCGATCCCATGCTCAGTCCACAATAAGCAATTAAGTCACAAAACAGTTCATTTTTCTTAATTCCAGTTCATAATTTTTGAAAAATACTTTAACTTTATTAAATTTTTGCAAAAGCCGGTGACTTAGCATTTCAAAAGTGTGAATTCAATTTCCAGGACTGAGATCAGTGATTTAAGCAAATATAGCTATCACATAATTATTGTCCTCTACGGACACTACAGGTCGGCACAAGGCCCCAAACAAGGCTTACAGCCCACAAATATATCAAATGCGGTGTATTTCCAACACTAACAACATATTATTCACATCCGGGATGGACCAAGTCTCAATCCCTAGTCACAATCAATCCCGCACCTGCCACGGTGTGCGAGCCACGCCCTACTAGCGTCACAATGTGCTAAGCCGGGGTTTCGAACCCTCGGGCTACCATATACACAAACTACTCACCTCTAGCCGGTCGTAGACTCGTCCGCGATGCCTTTTCCTTTGAATTTAGCTCCCTCGTGCGTAGAATCTAGTCAAACCACAATAATTATATCAAATACGGGTCAAAGAATCATAACCCGTTTCAATTTACATGAAATTCGCATAAATACACTAAGTTGGTAAAACTCAACCCCGGGCCCACTGCTCGGAAAATTCCGAAATTAGTACCAACGCGACCCTCATCTCACCACGAGTCCGTGCATTTAAAATTTATCAAAATCGGAGTTCAAATGGCCTCCCAAAACTCAAAATCCCGTTTTCAATATCTAGGCCACATTTCTTTAAGATTTCAACCCAATTTCATGAAGATTGATGTTAATTCTACCATAAAATGATGTTTTTGAGTCAATAATCTTACCTCCGACGAATACCCGATGATTTCTCAGTAATCTCCTCGAGTTTTCTTCTCTCTAGGGCTCAAAATTGTGTTTTGGGGGTGTAAACCCGTAAGCCCTCTGTTCTGTGATATAAATTCACTGCCAGAACATTTTGTTCTACGCGTTCGCGTGAGCTCCCACGCGTTCGCGATGAACAACTCCCTTTTACTCTACGCGAACGCGACGTCTCCCACGCGTTCGCGATACTCGACCCGGACTTACCCTACGCGAACGCGAACTCCTCCACGCGTTCGCGATGAACAAGATTCCCAGTCGCCCAAAATCCTTCTACGCGTTCGCGACTCCCAGTCACGCGAACGCGATGGTTCACTCCAACTGACCTACGCGAACGCGACACCAGGAACGCGATCGCGAAGCACAAGGCTCCTGGCCTACGCGAACGCGACGCACCTGATTGCGAACGCGATGCATGATCCGCCTGGCCTTCGCGAACGCGGCCCATGCCACGCGAACGCGAAGGCTTAAATGCCTGGACAGAACCTGCAGTTTTTCTGCAGATTTTTGCCAAGTCCAAATGCCCGGTTGATGGTCCGAAACCATCCCGGGACCCCAACAAAAACCACCAACATACTCCAAAACATGATACGGACTTGTTCCAATCATAAAAACACCATACTAAACATCAAAATCACCATTTACTCACGAATTCAAGCCAAAGTTTCTTCAAAACTTTCAAAACTAACATTCAATCCAAAACCGGATCAAACGATGTCCGAATGACCTGAAAATATGCAGACATATCCAAAATCACATAACGAAGCTACAGAAATTGCCGGATTCCCATTCCGACCCCCGGATCAAAATATCACCTACCATCCGATTTTCGCCAAAATCCAACCTTCGCCAATTCAAGCCTAAAACTACCCCGGACCTCCGAATTCAATTCCGATTGTCCTCCTAAGTCATAAATGATCCCCCAAAACTAGTCAAATCATCAGAATCCAGTTCCAAGCACTCTAACTCAATAGTCAACTCTTGGTTGACTTCCTATATTCAAGCTTCCTTCAAACATGCTATTTGCTTCATTTTCAACCCGAATCACTCCTAACTCACCATGTATATTCTAATACTGATTTAAAAGCATAAGATATGTAAATTCAAGGTAACGGGGTGGTAATTCCCGTAATGATGGGCCGGGTCGTTACATTCTCCCCAACTTAAACAAACGCTCGTCCGCGAGCGGGTTAAGAAACATACCCGGAGCATCAAACAAGTGTGGATATCTACTTCGCATCTCCTGCTCGGTCTCCCAAGTTGCTTCCTCCACGGGACGACCTCTCCACTGCACTTTCACCGAAGTTATATCCTTGGATCTCAGCTTACGAACCTGTCGACCCAAAATGGCTACTGGTTCCACATCATAAGTCAAATCCTCATCTAGCTGAATCGTGCTGAAATCTAACACATGAGACGGGTCTCCGACATACTTCCGGAGCATAGATACATGGAACACCGGGTGAACTCCCGACAAACTGGGTGGCAAACAAGCATATAAGCCATCTCCCCAACTTTCCTAAGCACCTCAAAAGGTCCAATAAACCTTGGGCTCAACTTCCCTTTCTTTCCAAACCTCATAACACCCTTCATAGGCGAAACCTTCCAGCAACACCTTCTCACCTACTGAATAAGACACATCTCGGACCTTCCGGTCCGCATAACTCTTCCGACGCGACTGAGCTGTGCGAAGTCTCTCCTGAATCACCTTCACCTTGTCTAAGGCATCTTGGACTAACTCTGTCCCCAACAACCTAGCCTCGCCGGGCTCGAACCAACCGACCGGAGACCTACACCGTCTCCCATATAAAGCTTCATACGGTGCCATCTGAATGCTGGACCTGATAGCTATTATTATAAGCAAACTCCGCAAGAGGCAAATAATCAGCCCACGAACCACCGAAATCAATGACACAAGCACGCAACATGTCCTCCAATATCCGAATAGTACGCTCAGACTGCCCATCCGTCTATGGATGAAATGCTATGCTCAACTCTACCTGTGAACCCAACTCTCGCTGAAATGTCCTCCAGAACTGAGAAGTGAACTGGGTACCTCTGTCTGATATAATAGAAACGGGAACTCCATGCAATCTCACTATCTCATAGATGAATATCTCTGCCAACCGCTCCGAGGAATAAGTAGTACACACTGGGATGAAGTGAGCTGACTTGGTCAACCTATCCACCACCACCCAAACTGAATCAAACTTCCTCGCTGTCCGAGGGAGTCCACTAACAAAGTCCATAGTAATCCTTTCCCACTTCCACTCAGGAATCTCAATACGCTGGAATACACCACCAGGTCTCTAATGCTCATACTTGACCTGCTGACAGTTTAGACACCGAGCCACATGGTTCACAATATCTTTCTTCATCTTTCTCCACCAGTAATGCTGCTTCAAATCCTGATACATCTTCGCGGCTCCTGGATGGATAGAATACCGCGAGCTGTGAGCCTCCTCCAATATCAATTCACGAAGGCCGTCAACATTGGGCACGCATATCCGGCCCTGCATCCGCAATACACCATCACTATCAATAGTGACATCTCTGGCATCATCATGCTGAACTCTGTCCTTAAGGACAAGTAAGTGTGGATCATCATACTGGCGCTCTCGAATAAGATCATATAAAGAAGAACGAGCTACTACACAAGCCATCACCCGACTGGGCTCAGAAATATCCAGCCTTACCATCTGATTAGCTAACGCCTGAACATCAACTGCTAGAGGTCTCTCCCCAACTGGAATATATGCCATACTACCCATACTAATAGCCTTCCGGATCAACGCATCAGCCACTACATTGGCTTTCCCGGGATGGTACAAGATAGTAATATCATAGTCTTTAAGCAATTCAAGCCATCTCCGCTGCCTAAAATTTAGATCTTTCTGCTTAAACAAATGTTGAAGGCTGCGGTGGTCCGTATATACATCACAAAATACACCATATAGGTAATGCCTCCAAATCTTCAAGGCATGAACAATAGCAGCTAACTCCAAATCATGAACGGGGTAGTTCTTCTCGTGGGGCTTTAGCCGACGAGAAGCATATGCAATAACTCTACCCTCCTGCATCAACACACAACCGAGCCCAACTCTAGAAGCATCATAATACACCGTATATGACCCTGAGGCTGATGGCAACACAAGTACTGGAGCTGTGGTCAAAGCCTCCTTGAGCTTCTAGAAGCTCTCCTCACATTCATCAGACCACACAAATGGAGCATTCTTCTGTGTCAACTTAGTCAACGGTGAAGCAATAGATGAGAAACCCTGAACAAACCGACGATAATAGCATGCCAAGCCGAGAAAACTCCGAATCTCTGTAGCTGAGGAAGGTCTGGGCCAATTCTGCACTTCCTCAACCTTCTGTGGATCAACCCGAATACCATCACTGGACACTATATGTCCCACAAAACCGACAGTATCAAGCCAGAACTCACACTTAGTGAATTTTGCATAAAGCTTCTCTTCTCTCAACCTCTGCAATACCACTCTCAAGTGTTGTGCATGCTCCTCCTGCCTGCATGAATATACCAGAATATCATCAATAAACACAATCACAAAAGAATCAAGGTACGGCCGAAATACACTATTCATCAAGTGCATGAATGCAGCTGTGGCATTAGTCAGCTCGAAAGACATCACCAGGAACTCGTAGTGCCCATATCGCGTCCTGAACGATGTCTTCATAATATCTGAGTCCCTGTTCTTCAACTGATGATAGCCCGATCGAAGATCAATCTTAGAAAATACACTAGCTCCCTGGAGCTGATCAAATAGGTCCTCAATACGAGGTAATGGGTACTTATTCTTCACTGTTACCTTGTTCAGCTGCTTGTAATCAATGCACATTCTCATTGTTGCATCTTTCTTCTTTACGAACAACACTGGTGCACCCCAAGGTGACACACTCGGACGAATGAAACCCTTATCTAAGAGTTCCTAAAGTTGTTCCTTCAATTCTTTTAACTCCGCTGGTGCCATGCGATAGGGAGGAATAGAAATGGGCTGAGTGCCCGGCACCAAGTCAATACCAAAGTCAATATCTCTGTCAGGGCGGCATGCCTGGTAGGTCTGCTGGAAATACATCCGGAAACTCCCTCATAATGGGGACCGAATCAAGACCGGGTGTCTCAGCCTCAACATTTCTAATGAAGGCCAAATAAGATAAACAACCCTTGCCAATCATTCGTTGGGCCTTTATATAAGAAATCACCCTGTCGGACACATAATCGGTCAAGCCACGCCACTCGATCCTCGGATTACCTGGAATAGCTAGTGTGACTGTCTTGGCATGACAATCCAGAATCGCATGGTAAGGAGATAGCCAATCCATGCCTAGAATTACATCGAAATCTACCATGCCCGGTAGTAATAGATCAACTCGGGTCTCCATACCCCCAACAGTAATAAGACAGGATCGATATACCTGATCCACAACAACAGTATCCCCCATTGGAGTAGACACATATACGGGCAAAGCAAGAATAGCACGGGTCATACCCAAATGATGTGCAAAATAAGTAGAGACATAAGAATAGGTGGATCCGGGATCAAATAAGACAGAAGCATCCCTGTGGCAGACTGAGATAATACCCGAAATGACCGCATCCGAAGCACTAGCATCTTTCCTATCCGGAAGAGCATAGAAACGAGCCTGGCCTCCACTAGTACGATCCTCACCCCTAGGGCGACCTCTGGATACCTGGCCACCAGTCCTAGCCGACTGTGCTGGTGCCGAAGAAACAAGAGTAGAAGACGAGGGCTGATCCCTCTGCTGAGACCGCTTACGAAGCCACTGAGGACACTCTCTCCTGATATGGCCCAAATCACCGCACTCAAAACAACGACCTGAAGATGGAAGAAGGGGCTGCTGAGGACCCCTCGCTACAGATGAACCCTGTGCTGAGGAAGCAGGAGCAGAGCTTTGAGCTGGAAGAGCACTCAGTGCAGGCTGACTCTGCTGACGGCTCTGCTGACCCTGATAACCCTGATGGCCCTGACGACCACGATTTGATGAAACCCCACTGGACTCTGCACGTCCAGACTGATGAGATCTGAAATAATGACCTCTGCTATACTGAGATTGGCCCCTAGACGGAGCACCACTGTAACTGCCAGTACCACGAGGCCTTTTAGCCTCTCTCTCCTTCCGCTCTCTGCGGCGATCTGTCTCAATATGACGGGCATCATCAACCACCTCCTTAAAGGTAACTATCGAAACTCTCTCCCTGGTCATCAATATGCGGATGGGATAAACAAGGCCATCAATAAATCTCTGAATCCTCTCTCTGTCTGTAGGAACCATCCATATGGCATGACGGGCCAACTGTGTGAATCTTATCTCGTACTGATTAACCGTCATATCTCCCTACTTCAATCACTCGAACTGACGTCGCAGCTCCTCTCTCTGAGACCGAGGCACGTACTTCTCCAAAAATACCGTGGAGAACTGCTGCCAAGTGAGGGGTGATGAGTGGCAATTTTACCACTCATTGTAGCCTCTTTTGCTTAGCTTTTTATACCTCTTTAATATGAAATGAGGTTGCTTTTGGTGGTTATTGCTAGATTTTCAGGTAAATGATGCTAGTAGGTGATTTGGGCTGAAGTGACAAGGAATTGAGCTAAGATGAGAAGAAACATTGCAAAACTGTCAGGCATTTCGCTTCTGCGGATTTTGATCGCAGAAGCGATCTCGCCTCTGCGAGACTTTGTCGCTTTTGCGAATTGTTGAGAGCCAGCTAGGTTCGCTCCTGCGGAGATGAAGATGCAGAAGCGGTCACGCTTCTGCGATGTGAGGATCGCGCCTGCGGAGGAAGTTCGCTTTTGCGGAATCATACGCGCTTCAGCGAGGTCGCTTCAGCGGTCAGATGTCCGCTTCTGCGATGACTTGGCAGGAGGCCCAGTTGTCGCTTATGCGGGTAAATTCCACTTAAGCGGAGCCGCACCTGCGAGGTATTTTCCGCAGGTGCGAAAGTGGAGCATCAGACCTGGGCAGAATGGGTATTTCACACGTTTTGACCCAAAATCAATTATATACTCGTCCAAACAGACATTGTAGAGATATCTCGGAATCCATCATCAATCTTTGGCATCTTGGACATATTTTTGGCTTAGAGAGAACAAGTTTGAAGGCTAGGGTTTTGCAAATACACTTGGGTCTTGAAGATTAAAGCTTGTGGTTAAGGATTTCTTACCCATTTATGTTTATTTCTTCATTTCCTTGCTTTGTATTGTATATCTAAGTGTGTAGTATTTTTTCCAACACTTGAATCTTGTTTATGGGAATATTCATATTTAAAGTGTGGATTAAATACCTTGTTGTGCTTATGTATTGAATGATTTTTATATATTTATGAATTGAGTTATTGTTGCTTTAATTATTCTTGTTCTTCAATGTTTCCAAAGAGATTAGCTAACTCTAGGACTCGCCCATTTACTTTGAATTAATTTTGGAAAAGATAATTCGAAGTTGGGAAAGATTAATTAACAAGAACTTGAGGCGTTAACCTTCACTTTATAGATTCAACCTAGGGATAGGATTGACTACTTGTAGCCTATCGGATGCGCTTAATCTTCTAATTGAGATTAGGGATAATTCAATTAGGAAGTCTTGTTAGTCTTCGGAAGAAGCTAATTAAGAATTATTATCCGTGGCTAATTAACATAAACTCACTCATATTTGTAAAATCATGAAATACATTGGATCGTTACTTGAGTGTAATTCCCGATGCATTCATACTTGTAGCCATTGATCATTTTATTCGCTTTCTAGGTTAGTCTACATTTCCGCATTTAGATATAAACATTTTCTAAAACCCAAAATCTTAAGTGTTTGGCTTAGCGCGACTAGCGATAATTTTCTTGCATTCCTAATCGCCTACATATTGTTCTCTGTGGGATTCGACCCCGACTCATAGTTGGGTAAATATATTGCATACGACCGTGTCTATTGCTTTTTAGCGGTGGAAATGGACGTTATCAAAAATGGCGCCGTTGCCGGGGAACAATTTGGCGTAATTTAGGTTGTTTGAGAAGTAAGCGAAAGTGCTTTGGTCCAAACTTGTGAATATTTGTGTAATTATTTTTCTTACCTTGGGTCTATTTTTAGTGTTTGTTTCTTGTTTATTTTCTTAATTTTTAAAAATGGCATCATATAACGAAAATTGGTCGGATAGTAGTCGTTCATATTTTGATGATCCTTGTCCTTATTGTGGAGGACCACACTCATGGCAAAATTGTTTAAATTCTCCCGGGGGTGGATTGTGCGCACAATTCCAAACCCATGAGTGGAGTATTTGTGATAAGTGTGGTTTCCAAAATGGTCATTGGGATGATTGTGCTTACTTTTTATTCCCTTCCCCAAGCCCCTACTATGATGGTTCTATTTGTTTTGATGAGAATTATAGGGTTATGGAGGTGAAAGAATTTGAGCATGGTCAAAATGGAGAATTCAAGCTCATGTTGGAGTGTTTACTTGAAGAAGGAAACAAGGAAGAAAATGCCTTGGAACATCTTTTGGAGACTAGTCTCCAAAATGGTTTAGCACTAGAAAGGTTACACTCACAAATGAATGAAATGATCAAAGCCTCGGAAGTAAATGAAAACCAAGAATCCTACTTGGATGTTGAAAATGAAAATCCTTCCTTGGCAATTGATCAAAACCAAGAAGAATTCTCTAATGCCCAAAATGAGAGAAAATTGCTCATGTTGGAGGTCATTCTTGAAAATGAGGAGAAGCGCAACTTTGCACTCGAGGACTTGAAACAATGCATAAATTACAATGGTGAACACATCCGCACTTTGGAGGATCAAGTGAAAATTTTGGTTGAGGCTAACTATGCCCAACAAATTTCGTGTGTGGATGAAAGCCAAGAAGAGTCCAATTCCGAGGAAGAGAGTGAGCTTTACTTTGAGGAGTCAAGAATTGAACATCCGCCAACCAACTCAATGAGTGTTGTTGATGCCGACAAAAACATAAAATTGGAGTCAACCGGTGTAATTGCTAATGTGGTTGTTGTTGACTCTAATCCGGGGGAAAAAGAGAATGTCAACATAGAAGAATTGCAAAGTGTGGGCTTAAAGTCACATTCCAAACATTTTTCAACCTTGGAATTGTGTGGTGACACGGGAGTTGAACCACATGAATCAATGAAGGAATGCGAGGAGGAACAACTTCGGCCATACATTATACAGTTTGAGGAGGCAAGAAATCAAAACGACATTCCTCACTTGAAAGCCAAGAAGTGCAAAATGAAAATTTTAAGCATTGGCTCGAACATCCAATTACCACCCCCCATTGCTCGCGGTCATAAGCTTGATTCCAAGCTAGGGGCCCAATTCATATCATCCAAGTGGCGAGAAAAGTGGTAATGTTGTTTGTGTCGTGCCACGACATTAAATGCGGCGCTTGGTGGGAGGAAAAACATCGTTTTACAAAGTTTTCGTCATTTTTGAAAATTGTTTTTTTAGAATAGCTTAGAATATTATGTTGAACTAATCTGCCAAGTTTGAGAATTTTTGGAGTTGATTTGAGCAGGTCGAGGTATCCGGACAGTCACAAACCAGTAGCTGAAGAAAATTGGCACCAAAACTCTGCTAGAACCGCCTCTGCGATAAAATAGTCGCACCTGCGGTCTCGCAGAAGCATCAGAGGAATCGCAGAAGCGACCTTTTCGCACATGCGGCACATTATGCGCTTCCGCGACATCGCAGAAGCGGTTTTAAAACCGCAGAAGCGGCTTGTTTCGCAGAAGCGACCACTTTATCACTTCAGCGTTTCCGCAGGGGCGTTAAAATTTTCGCAGAAGCGAAAATCGTCCAGTTTTTAATTTCAAAACAGAGGGAGTTAAGTCTTTTGGTTAACCCTTTTCTCTTCACATAAAAACTGTCTCCCCTACCCTAAATCCCCAAAAATTCCGAATTTTCTTAGAAATTTGTCAAAAGCATCTCGTGTAGTCTCCTTCTCTTCTGCAAACATCAGGTAATCTCTTCCCATTCCTTGTGATTTCCATATCTAACAATGTTTGTAGGTAATATATCTTGAATTTTCTTTTCCTTCTTTTGGTTTTAAATTCTAGATTGTTTTAGGAAGTGAGGAATTGGTTGAGTGTAGATAATGTGTGCTGTTAATTGTGAACAAATTTTGGGAAGTCTATTACCACAATCGTTGTTCAAAGAGAGGTCAAATTAAAGTGCCCGCAAGATGTTTGTCACATTGTTTCAATGAAGTATTGTAGCTTTACATCACAAATGGGATGTAATTGAATCATAAATCCTTTTACTGCACTAATTCAAGCCAAAAATTTGTTTAAACATTGAAAAATTAGTAAAAATTTTTGATGAAAGTGCTGGGAATGAAGAATATGTCGAACACCGTAGAAGCGAAAATGTTTTTCGCAGAAGCGAATCCGCTTCTGCGGAGGAAGCCACGCAGAAGCGATTCCACTCGCAGAAGCGAGCTCATCTTCGCAGAAACGTAGCCGCTTCTGCGGCTCTTGGTTCGCAGAAGCGTAGACAACCGCAGAAGCGAAGAATTTTTCGCAGAAACGGATCCGCTTCTGCGGCTCTTTGTTCGCAGAAGCGGAAACTGGAATTTTTCGCAAATTCCAGTAGCTTTGTAACTGCTCCTTTCCGGGCCCGTTCAATCCAAACTTTTGGCTAAATTGCAGTGTTTTGAAGTTCTTAATCTGATTCAATTGCCCAATTGACGTTGTGTTGAATTTTTGTAGGTGATTTATTTGAAAATGGACGCAATCACAAGCGGACAACGGAGAGAAATTGAAGAAGAAATCAATGAACCTTATGATGATACTCGCTTCATGTCCGCTGAGTGTGAGCGGAGATATTTGGATGACCTCGTCCACAAAAAGATTATCCTTGAAAAAGGAATTCATGAAGAGAAGTTGGTAGAAAAGCTTCCGGATTTCCACGCTCGACTTGAATCATCGGGATGGTCCTGCTTTATCCCCACTCCTTGCCAAGCCAATGAGGAGTGGGTCCGTGAATTCTATGCTAACCTCAGGCGGGTAAATTTTGATAGCCCACAGATAGTCATCCGAGGAAAGTTAGTGAGATTTGGCATTGAACAAATTAATGATACTCTTGGAATTCCCAACTTTCCGGTGGACCACGTACGAGAAAAGGATACTTGTGAAAATGGAGCATGGCTTGTCTCCAAGCTCTTTCCACCACAGCTCAGAGAAAAATGGGGAACCCGAAGAAAAGGGTTCAAATCCACCGACTTCACAGCCGAGGCTAAAATGTGGCTATACATCCTCAACAACAGAGTTTCTCCTTGTGGCAACATGACTGATGTTTCCTACACCCGGGCATTGATCATAGCATGCATTCTAGATGGCACACCGGTGAATGTAGGATACTACATTCTACAGGAGATGAGGCAGTACTTGAGAGAGTACTCAAGCAACAAGGATGCAGGTCTACTATTTCCTTCTCTCATCACATTGCTATGCACCAGGGCAGAGGTTGATGTCCGTAGCACCGATCGGTGGCTACCAGCGGACAAACCTTTTCATCCATTGAGAGTGACGGGAGAGGGGAGTGCGGTTAAAAGTAAGAAGAGGAAAATCACTTTCACAGCCACCGGTTCAGAGTCCTCTTCACAGACAGCTGCTCAGGGACCATTTATGATTCTTAACTCCGAGCTTCAGACCATTAAGGAGTTAGTATCATAGCTTCCTAGTGGGCCATCCTCCTCACAGCCTGAGCCATCTTACTTCTCCAGGGACAACATGCAGAGTTACTTGGATGCCCAGACACTCCAAAATGATAACATGAAGAAGATGGCAGCTTCAGTGACTAAACTGGAGGGAGCCTACAGTACTCTGGCTAAGGCCCATGCTACCCTTCAGTCTGACTTTGAGGAAGAGAAGAAAAAGAACAAGAAGAAAGGCAAGCTGATGATCAAGATGTGGAGGGGCATCAAGGCAATCTTCAAATGGGGAAACCCAGATAAGAAGATCCCTGTAGCGACCAAGGATGACAACGAGGAGTACTCTTTCATGACACAGTCTGCTGATGATGATGATGATGAGGATGATGATGATGATGAGGAGACCGATGATGATGGAGCTACAAGCTCAGCGCAGCAGTGATCCGCCTTCCTCCCACAGTCTGCTAGTCTGACGCAGACCTCAGGGAGACCCTCAAACTTTTTATGATTTACATTTGATATTGTGCAGTGAGGACACTGCAATATTCTAGTTGGGGGTGGCTTGTGTAGCTTGTGACTATGCTTTGTAGTTTTTGAATTTGATGTTCTATACTTGGTTTGACTAGTTATATTCGTGTTAGTATTGTGCTTTTCTTATTTATACTTCTTCTTATTAGCCTATATTATTTTTCTTTTTAGTATTATGTAGAGTAGTTTCTTTCCTTTTATTACTCCTTGGGTTTTCTTCATGCTACGGTTCTTTCCCAAGGAACAATTTAGTGAACCGGGTGACTTTTCCCGATGAGAGATAGTGTGACAACCTTCTTAAGGGAATTAGTCTTATTTTGTTAGGATGAGGCTTTTGGATTATTTGATACTAATAAAATTAGCCTCTTGTATGTAAATTATGAATTAAGAATACCCCTCCAAAAATTGTTATTAAAGTGTTAAAAACAAGTAAGTTGCATGGTGTAAAACAATTTTGGTGATAAATTTTTGGCTCTTTTAGTGACTTCTAGCTCACTAGTTTTATAGAATTGATCCGTCTTCATTAATTCATGTGCCATGTGTGTTAGCGAGTGTTGAAATAAATCTTGTGTTTACTTCCATCATCTAGAACTTGCCCGGTTAGTTTTTCAATGCTAATGATAGTACATTTGGTTGGAGGAATGATCTTAGGCATTCTTTGTTTTAATTTTAAAATCTCTTTAGCCTTTCAAGCCTACCGTTGCATAAATAATGTCACTAGTACCCATTTTGAGCCTTTAAACCTTTCTTTGGCCAACTCATTACAAACCTTTCCCTTTTTGTATAATAATTCACTCTCTTGAACCCGTCCCTCTTTGAACACTAAGAATGAGGCTAAAAGCCTAAGTTGGGGGTGGTGTCAAAATGGAAATTGGTAAGGTTGTGCATTGAGTATCCACATGCCTCAAAGTATTTGTATTGAAATATTCAAGTTCCATAGTAAAAAAAAAAAGAAAAAAAAAGAAAAAAAAATGTAAATATGTACATTATGGAGCCTTGAATAAAATTTGGGAGAGGTATGTAAAGTGGTTCTATATTGGGAACTAGATGCCAATGAGGCTATATGAGTTAAAGAGAGTCAATATACAAAAGAATGAAACTTGTGAGTAGTGTTCAAGGAGGATGAAGTCACTTGTACCCAAATGCTTATCCAACCTCCCCTAAACCTACATTACAAGCTTAAAAAGTCCTTATGGGACCTCCAACTAAGCGTTCTTGAATAAGCATTGAATTAAAATAAGGGCAAGCTTATGGTATGAGGTGTCGTAACACTTGAAGTTTCTTTGTGAGAGCGAGTGTTTTCGAAAACTTTGTCCCTTGTGTTTGTTGTAAATATAATGTTCTTTGTTGGGACTTTCTTTCTTGTGAGGGCGCATGAATTAGAAAAGACCGGTGAAATTGAGTAAAGTGAGCAATCATAGTGAACTAGTGTCTTTGAGTCACTTATTGAGGCTTATTTTTGTCACTTGATTGTTTTAGAACTCCCTTGCACATTGTTGAAGTTGATTTTCCTTAGGAGGGAGTTATTCGAGAAAAGATATACATACTTGAGCCTAATTGTTAGTATCAACCAAATCCATAAGTATGGTGTTTGAATGAGATAGGTTGGGGATGTGGTGATATGTTCATAATCGCAATGGCAATTGTTTTTTAAATGATGAAGCCTCATTAAAGTTGTGGTTTTGATTTGCTTGAGGACAAGCAAAAGCTTAAGTTGGGGGTGTTGATGAGTGGCAATTTTACCACTCATTGTAGCCTCTTTTGCTTAGCTTTTTATACCTCTTTAATATGAAATGAGGTTGCTTTTGGTGGTTATTGCTAGATTTTCAGGTAAATGATGCTAGTAGGTGATTTGGGCTGAAGTGACAAGGAATTGAGCTAAGATGAGAAGAAACATTGCAAAACTGTCAGGCATTTCGCTTCTGCGGATTTTGATCGCAGAAGCGATCTCGCCTCTGCGAGACTTTGTCGCTTTTGCGAATTGTCGAGAGCCAGCCAGGTTCGCTCCTGCGGAGATGAAGACGCAGAAGCGGTCACGCTTCTGCGATGTGAGGATCGCGCCTGCGGAGGAAGTTCGCTTTTGCGGAATCATACGCGCTTCAGCGAGGTCGCTTCAGCGGTCAGATGTCCGCTTCTGCGATGACTTGGCAGGAGGCCCAGTTGTCGCTTATGCGGGTAAATTCCGCTTAAGCGGAGCCGCACCTGCGAGGTATTTTCCGCAGGTGCGAAAGTGGAGCATCAGACCTGGGCAGAATGGGTATTTCACACGTTTTGACCCAAAATCAATTATATACTCGTCCAAACAGACATTGTAGAGATATCTCGGAATCCATCATCAATCTTTGGCATCTTGGACATATTTGTGGCTTAGAGAGAACAAGTTTGAAGGCTAGGGTTTTGCAAATACACTTGGGTCTTGAAGATTAAAGCTTGTGGTTAAGGATTTCTTACCCATTTATGTTTATTTCTTCATGTCCTTGCTTTCTATTGTATATTTAAGTGTGTAGTATTTTTTCCAACACTTGAATCTTGTTTATGGGAATATTCATATTTAAAGTGTGGATTAAATACCTTGTTGTGCTTATGTATTGAATGATTTTTATATATTTATGAATTGAGTTATTGTTGCTTTAATTATTCTTGTTCTTCAATGTTTCCAAAGAGATTAGCTAACTCTAGGACTCGCCCATTTACTTTGAATTAATTTTGGAAAAGATAATTCGAAGTTGGGAAAGATTAATTAACAAGAACTTGAGGCGTTAACCTTCACTTTATAGATTCAACCTAGGGATAGGATTGACTACTTGTAGCCTATCGGGTGCGCTTAATCTTCTAATTGAGATTAGGGATAATTCAATTAGGAAGTCTTGTTAGTCTTCGGAAGAAGCTAATTAAGAATTATTATCCGTGGCTAATTAACATAAACTCACTCATATTTGTAAAATCATGAAATACATTGGATCGTTACTTGAGTGTAATTCCCGATGCATTCATACTTGTAGCCATTGATCATTTTATTCGCTTTCTAGGTTAGTTTACATTTCCGCATTTAGATATAAACATTTTCTAAAACCCAAAATCTTAAGTGTTTGGCTTAGCGCGACTAGCGATAATTTTCTTGCATTCCTAATCGCCTACATATTGTTCTCTGTGGGATTCGACCCCGACTCATACTTGGGTAAATATATTGCATACGACCGTGTCTATTGCTTTTTAGCGGTGGAAATGGACGTTATCAAGGGGAACTGCCCCAGCGGGCCTACGCCTCTCG
The DNA here is from genome assembly GCA_032618575.1 of Nicotiana noctiflora. NCBI lineage: Eukaryota > Viridiplantae > Streptophyta > Magnoliopsida > Solanales > Solanaceae > Nicotiana > Nicotiana noctiflora. The sequence continues at coordinate 198,424 of JASVEL010005530.1, forward strand.
AAATCCTCCCACCACTGAAATGCTGCACCTGTGAACTGAAAAGTGGTGAATGAAACACCGCCGGACTCTAGAATACCCGCGGTGCGAAGCATGCGCTGACATCTGTCAAGAAAACCCTGGGCGTCCTCGCCCTCAGCACCACTGAATGTCGGAGGCTGTAGCCTCTCAAATCTCTCCAAACGACGCTGCTCATCGTCGGGCATAGCCGGAACCATATAAGAAGGAGCTGGTGCAAAGGGCGCAACTGGCTGGACTGGCTCGGGTTTGTGATCCACGGGGGTCTGATTCCCTCCCCCTGCCTGTGAAGAAGATACTGCAGCGGTAGCTGCAACTACTTGAGCCAAGCCTGTGCATACTGATAAGATCTGGGCCAAGGTCTCCTGAAGACCCGGTATCACAATGGGCACTGCCGGTGCCTGAACCTGAGTTGCCGGAGCGTCTGCCGCTGGAATCTGGTCCTGAGTCTGGGCCACTGGTGCAGGAATCTGACCCTTAGTCTGGTCAGTTGGGGGGTCAGCAGGCGCTGGTACTACTGCCCTACCTCTACCATGACCACGGCCTCTGGGTGCCAATGGTGGTCATCCGCCACGTCCGCTAGAACGTGTTCTCGCCATCTGCGAGAGAATCGAATATGGAAAAATTTAATTTCATGATAATAAAAAACACGATATGAATCCAAGAAAATGAGGTTTTTCCTAAAGTTTCTGTAACCCTCCGAGGATAGATACGGACGTCTACGTACCGATCCGCGAAAGCCTACTAAACCGTCTTATGACTCGCGAGTCCTAATAACCTAGAGCTCTGATACCAACTTGTCAAGACCCAAATCCGGTCGTGATGGCGCCCAACAATCAAGCTAGGCTAGTTAGACCAACAATTACTGATTTCATCTAATACGAGTCCCAAATGGACAACCCAAGAAGAATATATGAGTTTAAGAACTCCAATAATAATAATAATGAACGAAATACCTGACACTCCCAAAGATCCGGAGTCACAAGTCTAGAGCCTCTAACAAAACCCAACAGGAATAGAGAGTACCGTATAGAAATACTCAAGTCTGAATACAAAATACAAATAACAACTGGAAAGGAGAGGAGAAGCTAGGTTCTGCGAACGTAGGCAGCTACCTCAGCAACTCGATATGACACTGCAAACGCTGGAATTGCCTGTCTACTGCTCCTGAGTACCTGAGTCTGCACACAAAAGGTGCAGGGAGTAGGGGTGAGTACTAAGTACTCAGTGGGTAATAAATATATACAAGTAGCTGAAAATAAGAAATCCATAGAATACCACATAATGAAGTTATACTACAGTTCGAATCTCCTACGAACTAGCATCAACAATACAATACAGCTACCACAGAGTAATTCAACAAATAAAGATGCAATGCAATGCACATAACAACTACGGCATGTAGCCCGATCCAATTTAACGTCGACGGCGCTCACTAGGGGTATGTACAGACTCCGGAGGGGCTCCTACAACCCAAGCGCAATACTGCTGCGGCGTGCAGCCCGATCCTCATATCAACCACTGCGGCGTGCAGCTCGATCCCATGCTCAGTCCATAATAAGCAATTAAGTCACAAAACAGTTCATTTTTTTTAATTCCAGTTCATAATTTTTGAAAAATAGTTTAAGTTTATTAAATTTTTGCAAAAGCGGGTGACTTAGCATTTCAAAAGTGTGAATTCAATTTCCAGGACTGAGATTAGTGATTTAAGCAAATATAGCTATCACATAATTATTGTCCTCTAAGGACACTACAGGTCGGCACAAGGCCCCAAACAAGGCTTACATCCCACAAATATATCAAATACAGTGTATTTCCAACGCTAACAACATATTATTCACATCCGGGATGGACCAAGTCTCAATCCCTAGTAACAATCAATCCCGTACCTGCCACGGTGTGCGATCCACGCCCTACTAGCGTCACAATGTGCTAAGTCGGGGTTTCGAACCCTCAGGCTACCATATACACAAACTACTCACCTCTAGCCGGTCGTAGACTCGTCCGCAATGCCTTTTCCTTTGAATTTAGCTCCCTCGTGCGCAGAATCTAGTCAAACCACAATAATTATATCAAATACGGGTCAAAGAATCATAACCCATTTCAATTTACATGAAATTCGCATAAATACACTAAGTTGGTAAAACCCGACCCCGGGCCCACTGCTCGGAAAATTCCGAAATTAGTACCAATGCGACCCTCATCTCGCCACGAGTCCGTGCTTATAAAATTTATTAAAATCCGAGTTCAAATGGCCTCCCAAAACTCAAAATCCCGTTTTCAATATCTAGGCCACATTTCTTTAAGATTTCAACCCAATTTCATGAAGATTGATGTTAATTCTACCATAAAATGATGTTTTTGAGTCAAGAATCTTACCTCCGATGAATACCCGATGATTTCTCAGTGATCTCCTCGAGTTATCTTCTCTCTAGGGCTCAAAATTGTGTTTTGGGGGTGTAAACCCGTAAGCCCTCTGTTATGTGATATAAATTCACTGCCAGAACATTTTGTTCTACGCGTTCGCGTGAGCTCCCACGCGTTCGCGATGAACAACTCCCTTTTACTCTACGCGAACGCGACGACTCCCATGCGTTCGCGATACTCGACCCAGACTTACCCTACGCGAACGCGAACTCCTCCACGCATTCGCGATGAACAAGATTCCCAGTCGCCCAAAATCCTTCTACGCGTTCGCGACTCCCAGTCACGCGAACGTGATGGTTCACTCCAACTGACCTACGCTTACGCGACACCAGGAACGCGATCGCGAAGCACAAGGCTCCTGGCCTACGCGAACGCGACGCACCTGATCGCGAACGCGATGCATGATCCGGCTGGCCTTCGCGAACGCGGCCCATGCCATGCGAACGCGAAGGCTTAAATGCCTGGACAGAACCTGCAGTTTTTCTGCAGATTTTTGCCAAGTCCAAATGCCCGGTTGATGGTCCGAAACCATCCCGAGGCCCCCGGGACCCCAACGAAAACCACCAACATACTCCAAAACATGATACGGACTTGTTCCAATCATAACAACACCATACTAAACATCAAAATCACCATTTACTCACGAATTCAAGCCTAAGTTTCTTTAAAACTTTCAAAACTAACATTCAATCCAAAACCCGATCAAACGATGTCCGAATGACCTGAAAATTTGCAGACATATCCAAAATCACATAACGAAGCTATAGAAATTGTTGGAATTCCATTTCGACCCCCGGATCAAAATATCACCTACCATCCGATTTTCGCCAAAATTCAACCTTCGCCACTTCAAGCCTAAAACTACCCCGGACCTCCGAATTCAATTCCGATTGTCCTCCTAAGTCATAAATGATCCCCCGAAACTAGTCGAATCATCGGAATCCGGTTCCGAGCACTCTAACTCAATAGTCAACTCTTGGTTGACTTCCCCTATTCAAGCTTCCTTCAAACATGCTATTTGCTTCATTTTCAACCCGAATCACTCCTAATTCACCATATATATTCTAATACTGATTTAAAAGCATAAGATATGTAAATGAAAGGTAACGGGGTGGTAATTCCCGTAATGACGGGCCGGGTCGTTACAGTTATACCCTTAGTTTTTATTTCGAATTACCCGACCTACATAGGTCTGGCAGAACTAGGGTTGAGAAATATTTAACTAGTAACCACTATTTATAGATGTTTTAATACTTAGCCAATTCTAGACCCCAAACCCCTTTCATATTTAGCTAACATTTATCAGACCCAATCCATTATTTAAAACATAACCTCTTATTAAAAATATGGCAACTAATTAACAAACAGAGATAGTTTTTTAGGAATAGCCACTTAATACAGCTAAGTAATCAGTATGACCACTCAATAACAGAGATAGCCACTTAACGACCATACTTTATCTTTCAGAAATAGCCACATACTTAACTTTCAGAAATAACCCAAGAACCTTTGCACTCATAACCCAAATCACAAAATCATCCAAAGATTCAGAATGGACTCACAAATGAATCAAGTTAGAAATATAGCCAGTTTATGTTATTTTGCACATATAGCCTTAATCGCAAATTAATTCTCAATCAATCAGAACTCAGAGGAAAAGTTTGATAATGATTGAATCCCAACTAATCAAAACTCAATTTTAGGTAGAGCATGATGAACAAACACATAAACAAATTTATTTACTCATGATTCATGCGTGATAAACACTAAGAACACGTTAGCAGACTTAGGCATGTGCAAGATTCACACAAACAGAGATAGATTATTGTTCGTCAAACATACAGGAGAGACAAGTTCATAAGAATATCATAGGCATGCCAAGAAAACATTTTCAGAATCAGCAAACAAGAAAAATAAAAACAGAGATAGTAAACCTAGCTTTTAGGGATTTTTTTCCTTTTCTTTTTCTTTCTTTCGTTCTTTTTTCTTTTCTTCTTTATTTCTTCTTTCCTTTTTTAGATCTCCAAAAACTTTGAAGACGTTTAGTCTTTTGATTGTTGGACTTCTTCGATGAAGCTTTTGATTTGAGTTTTGGTGTGTGTGGGGTGGTCTGGGGGTTTGGTATAGTGGTTTTAGGGTAAGGTTGTTTTTGAATTCTCGCCGGAGTAGCGTTCCAGCGAGTCTTTTTCTTATATTCGATATGTTCCAGGGTTATTCGAGACTAGACGCCTAGATGGGGTGATAGATCATCTCAAGGTTGTCTTAGGGTATTAGTTTCAAAGGCTGTTTCATAGTTGGTGAGGTCGCCGGCTAGGGTTCCGGCGACCGGGGTTTCAAGAAGAAGGGGGGTCTTTAGTTTGGTGGGTTTTTATGGTGGTTGTAGGATTTGTGGGTAAAGGGTGAAATGTTAATGGCTCGCCTGAGCTGGAGAAGGTGGTTGTGATAGGTTGGCTGGCCAGTATCCATAGGAGACCAAGGAAGAAGAAGAAGGGTCTCTGGGAGGCGGCTAGGGTTATACAGGTTGTATATGGGTGTGTGTGTGTAATGATTTTGAACGGGAGATGAGAGTATTTATACCCATCACGTCTCGTGGAATCCTGGCCCTTGGATTAACCGAGATCAACGGCTAGGATCATTTTCCTCAAAACGGTAACGTTTAGTTAAATGAAAGACTTCTTCAGGTCCGTTGGATATTGAGTTTGGACGGCTGTGATTATTTCACTTATACTACGTCGTTTGGCTTTTAACGAGACATCGCCTTGTCTTTTTCATCAATTGCTTTGAATGGCCAGGATTAATCTCTTTCACGACGTCGTTTAATTTTTAATGGAACCGCCTCATCTGGTCTGTTAGATTCAATTCATCAACGGTTGATATTTATTTTGGCTCATACGGCGTCGTTTGGCCACGAGCCTGGGCAAACCAGGCTTATTCTTTAGGCCTGCTATGTTTGGGCTTAATATATGTATATGTATTTCTTTGTGTAGTCCAAATATTATATTATATTTTGTATTTTTTAGCTTGTATTTTAATTATTTCTTGTATTTTGTTTTGTATTTTATTTTTATATTTATTTTCAATTGTTATATTTCCTTTACTTTTTATTTTTTTTCCTGATTTTCCTTAATTTTCTGACATTTTTGCCATTTTTCTATTTTCCGGTATTTTTGTATTTTATTGATTTTTCTGAATTTTCATATTTTTTGTGATATTTCTAATTGATTACTTTTGTAATATTAATTTCAACTTTATTTTTAAAGTAAACCCACAAGTATTTCAATTAAATCATGCAATTGCACACCAAAAACTATTTTTGTATTATTATTATATTTATATTGGAATTTAATTGCTTAGGGCAAAAATCATGTGCTCACACTCACAGCTGCAAAGATAAATTGAGCGGATACAAATGATTTTTGCCCATTTGAATACTCCACGGGAAGCACTTTTGAAAGATTTGACCAACCTTGCTTTCGAGGTTGCCTGCATATCCTTGACTATAAAGGAATCAGGTCAGTGTAGTTCAAAAGTGAGTGAGATGATAGAGTATGTCGAGGTGAAGAGCCGGTCGAGGTGTCATTCCGCCGAGGTTCCGTTTCGCGGTCTTGTTATTACATCAAAAAATCAAAACATGAAAAAGACTAGCTAAGCCTATCACCTATGGGTTACAAGATTCCTATCTATAATTCTTCTGAAGCTTGATCTTGAGTCTTGAATGGTTCTTCATGCAGTCTTCTGATCTGAACCTTGACGCTAGCTAGTTGTAGGTGCTAATTCATTCTTCCTCCGCTTTTCGGACCAAACCCGAACACCACACCATGCTTGTGGCTCTAATCATGTCTTAAGCAATTCAAATCTTTCTCTACTTCACCATTTAACTTCTTGCCCTTCTCCTCTTTTCTTTGTTATTTTGGATTGTGACAACCTTCCGTTGGTCGTCTCAGAGTGTTGACTCGTGTTCTTTCTGCAAGCTTCTTATGTTGCTAACTTGAATTGCATTTTGAAGTGTTTTGCCCTTTCTCTGAGTGATGCTTGACTGCTAAGACTTGAAACATATGCCTTTGTTCTCCAGGCGGGCTCCTGATTGCTAAAACTTGAAATAAATGCCTCTGTTCTTCAAGCGGGCTCCTGATTGCTAAAATTTGAAATAAATGCCCATGTTCTCCAGATGGGCTCGTGATTGCTAAAACTTGAAATAAATGCCTCTGTTCTCCAGGCGAGCTCCTAATTACCAAAACTTGAAATAAACGCTTTTGTTCTCGAGGCGGGCTCCTGATTGCCAAAACTTGAAATAAATGCCTCTATTCTCCAGGCGGGCTCCTGATTGCTAAAACTTGAGATAAATGCCTATGTTCTCTAGACGTACTCGTGATTGCTAAAACTTTAAATAAATGCCTTTATTCTCCAGGCGAGCTCCTGATTGTTAAAACTTGAAATAAATGCCTTTGTTCTCTAGGCGGGCTCCTGATTGCTAAAAATTAAAATTAATGCCTCTATTCTCCAGGAGGGCTCCTGATTGCTAAAACTTGAAATAACTACCTCTGTTCTACAGGCAGGCTCATGATTGCCAAAACATGAAATAAATGCCTATGCTCTCCACGCGGGCGCCTAATTCCCAAAACTTCAAATAAATGTGTAACGACCCGGTCGAGCATTTTTGGAATTTACGCCCCGATCCCCCATTAACTTCTTTTGCTAAGTTCATTTCTGCTATATTGGTTTGTCGGGACATTCACTATTAGGATTCAGAGTGTTTGGGACACTTAATTCCTAAATGAGAGCTTAAGAGTTAAAAATGGTATGTATTCGGAGCAGTGTGAAAACAACCTTAAAATGGAAATCGGATGGTTCTGTTAGCTCCGTTAGGTGATTTCGGGGGTGGGAGCGTGTTCGGAATGTAAATTGGAGGTCCATAGCTCATTTAGGCTTGAAATGCCAAAGTTTGAATTTTTGGAAGTACCAGTGCGATAGCGAATTTTTGCTCTGAGTGTTGGTTTGGAATTCCATAAGTTGTTGTAGCTTCGTCGTGTCATTTTGGATGTGCTTGAAAAATTTCACATCATTTGGGCAAGGTTTGCATAGGATTTGGACGAAAGTGTGTTTGGTGAGAATTTAAAGTTCATATGCATGAGTCTTGGCTTAAATCGTGTTTCCGACATTGTTTTGGGTGATTTATGGATTGGTACAAGTTTGAATAATGTTATGGGATATGTCTGTAGGTTTGGCTGAGGTTTTAGGGGCCTCGGTTGTGTTTCAGATGCTCAACAGAGCAACTTGAAGTTAGAAATCATTGCAGAAAAATTGCAGGTCAGTTGTCCTTCTACGCGTTCGCGTAGAAGGTATCACGTTTGCGTAGCTTTATCTTCCATTCTCATCGTGTTCCCGTTCGCGCCCACATATACACATTCGCATAGTGTATTTCTGGAAGACATCAACTTTCTTCATCGCGTTCGCGATTGCCTTCCCGTGATCGTGTGGCATCACCTGTTCATTAATCGCGTTTGCATCATGGATGTCACGTTCACATAGGTCATCGAACTCAGGCCTTTGCCTTCGCATACCTCTATTCGCGATTGCGATCGCGAAGGAAAATTTTGGCCTCTTATTAATTTCTTCTTCGCGAACGCATGAGGACTTTCACGTTCGCGATGCTTTAAATGCCTAGTAGATAGATTAAAATCACAATTGCGAGGGTTCACCATTTTATAATATTTTGACTTCTAGAGCTCGATTGTTGGTGATTTTTGAAGAGATTTTCACCTGAGCAACTTGGGTAAGTAATTCCCACTCGATTTAGACCATATTCCATGAATCTCTTCTTAATTTCACCCTTTAATTTCGGGTTTTTGAATGGGAAGTGGGTAAAACTTCTTAGACCTAATTGGGAGGATTTGAGGGGGCATTTGGCCTCCGATTTGGGAGATATTTATTTGGTTGGACTCGTGAGAGTACGGGGTTCTAAAAATGTAAAAAAATATTTGATTCCGAAATGATGGCTGGGGGGCATTTTGGTCATTTTACCTATTATTGCGCCCTAGGTTTAATTTTAAGATCAGTTGTTTGCAATATTATTTACGATTTGTAATTGAATTGAATTGAATTGATTTGGGCCATTTGGAGTCGTATACTCGTGGCAAGGGCATTGTTCCCTAGTTGATTTTGTATCGGTTTGAGGTAAGTGGCTTGTCTAACCTTGTGTGGGGGACCTCTCTCCTTAAGACTTCTTATGTGTTGATTTAAATGCCTTGTACGCAAGGTGACGAGCGTGTACTTGTGATAATTGTTGAAAAATCCACTTTACTTGAATTGCTTAAACTGTGTTTTTCTCCGTTATTTGACTAATTTCAATGCAAGATTTAATCTGTGTTAGTTAGAAAAGTATGACGAGATATAATTAACTACTTAATTGCCTTAATTGAAATTACGTGAAGCATGTTAGGCCAGAATTTAACTGTTACTATTTGTGTACTTCATTCTCTGAATATTTCTCTGATTTGGTTGCGCTTTTACATTGGGACTACGGGTTCAATTTTCGAGATATCCTTTGCTATAGATATGATGAACTATGGGTTCAATTCCCGGGAGATCCTTTGCTATTGATATGATGGACTACGGGCTCAATTCTCGGGAGATCCTTTGATGTTCATATGATGGACTATGGGTTAAATGCCCGGGAGATCCTAGATATTGAAATGTGATGGACTACGGGTTCAATTCCCAGTAGATCCACCGGACAGTTGAGGGATGCTTGGTTGTGTTAATTTTCTTACTTACTTTAATTGTCATTTACTTATAGATTCTATCTTGTTTCTATCGTTATTTCAAATTATTCCATTATTTGCAGTGTTCATTATTGTTCTTATGTTTATTCTCAGTAGAGTCCTAACCTTCCTCGTCACTACTCAACCGATGTTAGACTTGGTACTTACTAAGTACCGTTGTGGTATACACATGCCTCTTCTGCGTATGTTTTTCATGTGTAGATCCAGGTACTTCTGGTCGGGCATACTATCAGTGATCCAGGTGCTATATTAGGAGACTTGAGGTATATTCCGCCGCGTCCGCAGACCGAAGAGTCTCTTTCTAGTCTATCTTGTAGTTAGCATCTCCATTTCATGTATTCAGATGTGTAGACATTTTCGGATGATAGAGTCGTATCTTATGTTTCTCTTAGCTTGTGTTGCCCATGGGTTTCTGGGTCTTTGGGAGAGGTTTAGAATACTAAGTGTTAAGTGTATGTGCCAGGTGGGAATTATATACATTATTTATGATATTCAGTTTTGATTGTAAATTCTACAAAATTGTTATTACTTTTGCAATGTGTTAGGCTTACCTGGTCGCGAAGATTGGGTGCCGTTATGACGTGTTCACAATTGGTGAACTAGGGTCGTGACAAGTTGGTATCGGAGCTTTAGGTTCATAGGAGTCACGGGACACAAGTCAGTTTATTAGAGTCTCACTGATCGGTGCAGAGATATCTGTATTTATATACGAGGGGCTATGTAACTGTTTAGGAAAATCTTCATTTCTTTTGAATTCCTTGTTGTGCGGTATTTTGACACCAATTCTAAACTTCTATCTTCTATTCCCTCACAAATGGTGAGGACACATGCTACACGAGAGGACCAGGCTCCCGCGCCCCTGCTGCCGCTGTCAGAGGCCGGGGTAGAGGTCGAGGACGTGCTCGAGGTGCATCCACAGCACCCGCGCACGCTACTGCTGAGGTTCCACCTGTACATCAGGTTAGAGAACATGCACCCGATACACCTACTACAGCTATTACTACTTTAGTGCTCCAAGAGACCCTAGCTCAGTTCATGAGAATGTACACTACTTTGGCTCAGGCGGGGTTGCTTCCCCTCGCTGCAGCTACATCTCAAGGGGCCCAGACTCCCGCAGCCCACACTCCTGAGCACAGAGTGCCGATAGAGCAGGTTACAGAGGTTATTCCTGTACCGCCTGCAGGACCAGTACAACCTAGGGATGGGTCAGCTGCCTCAGAGGATGAGCAACGCAAGCTAGAGAGGTTCAAGAAATATGATACCCTAGTGTTCAGTGGCCTAGCTTCAGATGACGCCTTGGGATTTTTGGAGGAGTGTCATCGCATTCTCTGTACTATGAGAATATTGGAGTCCAGTGGGGTTTCTTTCACTGCCTTTCAGCTTCGAGGAGCCACATATGATTGGTGGCATACATATGAGTTGGATAGTCCAGTCGAGTCTGCCTTACTACTTGGGCACAGTTCTCGGACATATTTATGAGGGAGTTTGTTCCCCAGAGCCTCAGGTATTCATGGTGCGTAGAGTTTGAGCGTTGTCACTAGGGTGCTATGACAGTATCAGAGTACGCCATTCGTTACACCCGGTTGGCCAGACATGCACCAGCGTTGGTTGCCACAGTTCGGGAGAGAGTGCGAAGGTTTATTGAGGGTCTTATTCTGCCCATCTGGTCCAGCATGGCTCGAGAGCTAGATATGGATATACCTTATCATCAGGTAGTGAGCATTGCCAGACGGATTTAGGGTATGCTTGCTAGGGAGCGAGGGGAGAGGGAGGCCAAGAGGTCTCGAGAGTCGGGTTACTACTCTGGGCAACGTACTTCAGCAGCCGGTCATTATGGTAGGGGTTATTCTAGTCGTCCTGTTCATTCAGCCTTTCCAACAACCGGTAGTACTCTAGCTCCACCAGCACCTCAGTAGCCTTATTATGCTCCCTCAGTTTCTAGCACGCCTCTTGAGCGGGGTACTTCCATATCAGTCTAGCGGGGGTGGACCCAGTCAGTCACAGTCATCGCACCCTCCCAGAGCTTGTTATGGGTGTGCGGATTGTCATACCTCCTTTTTTACTACCTTTCTATTTCCCGAAAAGGAGAATAAGGTATACCTCATTAATTACTAATACACCCAGGAGAGGATATAATAATAACAACGACGAAGGAGTTTTTCCAATTTAAGGACAATCGGAACGGGATTTTATTTAAAATTTCAAAGTCGCCAATTGGGAAGATAATGGTGTCCCAAGTCACCGGTTAATCCCGAATCTGAGGAAATTGACTCTGTTTAACGAGTCTGCGCAACAAAAAATCCAGATAAGGAATTCTGTTAACCCGGGAGAAGGTGTTAGGCACTCCCAAATTCTATGGTTTTAGCACGGTCGCTCAACTGTCGTTTTTAACTTTATTTGATTTCGTTATATGATTTTTACAACATGTGAATGTTTCGTTTTTAATATTTTTATGACTTGCGATGTCGCGAAAACGCATTCCGAGTCACACCGCAACTAGTACACCTGTGACTTTAACACATTTCAACTTCGTCGAGATTTAAGATTTGAGTCACATTAGACGTGCACTCATATTAAGGAATTTAAATTTTAAAGTCATGCCTATAACGTCTAACGGCTTATTATACTTTAAGAAAGACCGTATAATTTTGCTAAACGGTCGTCCTGAGTCTATCACTTGTTATCATTCATATGGGGGGGGGGCGCATATTTTGTTCTTATACGAGGCTCGTCCCGTTATTTTTAATAGTCCAATCCTATAAGGGCTACATTTTCTATTTTTTTTTGGTTTTTGCCTAATTATTTTAGTTCTGTATTTTCATAATCATGTCCAGACCCATTGTTTCCATTTCCAGGCCTGGACGCTTATGGACTTGAATTTAATAGTCCAATTTGTAAATCTGGGTTCTAGAAACCCACAATATATTAGAATCATTATTCAAAGGCCCAAAGATGAATCCAATTGGGTCCAGGCCTGTACTGTTCTTCAAACCCAGGCCAAACGAGAAAAGTAGAATGCAGAATCGGAATTTCATAACAGATATGCAAGTGCTCAACAACAGTAGGTACAATTAACCAAATGATATTTATTTCAGAAGAAACGGAAGTACCGGCTTTAACAGTATTAATTCTAAATCCCAGTTATCCATCACTGATCGAACTTGAACAACAGACTACTATTTCATATACTTTAACAATAACATGTTACTCACCTATGTGAATTGAACTGTTATCGACCACTAGTTATAACTCATACTATTTGATCATAATTATCGATTACTAATAGAATTTAAACAATAAGCTACTAATTTCCACTGTTTCTAACAATGATATTGTCACGCCCCAAATCGAGGAACATGACCGGCGCCTGACCGGGTTGCCCCCAGTCAAGCGGACCTGGGTGCCTTTCATTCCCATGCGTTACCCCTGTGTTGACCGTTTCTCATTAACCAAATATATTACTAATCATAATTGATTTCACATTAAACAAATAAAACGATACGAGTGATTCATTAACAAGATTTCAATTTTTACAACGCCCGACATAACACAATATATATACATAAGACCGGAGTCCCACAGTTTACATGTCTACAGAGCCTCTAGGATACAAAAGGGAAATACAATACTTGCCGGTAACAAGGCTCCGGCTATACCTTACAAAACCAAAATGAAATTTAAACCGAGTGGCATGAACCACACAAGGCCCCGAGGAAGAAAGGGGCTCACCAAAAACGGGCAGTGGAGGATGAAAGATACTACTGCCGATGAGCTGAAGTGCCTGCTACCGATCCACCTACAATCATGACACGAATGTAGCGCCCCCGGCAAAAGGGACGTCAGTACACTTGAATTGTACCTGGTATGTATGGACAAACTTTGTCCCAAGTAAACTCAAGCCATTAAATTACATCAACAATTAATTAAGCCAACCAACCATGTTTCCACATTTTCCTCATTTCAAATAATTCTCACACAAAGCACTTTCTACGATCAACCAATTTAACAATAACCAATCAATCACGTAAAGCACAAGTAGTCAAACAAAGGGGCAATCGGTGCCCCACAGGTTGCAAACTCTCCTGCTGTCTCCTTTCACAATTTCACATTATTGATTTTTGTATCAATTTTCAATAGCGATTTCGATCGCTTTCCATCCTTATTGCCCCTGACCACCCTTATTACCTCGGCCACCCTTATCACCCCAACCCACACCTTATTTCACCACGTTTCGGCGCGCAACACGACCCCGCCTTACAGTTGAAAACACAACAATTTCAAACAGCAGATAAGGTACTACACACAATTTCAACAAGTTCAAATAGGCGACTTACACATTGGTTCATGTTCTCAATTTCTTCTCAATTCAATATCACAACCATGTTACAATATTTCCACAATTCAAGTGTTTCATCTCTTTCCACAATAAACCAATTCTCAAGTGTTTCGTTTGTTTTCCACAAGGTGCCATATAGGCCATCATAGTCATTATTCACAATTCTTTTGCCAAATTAAACTCTCATTTTACATCACTCATAACTCAACAACAAACTTTGAATATCCAACAACAACATCAAGAATTTCACACAATTTGTCAATTTAACACGAAACAAACAAACTTCACACATATAGGCGATTTCACAAGAATCAAAATTAGCCATACATACCTGGTGATGATTTTTCCTCCTACTTTATGATTACCCAAGATATCCTACTCTTGCCAACCTTGTTCTTGAAGACTCTTACTTCTACTCACTTCTTTTTACTAGAAATCAAGTTCAATAATCATGCATGAGTGTAAAAATTCTATCTTCAAAAGCTATTATATGCAAACCTCTCTTTACCCAATTAAAACTGAAAATCAAAGAAAATAGTTAGGGTTTTTACCTTGAAAAGATTGGGGAAGTTGAATCCTTGCCCTAGGATCCCTTGGAATTAAATGGTTGGAACAATCTTTGAAGATGAAAGATTTCTCTCTCTAAAAACCCTCTCTTCTCTCTCTAATTTTGGTAAGATGATATGATAAAATGAAGAAGAAGTGTGTTATATTAAAGAAGAGCTCGGGTCAAAATGTTACAAAAATCCGGGCCGGGGTCAAATCTGCGGTGCACTATGCGACCGCAGAATCAACATGCGGTCCGCATAGTGACCGCAGAATTGCCCCAAATTTTACACAGGTTTCTGTTAAGGAATGCGGTCACTATGCGGACCGCATGTTGATTCTGCGGTCGCAAAGTGCACCGCAGATTTGACATGCGATCGCATATCGACCGCACTTTTGACACGATTTTGGGAAAACTCTCTGGAACGTTTTGCGGCAAGAATGCGGTCCGCATGTCAGGTTTGCGGTCGCATTCTTGACCGCATATTTGACACTTTTTCGGAAAAATTAATTCTCTACATTTTTGAAACTTAAATCACTACCAAGGGTCCGAACATGACACTATAGCTACTAGGTTTTATGCTCTAAATTAATTCTCTACATTATTCGGACCATGACACTATAGCTACTAGGTTTTATGCACAAAAATTTTACGGGGCCTTACAGATATTATACTTAACTATGCCAATTTGTTACTGATTCTAGCTTACTCTTATTTCAAATGGTTATTGATCTAATTGAAGTGAAGAAACAAATTCTGATTAGGCTGATCATTTTTAAAATTATCACATTTTGATTCATGAGGTTACTATGATTATTATCTGGATTATGAGACTAATTATCTAGGTGAGTTGATTTATGAGTTAACCTGTTTTTAAACTAGTTCTATGGTGATTACGACTACATATAATCTACTCTACTCTATATATTACATTATCAGTCGTACCACCTCAGTTCCATACGTATCAATTTTACAAACATCCCTATCAAATTACAAAGGATCTAATCATGCGATTAAACATAAGAATATATGAAACACCACAGAAAACTTCTTCTGAAATAATTCATGGCATTTTATTTCGTTAAATTAGCTGCAGTTACATATTTGGATAAGAACTGTGTACCTAATTCAGCAAAAGGAAAATTTATGAGTCTAGAATGCAGATGAATATGAAGGATAGTCAGCGATTACAACAGCAGAATCAATAGAGAGCAAATCACAGCAAAACAACAAACACAATCGAGTATAATCCTCAAATCCAGCAGATAAGCAATCCAAAGAATAGAATTGAAGAAAACCCAATAGAATCCAATATTGTAGAATAGCAGAAGATCCTAATTGAATTCCAAAATTGCACTCGACTATAATCAGAATTTCACTCTCTATTTGTGGTGTATCACTCTCAATTTCAGAAAGTTTTCTCTGAATTTTTAGAATCCAATCCTTTTTCAGGCTTAGTTACAGCCTATTTATAGATGTTTTTGGTGAAATTTTGAGGGGGAAATTCAAAAATCTTATTATAAGTTCCCTCTCCTTAATTCTTTAATTAATTGCAGTTTGGTACCTTATTTCAGACTTGAAAAGCATTCTAGCCCTTGCTGGAAGGTTCTAGGGAATTCTTTTTGCTTCTTTCAAGGGCCTATTACTATAGTGCCCTCACTTGCTAAGGATTTTAATAGTTATGCCTTTTTATTAGGTCTGTTTTACCCTTTATTTTATGCCTTATTGCGGAAATACTAAGCCTAAAAGTCTATTTTATCCCTGCAAGCTCTATTAAATCTACAACTATGCTATTTCTTATTCCTTTTATACCCCTGTTATTACTTGTTATTTACCCGACCTGTTAATGGTCTGGGTATTCTAGGTTAACTTTTATTTAACTATTGGCCATTATATTCTAAATTATTTAAGATTTGGCCAGATTTAGACTCAACAGTCTTTCAATTTTAACCTTACTTAATTGTCATAGACTAATTTGGACAGTAGCCTTTTATTATCACTTATCTAATTGGATTAAATTTGCAGGACTAGCTTGTTTATTATTTAGGCTTAGATTTGCAGAATTAACCACTCCAATGTTTCAGGATTGGCCAGATTAATCACACAGTCTTAAATTATTTCACTTATAGCCAGATTAGGTTACTTTCAATAATAGCCAGAATACTAATCACGATTGTCTATTACAGCTATAACCAATACCATAAACCACAGTATGATTAATCATAGTCTAACATATGAATTCATTACAAATACAACCAACTTATGTCATTTTCCACACATAGTCTCAATCAAAAATCACTTATCAATTAACCAAAACTCAGAGGGAAATTAGATAATGGTTGAATATCAATTAACTAACTCATAATTTCAGACTTAGGCGTAGTTAACAAATCAGACACAAAGAAGCATATTTACATCAAATTCATATGTTGGCTTATGGAAAACCCTAAGAAGCTTAACATATCAGTTACACATAATAAAAAGTATAGATGAGATAGGCTAATGATAGAAACCCTCAGAAAGTTATCAAACAAGAATATGCAAAGGAGTATAGAAATCAGAAGATGAAACAATCAGAAGCATGCTAGAATAGAAGATACGTAGAAGATTAAAGAATAGGAAACTTAAAACAGAAAACATACAAAGATTAACTACAGAAAACTAAGAAAACAACTAAACAGAGATCATGCAAAAGATTAACTACAGAAGACAAAAGGCAAATGTACTTAGCTTAGCAGGATTTGTCTCCTGTTCTCTTTATTTCTTCTTTATTTTCTTTTTCTTTTCTTG
Organism: Nicotiana noctiflora; assembly: GCA_032618575.1. Taxonomy (NCBI): domain Eukaryota; kingdom Viridiplantae; phylum Streptophyta; class Magnoliopsida; order Solanales; family Solanaceae; genus Nicotiana; species Nicotiana noctiflora. The sequence continues at coordinate 215,321 of JASVEL010005530.1, forward strand.
TTCTCTTTTTTTCTTTTCAGTCTTCAAGACTTCAGAGACTCGAAGTCTTATTTTTTCTAGATTTTTCTTGAACAAGTTTGTTTTTGGGTTCTTGAGGGTGGAAAGATGTTTTGAGTGTTTATTGGGGTGTATTTGGGGTGGGTCTTGTTTGGGTGTTCGCCTGAGGTAGGGTTCTGGCGAACTTCTTTTGAATATTCGAGTATTTATAGTTAGATTTGAAAGAAACAAACTACATAGGGTGAAAGATCCCCTCGTAGTGGTTCTAGGGTGTTATTTTGCGAGATGGAATCAAAGGTTGAAGGTCACCGGCAAAGACTCCGGTGACCGGACTTTCAAGAATGTTGAGGTTTTCTGATGTTCTAAAGGTTTCAGGGTGGTCTTGGGTGAGAAAGAAAGAAAGATGGAGTTTGGGGTCGAAGGTGGATGGAGACGGCCATGGATACTGGCCAGTCTCCCTGAAGAAGATAAAGGAGACGAAGAAGACGAAGGGATAAGGCGGCTAGGGTTTGGTGTTTGGTCTCTGGATGAACGAGACGGAGTTTATATACTCCCCAAGGCTTGGGGAATCCTGGCCTTTGGATCATTTTTGATCAACGGCCAGGATCAATGGTCCTAGACGCTGTCGTTTGATTCTATGAAAGAACGCCTGGCCTCCATTAGATCATCTTATTTTGACGGCCAGGATTTATTCTTTTAAAACGTTGCCATTTAATTTATTTAACGAGACTCAATATCATCCGTTTGATCAGTTATTTGGACGGCTAAGATTTAATCTCTCAATACGTTGTCGTTTCATTTATCACTAGACCAGACAGTGTATTTCTTTGGGCTGTTATACTTTGGGCTTGAATTTTGGCCCAATTTATTGCATATTCATGTATTTTATTGTGTATTTAACTATTTCTTTGTATTTTTCTCTTTTTGTATTTTTTTCAATTATTGCTTCTCTTTTATTTTCCTTTTTTGTTTCTAATGTTTTTGGTATTTTTATGACCTTTTTATCTATTGTTTCTTTAACTTTCTGGTATATTTGTATTTTTTGTTAATTTTCTTTAATTTCTTTATTTTTATGACATTTTCTAATTAAATTTTTTTTTAGTTATTAATTTCAAATTGTTTCAATCACAATCACACACTTTATTACAATTAAGCACATAATTGCATATCAAAAATCTTATTTATTTTTAATATTGGAATTTATTTGCTTAGGGCAAAATTCACGTGCTCACAGCTGCCCCTCTTTGCTCGGGAACACGAAGAGTTTCAATGCAAAGACAAATGAGCAGTAATGAGAGATTTTTGCCCACTGGCATATTCCGTGAGAAAAATTTTGAAAACCTTTTGACCGCACTCTGCCTCAGAGGTTGCCTACATATCCTGTACTAAACAGGAATCAGGTCAGTGTAGTTTGGAAAGGTCTGGCAGTTTGAACTACCAAGATTTTGCTGCTGCTACTACTGTTGCTATAATCACCGACTAACTCCTTATTACATCGGGAATAAAATGAAAAATAAATAAGCTATTCTAAGTTATAATCCTATGAATTACAAGAGTTCCTATCTACTTCTTGTCTTCTTGTTCTTCCTGGCTTTTCCACATCTTATGCCACTCATCCTTCTTTTTTGTTGATTGTTGATTTATTTTCTTGTTTCTAATATACTGCTTCTTTTCCTTCGGTGTGACTTCCAATCGTGTTTCTTGCCTCCAGGTTGATACCTGTTAGAACAAAACAACGAAACCTTTTTCCTCTGCCCCAGTGTGGGCTTTTCATGTGTTATGGTGTTACTCATGTTAGATAAAACAAATAAAAATACATAAATGTATTCCCTTGTTATACAGGTGGACGCCTGAACAGAAATTAAAATTGCAGAAATGTATTCCCTTATTATACAGGTGGGCGCCTGAACAGAAATTAAAATTGCAGAAATGTATTCCCTTGTTATACAGGTGGGCGCCTGAACAGAACAGGTGGGAGCCTGAACAGAAATTAAAATTGCAGAAATGTATTCTCTTGTTATACAGGTGGGCGCCTGAACAGAAATTAAAATTGCAGAAATGTATTCCCTTGTAATACAGGTGGGCGCCTGAATAGAAATTAAAATTGCATAAATGTATTCCCTTGTTATTTAGGTGGGCGTCTAATGCATGAAAAATAAAAAATACAGAAAATATTCCCTTGTTATCCAGGTGGGCGCCTTATGCATAAAAATGAAAAATGCAGAAAATATTCCCTTGTTATCCAGGTGGGCGCCTGATGCACGAAACTGAAAAATACAAAAAATATTCCCTTGTTATACAAGTGGGCGCCTGATGCATGAAAAATGAAAAATGCAGAAAATATTCCCTTGTTATCCACTTGGGCGCCTGATGCATGAAAAATGAAAAATGCAGAAAATATTCCCTTGTTATCCAGGTGGGCGCATGATGCATGAAAAATGACAATTGCAGAAAATATTCCCTTATTATCCAGGTGGGCGCCTGATGCATGAAAATTAAAAATGCAAAAAATGTTCCCTTGTTATCCAGGTGGGCGCCTGATGCATGAAAAATTAAAAATATAGAAAAGATTCCCTTGTTATCTAGGTGGGCGCCTGATGCATGAAATTGAAAAATGCAAAAAATATTCCCTTGTTATCCAGGTGGGCGTCTGATGCATGAAAAATGAAAAATGCAGAAAATATTCCCTTGTTATCCAGGTGGGCGCCTGATGCATGAAAAATAAAAAATGCAGAAAATATTCCCTTGTTATCCAGGTGGGCGCCTGATGCATGAAAAATGAAAAATGCAGAAAATATTCCCTTGTTATCCAAGTGGGCGCCTGATGCATGAAAAATGAAAAATACAGAAAATATTCCCCCAGTTTGATAACTGGGGTGTGAGTTTCGAAAAGACAATACCTCTCTTGCTGTTTTTGGGTAATTTTCTTGATGATTAAATGAGTCCTCCTCTGCGGATTCCTCCTTTAATTGTTGTATTTCTTTTTGTGTTTTTCTTCTTCCACATTGATCACATTCACTTTTAAGTCATTAGTGAGAATTTGAATCTTTTTGTTCATGTCGAAATCAACGAACAATCTTATTTGGCAACTGGCATTTCGTTGACTTTGCTTCTATTGCCTGCCTCTTCTAGGTTTATTCTGCTATGCAGCCCTTTTCCTGATTTCTTCAACTTTCCTTTGTAATCACCGTCCCACTTTTCTTTTAGTTTCTTTTCCTTTCATTTTCCATTGGCTTTGATTGCCATCTTTTGGTTTGTTTTCTTTTATTTTCTCTCCGACCCAGTGTTATTACGCCTCTTAACATAAGAAGCTGGTAGTTAGCTTCCAATGGGCAAACTGGTTTTTGATCAATGAAATGCAGGAAAATATGAATTTGAAGGGGTAAGGATATTTTGGAATAGAAATAGAACTTATCTGGGTATGACGACTGATTCCTCTGACCATGCCATGTATTTAAATTCTGACCCAGTCTGTCCAAATCGAATTGTCATTATCTTAACTCCATTTTTTCCTTTGACCCAAACCAATCTTGTTTTTTGCTGTTTTTCTTCTTTCCACAAAATAGTCCTCACAGTCGCCTTATGGTGCCTGTCAAGGTTTTTACCAACAAGACTCTCTCATTTATTCTCTCAATCTCACAGTCGCCTTACGGTGCCGGTTAAGGTTTTCACCGATAAGACTCTCTCATTTTTATTCTCTCAATCTCACAATCGCCTTACGGTGCCGGTTAAGGTTTTCACCGATAAGACTCACTCATTTTTTTCTCTCAATATCACAATCACCTTACGGTGCCGGTTAAGGTTTTCACCGATAAGACTCTCTCATTTTTTTTTCTCTTTTTTTTTCTTTTTATTCTTTTGATTTATGAACCAACGGGTACTGTCCATGCCCTGTTTCTCTTTATTCTCATTGTATTGTCATTTTCTTGAAATTGATTAGAAGGTCTTTCTTTGGACCATAATGTGGCTTTTGGATGAGTTCAGAAAGAAGGGTATAAAAGGCTCAAAATTTAACGAGGGTTCAAAAATATTTACAACTCTCGAAATCACAAACATAACTTCTGCCCCAGTTTCAATATGTTGGGAATCTTGGATTTTCTTTTTATCATGACTGAACCTCAGTGAGGCTGCCTACGTACCCTTTCGGGATCAAGTCAAAATGTGTTCGGATCATAAGATCACTCCTTTGTTGTGATTTGACTTTTTCCCCATTTTATTTTGTCGTTTGTATGCATTTTCTTTTGTTTGCATTTGCATTTTTTCTCTTTTTTTTTGTTTTTGTCTTTTTTTTCTTTTTAATTATCAGCACTTTTTCATTTTCTTTTCTTGCATCCTAAATGATTCCGAGAGAGGGATATGAAAGAATAAAACAAATAAGGCTCAATGGGGATGTTGATGGATAAAGTGATTGGATAGAGAATAAAATGCCTTCATCATTTCAATTCAAAAATTATGACAAATACAATTATACAAATGAAAAAGGAATCGTACATAATATCTCTTGACTGCATTTGAGTTGATAGCAGTCTCTACACATTTTCCTTCAACATCTGTCAGATATAGAGCTCTGTTGGACAATACCCGTGATACCATGAACGGTCCTTGCCAATTCGGTGCAAATTTTCCTTTCGCTTCAGCCCAATGCGGCAGAATACGTCTCAATACCAATTGTCCCACTTCAAATTTCTGCGGACGTACTTTCTTATTGTATGCTTTGGCCATTCTCTGCTGATATAATTGTCCATGGCAAATTGCTGCTAACCTCTTTTCGTCAATCAAATTCAATTGTTCTAACAGGGCCTTTACCCATTCATCATCATCGATTTCAGCATCAGTTATGATTTGAAGAGATGGTATCTCAATTTCTGCGGGTATGACTGCCTCTGTTGCATATACCAATGAGTAGGTTGTGGTACCGATTGAAGTACGTACAGTTGTACGATAACCCATAAGAGCGAACGGTAATTTTTCATGCCATTGCCTTGAATCTTCCACCATTTTTCTGAGAATCTTCTTTATATTCTTATTCGCAGCTTCTGCCGCTCCATTTGCTTTAGGCATGTAAGGTGTAGAGTTACGATGCAGGATTTTGAATCTTTGACATGCCTCTGCCATGAGTTGACTATTCAAATTTGCACCATTGTCTGTGATAATCACTTTAGGAATTCCAAAGCGACATATGATATTTGTATGCACGAAATCCACCACCGCCTTCTTTGTCACTACCTTAAATGTCTTCGCCTCCACCCATTTGGTGAAATAATCAATTGCGACCAAGATAAATCTGTGCCCATTAGATGCTGTAGGCTCTATTGGTCCGATGACATCAATGCCCCAGGCAACGAATGGCCATGGTGCAGACATCGTATGCAACTCATAGGGTGGAGAGTGAATCAAATCTCTGTGTATTTGACATTGATGGCATTTCCTCACATACCTAATACAATCACGCTCCATGGTGAGCCAATAATATCCTACTCTCAGTATTTTCTTGGCTAAAATGTATCCGCTCATATGAGGTCCGCAAGCTCCCGCATGTACCTCAACAATAATTGTGTTAGCTTGTTGTGCATCTATGCATCTTAATAGCCCCAAATCTAGTGTTCTTTTGTATAAAACTCCTCCAATAAGGAAAAATCCATTTTCCAATCACCTTATAGCCCTTTTTTATTTCCAGTGGCTTGTTCTGAGTACCCTCCTATCCTCAAGTATTCTTTGATATCATGATACCACGGCTCTCCATCAAGTTCTTCTTCCACAGCAAAACAATGAGCATTTTGATCACGCACTTTTATCTGTAATGGATCTACATACGCTTTATCTGGATGATGCAACATGGAGGATAATGTGGCCAAAGCATCTGCTACTTCATTGTGCATTCTTGGGATGTGTTTGAACTCTATAGATTGAAATCTCTGGGATAGTTCATGGAGACATTGTCGATAAGGTAATAACTTTAAATCTCTTGTCTCCCATTCTCCCTGAATCTGATGTATCAAGAGATCCGAGTCACCCATGACTAAAATCTATTGAACACCCATATCTATAGCCATCCTTAATCCCAATATGCATGCTTCATATTCAGCCATATTGTTAGTTCAGAAAAATCGAAGATTAGCGGTAACGGGATAATGCTGACCCGTTTCTGAAATAAGCACTGCTCCAATTCCAATTCCCTTACTGTTGACAGCTCTATCGAAGTACATTCTCCAGCCTGGCTTATCATTTTGCTCTACTTCTTCAACATTCATTGCCTCCTCATCAGGAAAATATGTTTTTAACGTCTCATATTCATCATCCACTGGGTTTTCTGCTAAATGATCTGCAACTGCTTGCGCCTTCATTGCCGTACATGTTACATAGATGATGTCAAACTCTGTGAGTAGAATTTGCCATTTAGCAAGTCTTCCTGTAGGCATAGGCTTCTGAAATATATACTTAAATGGATCCAACCGTGATATCAAATATGTGGTATAAGCTGACAGGTAATGTTTCGGTTTTTGGGCAACCCATGTTAGAGCACAATACGTTCTCTCCAACTGAGTGTGTTTCACCTCGTAAGATGCAAAATTTTTACTGAGGTAATATATCGCCTGCTCTTTCTTTCCCGTCTCGTCATGCTGCCCAGTACGCAGCCAAAAGAATTATCTAGCACAATCAAATACAAAATCAGAGGTCTTCTTTATTCTTGAGGAACTAATACTGGAGTATTGGCCAAATATTCTTTAATCTTGTCAAAGACCTCTTGGCATTCGTCAGTCCAATTTACCGCAGCATCTTTCTTCAGCAGTTTGAAAATGGGCTCACATGTAGTCATCAATTGAGCAATGAACCTGCTAATATAGTTCAACCTGCCCAATAAACTCATCACTTCTTCTTATTCTTCGGCGGAGGCAAATTCTGGATTGCTTTTATCTTTGACGGATCCAATTCAATACCACGCCGACTTACTATAAACCCCAGTAACTTTCATGAAGGCACCCCGAAAGCACACTTTGTTGGATTGAGCTTGAGATTATATCTTCGGAGCCTCTGGAAAAACTTTCTCAAATCTTTGACATGGTCACATTGCTTTTTGGACTTAATGATGACATCGTCCACATATACTTCTATCTCTCGGTGCATCATGTCATGGAACATAGTGGTCATCACCCTCATATATGTTGCACCGGCATTCTTCAACCCAAACGGCATCACCTTGTAACAATATGTTCCCCAAGGCATGATAAAGGCTGTCTTTTTTGCATCTTCTTCGTCCATCAGGATCTGGTGATAACCCGCATAACAGTCCACAAAAGAGCCAATTTCATGCTTGGCGCAATTGTCAATCAGTATATAGATATTTGGCAATGGAAAATCATCATTTGGACTAGCTTTATTAAGGTCCCTATAATCAACGCACACCCTGGTTTTTCCATCCTTCTTCGGAACTAGCACAACATTAGCTAACCAGGTGGGATATTTAGTAACCCGTGTGTCCTTTGCCTCGAATTGCTTATTAACTTCTTCTTTTATTTTCACACTGATGTCCGTTTTAAACTTTCTTAGCTTCTGTTTTACCGGCCGGCATTCTGGATAAATGGGCAATTTATGTACCACCAGATCAATACTGAGTCTGGGCATGTCATCATAGGACCAAGCAAATATGTCCTTGTACTCGTGTAACAACTTGATTAGATCTTCTCTGAGGGACGCCTCTAAATGCACATTGATCTTTGTTTCCTGGACACTCTCCTCACTTCCCAGATTATTAGATTCTGTCTTGTTTAAGTTCGGTTTGGGTTTTTCCTCATAATGATTCAAATCTTTACTGATTTCCTCCAGTATTTCCTCATCCTCATATTCTACTTCATGTTCACTTTCAATTTCCTATATAACTATTCGATTATCAAGACTGGACTAGGAATCCTTCGTTCATGACATATCATTGGAATCAACAAATATTGAACTGTACCAAAGAAGAAAAATAAAGTAAGGCAAAATGGAAGAAAGAAAGAAATTGCATTTCATTGATTTTTCAAAAAGGTAACAAGCATTGGATACATTTGTTTTTGATGGGGTGTGGGATTACAAAACAAGACAACTTTTGGGGAAATGAAATATTTAAAGCTAACTACCACAACTCCCTCCTGATCGGAAGAGGAGTAGCTTTCCAGTTATTAAGCGCAATGGAGGGTCCCACGAACTGAACATCCATTTTTGTAAGGCCCCGTAAAAATTTTGTGCATAAAACCTAGTAGCTGTGGTGTCATGGTCCGAATAATGTGTTAGGAATGCGTAGAATTCTTCGCGGCGAGCTTGCTCGCCGCGGTTCGGACCCTTAGTAGTGATTTAAGTTTCAAAAATGTAGAGAATTAATTTTTCCGAAAAGTGTCCAATATGCGGTCAAGAATGCGATCGCAAACCTGACATGCGGACCGCATTCTTGCCGCAAAACGTTCCAGAGAGTTTCCCAAAAATCGTGTCAAAAGTGCGGTCGATATGCGATCGCATGTCAAATCCGCGGTGCACTTTGCGACCGCAGAATCAACATGCGGTCCGCATAGTGACCGCATTTCTTAACAGAACCTGTGTAAAATTTGGGGCAATTCTGCGGTCACTATGTTGATTCTGCGGTCGCATAGTGCACCGCATAATTGACCCCGGCCCAGATTTTTGTAACATTTTGACCCGATCTCTTCTTTAATATAACACACTTCTTCTTCATTTTATCATATCATCTTACCAAAAATTAGAGAGAGAAGAGAGGGTTTTTAGAGAGAGAAATCTTTCATCTTCAAAGATTGTTCCAACCATCTTAATTCCAAGGGATCTTAGGGCAAGGATTCAACATCCCCAATCTTTTCAAGGTAAAAACCCTAACTATTTTCTTTGATTTTCAGTTTTAATTGGGTAAAGAGAGGTTGCATATAATAGCTTTTAAAAATAGAATTTTCACACTCATGCATGATTATTGAACTTGATTTTTAGTAAAAAGAAGTGAGTAGAAGTAAGAGTCTTCAAGAACAAGGTTGGCAAGAGTAAGATAGCGTGGGTAAGCATAAAGTAGGAAGTTAACGGAAGAAAACTCATCACCAGGTATGTATGGCTAATTTTGATTCTTGTAAAATCGCCCAAATGTGTGCGAATTGTTTTGGCATGTGTCAAATTGAGAAATTTTACGTAATTCTTTGATTTCCTTGTTGAGCATTTGATTGATGTTGAACTACGTGTGGTGTGGTATGAAATATGAATTGAAAGATAAAAAGGTAATCGAGATTGGTAAAGAATTGGGAACAACCATTGTGATGGCATATTTGGCTTATTGTGGAAGGAATTTGAAACACCTTAATTGTGGTAAATTGTTGAACATGATTATGTGGGCATTTTCGATATTGGAATACTTGTAACTTGGTTTTGATATTGGCTTGAGAAGAAATTGAGAACATGAACCAATGTGTAAGTTGCTTATTTGAACTTGTTGAAATTGTGTGTAGTACCTTATCTGCTTTTTGAAATTGTTGTGTTTTCAACTGTAAGGCGGGGTCGTGTTGCGCGCCGCAACGTGGGAAATAAGGTGTGGGTTGGGGTGATAAGGGTGGCCGAGGTAATAAGGGTGGTCAGGGGCAATAAGGATGGAAAGCGATCGAAATCGCTATTGAAAATTGATACAAAAATCAATAATGTGAAATTGTGAAAGGAGACAGCAGGAGAGTTTGCAACCTGTGGGGCACCGATTGCCCCTTTGTTTGACTACTTGTGCTTTACGTGATTGATTGGTTATTGTTAAATTGGTTGATCGTAGAAAGTGCTTTGTGTGAGAATTATTTGAAATGAGGAAAATGTGGAAACATGGTTGGCTCTGGCTTAATTAATTGTTGATGTAATTTAATGGCTTGAGTTTACTTGGGACAAAGTTTGTCCATACATACCAGTACAATTCAAGTGTACTGACGTCCCTTTTGCCGGGGGCGCTACATTCGTGTCATGATTGTAGGTGGATCGGTAGCAGGCACTTCAGCTCATCGGCAGTAGTATCTTTCATCCTCCACTGCCCGTTTTTGGTGAGCCCCTTTCTTCCTCGGGGCCTTGTGTGGTTCATGCCACTCGGTTTAGATTTCATTTTGGTTTTGTAAGGTATAGCTGGAGCCTTGTTACCGGCAAGTATTGTATTTCCCTTTTGTATCCTAGAGGCTCTGTAGACATGTAAACCGTGGGACTCCAGTCTTATGTATATGTATTGTGTTATGTCGGGCGTTGTAAAAATTGAAATCTTGTTAATGAATCATTCATATCATTTTATTTGTTTAATGTGAAATCAATTATGATTAGTAATATATTTGGTTTATGAGAAACAGTCAACACAGGGGTAACGCGTGGGAATGAAAGGCACCCAGGTCCGCTTGACTGGGGCAACCCGGTCAGGCGCCGGTCATGTTCCTCGATTTGGGGCGTGACAATTTTACTCGTTCCCTCACCCATCTCCAACATATTCACATTTTTAAATAGCATCTCAAACCTTGCAAGGAGTTCCGCATCCAGTTTTATTTCAGCGCGACTTGGCATAACATTCGCCAAATGTCTTCGTGTACCAGGCCTAGTAAAGGAATCGGATAGTTTTGGAATAGGCTTTGGGAGGGACCAACTTTTCTTCTTCATTTTCTTGGCTCTTTGGATATCGGCAATGGTTGGCTCAAAACCCAGACCAAAAGTGTCATTACTGCCCGGCAGGTGGATTGGTTGTGTTATACCTTGTAGAGTTACCCCTAATCCTTTCCCTGGTGCAAACCCATTTCTTATCATTTCCTTGGCTACCATCACTACTGTAGGAGCCAATGTGGGAATTGGCATGCTTTCCCCCTCGGATATTTTATTCACCACCACAGCTTCCATGACTTGATATACCCATGGGCCCTTATCTCTTTCAGTTTCTTCGAATGGTGAGATAGTATTGCAGACATCATCTTCTCCATGTACTATGATCTCCTGTTGTTCCCATCCAAATTTTACCATCTGATGCAAACAGGATGGTACAATTTTTGTCGCGTGGATCCACGGACGTCCCAATAAAATATTATAAGAAACAGCCATATCTAGCACCTGGAACTCCATAGTGAAGTCCACCGGTCCAATAGTAATCTCCAATACAATGTCCCCTATAGTATTCTTGCCACCTCCATCAAAACCCCGTATACATACACTATTCCGATGGATTCTATCAAGATTTACCTTCAACTTTCCCAAGGTTGAGAGTGGGCAAACATTTGCACTTGACCCATTGTCCACCAGAACACGGGTAACTATAGACTCTTCATACTTGACTGTGAGATATAATGCTTTGTTATGCTCTGTTCCTTCAAGTGGCAACTCATTATCTGAAAATGTTATCTTGTTTGTCTCAAAGATCTTATTCATGATTTTCTCCAAATGGCATACTGAAATCTTCTCGGGCATATATGCTTCATTCAATATTTTCATCAACGCCTTCCTGTGCTCTTCAGAATGAATTAGCAATGATAACAATGAAATCTGCGCGGGCGTTTTTCTCAATTGCTCCACTATTGAATAGTCCTGAGCCTTCATCTTTTTCAAGAACTCTTCCGCATCCTTTTCAGTAACCGCCTTCTTCACATGAGTCGGGTTCTCCATTACCACTTTTGTCTTCCCCAACTCTTCCGGGGTCAAGCATTGCCCGCAGTGAGTTAAGACATGTCCTTCATTAACTTCTCCTTTTACTTCCTTCCCCTTGTACATCACTGTAACTTTATCATAGTTCAACGGTATGGCCCTGGTGTTCACGACTGTCATTTCCACCACCGCTTTGATAACCACGGGTTCCACATAAGCTCCCTTCATAGTCAATAAAGGCTTAGCTCCCGGCACTATTATCTTCACGGGCTCAACCACCGATGGTTTCTTCATTGGTAACTCAGCTGATATTTTCTCCTTTTCCACTTCCCCTTCCACCCTGTTTTTACTTTAATCATCATCACTGATTGAGAAGGTTTCCTACTGCTCTCTCCCTATTCCAACTCTATCATATGCGTCTTATGATGGGCTGGCAGTGGATTCTGTGTAATATTGGGAGCTTCCGGAGCTTGAACTTCGATCCTCCTGGTATCAATAAGTTCCTGTATGGCTGACTTTAAATGCCAACACTTTTCTGTATCATGTCCCAGCGCCCCATAACAATACTCACATTTGACTGATTGGTCTAGATTTCTGGGTGGTGGGTTTGGGATTTTTGGTTCAATAGGGCTTAACATCCCTAGCTCTCTCAAGTGGTGAAAAAGACTAGTATATGACTCCCCTAACGGAGTAAATGTTTTCTTTCTTTGGTCTCTATCTCCGCTTACTTCTGGATCTGGACGGAAATTGGGTCAATTTGGGTTTTTGTATGTTTTGGAAGGCGGGTAGGCATTTTGTGCGTGGTAGACATTTTGTGGAGCTGGGGTACGCCATACATGTGGAGGCGGTGGGTAAGGCTGAGCATGTGGAGTGGAAAAATGTGGAGTGGTGGGAGGATAATATGGTGGAGGTGGGTTGGAGGGTGTTGGTGGATATGGTTGATATGGGTGAGGTGGATGATGATATATATTGGGGCCCCGAAACCATGATCTACCTTCGATGGCCGCAACTTCCTCCTTCTTCTTCTTGCCAATTGATCCTCCAGTTCCAGTTTGTATTGCCTGGTTTGTGGCCTTAATAGCCGAATAACTCATGATCTTATTTGTCTTTAACCCCTCTTCTACAAAGCTTCCCATCTTGACCACCTCGTTAAAGGTTTTTCCAATTGCCGATACCAGGTGTCCATGATAAGTTGGCTCCAAAGCCTGTAGAAAATAGTCCACCATTTCTGATTCTTTCATGGGAGGGTCTACTCGTGTAGCCTGCTCCCTCCACCTGAACCTGTATTCCTGGAAACTTTCCCCGGGTTTCTTCTCCATTTTAGTTAATGATAGCCCGTCAGGGATAATCTCTAGATTGTATTGGAAATGGTTGGCAAATGATTGAGCTAGGCCATCCCAGATGAACCACCTGGTATGATCCTATCGAGTATACCATTCCAACGCTGAACCACTTAAGCTCTGGCTAAAATAAGCCATAAGTAACTCGTCTCTTCCCCCTGCTCCGCGTATTTTACTATAGTAACCTCTTAGATGGGCTACTAGATCCCCGTGACCGTCATACATATCAAACTTGGGTAGCTTAAACCAAGCCAGGAGCTATACCTCCGGAAACAAGCATAAATCTTTATATGCAACACTCACTTGGCCTCCTAGCCCTTGTATGTTACGGAAGGACTGTTCAAGACTTTTTATCTTACGGGCCATCTCTTCTTGTTCCAAATTTTTGACAGGCTTTCCCTCTTTTGTCATGTCTATAAACGGTGTGTAGGAGTCATGTTGCCTGAATGTTGGCTCTAGTGGATAATAATGAGTGTCATGAACATGGAACATAGGTTCGCTGGAAGATTTGTGTAGAGCAGCAGGTGGCAGTGCCACGTATATCGGAGCAACCTGAGGTGGTGGTGGTAGAATTTGCTTGGACAATGGCGATGGTGCTTATGAAGTTGTAGCATAGTAATGCGGGTAAGTTGGGTAAGTGGAGGATGAATTCACAGTAGGTGGTTCAGGATTCGGGTTTGTAGGAGGGACGTACGCTGGGTTGGTTGGATAGGAAGGCAAAGGTTGACCCCTAGACTAGGCCTGGTACATCTCCGACATTTGCTGTCTTAATTTGTACATCTCCTCTTTCATACTAGCAACGTCAACAACTTCTTCCTCCTGTATCGGATCCATAATAGTGGGCTCGATCTCCTGAGTCATTACTTTAGTCATAGCTTTGGAACATGTATTGTAGCTGTGATGTGCCAGAATGCCAGTTGCCAACTGAAAATCTGATACTCATCAACAACAAAACTCGTTAATAGTTAGCTCATAAGGGCTAAAATATCATAATTAAGAATCACAAGTTTTGCCTTAGTAATTATGCATCATCCCAGCATTTATTCCTCTTTGAACCACCGTTTTTCTTTTCACCTCTGTTTTTCATTGCTTTTCTGTTTTTTTCTTTTTTTATTGTTTTCTTCTTTTCCATTTCTCTCTTTTTTCGTTTTTGCTTTTTCGTTCCTACATGTTTGCCTATCGCCCATACAACTTATATAAAAATGGAAGAAAATAACAATAACTTCTGTTTTGAATTTTTTCGTTGATACTCAAAACATCGGTTACAAATGATGTTGTACTACAAATGGAGAAGAAAAAAAATACAAATACAAAATGCATGCCCTATGAATACATTAAAGATCCTAGTGCCCGCGAAACATCGTTCGGTCTTGCCGTGGGCCTATATGCTAATCCACTTAGGAGTTTATCTAGGTCGGTCATTACTTTCTTTACAAAGAATTTTACTGCTGATGTGAATGTTGACTGGGACATATCTTCACACAATTGGCATTTCCTTGTGATGTACTGAGCAATGTTGACAATTCTTTCTCTGACTCATTTTTCCTGAAGCAGCCTACCAATCTGTTTGGCACGAGCGTCTAAGGTTTGTTGGTTCTCCTTTTATAGTTGTTGTAGCTCCAACTCTAACCGATCCATAGCCATGTAGCAATGTTCTCTCTCTACTTTGAACTCTTTGGTTTGTTTGCTGTAATGATTTTCTTTCTCAATCAGGCTACCTCAACCTTATGTACATCTTGTAATTGCTGAACCATTCAAACTCTTTCCTCAGCATTTCTGGCCAGTTGTTTTTGAACCCCGACTAACTCCTTTTCATCTTTATCAAGATCAAAGCTATAGTCATTCACTTTATGCCAAAGGTTTTCAATCAATTTCTCATCTCGGGCTAGGCGAAATGGGGTTTCGGCTGTGGTTTTCATCTTTGCAATTTGAGCCTTCAAGTTTTCATTCTCTTTTCTCAGCTGTTTCTTTTCTCCCTCGTCAGATGCCACTTGTAAGCTGCTCTCGAATTTGAGGTCTTGGAATTGTTTCTCTAATAAGCTGATTTTGGCTCTGTACTCGTTTTCTCTGGCCACCCAATCTTTGTGTTCCTTAGACTGCTCGGCCAATTCTTGAATGTGAGGCCTCTTCATTGGTCTATCATGCTTGACATCCCGGTGATACCATGCGGCATACCCTGGTGATATTTCCCCTTGAGCTCGATTTCCCACACAAGTGTTGTCACGACCCCAAATCTGGTCGTGATGGCGCCCAGCGCATTGCTAAGAAAGCCTGACCAATCAATATCAACAACGGAGCTAGAAGCTCTCTTTAGCACATTTAAGCATATTAATTCACGAAGCAACAACGATACATATAACGAAAACGGGGAACCAAGTCCCAAAATATACCAACTCCCATAGACCGAAGGGTCAAGAGTCATAAGCCTCTACTGAACATGAGTATATGATAGTTTACAAGATACCAAGAACGGAAAGCAATGTCGATACAGAATCAAAATAGTAAGAAGGAATTTCGGGTCCTGCGGACTCTGCAACTACCTCGTATATCCCACAGACGTCGCCTCGCACAGCTACCGGATCACTGCTGAGAGGTACTTGGATATGCACACAAGGTGCATGGAGTAAAATGAGTACTGCCAGACTCAGTGGTAATAAACAAGGGTAAGACAGCGCAGATAAGAAATCCGCAATAAAGCACTATGTAAAGTCGTAATCAAATACCCTGTCACAGAATCAATATCGACTGTACCTGTACCAATAAGTACCAGCAAAACAGTATAACAGCTAGCAGATGTGGCTAAAATGTAATGAAATGCATGATATGACCGCTACGATGCGTAGCCCGATCCAGTTTGGGTACCCGTGCTCATTGTGGGGGTTCGGACTCCGGAGGGGCTCCTACGGCCCAAGCACAATATCACTGCGGTGTGCAGTCCGATCCAACATATATACCGCTGCGGCGTGCAGCCCGATCCACTACCAGTCAGCTAATATGCAAATACAGCCTCGCAGGCTCAAAAGTAGTTTTGAAAACCTTTTTGTCATTTTTCAGTTGGAAAACAGTAATACCAAGTTCCAGAGATTGGAAATAGCATGATAACAGAAATAGCTACGGACTGGTAGTAACTAACATGTCAATATGATAAGACAATGATAACGATCCTCGCGGGATCCAATAACTGGCTCACGGCCCACATGTATACTCATCCGCCCAAGAAGGGGGTTCAACGGCTCAAGAGTGGCCAATACCACAATATATAGTATGCACCCATCCGAGAATGAGGTTCGACAGCTCATGAATAGCCTAATATCATAACACAATATCAGCAAGTCGGACTAAGCCATAGTCCCCAATCACAATCGACCTCGCACTCACATGAGAGTACGTGTCTAACTACTATACAGCGTCACAAAGTGGTATACCGGGGTTTCGAACCCGCTGGTCATCACCCACATCTATTACTCACCTCAATACGGCACGACGACTACTCCGCAATGCCCTTGCCACGAGAATAAAGCTCCGCACGCGTAGAATCTGATCAAATACAGTAGAAACACAACAAATTAGGCCAATGGAACGACACCCAATCAATACAACTCATTTTACATCAAAATTCCCAAAGTTGTCAAAACCCGACTTTCGGTACGCTTGTCGAAAAATCACGAAAGTCACATATTCGGAACCCTCATCTCAATACGAGTCTAAGCATATCAATTTTACCAAATTCGGACTCCACTTGCCCATTCAAAACCTTGATTTTCTAAAGTTCAAGCCTAGGGTTAAATCTTCCATCAATCACCCCAAATTCCTCCATTTTCATGATATAATTGCATAATATTATCAATACTAATCATAGTTTCAGTCCATAGTTGATTACCTGATGATTTCCCTTGAGTTTCTCTTCAAAATCGCCCAAATCGCCTCCTTAAGCCGAGACCCAAATATGTGAAATGTTTCTGAAATTTTCTAATTTCTGATACAATTAATTCACTGCGATTTTTGCTTTTGCGGACCATTTTTCGCCCTTGCGGAACCGCTTCTGTGAAATACCCTCCGCCTCTGCGGTCCTTTCTGCTTCCGCGGACAGGAGTCCGCTCCTGCGAGCCCGTATCCGCGACCAGAGGGTCTCTTCTGCGTTTCCAGGCCTAGCCGGCCAATTCCGCTTCTGCAGCTCACTTTCCGCACCAGCGGTGCCGCTCCTGCGGACGAAACTCCGCTTCCGCGATCAACAGCGCTTCTGCGCTCCAGTATCCGCTTCTGCGGACTCGCTCCTGTGCCCCCATTTCCGCAGGAACGAAAACAACAGAACCAGAATCCCAAACCTGCAATTTTCCACATTTTCTCCCGTTTAGCCATCCGAAAACACCCCGAGGCCCCCGAGGCCCCCGGGACCTCATCCAAACACACCAACACATCTTAATACCTTATTCGAACTTGCTCCAATCCTCAAAACACGTCTAACAACATCAAAACCCATAATTCGCATCGAATTCAAGCCTAAATTCCTTAAAACATTCCGAATTACACAATCAATCAAAAACCCGACTAAACAACGTCCGAATGATCTAAAATTTTGCAGGCACATCCAAAATCACCTAACGGAGCTACTGCAACTGTCGGAATTCCATTCCGACCCCCGGATCAAAATCTCACCTACCATTCGGATTTCGCCAAAATTCAACCTTGGCCAATTCAAGCCTATTTCTACACCGGACCTCCAAATTCAATTCCGATCGCTCCCCTAAGTCACAAATCACCTCCCGGAACTAACCGAATCATCAGAATCCGATTCCAAGCCCTCTAACCAAATAGTCAACTCCGGGTTGACTTTCCTTATTCAAGTTTCCTTCAAAAAGGCTATATGCCTCATTTTCAATCCAATTCACTCCTAACTCACCCGATAGACTCTAACACTCATATAAAAGCATAAACCATGTAATTACAACATAACGGGGTGGTAATTTCCGTGACGACGGGCCGGGTCGTCACATTCTCCCCCTCTTAAGCAAACGCTTGTCCTCGAGCGGATCAAGAAACATACCTGAAGTCTCAAACAAGTGAGGATATCCGCTCTGCATCTCCCGCTCGATCTCCCAAGTGGCCTCCTCCACGGGTCGACCTCTCCACTGAACCTTAACTGATGCAATCTCCTTGGACCTCAATTTTCTCACCTGACGACCCAAAATAGCAATAGGCTCCACATCATAGGATAGATCACCATCAAGCTGAATGGTACTGAAGTCTAAAACATGAGACGGATCTCCAATGTACTTCCGGAGCATAGACACGTGGAATACTGGATGAACGCTGGATAAGCTGGGCGGCAAGATCAACTCATATGCCACCTCTCCAACTCTCTTAAGTATCTCAAAAGGACCAATGTACCTGGGACTCAATTTCCCTTTCTTCCCGAACCTCATGACACCCTTCATAGGTGAAACCTTCAACAATACTCTGTCACCAAACATGAAAGACAACTCTCGAACTCTACGGTCCGCATAACTCTTCTGGCGAGACTGTGCTGTGCGAAGCCTCTCCTGGATCAACTTTGCTCTATCTAGAGCATCCTGGACTAACTCAGTCCCTATCAATCTAACCTCACCAGGCTCAAACCATCCCACGGGGGATCTACACCGCCCGCCATACAATGCCTCATACGGGGCCATCTAAATACTCGACTGATAACTGTTGTTGTAGGAAAACTCAGCAAGTGGTAGGAACTCATCCCACGAACCACCAAAGTCAATCACACATGCTCGCAACATATCCTCCAGAATCTGAATAGTGCGCTCAGACTGCACGTCTGTCTGGGGGTGAAATGCTGTACTCAACTCAACCCGCGTACCCATCTCTCGCTGAAATGCTCTCCAAAACTAAAAAGTGAACTAAGTACCCCTGTCGGATATGATAGACATTGGGACCCCATGCAACCGAACAATCTCTCGAATAAAGATCGCTCTGCCAACCGCTCCGATGAGTAGGTAGTACTAACTGGAATGAAGTGAGCTGACTTGGTCAGTCTATCCACAATCACCCATACGGAATCAAACTTCCTCGTCGTCCGAGGGAGTCCAGTAACAAAATCCATAGTGATCCTCTCCCATTTCCACTCAGGAATAACAATGCGCTGAAATACACCATCGGGCCTCTGGTGCTCGTACTTAACATGCTGACAGTTGAGGCACCGTGCTACATGTCTGACAATGTCCATTTTCATCTTCCTCCACCAATAGTGCTATTTCAAATCTTGATACATCTTCGCGGCTTCCGGATGGATAGAATACCGCGAGCTATGGGCCTCCTCCAGAATCAACTCACGAAGGCCATCAACATTGGGCACACATATCCGGCCCTGCATCCTCAATACGCCGTCACTATCAATGGTGACATCTCTAGCATCATCATGCTGAACTCCGTCCCTAAGGACAGCCAAATGTGGATCATCATACTGGCGCTCACGAATACGATCATATAGAGATGACCGAGATACAACACAAGCCAATACCCTGCTGGGCTCCGAAATATCTAACCTCACTAGTCGATTGGCTAGCACCTGAACATCGTGAGCAAATGGCCTCTCCTCAGCTGGAATATATGCCAAGCTCCCCATACTGACCGCCTTCCGGCTCAAAGCATCGGCCACCACATTGGCCTTCCCCGGATGATATAATATAGTAATGTCATAATTCTTCAGCAACTCTAGCCATCTCCGCTGTCTCAAATTAAGGTCTTTCTGTTTGAATAAGTGCTGGAGACTACGATGGTCGGTATACACCTCACAAGACACACCGTACAAATAGTGCCTCCAAATCTTCAATGCATGAACAATGGCGGCTAGCTCCAAGTCATGAACAGGATAGTTCTTCTCATGTGGCTTCAACTGCCGAGAAGCATAAGCAATTACCTTACCTTCCCGCATCAACACACAACCTATCCCCACTCTCGAGGCATCACAATAAACAGTATATGAACATGAAGCTGATGGCAATACTAACACTGGAGCTGTGGTCAAAGCTGTCTTGAGCTTCTGAAAGCTCTCCTCGCACTCATCCGACCAAACGAATGGTGCACCCTTCTGAGTCAATTTAGTCAATGAAGAAGCAATGGATGAAAATCCCTGAACAAACCGGCGATAATATCCCGCCAAGCCTAGAAAACTCCTAATCTCTGTAGCTGAGGACGGTCTAGGCCAACTCCGCACCGCCTCTATCTTCTTCGGATCAACCTGAATACCATCACGAGACACCACATGTCCCAGAAATGCTACGAACTCGAGCCAAAACTCGCACTTGGAGAATTTAGCATATAGCTTCTCCTCCCTCAATCTCTGTAACACAATATTCAAATGCTGAGCATGCTCCTCCTGACTGCGGGAGTAGACTAGAATGTCATCAATGAACACAATCACAAATGAATCCAAATAGGGCCTGAACACACTGTTCATTAGATGCATAAATGCTGCTGGGGCGTTGGTCAGCCCAAACGACATCACAAGAAACTCATAATGACCATATCGGGTCCTGAATGCAGTCTTCATAATATCCGAGTCCATGATCTTCAGCTGATGATAGCCTGAACGAAGATCGATCTTAGAAAACACCCTCGCACCCTGTAACTGATCAAACAAATCATCTATGCGCGGTAGAGGGTACTTGTTCTTCACCGTCACTTTGTTCAATTGCCTATAATCAATACACATTCGCATGGAACCATCTTTCTTTTTAACAAATAATACCGGCGCACCCCACGGGGACACACTAGGGCGGATGAAACCCTTATCCAGAAGCTCCTGAAGCTGCTCTTTCAGTTCTTTCAACTCAGCTGGTGCCATCCGGTAAGGAGGAATGGATATGGGCTGAATGCCCGGCACCAAGTCAATGCCAAAATCAATATCCCTGTTTGGCGGCATGCCCGACATGTCTGAGGGGAATACATCTGCAAAGTCCCTCACAACAGGTACAGAATCAATGCTAGGAGACTCAGCTCCACATCTCTCACAAAAGCTAAGTACAATAAACACCCTTTTTCAACCATCTTCTGAGCTTTTAAGAACGAAATAACACGGCTAGGGACGAAATCGGTCGAACCCCGCCACTCGATATGAGAAGTACCAGGAATGGCCAACGTAACTGTCTTAGCATGACAGTCCAATATAACATGGTACGGAGACAACCAGTCCATACCCAATATAACATCAAAGTCCACCATACCCAATAATAACAAATCTGCCTGGGTCTCCAGACCCCCAATAGATATAACACAGGATCTATAGACATGATCTACAACGATCGTATCACCCACGGGGGTGGATACATGAACAGGTAAATCAAGACTACTACGAGTCGCACCCAAGTGATGTGCAAAGTAAGAGGACACGTAAGAATATGTAGACCCTGGATCAAATAGAACACAGGCATCTCTGTGACAGACAGAAATGATACCTGTAATCACTGCATCGGAGGCAACTGCATCACACCTGTCATGAAGTGCATAGAACCGTGCCTGGCCTCCACCAGATCTCTCCTCGCCCCTGGGGAGACCACGAGAAGACTGACCTCCACCTCTACTAGACTGAGATGGTGCTGAAGATGAGGGCTGATCCCTCTGCTGGGTCTTGTCCCTACGGAGTCGAGGCCACTGTCTTCTTATGTGGCCAAACTCACCACACTCATAACATGCACCTGGTGCTGGAGAAGGGGACTGAAGGGAACCCCTCGCCGCAGAAGAACCCTGGGCTGATGAAGTAGGTGCTGCACCCTGGGCTGGAAGGGCACTAAGCGATGACCGACCCTGCTGAAACCCCTGTCGACCACGACCATAAGAACCTCCGCTCTGCTCTGGGTGGCCCGAATGAGAAGGTCTAGATGAGCGACCTCTGCTCTGCTGGGAATGCCCTCTAGATGGAGCACCACTGAAACTGCCAGAACCACGAGGCCTCTTGGCCTCCCGCTCCTCTCTCTCTCGGCGACGATCCGCCTCAATGGAGCGTGCCATATCAACAACCTGCTCAAATGATGATGACAAAACTCTCTCTCTGGTCATAAGAATGCGGATAGAGTAGTTGAGGCCATCAATGAACCTCCTGATCCTCTCCCTATCATTAGGGATCATCCATGTGGCATGCCTAGCCAACCGTGTGAATCTAAGCTCATACTGAGTCACAGACATGTCGCCCTGAACCAACCACTCGAACTGGCGACGTAGCTCCTCACGACGAGACTGAGGTACATATTTCTCTAGAAAGAGAGTAGAGAACTGCTGCCATGTGAGAGGTGCTGCTCCTGCAGGCCTACGCCTCTCAAACTCTTCCCACCAATCAAATGCGGGACCGGTGAACTGAAAGGTAGTAAATGAAACTCCGCTGGACTCAAGAATACCAGCCGTCCGCAACATCCTCCGACACTTGTCCAAGAAACCCCGGGCATCCTCGCCCTCAACGCCACTAAAATGGGGTGGCTGAAGTCTACCAAATCTCTCAAGACGACGCTCTGCTCGTCGTCGGGCATAACTTGAACCATATGCTCTGGAGCTGGAGCTGGTGCAGCTCGAGGAATAACCGGTGCAACCACCGAGCGGGGACCACCTCTAGCGTCCGAAGTCCCTAAACTACCTGCTCGGGTGTGCGAGCTGCAGGGGTCCGCCGACCACCCCCTCGTCCGAGATGTCGCTACGGTAGCGATGGCCGAGACTACCCGAGCCAAGCCGGAACACACCGATAATATCCGAGCGAGAGTCTCCCGAAGACCGAGGAATAGCAATAGATACGGCTCGGCCCCGAACCGGGGCTCGCCGGAGCATCAACCAGCTGGGGTCGCTCCCGAGCCGGTACAACGGGCGGGTCGGCTTGGCACCGCCTCGGCCGCCCTACCTCTACCTCTAGCATGACCGCGCCCACGACCTCTAACAGGTGGCAATGGAGGTCGTCTACCTCGTCCCGATGCTCGCGTTCTCGCCATCTGCGAGAGAATAGAATATAGAAGTTCAGTTCTCAGAACAACAAGATCGCACGACCGAGTTCAAGAAAAGTGAAGTTTTCCTAAAGGTTCGCAGCCTCCCGAGGATAAGTACAGGCATCCCCGTACCGATCCACAAGACTCTACTAACCGGCTCAAGACTCATGAGGCCTAGTAAACCTAGGCTCTGATACCAACTTGTCACGACCCCAAATCTGGTCGTGATGGCACCCAGCACATTGCTAAGCCAACATGACCAATCAATATCAACAACGGAGCTAGAAGCTCTCTTTAGCCCATTTAAGCATATTAATTCACGAAGCAACATCGATACATATAACGAAAATGGGGAACCAAGTCCCAAAATATACCAACTCCCATAGACCGAAGGGTCAAGAGTCATGAGCCTCTACTGAACATGAGTATATGATAGTTTACAAGATACCAAGTACGGAAAGCAATGTCGATACAGAATCAAAACAGTAAGAAGGAATATCGGGTCCTGCGGTCTCTGCAGCTACCTCGTATATCCCACAGACGTCGCCTCGCACAGCTACTGGATCACTACTGAGAGGTACCTGGATCTGCACACAAGGTGCAGGGAGTAAAATAAGTACTGCCAGACTCAGTGGTAATAAACAAGGGTAAGACAGCGCAGATAAGAAATCCGCAATAAAGCACTATGTAAAGGTGTAATCGAATACCCTGTCACAGAATCAATATCAACTGTACCTGTACCAATAAGTACCAGCAAAATAGTATAACAGCTAGGAGATGTAGCTAAATGCAATGCAATGCATGATATGACCGCTACGGCGCGTAGCTCGATCCAATTTGGGTACCCGTGCTCATTGTGGGGGTTCAGACTCCGGAGGGGCTCCAACAGCCCAAGCACAATATCACTGCAGCGTGTAGTCCGATCCAACATATATACTGCTGCGGCGCGCAGCCCGATCCACTACCAGTCAGCTAATATGCAAATACAGCCTCGCAGGCTCAAAAGTAGTTTTGAAAACCTTTTTGTCATTTTTCAGTTGGAAAACAGTAATACCAAGTTCCAGAGATTGGAAATAGCATGATAACAGAAAATAGCTACGGACTGGTAGTAACTAACATGTCAATATGATAAGACAATGATAACGATCCTCGCGGGATCCAATAACTGGCTCACGGCCTACATGTATACTCATCCGCCCAAGAAGGGGGTTCAGTGACTCAAGAGTGGCCAATATCACAATATATAGTATGCAACCATCCGAGAAGGAGGTTCGACGGCTCATGAATAGCCTAATACCATAACACAGTATCAGCAAGTCGGACTAAGCCATAGTCCCCAATCACAATCGACCCCGCACTCACATGAGAGTACGTGTCTCGCTGTTATACAGCGTCACAAAGTGGTATACCGGGGTTTCAAACCCGCTGGTCATCACCCACATCTATTACTCACCTCAATACGGCGCGACGACTACTCCGCAATGCCCTTGCCACGAGAATCAAGCTCCGCACGCGTAGAAACTGATCAAATACATTAGAAACACAACAAATTAGGCCAATGGAACGACACCCAATCAATACAACTCATTTTACATCAAAATTCCCAAAGTTGTCAAAACCCGACTTCGGTACACTTGTCGAAAAATCACGAAAGTCAAATATTCGGAACCCTCATCTCAATACGAGTCTAAGCATATCAATTTTACCAAATTCGGACTCCATTTGCCCATTCAAAACCTTGATTTTCTAAAGTTTAAGCCTAGGGTTAAATCTTCCATGAATCACCCCAAATTCCTCCATTTTCATGATATAATTGCATAATATTATCAATACTAATCATAGTTTAAGTCCATAGTTGATTACCCGATGATTTCCCTTGAGTTTCTCTTCAAAATCGCCCAAATCGCCTCCTTAAGCCGAGACCCAAATGTGTGAAATATTTCTGAAATTTTCTAACTTCTGATACAATTAATTCACTGCGATTTTCGCTTCTACGGACCATTTTCCGCCCCTGCGGAACCGCTTCTGCGGAATACCCTCCGCCTCTGCGGTCCTTTCCGCTTCTGCGGACAGGAGTCCGCTCCTGCGAGCCCGTATCCGCGACCAGAGGGTCGCTTCTGCGTTTCCAGGCCTAGCCGGCCAATTCCGCTTCTGCGGCTCACTTTCCGCACCAGCGGTGCCGCTCCTGCGGACGAAACTCCGCTTCCGCGATCAACAGCGCTTCTGCGCTCCTGTATCCGCTTCTGCGGACTCGCTCCTGCGCCCCCATTTCCGCAGGAGCGAAAACAACAGAACCAGAATCCCAAACCTGCAATTTTCCACATTTTCTCCCGTTTAGCCATCCGAAAACACCCCGAGGCCCCCTGGACCTCATCCAAACACACCAGCACATCTTAATACCTTATTCGAACTTGCTACAATCCTCAAAACACGTCTAACAACATCAAAACCCATAATTCGCATCGAATTCAAGCCTAAATTCCTTAAAACATTCCGAATTACACAATCAATCAAAAACCTAACTAAACAACGTCCGAATGATCTAAATATTTGAGGACATATCCAAAATCACATAACGAAGCTACTGCAACTATCGGAATTTCATTCCGACCTCCGGATCAAAATCTCACCTACCATTCGGATTTCACCAAAATTCAACCTTGGCCAATTCAAGCCTATTTCTACATCGGACCTCCAAATTCAATTCCGATCGCTCCCCTAAGTCACAAATCACCTCCCGGAACTAACCGAATCATCAGAATTCGATTCCGAGCCCTCTACCAAAATAGTCAACTCCGGGTTGACTTTCCTTATTCAAGTTTCCTTCAAAAAGGCTATATGCCTCATTTTCAATCCAATTCACTCCTAACTCACCCGATAGACTCTAACACTGCTATAAAAGCATAAAACATATAATTACAATATAACGGGGTGGTAATTCCCGTGGCGACGGGCCGGGTCGTCACAAGTGTCTACCCTCAAGCATTGGCATTCATTCCGAATCTGTCGAATCTTTGCTTCTAGAAATTGTCCGTCCAGACTGATTTCTACGACTTGTAGGCTGAGGTCCCCATCTTTTGGTATAACTTGATATCTCCCGAGCTGTCGTAGTACCCTATACGGTGGATAAGGCTGAATGCTTTTAAGACCCATTATCAAGAAATGCAACCCTTCTGTTGGCATGTATATCACCTCATTGAGGGGCAAACATCCGTATGCCCAATCAATTTAGCTAGTCAGTCAACGATCGCAAGTATGTAATCCAACCTTTTGCTCCAACTTAACTTCTATTGTTCTCATATAAAACTCTTCAATGCACGTCTTTTCAGATGACCCGTAACTCGAGAACAGAGGGTGATGACACAAATGTTCTATTAACCATATCTAGAGAATCAAATTGCATCCCCCGAAGAAGTTATGCCCTGCTTTACAGGATGTGAGGGCACGGAAAATGTCACCTACAATAATCGGTACCAGTGTGCTATTATCTTGCACAAGAAGAGTACTGGCAACCCCGGCGACCCTTATATCAATGTTTCCATCTTTCCTCGGGAATATGACCAATCCTAAGAATGCCACTATAAACGCGAATCGCCTATGCTCTTCCCACTTGACTCGGTTAGATTTACTGCAGAGTTTGTTTGTAGGGTCGTTAAATCCCCCAATATGACCATATCTGCGGTCGATGAAACTCAAAGTACAAAATCCATGTGCCAAGTCTTCATTATGGACGTTCCTGGCGATTTTCAGGGAATTGAGGAATATGTGCACTGTAATTTCCCTCAGAGCCACCGGGTATTTATCATTCAGAGGAACCTCACCTTTCCCAATATAATAAGCAATTTTTTCTAATGTAGGAGTGAGCTCAAAATCTAAGAAGTGTAGATCATTATGCGCAGGATCCCAACAGGTGACGAGAGCCCGAATGATATCACCACGGGGTATTATGTCCATCAACCCGGTAAGATCTTTCAGATAGCGTTTGACCCAAACCTGCCCTTCTTGACCCAGATCGTACCACCATAGTCTCAACTCCAAAGGGATTTTATTCATTAAAGCAAAGGGTTCATTTTGTACCGTGCTCATCCTGCACATTTATTAAAGGCGATTTTATTCAGAAAAACGGAAAATATTTTTTCAAAGAAAATTTACATTTTTTGAAAGAATTAGCCTTTCGGGGCTATTTATTTTGAAAAGATAAAGACATGACTTTAAAGTGGCCATTTTTGCAAAAACAGCCTTCCGTCGTCCTTCGGAACATTCGGCTATTTCCAAAAACAACAATCACTTTGATTTATTGGAAACTCAATATTTTTTGGTCATTTCTAAAAGGGTGGTTGGGCCCATCGAAGGTTGCCTACGTATCCCATCTAATGGCGAGAATCATACCTGCGTAGTTCGGTCAGATTGTTATGTGACCAATTATTTCAATTGTATTATTCTACCTATTTTTCAAACTTTCTTTTCAAATTCTGACATCATTTCGCCAACATTTCAATATTTTCTATTCTAAATTTTCTCTTTCTTTTTGTTTTCAGGGATTATGTCGGTCCGTTAAATGATCCAGGACAATAAATGTAACATATAATATGCTCGGTCTTTAATATTTCGGGTCACCTATCCTAGACGGACCCAACCCTGTTGAGTCCCCTAAGTTAGATATAATGCAAATAATCGTCCTAGACCTAGGTTCAATATCCTATTGTTTCATATAGTGTTAGACCATGTACCCGAGTGGATAACTCGGATCGAGGAGGGGGCTACGTATCGAGGACTCGTGGGGTCGTTCGGCTTTGTAACTTATCCGACCTATATTTCTTATTTTTGGTATAACTTAACAGAAATGGGAGTCTCAACCAGTAAGTACATCCCCGGAGGTAAGAAGAGAAAGGTTTTTCGGCAAAATTTTATATATACAATACATGTATTATCAAAGCAGCAAACACGTAGCATGTTGATCAAAGCATATAGTGAAGTCAAATAACATCAAGAACGACAATTCCATCGAGCTCGAATTCTTAAACCCTGAACCGAAGTTCTGGGTTACTTATCCCCAACAGAGTCGCCAGAGCTGTCACACCTCCCTTTTTACTACCTTTATATTTCCCGAAAAGGAGAATAAGGTATACCTCGTTAATTACTAATACACCCGGGAGAGGATATAATAATAACAACGAGGAAGGAGTTTTTCCAATTTAAGGACAATCGGAACGGAATTTTATTTAAAGTTTCAGAGTCGCCACTTGGGAAGATAATGGTGTCCCAAGTCACCGGTTAATCCCGAATCCGATGAAATTGACTCTGTTTAAACAATCTGCGTAACAAAAAATCCGGATAAGGAATTCTGTTAACCCGGGAGAAGGTGTTCGGCACTCCCGAATTTCATGGTTTTAGCACGGTCGCTCAACTATCGTTTTTGCCTTTATTTGAGTTCGTTATATGATTTTTACAACTTGTGCATGTTTCATTTTTAATATTTTTATGACTTGCGATGTCACGAAAACGCATTTCGAGTCACACAGCAACCAGTACGCCTGTGACTTTAACACGTTTCAGCTTCGTCGAGATTTAAGATTTGAGTCACATTAAATGTTCACTCATATTAAGGAATGTATATTTTAAAGTCGTGCCTATAACGTCTAACGGCTTATTATACTTTAGGAAAGACCGTCGAATTTTGCTAAACGGTCTTCCCGAGTCTATCACTTGTTATCATTCATATGGGGAGCCCCACGTATTTTGTTCTTATACGAGGCTCGTCCCGTTATTTTTAATTGTCCAATCCTATAAGGGATACATTTTCTATTTTTTTGGCTTTTCCCTAATTATTTTAGTTTTTCTGTATTTTCATAATCCCCCAGACCCCACCCTGTGGGACTATACTGGGTAGTTGTTGTTGTTGTATTTTCATAATCATGTCCAGGCCCATTGTTTCCATTTCCAGGCCTGGACGCTTATGGACTTGAATTTAATAGTCCAATTTGTACATCTGGGTTCTAGAAACCCAGAATATATTAGAATCATTATTCAAAGGCCCAAAGATGAATCCAATTGGGTCCAGGCCTGTACTGTTCTTCAAACCCAGTCCAAACGAGAAAAGTAGAAAGCAGAATCGGAATTTCATAAAAGATATGCAAATGCTCAACAACAGTAGGTAAAATTAACCAAATGATATTTATTTTAGAAGAAACAGAAGTACAGGCTTCAACAATATTGATTCTAAATCCGAGTTATCTATCACTAATCGAACTTGAACAAGAGACTACAATTTCATATTCTTTAACAATAACATGTTACTCAACTATGCGAATTGAACTGTTATTGACCACTAGTTATAACTCATACTATTTGATCATAATTATTGATTACTAATAGAATTTAAACAATAAGCAACTAATTTCCACTGTTTCTAACAATGATATTATACTTAACTATGCCAATTTGTTACTGATTCTAGCTTACTCTTATTTCAAATGGTTATTGATCTAATTGAAGTGAAGGAACAAATTCTGATTAAGTTGATCATTTTTAAAATTATCACATTCTGATTCATGAGGTTACTATGATTATTATCTGGATTACGAGACTAATATTATCTAGGTGAGTTGATTTATGAGTTAACATGTGTTTTTAAACTACTTCTATGGTGATTACGACTACATATAATCTACTCTACTCTATCTATTACATTATCAGTCGTACCACCTCGGTCCCATACGTATCAATTATACAAACATCCATATCAAATTACAAAGGATCTAATCAAGCGATTAAACATAAGAATATATGAAACACCACAGAAAACTTCTTCTGAAATAATTCATGCCATTTTATTTGCTTAAATCAGCTGCAGTTACATATTTGGATAAGAACTGTGTACCTGATTCAGCAAAAGGAAAATTTATGAGTCCAGAATGTAGATGAATATGAATGATAGTCAGCGATGACAGCAGCAGAACAATAGAAAGCAAATCACAGCAAAACAGCAAACACAGTCGAGTATAATCCCCAAACCCAGCAGATAAGCAATCCAAAGAATAGAATTGAAGAAAACCCAATAGAATCCAATAGTGTAGAATAGCAGAAGACCCTAATTGAATTCCAATTTGTCACTCGACTATACTCAGAATTTCACTCTCTATTTGTGGTGATCACTCTTAATTTCAAAAAAAATTCTCTGAATTTTTAGAATTCAGCCCTTTTTCAGGCTTAGTTACAGCCTATTTATAGATGTTTTTGGTGAAATTTTGAGGGGAAAATTCAAAAATCTTATTATAAGTTCCCTCCCCTTAATTCTTTAATTAATTGCAGTTTGGTACCTTATTATAGACTTGAAAAGTCTTCCAGCCCTTGCTGGAAGGTTCTAGGGAATTCATTTTGCTTCTTTCAAGGGTCTATTACTATAGTGCCCTCACTTGCTAAGGATTTTAATAGTTATGCCTTTTTATTAGGTCTGGTTTACCCTTTAATTTATGCCTTATTGCAGAAATACTAAGCATGAAAGTCTATTTTATCCCTGCGGGCTCTATTAATCTACAACTATGCCATTTCTTATTCCTTTTATACCCCTGTTAATTACCCGACCTATTAATGGTCTGGGTATTCTAGGTTAGATGTTATTTAACTATTGGCCATTATAGTCTAAATTATTTAAGATTTGGCCAGATTTAGACTCAACAGTCTTTCAATTTTAACCTTACTTAATTGTCTTAGACTAATTTGGACAATAGCCTTTTATTATCACTTATCTAATTGGATTAAATTTGCATGACTAGCCTGTTTATTATTTAGACCTAGATTTGCAGAATTAACCACTCTAATGTTTTAGGAGTGGCCCGATTAATCACACAGTCTTAAATAAATTCACTTATAGCCAGATTAGGTTACTTTCAATAATAGCCAGATTACTAATCACACTTGTCTATTACAGCTATAACCAATACCATAAAGCACAGTAGGATCAATCATAGTCTAACATATAAATTCATTACAAATACAACCAACTTATGTCATTTTGCACACATAGCCTCAATCAGAAATCACTTATCAATTAACCAAAACTCAGAGGGAAATTAGATAATAGTTGAATCTCAATTAACTAACTCATAATTTCAGACTTAGGCATAACTAACAAATCAGACATAAAGAAGCATATTTACATCAAATTCATATGTTGGCTTATGGAAAACCCTAAGAAGCTTAACATATCAGTTGCGCATAATAAAAAGGATTGTGAGATAGGCTAATGATAGAAACCCTCAGAACGTTATCAAACAAGAATATGCAAAGGAGTATAGAAATCAAAAGACGAAACAATCAGAAGCATGCTAGAACAGAAGATATGTAGAAGATTAAAGTATAGGAAACTTAAAACAGAAAACATACAAAGATTAACTACAAAAAACTAAGAAAACAACTAAACAGAGATCATGCAAAAGATTAACTACAAAAGACAAAAGGCAAATGTACTTAGCTTAGCAGGATTTGTCTCATGTTCTCTTTATTTCTTTTTTATTTTCTTTTTCTTTTTTTTTCTTTTCAGTCTTCAAGACTTCAGAGACTCGAAGTCTTATTTTTTCCAGATTTTTCTTGAACAAGTTTGTTTTTTGGGTTCTTGAGGGTGGAAAGATGTTCTAAGTGTGTATTTGGGTGTATTTGGGGTGGGTCTTTTTTGGGTGTTCGCCGGAGGTAGGGTTCCGGCGAACGTCTTTTGAATATTCGAGTATTTACAGTGAGATTCGAAAGAAACCAACTACATAGGGTGAAGATCCCCTTGTAGTGGTTCTAGGGTGTTATTTTGGGAGATGGAATCAAAGGTTGAAGGTCACCGACAAAGACTCCGATGATCGGACTTTCAAGAATGTTGAGGTTTTCTGGTTTTTCTAAAGGTTTCAGGGTGGTCTTGGGTGAGAAAGAAAGAAAGAAGGAGTTTGGGGTCGAAGGTGGCCGGAGACGGCCATGGACACTGGCCAGTCTCCCTAAAGAAGATGAAGGATCATTTCTGATCAACGGCCAGGATCAATGGTCCTAGACGATCCTGGCCTTTGGATCATTTCTGATCAACGGCCTTTGGATCATTTCTGATATACTCCCCAAGGCTTGAGCAATCCTAGCCTTTGGATCATTTCTGATCAACGGCCAGGATTAATGGTCCTAGACGCTGTTGTTTGATTCTATGAAAGAACGCCTGGCCTCCGTTAGATCATCTTATTTGGATAGCTAGGATTTAATCTTTTAAATGTTGTCGTTTGATTTATTTAACTAGAATCAATATCATCCGTTTGATCAGCCATTTGGACGGCTAAGATTTAATCTCTCAATACGTTGTCGTTTCATTTATCACTGGAACGGACAGTGTATTTCTTTGGGCTGTTATACTTTGGGCTTGAATTTTGGCCCAATTTATTGCATTTTCATGTATTTTCTTGTGTATTTAACTATTTCTTTGTATTTTTATTTTTTGTATTTTATTTTTCTCTTTTTGTGTTCTTTTCAATTATTGCTTCTCTTTTATTTTCCCATTTTTTTCTAATTTTGTTGTTATTTTTATGACATTTTTGCTATTTTTCTTTAATTTACCGGTATATTTGTATTTTTTGTTAATTTTCTTTAATTTCTTTATTTTTTATGACATATTCTAATTAACGCTTTTTTAGTTTTTAATTTCAAATTGTTTCAATCACAATCACACACTTTATTTCAATTAAGCACATAATTGCACATCAAAAATCTTATTTATTTTTAATATTGGAATTTATTTGCTTAGGGAAAAAATCACGTACTCACAGGGATACCCGCCACATGGTTAGGGAGTGCCCCAGACGTGGGAGGGGTGCGCCTTCTTAGACTCCACAGCCTCAGCATGCTACACAAGGTCAGCAAGCCATCGTTCCTGCTCCAACTGCCACCCCACCTGCCCAGCCAGTCAGGGGTAGAGATCAAGGAGATAGAGGTCAGCCTCGAGGGTGGGTCCAAGCTAGATTTTAAGCTATTCCTGATCGTGTTGTCGTTGTCACCTCTGATTATGTTATCACAGGTATTATATTGGTTAGTCACAGAGAGGCATCAGTTTTATTCGATCCTGGCTCTACTTTTTCATATGTGTCCTCTTATTTTTCTTCGCATTTGGGTGTGCCTCAGGATTCTTAGAGTACCCCCGTTTATGTTTCTACTCTTGTGGGAGATTCTCATATTGTGGACCGCATGTACCAGTCGTGTTAGGTGACTAATTGTGGTTTTGAGACCAGGGATGATCTATTATTACTCGGTATGGTTGACTTTGATATTATTCTAGGCATGGACTTGTTGTCGCCCCATCATGCTATTCTTGATTGTCATGCTAAGACCATAACGCTGGATAGGCATTCCACGTTTTGAGTGGAGTGGCACCTTAGATCATACTCCCAGCAGGGTTATTTCTTTCCTCAAAGCTCAACGTATGGTTGAGAAGGGGTGTGCTCCTTATTTAGCTTATGTGAGAGATGTCAGTATTGACACCCCTTTTTATTGATTCAGTCCCAGTGGTACGTGTTGGCCCAAGTTCAGTTGAAGCTTTGAAGATTGACAAAATGAACATCAGGGAAGGACCTGGTCCATCATGAGAAACACAGTTAGTCATAACCACTGCACATGGAAGGCACATGAGGAAGATATGTACTGAAGCGTATGCAACAAATATCTTTTGAATAAGAATTGAAAATGTTGCATTGTGTTCTAAGGAGGACGGTCTCCTTATGATAAGAGAACACAATCCTAAGCTAGGATAAGGATGAGAGTTTATAGCAGTTAAGGAGTGAAATCATTAAAGGTTACGCACTGGAGTCTTAATCAAACTCCAATTGTTGATCTATTAAATAACTAAGTTGTTCTATTTTACAGGTAATGCACATAAGCAGAAGTTAAGCATATTTGAGAGCAACAAGTATCAAGTCTATTTTTTAAACAATATATACGAGATACAAGTGTGCACATCTGAAGCTATATGAACTAAGATAGAAGAACCAGTTTCATCATTGTGTTTATTCCAAGTTCAGTTCAATTTTAGTAGGCTTTCATATTGTACCCTTCAACTTTCATAGAAGCAATTGTATTAGGTGAATTGAGTATTCTAGTTAGAGTTAACTTGAAAGTGTCGCAAGAGTTGAGGCTGTGTTCCACACTGGGATTGGAGTTAATCCTTAGGTTTACAAAGAGTCTTTGTAAATGTAGGTTTTGGCTCAGTGATTTTAGTGGAGTTTGGGAAAATCCTACTGAGTAGTAGGTCGTGGTTTTTTCACCTTTTGAGATAGGTGTTTTCTACGTAAAAATCTGTGTGCACTTTACTTTCAGTATTTATTATTCTACAAACTGTTGTAGTTAGATCACTTAGAAGAACCAGGATCCAGGCCTCCTCTCTTTAATGGCCTCTACTACTACTGGTGGAAAAACAGAATGAGGACCATATCATGGGTGAAGACTGTGAGCTTTGGGATATCATCACTGATGGTCCTTTAGCCACAACTAAGAAGAATGCTAAAGGAGTGGATATTCCAAAGACAACAGTAGATTGTACTGCTGAAGATCTAAGGAAATGAGAGAAAAATGCAAAAGCCAAGAAATGGTTGGTATGTGGACTAGGTCTTGATGAGTATAGCAGGATTCAAGGTTGTGCTACTGCCAAGGAGATTTGGGACACTTTACAAGTGGCTCATGAAGGAACACCTCATGTAAAAAGGTTAAGAGGAACACTACTGTATTCTCAATATGAGAATTTTACCATGAAAGATGGAGAAACCATCCAAGAAATGTATACCAGGTTCACTACACTAACAAATAAACTTGGGTCTCTTGGAAGAACTATCCTAGAAGAAGACAAGGTGGAGAAGATTCTAACTAGGGTTCTGCCAATCTCCTAGGAAAGCAAAATCACTGCCATTCAGGAATCAAAGAACATTGCTACCCTTAAGTTAGATGAACTAATTGGAAATCTCACTGGCTAGGAACTGAGAAGGCAAACAATGAAGATGGATTCTCCAAAGAAAGAAAGAAGTATGGCTCTCAGAATTTTAGAAGGATCAGATCTTGAAGATGATGAAATTGCTATGATAACCAGAGATTTCAAGAAATTCCTTATAAGAGGAAAAGGTGCTTCAAAAGGAACAACAATCAGCAAATCTGGGGCTTCTGAGAAACAAACCCATAAAGGTTGTTACAAGTGTGGGAAGACTGATAACCACATCATAAATTGTCCTCAATGGGAGATTGAATGGAAGAAAAAAAGAGCAGAAAGAAGGAACAGGTTCAACCAAAAAGGAATAAGGGATCAACTAAAGATATGGTTGCTATATGGGGAGAAACATCAGATGAGGACTCAAAAAATGAAGCTGAAGATAAGCAAGATCTTATGGCTATTAGAGAATCAGAAGATGAACATGAGGTAAGTATTCTACACCTTAAAGAAAAGATTAAATTCTTGTCTAAAGAAAAACTGGCTCATTTGCTGATGGACTTCATAGATGAGTCTAAAATAATAAATAGTGAGGAAGATGTTCTGTCTAAAGAATGTGTTATCCTAGAAGAGAAATGTTAAAGACTAGAGTCTAGGGCTGATGAGGGTGACAACACAAATACTGAGTTGAAGAACCAGGTTCATCAACTTGAAAATAAGATTCTAGGAACTTAAATCTGAAAACATTTAACTAAAATTAGGGACAGGTAAGAAAAAGGCTGATCAATCATCTCTCATCCTAGAAGAAAATCTAGGAAAAATGAAAGATGAACTGTACAAGAAAGATGAGTTGATTAAAGTCTTAAAAGAATATTTAGGAAAGGTAAAACATGAATTAGACAGAACATGCAAATGGAACAAGGCTTCTGATGCACTCTCATGGCTGCAAGAACATCACAGTAGCAACAAGAGAAGACTTGGATTTGGGACACAAGCTCCAAAATGGGATCCTAAAACAAGTATCTCACACTTCCTGAGAATAAGATCTGCACATACTGTGGTAAGACTGGCCATTACAAAAATAAATGTAATGCTAGAGAAAATGCCAGTCAAAAGAATAAAGATTTTGTTACATAAAAACACAAACAGCCTAGTTGGGCAAAGAAAATTTTGATTTATCCTTTTGCCCATAGAAAGGAACCCAAACTAGTTTGGGTTCCTAAGACTAACCCATGATTTCTTTTTGTAAGACCAAGTGAAAAGGAAGTAGCCAAATATGATACATGGATAGTGGCTGCTCAAAACATATGACTGGTAACAAGAACCAGTTCCTTTCACTTGAGAACCTAAAAGGAGGTAATGTCTCCTTTGGAAATGGAAAGAAAGGTGAGATCATTGGTGTTGGAAAGGTAGGAAAAACAGACTCTCATTCCATTGAGAATGTCTATTTGACATATGGCTTAAAATATAGCCTAATAAGTGTGTCACAACTGTGTGACAGAGGTAACATTGTGGCTTTCACTTCTACAAAATGTTTTGTGATTAGCCTTACTACTGACAAGATTATTTTGTAGTGTAGGAGAGTTAACAATATTTACATTATAGATTTTTCAACTCTCTCTGAAAATGAACTCACTTGCTTAGTGTGGTAATTAATGACCCCCTCCTTTGGCACAAATTACTCAGCCATGCATGTCTAAATCAATTAAATAAATTAGTCTCCAATGACTTGGTGATAGGGTTACCTAATATCAAGTTCAAGGAAGACAAGGTTTGTGAGGCATGTGCAAGGGGGAAGCGGGTAAGGTCATCCTTTAAACCTAAGAAAATGGTAAGTACTTCCAAGATGTTGGAATTGGTTCATATGGATCTTTGTGGTCCAATGAGATCCATAAGCAGAGGTGGTAAAAGATATGTAATGGTGCTAGTTGATGATTATTCTAGATTTACCTGGGTATTGTTTCTAACTTCTAAAGATGAAGAATTTGAAATGTTACTGCTTTTATTAGAAAAATCCAGAAGCAATTAGGAAATCAACTTTCATCCATTAGGTCTGATCATGGAACTGAATTTGAAAATACAAAGTTTGCTGAATTTTATGATGAAAATGGAATAGATCATAATTTGTTTGCCCCTAGGACTCCTCAACAAAATAGCGTAGTTGAAAGGAAGAATAGGACCCTTGAGGATATTGCAAGGACCATGTTACTTTCTAGTAAACTACCTCATAGCTTCTGGGTAGAGGCTATAAACATTGTTTGTTATATAATAAATAGATGTATGACTAGACATCTTGTAGAGAAAACTCCCTATGAGTTACTTAAAGGGACATATCACACATTAGGTCTTTGGTTGCAAGTGTTATGTGCACAATAATGGCAAAGACTCCCTAGGTAAGTCTGATCCCAGAAGTGATGAGGGAGTATTCTTGGGATATTCTTCACATAGCAAAGCACATAAAATGTTTAATAAAAGAACTCTATGTGTTGAAGAAAGTGTACATGTTGTGTTTGATGAATCTAACACTCTTTCAAAACAACAGGAACATGAAGATGAAGCCATTGGACTGGTGAGACAATTGAGTGAAGTTACAGCACAAGTCAAGGCAACATCAGAGGAAGGAGTAGGTGATGGAACAGGTCCTTTCACCCCGGGCAACCTGACAGGGTAACCAATCTAAAGGATCTTGCTTCTTAACCTGTTCCTCTACAGCATAATAATGATGCAGAAACCAGCAGAAACCAGATGGTAGGGAAATCTTACAAGTATCTGAGTTCTCACCCCATTGAGAACATCATAAATGATCCATCATCAGGGGTTAAGACAAGATCACAACTAAAGAACCTATGTGCATTTGATGCCTTTTTGTATCTCATTAAACCTAAAAATGTGAGTGAAGCTCTACAAGATGCAGATTGGGTCAATGCTATGCAAGATGAACTCAATCAGTTTGAAAGAAGTCAAGTCTGGAACTTGGTTCCAAAACCTAAAGACATGTCAGTCATTGGTACAAAATGGGTCTTCAGAAACAAACTAGATGAAGATGGAACAGTTACAAGAAATAAGGCAAGGTTGGTGGTTCAAGGCTATAGTCAAGAGAAAGGTATTGATTATGATGAGACTTTTGCTCCAGTTGCTAGACTTGAAGCAATTAGACTCCTCATAGCCTTTGCAGCACATATGAAATTCACTTTTCATCAAATGGATGTCAAAAGTGCCTTCCTAAATGGCTATCTCAAAGAAGAAGTGTTTGTGAGACAACCTCTAGGATTCGAAAGCAAAGAATGCCCTGACCGTATTTACAAGCTAGATAAGGCTCTCTATGGTCTTAAGCAGGCCCTAAGAGCTTGGTATGAAAGATTGTCAAATTTCTTCTAGGGCATGGGTACAAAAGAGGTAAAATTGACAGCACTTTATTCCTAAAGGAAAAAGGTTAAGATCTTCTTGTTGTACAAATATATGTTGATGATATCATATTTGGGTCCACCATAGATAAGTTGAGCAAGAAATTTGCAAAATTAGTGGGCAGTGAATTTGAAATGAGTATGATGGGTGAACTAAACTTTTTATTAGGCCTGCAAATAAAACAAAGCTCAAATGGAACTATGATTCATCAATAGAAATACATAAAGGAACTAATCAAGAAGTTTAAAATGGAGGACTCTAAAGAAATAGATACACCTATTGCAACTACCACTAAATTAGATGATGATGAACCTAGTTCATCAGTTGATCAAAAGTTGTATAGGGGTATGATTGGTTCACTCTTGTATCTTACTGCAAGTAGAACTGACATTGTCTTTAGTGTAGGACTTTGTGCACGTTTTCAAGCTAATCCAAAAGAGTCCCATTTGACTGCTATCAAAGAATATTGAGATACCTAAAAGGGACCACGGAATTATGCCTATGGTATCCTAAATGTAGTAATTTTGATCTAGTAGGATATGTTGATGTTGACTATGCAGGTTTTCTGGTTGATAGAAAAAGCACTTCATGTATGGCTCACTTTCTTGGTTCGTGTCTTGTATCATGGGCCACCAAGAAATAGAATTCAGTAGCCTTATTTACTATTGAGGCTGAGTATGTAGTTGTTTCTTCTTGTTGTGATCAACTACTGTGGATCAAGCAACAATTAGTAGACTTTGGTATAGAAGTGGGATGCATAACAGTATTCTGTGATAATACTAGTGCTATAAGCATGACAAAGAACTTGGTTCATCACAAAAGGACTAAGCACATAGATGTTAGACACCACTTCTTAAGAGACAACTATGAGAAAGGGCTAATCTCCATAGAATTCTATGCAACTAATAAACAAATAGCTGGCATCTTCAATAAGGCTTTAAGTAGAGAAAATTTTGAAAGGAGCATGTTGGAGTTAGGGATGATTAAGATCACCTAAAAGGACCAGTTCAGAAAGCACAATGAAAACAAATTATATTAAAAAAAAATTGGTTAGGAGTTCTTAATTTGTGTGAATATTAGACTAATTTCTACTCAATCTCATACTGTAAATAGTATACTCTTGTGACATGTGTCTAAGAAATTCATTAATCTCTTACAAAATTTCTATTTTGTCATTTGAGGCACAATCAAGAGAAGTTTCACTTGAAGAACCTGGTTCATCAAATTATGCTCATGAAAAGTCCAGGTATGTTTCTACTCTTTGCACAATTAGAAAAATTTAATTATCAATCATGAGCAAGAATCCCAGATATACCAAAAGTCCAAAATTTTATCCATTGAGGAAATTGAACCAATGTCATTGAAACTAGAAGTCTAAATATAATGGCACCCATTCTTAAATTCTAGCAATTATATTTAATACCTAAAGAGATCGAAACTCTAATTTTATTAGACTTCTATGTGACTACTGAAAAGGATGCAATTTTATAGCAATAATTACCTTCTTTAAAACCCCCCAAAACACTCTTTAATTATCAATTCTTCAAAATCCACGATCATTCTCTCTTTTGTTCCTAAGCTTCTATACCACTAAAATTCTCTTAGGGTTTCAGAAAATTCGAACCTTGACAAATCCCCAGGATAACCCTGGCACTCCACCTCCCATTTCACCTAACACCTCATCTTCCACACCACCAGTTGAAAATCCAAAACCTAGATTCCGTCGCCACAAAATGCTATAGATAGGATTCTATCTCCAGTAGGCACCGGTGCAGATCTACACTAAATAAAAAAAACACCAGACATGAAAAAATATGTCTCAAGACACTTATTGAAACCTTCTAAAACTAAAAATAGTCGACGGACTCTTTTAGTTTTCTCGGGCACCAAGGAAGATTTGCAAGAAAAACTG
This sequence comes from Nicotiana noctiflora, assembly GCA_032618575.1. Taxonomy (NCBI): domain Eukaryota; kingdom Viridiplantae; phylum Streptophyta; class Magnoliopsida; order Solanales; family Solanaceae; genus Nicotiana; species Nicotiana noctiflora. The sequence goes on from JASVEL010005530.1 coordinate 255,461, forward strand.
TAGCCATTGGTTATTTGAGAAAAGCCCTGAATGAAAAACTTCAATCAAGTCAAAAGAAAGCAGGCGCAGTAGCTTAGTCCAACTCTAGCTAGGAATTTGATGATTACATCTCCATTAGTGAAGGAAATGAACCTCGGTCTTCTGAACAGACCAAAACTCAAGAAACTCAAAGGGAGGTAGACACGTGTTATGTTTATTAGATGTGGTTCAAAGAGAGGAAAATCGATTTGTTTTGATAGGGGCTACTAGAGATGTAGGTGGGAGTGCTTCTGAAAAATTGAAGATGAAAGGAAGAAGGAGACTTTAGCCATATGTGGAAGTGGGGAATGAGGAGTATCAAAGTTAGGGGGGAGTGGATCAGGGAAGGCGGCTGAGGGGTTAATAAATTTGAGCAAACAACAAGATAAACCTGGTTTATCTAATGAAGAAATTTTGGCTAACTTATTGAAGAAAGTGGGGGCAATTTATGACCCAAAGAAATGCAAACTTCATCACATAAAACCCCTACTGCATCCAAACCAACCAAGAAAAGCAAGCAATCACCATCCAAGTCTACTGCTAGGATTAGAGCTACAAGAAGTAGGGTTATGGAAAGTGAAGCAGAATTGAAAAGGGCCTTGGAAGAAAGCAAAAAAAAAAGGAAAGAAAAAGGGAAAGAAAATATTGGTGAAAGCTCGAAGGCTGTGGTTGAAGAAGAAGAACAAGAGATGGAACAGGTCCATCTAGAAGAGAGTCCTACTGTGGAAGTTCCAACAACAAAGTCAAAGGGAACCAGGACTTCTGCCAAAAAGTCCTCCAAGTCATTGCCTGCTGAACCTATTCTTTCCAAGAGAACAAGGTCAACTACAAAAGGAAAACAAGTAAAAACTACTGAAGAAGGTGATGAATGGAGTGAGGATGAAGGAGATGAATCTGAGAAAGAACATGACAGACATGCCATGTTTGGCAAGAGAAATTTTTTGAAGGGAAGAATACTCAAGGACCTGGAGGAGCTAGGTATGATAAGCCTTTTATCTGCTTTAGAAGCACAAGGCTGGAAGGAAATGGTTCTTGAGATGGATGGAAAATTGTCTAGGAATGAACTTGTTGAGTTCATGGAAAATGGGATAGTGACTAGAAAAGTGAAAGGTGTCAAGGTAAAGTTCAGTGCTGCAAAGCTGGGTAAGATTCTAGGCATCCCTAGTGAGGGATATGATGACTATACAAGGAAAAGGTGTCCTTGCTTGGATGGATTGCCTACTGATCTTCATATCACAAGAAATTTTTGCGACACCACATCATATGAAGAGGTACCTGAGACCATGGCAGTTCAGAAAAGTGAAATGAGGTGACACCACAAAGTGCTCTTTGAATTTGTCAACAAATGTATTCTACCCAGACAGGAAAGAAGGCATACAGCAAATTATATGGATCTGGTGCTTATGCAATGCCTGAATGAAGGGAAGCAGATCAACTAGCCTGTCTTTATTGTGAAGTTGCTTGAAAGGGTACTTAATGGCTCAAAAGCTCATTCAATTCCCTATGGATTTATGTTGACAACTGTACTTGAAAGATTAAATGTTCCCCTGAAAAAGTAGGAAATGGCTTCGAGCAAAGAGCATTTTGGCAGCAAAACACTTCAATTTTGTGATTATCTGCTCAGCACAGCTCCAGTTGAACCTGGTTCTTCAGCAAAAACACCAGTGAATAGTAAGGTCAGAGCCTTAGTTCAGGAGGTTGGGGCAAAGGATGCTGAGATAGCAAGGCTTCAGGTAAGATTTGCTAAATTGGAGGGAGAACGAAATGGGTTGAGAGCTGAACTTGCAAAGGAGAAGGAGAAAAATGAAGGAATGCTCCAAAAAATGTTAAACCTGCTACAAACCCAACCCTCTAGCTCTTCTAAGCCTTAGGTATCCTATACTAGTGTGCACCAGTCTGACCCCTTCAGTGACCCAGTTTGGGATTTTAGATGTTTCTTTCTTTTTTGCTCAAGGTTTGGTAATTTTGTTTTTCTTATTGTGGACTGCATTGTAAAAACACCTTGCTAATTAATGAATGCAGCTTTTCTTACTTTTGTTAAATCTGATCTTTATAGTTATTTTTGTTGAGTTGATTTTTGTTTAACTAAAGCATGTGTTCACTTGCAGTTGCCCCAATGCCATGAAAACTGATTAGATTACTAAGATCACATTAGTTATGCAACTTTTTGATGATGCCAAAAGGGAGAAGATATTGTGCTTAAAATTCATTAACTGAACAAGTGATGTTTATGACCTAACTTAAATCTGTCCCTTTATGAAAGCTGAAAATTTTCTAAGTGTTGATATTTCAGCTAAAGATCAGAGGTTCTCTAAAAATTCTCTAAGTGTTGACATTTCGGCTAAAGTTCACAGGTTCTCTGATCACTAAAAGCACAGAGTTTGTTATCATCAAAAAGGGGGAATTTGTTGGCCCAAGTTCAGTTGAAGTTTTGAAGATTGACAAATGAACATCAGGGAAGGACCTGGTCCATCATGAGAAACACAATTAGTCATAATCACTGCACATGGAAGGCACGTGAGGAAGATATGTACTGAAGCATATGCAACAAATATCTTCTGAATAGGAATCGAAAGGGTTGCATTGAGTTCTAAGGAGGACAGTCTCCTTATGATAAGAGAACACAATCATATGCTAGGATAAGGATGAGAGTTTGAAGTAGTTAAGGACTGAAATCGGCAAAGGATAAGCAATGGAGTCTCGATCAAACTCCATCTGCTGACCAATTAAATAACTAAGTTGTTCTCTTTACAAGTAATGCACATAAAAAGAAGTTAAGCATATTTGAGAGCAGGAAGGACCAAGTCTATTTTGCAAACAATATATGCGAGATACAAGTGTGCATATCTGAAGCGAAATGAACTAAGATAGAAGAACCAATTTCAGCATTGTGTTTATTCCAAGTTTAGTTCAATTGTAGTAGGTTTTCATATTGTACCCTTCAGCTTTCATAGAAGCAATTGTATTAGGTGCATTGAGTATTCAAGTTAGAGTTAACTTGAAAGTGTCACAATAGTTGAGATTGTGTGCCACACTGGGATTAGAGTTAATCCTTATGTTTACAAAGAGTCTTTGTAAATGCATTTTTGGCTCAGTGATTTTAGTGTAGTTTGGGAAAATTCTACTGAGTAGTAGGTCGTGGTTTTTTCACCTTTTGAGCCAGGTATTTTACACATAAAAATCTATGTGCACTTTACTTTTAGTATTTATTATTTCGCAAACTGCTGTAGTTAGATCACTTAGAAGAACCAGGTTCTTATAACATGAAAATTAGGTACCACACAAATCACCCCCCCTCTTGTGTAGTATTGATGTTTAAAACATCAGTATGAGATTTCCCCGATGTGTTTCCAGTTGATCTTCCGGGCATGCAGCTCGATAGAGATATCGATTTTGGCATTGATCTAGTGTCGGGCAGTCAGCTCATTTCCATTCCCCCATATCGCATGGCTCCTCCTGAGTTGAAGGAGTTGAATGATCAGTTACAGGAATTGTTAGGTAAGGGTTTCATTCGACCTAGTGTTTCGCCATAGGGTGCTCTTATTTTGTTTGTGAAGAAGAAGGACGGTTCTATGCGTATTTGCACTGACTATCGCCAGTTGAATAAAGTTACAGTGAAGAACCGGTATACTTTACCTCGTATTGATGATCTGTTTGATCAGCTTCGGGGTGTACAGGTGTTTTCCAAGATTGATTTCCGCTCGGGTTACCATCAGTTGAAAAATCGAGATCCAGATATCCCGAAGAATACCTTCAGGAGTCGGTATGGTCATTACGAGTTCCTTCTTATGTCTTTCAGGCTAACTAATGCCACAGTAGCTTTTATGCACTTGATGCACAGCGTATTCAGGCCATATCTTGATTCATTTGCGATTGTTTTTATTGATGATATTTTGGTATATTCCCAGAGTCGGGAAGATCATGAGCAACACCTGAGGGTAGTGCTTCAGACTTTGAGGGAGAAGAGATTGTATGCAAAGTTCTCCAAATATGAGTTCTGGTTGAGTTCTGTGGCATTCCTAGGGCACGTGGTGTTGAGTGAGGGCATTCGAGTGCATCCGAGGAGGGTGGAGGCCGTGCAGGCTTAGCCCAGGCCCTTCTTAACTACTGAGATCCATAGTTTCCTTTGTTTGGCGGGTTATTACCGTCGCTTTGTGGATGGGTTCTCTTCGATCGCGCCCCCATGACTAGGTTGACCCAAAATGGTGCCCCATTTAAGTGGACAAGGGAGTGTGAGACGATCTTCCAAAAGCTCAAGACAGCTTTGACTTCAGCCCAATCTTGATGTTGCTTACCGGTTTGGGGTCTTATACAGTTTATTTTGATGCCTCACGGGTTGGACTCGAAGCAGTATTGATGCAGGACGGTAGGGTGATTGCCTACGCGTCCTGACATTTGAAGGTGCATGAAAAAAACTACCATGTCTATGATTTTGAGTTAGCTGCCATTATTCATGCCTTAAAAATCTGACATCATTATTTATATGGAGTACCTTGTGAGACTTACACTGATCATCGGAGTTTGCAGCACTTGCTTAAGCAGAAGGGCCAAAATATGCGTCAGAGGAGATGGTTAGAGTTGCTAAAGGATTATGATATTACCATTCTTTATCACCCGGGCAAGGCCTATGTGGTTGCTGATGCCTTGAGTCACCAGGAAGAGAGTTTGGGGAGTTTGGCATATCTACCAGCCTCAGAGAGACCTATGGCGATGGATTTTTAGGCTTTGGCCAGGCATTTCGTTAGATTTGATCTTTCAGAGCCCAGTTAGGTTCAACACTGTGTGGTTTCTTGGTCTTCCCTATTTGATCCCATCAGGGAGCGGCAGTTTAATGACTCTCATTTTCTTGTCCTTCAGGACAAAGTTCGGCGTGGTGATGATCGAGATGTTCCCATCGGGGATAATGGAGTGATGAGGATGTAGGGGCGTATTTGTGTGCCCAAGGTAGATGATCTTCGAGAGTTGATTTTTGCTAAGGCCCATAGCTCGCAGTATTCCATCCATCCGGCTGCCGCGAAGATGTATCAGGACTTGAGGTAGCACTATTGGTGGATACGGATAAAGAAAGATACAGTTGACTATGTGTCTAGATGCCTCAACTGCCAATAGGTGAAGTGTGAGCACCAGCATTCGGGTGGGTTGCTACAGCAGATTGAGATCCCAGAGTGCAAGTGGGAACGTATTACCATGGACTTCATATCTGGACTCCCACGGACTATGAGGAAGTTTGATTCTAATTGGTTCATTGTGGATCGACTGACCAAGTCTGCTCATTTCATACCTGTGTGCACTACTTATTCATCAGAGCGGTTGGCGGAGATCTATGTCAGGGAGATCGTCTGGTTGCATGGTATTCCAGTTTCTATCATTTTAGACAGAGGCACTTAGTTTACATCGCAATTCTGGAGAGTCGTGCTATAGGAGTTGGGTACTCGAGTGGAGTTAAGCACGGCATTTCATCCTCAGACGGACAGACAGTCCAAGCGCTCTATTCAGATTTTGGAGGATATGCTCCGTGCGAGTGTGATTGAGTTTGGAGGGTCATGGGATCATTTCCTACCACCGGTAGAGTTTACTTATAACAACATCTATCAGTCCAGAATTCAAATGGCATTGTATGAGGCTTTATATGGTAGGACATGCGGATCTCCGGTGGGTTGGTTTGAGTCGGGTGAGGCCAGACTATTGGGCACAGAGATGGTTCAGGATGCGGTGGAAAAGGTTAAAGTGATTCAAGATAGACTCTGTGTAGCCCAGTCCAAACAAAAGAGTTTTACGGACAAGAAGGTTCGTGATGTGGCATTTATGGTCGGCAAGTGGGTTCTGCTTCGGGTCTCACCTATGAAGGGCGTCATGAGATTTGGGAAGAAGGGGAAGCTGAGTCCGAGATTTATTGGGCCTTTTGAGATTTTGAGGCGAGTTGGGAAGGTTGCATATGAGCTTGACTTACCTCCCAGCCTAGCCGGGGGTTCATCTGGTATTTCATGTTTCTATGCTCCAAAGATATCATAGAGACCAGCCACACGTATTGGATTTCAGTTCAGTCCAGCTGGACAAGGATCTATCTTATATTGAGGAGCCAGTTGCCATTGCAGATTAGCATATCAGAAAGTTAAGGTCAAAGAACATCGCTTTAGTGAATGTCTAGTGGTGGGGTCAGTTGGTCGAGAATGTGACTTGGGAGACCGAGCAGGATATACACAGCCAATACCCTCATCTTTTTGCTACTTCAGGTATGTTTTATATGCTCGTTCGAGGATGAACGAATGTTTAAGTGTAGGAGGATGTAACGACCTGGCTGGTCATTTTTGGAATTTATGCCTCGATCCTCCAATAACAGCTTTCCCTAAGTTCATTTCTGCAATTTTGGTTTGCTGGGACGTTCGATATTAGGATTCAGAGTATTTTGGAGACTTAGTCCCTAAATGAAAGCTTAAGAGTTGAAAAATGGTCCGTATTTGGAGCAGTGTAAAAATGACCTCGGAATGGAAATTTGATGGTTTAGTTAGCTCCGTTGGGTGATTTTGAGGTTGGGAGCATGTTCGGAATGTAATTTGGAGCTCCGTAGGTCATTTAGGCTTGAAATGCCGAAGTTTGAATTTTTTGAAGTTCCGGTCCGATAGTGAATTTTTTATCCGAGTGTTGTTTTGGAATTCTGGAAGTTGTTGTAGCTTCTTCATGTCATTTTGGATGTGCGTGCAAAATTTCAGATCATTCGGACAAGGTTTGGATAGGTTTTTGGTTGAAAGTGTGTTTGGTTACAATTTGAAGTTCTTAGGCTTGAGTCGTGGCTTACATCGTGTTTCTGGCGTTGTTTTGGGTGATTTAAGGATTGGTACAAGTTTGAATGATGTTATGCGATATGTCTGTAGGTTTGGTTGAGGTCCCGGGGGCCTCGGGTGTGTTTCAGATGCTCAACGGAGCAATTTGAAGCTAGAAATCATTGTAGAAAAATTGTAGGTCAGTTGTTCCTCTACGCGTTCGCGTAGAAGCTATCGCGTTCGCGTAGCTTTAGCTTCCTTTCTCATCGTGTTTGTTTCCTCGTCAACGCATTCGCGTAGTGTATTTCTGGAAGATGTCAATTTTCTTCATCGCGTTCGCGATTGCCTTCACGTGATCGCGTGTCACATGTTCTTTAATCGCGTTCACATCATGGTTGTCGCATTTGCGTAAGTCATCGAACCCAAGCCTTCGCGTTCACATCCATGAAGGGCAATTTTGGCCTCTTATTAATTTCTTCTTAGCAAACGCGTGAGGACTTCCGCGTTTGCGATGCTTTAAATACATGGCAGACAGATTTAAATCACCATTTTGAGGGGTCACCATTTTTATAATATTTTAACTTCTAGAGCTCGGTTTTTGGAAATGTTTGAAGGTATTTTCACCTGGGAAACTTGGGTAATTAATTCCCACTCGATTTAGACCATATTCCATGAATCTCCTCTTAATTTCACCCTTTAATTTCGTGTTTTTGAATGGGAAGTGAGTAAAACTTCTTAAACATAATTATGAGGATTTGAGGGGGCATTTGACCTCCGATTTGGGAGATTTTTATATGGTTGGACTCGTGAGAGTACGAGGGTTCTATGAATGTAAAAAATTATTCGATTCCGAGATGATGGCTAGAGCAGCATTTTGGTCATTGTACCTATTTTCACGCCCTAACTTTAATTTTAATAGTGGAATCAGATGTTTGCAATATTATTTATGATTTGTAATTGAATTGAATAGATTTGGACCATTTGGAGTCGGATACTCATGGCAAGGGCATCGTTCCCTAGTTGATTTTGTACCAGTTCGACGTAAATGGCTTGTCTAACCTTGTGAGAGGGGCTCTCCCCTTAGGACTTCTTATGTGCAGATTTAAATGCCTTGTACGCGAGGTGACAAGCGTGTACTTGTGATAATTGTTGAAAAATCCACTTTACTTGAATCGCTTAAACTGTGTTTTTCTCTATTATTTGACTGATTTCAATGCAAGATTTAATCTGTGTTAGTTAGAGAAGTATGACTAGATAGAATTAATGGCTTAATTGCTTAATTGCCTTAATTGAAATTACGTGAAGCATGTTAGGCCAGAATTTAACTGTTATTTGTATTTGTGTACTTCATTCTCTGAATATTTCCCTAATTTGGTTGCGCTTTTACATTGGGACTACGGGTTCAATTCCTGGGAGATCATTTGCTATTGATATGATGGACTACGGGTTCAATTCCCGGGAGATCATTTGCTATTGATATGATAGACTACGGGTTCGATTCCCAGGAGATCCTTTGCTGTTGATATGATGGACTACAGGATCAATTCCCGGGAGATCCTAGATATTGAAATGTGATGGACTATGGGTTCAATTCCCGGGAGATCCACTGGACAGTTGAGGGATACTTGGTTGTGTTATTTTCCTTACTTAGTTTAATTGTCATTTACTTGTAGCTTTTATCCTATTTCTATCATTATTTAAGATTATTCCCTAATTTGCACTATTTATTATTGTTATTATGTTTATTCTCAGTAAGACCTTGGCCTTCCTCATCACTACTCAACCAAGGTTAGGCTTGCCACTTACTAAGTACCGTTGTGGTGTACGCATGCCTTTTCTGCACATATTTTTCATGTGCAGATTCAGGTACTTCTGGTCGGGCATACTATCAGTGAACCATGTGCTATATTCAGAGACTTGAGGTATATTCTGCCGTGTCCGCAGACCGAAGAGTCTCCATCTACTCTATCTTGTAGTTAGCAGCTCCATTTCATGTATTTAGTTGTGTAGATATTTCTGGATGTTAAAGCCTTATCTTATATTTCTCTTAACTTGTGTTGCCCGTTGGTTTACGGGTCTTTGGGAGAGTTTTAGAATGCTAAGTGTTAAAGTGTATGTGACAGATGGCAATTATATACATTATTTATGTTATTCAATTTTGATTATAAACTCCACAAAATTATTATTACTTCCGCAACGTGTTAGGCTTACCTGGTCACGAATATTGGATGTCGTCATGACGTGTTCACAATTGGTGAACTAGGGTCATGACAAAATGCCTATGTTCTTCTGGCGGGCTCTTGATTGCCAAAACTTGAAATAAATGCATTTGTTCTCCAGACGGGCTCCTGATTGCCAAAACTTGAAATAAATGCCCCTGTTCTCCAAGTGGGCTCTTGATTGCTAAAACTTGAAATAAACGCATATGTTCTCCAGGCGGGTTCCTGATTGCTAAAACTTGAAATAAATGCTTATGTTCTCCAGGGGGGCTCCTGATTGCTAAAACATGAAATTAATGCCTCTGTTCTCCACACGGGCTCCTGGTTTCAACAAAATAGACAAATAAAGAACATTTTCTGCCCCAGTTTGGTAGCTGGCCACATATGTGAGTGTTAAACTGAATCGTATTGCCAATTGTTACTAAAATTTTGAAAGTTAGGTCCTATTATCCAGGTAGGTCCTGACAACTCTAAACAAAACAACAATTTTACATCTAAGCTATGTCTTTTAAAGGTATGACTTCCACTATATCTTGTATTAAACTATGCCCCATTATCTAGGAGGGTCCTGAAAACTTCTAATTGAATCATATCTTCAACATGCAAGCTTTGAAACCAACTTATATTCCTTTGGGGTACATTTATTCCAAATTATGCTGCTCATGATTGTTTTAAATTTTAAGCTAAGTCTCATTTTCCAGGAGGATCCTGAGAGTTTATGGTCAAACCTGTTTTGGTGCTTGCTCTTTCACCTACGGAGGGTTTCTCCGAAACAAACAAAATTTTCTCCCCCTATTTCAATAAAAGAAAAATATTGTCAGTTTAAAATGTGTTGGTTGGTTTGTGGCCTTGAACTCTGAGGGAGATTGCTCCTTAACTTCCCATGATGACTGATTTCCACTTGAAGACCTTGCTTGTTTGTGGACTAACCACTTTTTGTATCACCCTTATCACAGAAAATACCTCTTCTCCGTTCAAACCCAATATCCTCTATTTGTTGTATTGCATGAACTGGTCCCTCCCCAACCTTTCTATCTCACATGAATCCCAATGCGCATACATTGCCCCCACTCCGTGTATATGATGTTCTTTCTTGACTTAACCACTAGCTCGACCTTGAGGTCTGTTGCTTTTTCATTTTGATTTCAATTCGATGACCTTGCGCGTTCCTTGACTAACCACTTCCTTTGTCGCCCTTAACACCGAATATACCTCTTCTTCGTTCAAACCCCATACCTTTTATTTGTTGCATTGCTCCTGAACTGAAATTTACCAGCCTTTGTGTCTCACATGAACCCCAAACAATGGTGCTTTTCACCCCTTATTGTGTATGTTGTTCTTTCTAAACCACTTGTCCAGTCCTTGAGGTCTACGGCTCCATCATTTGCCATGATAACTTTGACTTCTGCTGGGAAGGTCTTGCTCGTCACTGGTTTAACACCCTTTTATCAAGCTTATCACAGGAAATACATTTGATCTATTTGCCCTAACCCTTCATTTGTTGCATCGTTCATGAATTGACATATACCAAGCCTTTATATTTCACAAGGATCACAAAGCATGTTGATTGTTGCCATCTCAGTGTGCTTGTTGTTCTCTCCTGAAACGCTTTGATGTGTTCACCAGATCCCATTTTGTTTAATTGGAAATCTTTGTGGTAGATTTTGAAGTCATTTCTCACTTGTTATGACCAAACAGACTCAAGAGTAGGAAGTAAACAAAACAAAAGGAACAGAGTAAAGGACAAAGGAAGTAGATGATTCCTAACAAGAAAGCTACGAAGTAGAAACCTATCAGATGTGAATACCAACTCTAATGACCATCACAGGCAAATGCAGATATTTTGTCACACAAATACGATGTTCAACTCCAGTTATACCCCTAAACTGTGAAACTAGGCTTCAACGCTTCGCTTATCCATCTGATTCGCAATCCTTTATTCGACATGTAGTGCCCGAAAGGTTTTCACCATCAAGCCTCTCTCATTTTGATCTTTATCTCATCTCATCATCGTCTTATGGTGACCGTGAAGGTTTTCACCAATAAGACTCTCTCATTTTTCTATTTCTCTCAGTTTTTATCGCCTTGTGGTGCCAGTGAGGGTTCTCATCGACAAGACTCTCTCATTCTTTTTTTTTTTTAGACCGGAGTGTTGCCCCTGATATAATTGACCTCATCTTACTTGACTTGGCATCTCTCGAAGACTGATCGGAAGGTCTTTCTTTAGTCTGTAATGTGGGCGTTTGGATAGGGTTAGGAAGAAAGGGTATCAAAGGCTCAAAACAATTCAACATGGGTTCAAAATTACAACTTTCGGAATCAGATTTCTCGCAACAACCACAACTTCTTCCCCAATTTCTTTCTTGGAGACTTTGGATTTTTATTTTGGTGTGACTGAAACTCAGAGAGAGGCTGTCTACGTATCCTTTTGGAATTTCATGCGACTACATTTGTTGTTGCTCTTTTTCTTTTCCTTTTTTCTTGCTTTTTTTTCTTTTTCTTCCTTTTCTTCTTTTTGTTGTTTTTTTCTTCTTTTTTGTTTTCTTTTCTCTCTTTTCATTTTATTCTTTCTCTTATCCCTTCACTCACTTTCACGCTTGTGTCTCTAATCTTTGCTACTGATTCTGAAAGAGGGGATATGAAAGAAAATAAATAACGATCAAAAGGGGTAACAAAGGATAAAGTATTTGGATAGCTTAACAAAATGCCTTCATCATTCCAATCTCCAAAACATGCCAAGTACAAATAACACAATTAAACAAACCACAAAAAATATTCACATCTTTCGACTGTACCAGACTCGATAAGCATATCCACACATCCGCCTTCTACATCTGTTAAACACAAAGCATCATTTGGACAACACTCTCACTTTCCTTACCATGAACGACCCCTAACAATTCGGGCGAACTTGCCTTTAGCTTCAACCTGATGTGGCATCTCTGTGTTTTATCTGCCCTAGTTTCGCATGGTTAGGGCTTCAAATGATCTCAAAGTGTTCAAATCTTTTCTTATTTCCCTCAAGTGCCCCTATCATCTTTAAAATTGTTTCAATATTTCAAAACTAACTTTTGAGCTCAGGCTGAGAATTACGCTTGCATATCATGTCACTAGAACCAACAGAAAAAGACCTATAACAAGGGGAGAGAGCTAAACAAAAGAAAATGACTAGAAATAACAAAAAATAGGAAATTGAATTAGACGAACAGTGAACGGTTCGAATAAACAAGAAAAGTAAACTAAACTGGGGTTACAACCCCGGAACAAACTTAGACAACACTAAATGAGCTACTATGACTAGACAAACAATGCAAATGAAAGGATAGACGTGTTTGAGTCACAAGACAATATTCGGATTACAACCCTGAAATAACTTGAACAACAAAAATGACAACAAAATAAACTACCAAAACTCCATTCCGGCTGACCAAGAAATAGAGCGTCTTCCCAATTACCGAGCACGACATCTTAACCATTGAGTTTCACATCAATCTTGCCAAAACCATTACCAACTTTAATCAACAAGTTCCCAAGAGGATTTGCATGCTCCATGTCAGTGTCATTGACCACAATTACCCCTTCTTGAATCATTCTCTCTATTTCCCTTTTCAAAGATCGACAATCTTCAATACTATGCCCCTGGACATTATAGTGGTACATGCACTGCACAGCAGGCTCAAAGCCTTTTGCATATGCGTCTGGAGTATATCCAAGGAGCGGCTCAATCAGGCCAGAATGCTTGGATTCTTTGATGGGCGTGATATCACATTTCTGCCTTTGTTTCCCTCCATCTAAGCCAAACTCCCTAAAGCTTTCTTCCGATTTTTTTCCATTTTATATAGGGATGAGCGGTCTAAGGTAACGTCAGATTTGTATTAAAAGCGTCGCACCAAATCTTGGGCCAGGTCATCCAATGTATGCCACTTACCAACATCTTGAAGAGTATGTCAATCCAAAGCTACCCCAGTCAAACTTTTACTGAAATACGCCAACAACAAATCATCTTTCTCACCAACACTTCTCATTTCACGGCAATAACCGCTCAGTTGGACTACCGGATCTCCACCCATATTATAAAAGTTAAACTTTGGCACTTTAAATCCCACGGGCAGGCCAACGTCAGGAAACACATACAATTCTTTGCAAGCCATGCTACCTTGGTCTCCCATTCTTCATTTGTTTTTTAAAGAATTTTCTATGCCTTTCAACGTTCTGAGCATCCCATCTCGTCCTTCTGTTCCTGTAACCTTTTCATTTTCAGCATGAAGCTCATCCTATGAGCTCTTCTTGTATGAATCAAAGACCTTGTAAGCAACCTTTGAGGGATGATATTGCGCATCACAAGCTTTGAATGAGTATTCATTGTTGGGGTAGTGGACATGACAGGGGGACAATTTTGGGAAGAGGTAATTAGAGGAGTGGTGGAGCTCCTAGGGTGGTGGGGAAAGCTGCGATAAGTGGCTGTATTTGGAGAATATGGAGGATCATCTGGCATTGTGTTGGGAGTTTGGGTAAGGGTAGCATCTGGGAAGCTAGGTGGTGGCGGTGGAGGTGCCTTCCCAGTCATCCAGGCCTGATACATGTCTGTCATATGTTGTCTTAACATTCGTACCTCTTCAACCAACCTATTATCATGTTCAACCAACCCAATTTTGTTGTTCTCTACCATTGCCTTTCGACTTTGTGTCATGGAGAAGAGTTACCTCTTTAAAAACCACAAACCAACCACCTTTCTGAGATGAAACAAAATGAAGCCATCATGTTAGTGTTAGGGCATTTAACATAAGATAATTTCACTTCACGTGCAATGCACCTAGCCATAATTATCGGTTCTAAAATGACTTCGAGGGTACAAAGGTCAGCTGACATCATCCCATTTTTTCATTTCAAACTCTATCCTTTCTTTTCTTTCCTCACCCTTCTTTAGCTCGCTCATTTTCATTTCCCTTTCTTTCTGATTATCGCTTTTTTTTTTTCATAATTCCACCAACTTTTCTTTCCTTTTCTCACTTTTCTTTTCTTGATTTTTCTTTTTTTTCTTAAAAAATGATTCGGTCGAACCCTATGTTGGTTGCCTACGTATCATGACCTCGCATGAATCAGATCTTTACGTAGTTTTGGAAAATCGAGAATTAAGCAAATAAACTAACTCATCATCATATTTTTTTTATTTTTTATAAAACCCAAACCATGAAAGCTCTATGAAACAAAAAAAAAATTGAAAATCAACTTGAGACCACTTCAATACCACCAAAACCATATGATAATAAGCAACAAAAATACAAATTCAATCTTATCTAACTCCTGACCCTCTTTTAAAGAAGAGCTACTAGCTGATGGCCAAACCATTTACAAAGAATGGTAACCTATGCAAAAACTGGTCAATTCTACAATGACAACCTCACAATAACTGGCAAAGTTACATCCTAATGGTAATCTCCCGAGCAGTGTTCTTGAACAACTAAAATAATGGTAATTTAACCAAACAACATTGCAACCTTAATACACTTCAAGCAATTTCCATAAACATTTAACACATCACCCCAAGAAAAGAGTAGTAATCCCAAAAGAAATTCTCTTTCTTTTCGTTCTTTACTTTATGCTTTCTCTCCTTCTTTTCATTCATTATTTTTTATTTGTTTTAAGGATAATCCGAAGTGACAAAAACTAAAAATAAAATACTACTAAATTAAAATAGCAAAAATAAAATAGAAAAATATAGTAACTATATTAAAGAAATTTAACTACTATTATTAGTAAGTATTTCCTAAAGCTTACAACTTTTAAATAAAATCACTAAACTAGATAAAACTAACTCTTCTTTCTTTGTTCATGAAAATAAAACTAATACTCTAAAATGTAACTCTTTTGTAGTTTTTTGTTTATTTTGTTAAATAAACCAACCAAAAAAAGATGAATTTAAGACTAAAATATCAAGATTAAACTTAATAAACATATTTACATACTAAAAATCTTATGTAACTTCAAGTACCCTGCAGGAATTCCATAATATAAACAGTAGTACATTTCTTTGCAAATTCTAGACCTGAACGATTCATCATGACTATCATAAGAGTTTACATAAAAAATTTGCATCTAGAAAATGAAGCACAATCTAAATTTTCATCACCAAACATCAGCCCCAAACCAACAGATTTTTCTAGATCAAATTCTCTTCAGCTAGTTAGCTAAAACAGTGTAGAATTATAGCAGAAATCAGGACAGTTCTTTGGGTGCAGCAGTGCAGAATCTACAACTATGCAAATTTCAGCAGCCCGTTTCAGCAAATGTGCAGGATCAAACTCAAAATGTAATTAAAATTCAGAACCAAGCAGAAAATTATATTGCAGACAACTCTACAGATTTACATTTATAACCTGTTGGACCAACTGACACTAAACCAAACTGGCAACAACAAACAGGGGTAACTTCCTTTTAGTGAGCAAGAACTGTCCAAAAGTGCAGGCACAATGCTAAAATTTGGAATTTCTGGCCAAAAAATAACTGTAAATAACTGCTCAACTTGGCAGAATTAGCAGCAGAAAGTAAAGCAAAATTTCAATACACTAAGCAGTATTTTTCAGCTTGTAATTCCCTCTTAACTGAATCACCAAAAGATTTATAATCAATTGAATTCAAATGTGCAGAAAAATCAGCTTAAACTCACTAAACAACTAATGCAAGAAGTGCAGATTTTCAAGGCTGTTTCAACAGCTTTCAATAGCGGTCCAAAATACTCCTATTTGAGTTCAAAATTCTTCAAACAAGCTCTAATGTCCAAACCCAATTCCAATTTCATAAAATATTGCAGAAAAATAAAAATAGTGCTTAGGGAACTTTTATTACATCAACAGATTTTGATTAAATGCAAAATTCAAAGATCTGAACAAGCTGGTGCAGGTTTGCTATTCAATTGCTAGTCAAAACGCAAAACTTTAGCAATACCTTGAGTGCTAAATTCAGCAGCAGTAGACACAGAGATTTCTGGCTCAAAATGACGACCTCAACAGTAGAAACAAAGTATTGGAATCACAATAGCATTGAATCAGAATAACCATAACGTGCAGCTGAATAGTGCAAAATCTGCTTTCAAAAGACTAATCACAATTAAAATTTCAGTAGTGTATTTATGTCATATGAACTGAAGCAATGCAGTTGAGTTAATTGAAGCTAAAGCTTTTGCAAAATCCCCTCAACTGTTCAGAAAAACTATAGTAACATCAATCTACATAGGAAATGTAGAAATCTATACTGTTAAGCGAAAACTGAACAATATATGATTGTGGGCAGCAAGCACGAAACCCTTTACAGCAACAGGAAACAAACAACAAATTATTTCTCAATAAACCTTCAACTTCTATCAGCAGATTCCAACCAACTGGACAATAGTTTATGTAACAAAAGCACTCAATTCAACAAGGAGAACATTTTGGAAGTAAAAACCAGATTTAAACTATCACTGCTGAACTGAAGCACAATCTCTACTAACACAAATTTTGGCAGATTTAACTTGCAAATCACAATTCAAGCATGCTAAATCTCTAGTCTAACTGAATCCCCTCTATTAAACTCAATGACAACAACAACTATTAAAAACCGGTAGTAACAAGTTCAAACTAAGAGAACTTCAGCTATCAATTTACTCCAAAAACTTCTCCACAAATAATATCAAACTTCAACAAGACAAGCTTTAGAACTTCACAGTCTTAGCACAAAGATAATTTGTGTTCAATGCAGGATTTACTTTCAAAGATTGCCCCACGAATAACTCATTTATTGAATCGAAATTACAAAACAATGCTTCAACAAACAAGGACTGATCCCAACAGAACTTTCGTCAACATAAAAGAAGTTTGACAAGGGAACTTCAACTTGAACTCAAAAATTTCAATAGTAGAGTCCATTGACACAATTCAATTCACACAATTTCCAACAAGTAACTTCGGAATTCAAAAACTAACCTATAGAGGTAAAAGTGGCTAGAAGTGCAAGATTTGGTGGCTAAGACCTCGCAAAGCCAAGAACCTAAGACTTACTAGGGAGATCGGACCCTATGTGGGTTGCCAACGTATCACGCCCCGAAAGACGAGAATCAGGTATGTGTAGTTCGGGTAGATTGGATACGGTTGAGAATTTAAAAAACAACTAATTTTAGAGAAAATATATTTTTCCTTGAAAATGATGAAACATGCAAAATCTTTCTTGGAATTTTCTTTCTCTTTTTTTTTTCTAATTTTCGGAAAAATGATGAAAAATTGCAAAATCTTTTTTCTTTTTGAATTTTCAAGCTCTATTTTTTCTCTTTTTTTTTCATTTTTCACTGTTTTTCATTCATTCGTTCTCATTTGCCCTCAGCTATCCTTGGTCCGCCAAATGACCCTTTTACCCTTAAGTAAATGAAA
The DNA here is from genome assembly GCA_032618575.1 of Nicotiana noctiflora. NCBI lineage: Eukaryota > Viridiplantae > Streptophyta > Magnoliopsida > Solanales > Solanaceae > Nicotiana > Nicotiana noctiflora. The sequence continues at coordinate 272,861 of JASVEL010005530.1, forward strand.
CATATAGCACATAGGATGCATCAAGATGATCTGTTATTTTGGGTATACCTGTCCTAGACGGACTGAACCCCATGTGTTGAGTCCCCTAAGTCAAATGCACATGATGCAAACAAGCGTTCCTACTAGGGATTCGACATGAGATTTTGTTCTTCTAGGTTTAAACCCTAGGTTTATTGGTCTAGACCTGGCTTACCCGAGCGGACAACTCTGACCGAGGGGGAGGCTGCGTACCGGGGATATAGAAGCTCTGCCGGCTTAGCAACAAATCTGAACCTCGTTCTAAATGGGAAAAGACTCTAAAAAAAGAGAAGCTACACGAAATGCACCCTTCTCCATGATGTAGAAGACTCAGAGAGAGTAAGGGGTTCGTAACAGTTTATATGCAATTCAACAAATATCAAAGTGGTAAAGCATTTAGCACATTATGCCCAAACATGTAACAAAATCAGATAAAGCCAAATATAACAATTTATCTAAGCTCGAATTCTGAACCCAAAACCAAAATTTCTAGGTTCTTATCCCCAGCAGAGTCGCTAGAGTTGTCACACCTCATTTTCATACTACACCCCGTAAAGGGTATAATAAAGGGAGATATTTCCAACTTTAAGTGAATCTAAATGGGATTAATATTATTAAACAAAGATTCAGAGTCGCCACTTAGGAGATTTATGGTATCCCAAGTCATCGGTTTGAATCTTGAATTGAGGAAAAGGTTTGACTCTGTTTAACAGTCCGCAAACCAGAAATCCAAGTAAGGAATTATGTTAACCCGGGAGAACGTGTTAGGCATTCTCGGATTTCGTGGTTCTAGCACGGCCGCTCAACTGTTATATTTGGTTTATTTATCTTATTTTAATGTTTTGAACCTATGTGTAGATTTTAGCTTTTAACCGCTTTTGTTCAATTTTTTAAAGAATGTTAAACGTCGTTGAAAACATGTCTTTGGATCCCGTCACATGAAACGCACCCGAAATTTTAAACATATTTTATTCAACATTTTTGGATTTTGATTTGGGTCACATGATATGTACACCCGAGTTTAAGAAGGTAAAATTATTAAACGACGCGCCTAAAAGCCACTAACGCATTATTAACTATGCGAGGGCCATAGAAATTTGCTAAATGGCATGCCTTGAGTTCTAAGAATTTTAATCACATTTAATTTAAACGAGGTCCAAGCACTTGTCATTTTCAATTAGCATGACGCGCCTCGATTTGTTCTAACTACACGATTTCTAGGAAAAAATAATGGTTCACTGCTTCTTATTTTTCAGCCACCAAAAAAGAACTAAAAGATTTTTAGACCTATATCTCATGCTTATGAAATAAGAATTGAAACAGCCAAGACAGGCCAAGGAATTTGAGTCACCATTTTCTTCTTTAAGATGGACTCAACAAAAGAACGCATGCTAATGGGAGTACAAACTGGTAAGTCGTACCTCATTCATCGAACATTCTTCCATATCCAAAATCACTACTGACCCATATGATACTAACAAAACACAATTAAAACAATAAACATTTTATACTAAATCGTTTCGAGACATTTAGTACCCAAAGTAAAAATTATTTTAAGAAAAGATAAGAATGTATCTTGAGTGCACATTTGTATCCAAATGTCAAGAATAAATGATCCATGAAGATATGAATTGAAAACTTAGCAGAAAACATAACATTCGCATAACAATCAAAATCAGTAGAATGATATTAGGATCTAACAGTTAATTCTAAGCTATGGAATTACTCTTATCAACAAATAGTCAATCACATGTAGCTTCAAATTTGCAAATATTTTTCAACAACAAAACAAGATACATTCGAATCAGCCCAAAATAGAACATAAATCCAACGAGTTCATCAATAAGTATTTGTGCAAATTATTACATGAACATTTCAATAACTTCCCATTGAATCAGGTACATTTCATTCCAAAATCAGATTTCAATTCTAGGTATCACAAATGGGCATGGAATTCACACAAATCTTACACCCAAACATCATACAAGGAAAAATGAGCAACCAAAGAGAAACATGATAACAAACCTCAAATGGATCAGTTCTCCTTTGAATTTTAAAAAAAAAAAAAAAAACTGAACAGACACCAGCAGAAATGGATATCAGCTCGCGAGGAAATAGGCAACAGGACTAGCAAATGGAAACTCGACAGACTCAGGTTCGATCGAAACAAATGTCGAACTGGCAACCAGAATCAATGAACTCCCAGAGCTCAAACAAACACCATGATTTTGAATCCAAAACTAAAATCGAGTGAAGTAAACAGAAGCTTATATATGTATATATGTATTTTTCGATTTTTGCATTTTTCCGTTTCTGTTTTGTTTTTCTTTGTTTCTGTTACCTTATTATGGTATGCCCTATTTCGTCCGTGAGTGATTGTTCTCGAAACAGAGCAGAAGGGTTCAGTAGGGATGGGACTTCGTTGAAGAGGAAGAAGCTCGGTAGTGGATAGGTTTTCCGCTGGTTTCTGTAGCTGAAAGGGTGGTTATGGTCGTTTGGTTTCAAGGTCGAGTCTGGTTGTTGCTGGGTTCAGGCCAATAAGTCATTAGGGGGTTGTTGATCTCTCCTATTTATCTTAGGCCTAGATTAGCTTTTTAGGTGGGGAAATGTGTTTGGGTATTGGGTCGGGTAGGGTCGATCCGATTTGGACTGGGTAGGGAGGAAAACTTTCGCCTTTTAAAGTGTTTGGCCCAATCGAATTTAAAACCAGCCTTTTCAATCTTCTTTTTCTTTTTTGTTGTTGTTTTTTCTTTCTTTAATTAATTAAAACCCTAAATGAATTTCTAAATTAATTCAAATTATAAAATTAAGTTAATTATTTAACTATAAAGTTTAAAAAAATTAATTGATCATAAATTTAAAGATAAAAATTAATAATCCAAAATGGGTCATTTTTGTGATTTTTATTTTTAATAAAGCAACTAACTAATAAATTAATCCTAAAATGTGAACAAATTCTAAATGCAATGCATGATATATTTTGGTATTTTTTAATGGAAATTAAATATGCACAATAATGCAAGTAATTAACAGAATTCTACGAAAATTCCTATAAATTGCAAAAAATTGGGAAAATTATTTTCTGATATTTTATGGGAGTAATTCATATAGGGCAAAATTCGCGTGCTCACAGATACGAAACTGTCACGCCCCAAATCGAGGGACATGACCGGCGCCTGACCGAGTTGCCCCAGTTAAGCGGACCCGGGTGCCTTTCATTCCCACGCGTTAACCCTGTGTTGATTGTTTCTCATTAACCAAATATTTTACCAATAATGACCGATTTCATAATGCATAAACATAACCATGTGATTGATTCACTAACAAGTTCATAATTTATATTTACAACGCCCCATACATATACATAGGCCACAATCCCACAGTGTACATGTCTATGGAGCCTCTAGGATACAAAAAGGGAAATACAATACTTGCCGGTAACAAGGCTCCGGCTATACCTTACAAAACCAAAATGAAATCTAAACCGAGTGGCATGAACCACACAAGGCCCCGAGGAAGAAAGGGGCTCACCAAAACGGGCGGTGGAAGGAGAAGGATACTACTGCCGATGTGAGTGAAGTGCCTGCTACTGATCCGCCTACAATCGTGACACGGTAAAAGGGACGTCAGTACACTTGAATTGTACTGGTATGTATGGACAAACTTTGTCCCAAGTAAACTCAAGCCATTAAACAAGAATCACCATGTTAAGACAGCCAATAGATTACATCAAGAAATCAATTAAGCTAACTAACCATGTTTCCAACCTTTTACTCATTTCAGTTAAGCCTCAACACAAGCACGTTCAAGGTCAACAAATAGAACAACAACCAATCAACAACATATATTGCAAGTAGTCAAACATAGGAGCAATCAGTGCCCCCGAGGTTGCAAACTCTCCTGCTGTCTCCTTTCACAATTTCACATTATTGATTTTTGTATCAATTTTCAATAGCGATTTCGATCGCTTTCCATCCTTATTGCCCCTGACCACCCTTATTACCTCGGCCACCCTTATCACCCCAACCCACACCTTATTTCCTCACGTTGCGGCGCGCAACACGACCCCGCCTTACAGGTTAAAACACAACAATTTCAAACAAGCAGATAAGGTACTACACACAATTTCAACAAGTTCAAATAAGCAACTTACACATTGGTTCATGTTCTCAATTTCTTCTCAAGCCGATATCAAAACCAAGTTACAAGTATTCCAAAATCGAAAATGCCCACATAATCATGTTCAACAATTTACCACAATTAAGGTGTTTCAAATTCCTTCCACAATAAGCCAAATATGCCATCACAATGGTTGTTCCCAATTCTTTACCAATCTCGATTACCTTTTTATCTTTCAATTCATATTTCATACCACACCACACGTAGTTCAACATCAATCAAATGCTCAGCAAGGAAATCAAAGAATTACGTAAAATTTCTCAATTTGACACATGCCAAAACAATTCGCACACATTTGGGCGATTTTACAAGAATCAAAATTAGCCATACATACCTGGTGATGAGTTTTCTTCGTTAACTTCCTACTTTATGCTTACCCACGCTATCTTACTCTTGCCAACCTTGTTCTTGAAGACTCTTACTTCTACTCACTTCTTTTACTAAAAATCAAGTTCAATAATCATGCATGAGTGTAAAAATTCTATTTTTAAAAGCTATTATATGCAAACCTCTCTTTACCCAATTAAAACTGAAAATCAAAGAAAATAGTTAGGGTTTTTACCTTGAAAAGATTGGGGATGTTGAATCCTTTCCCTAAGATCCCTTGGAATTAAGATGGTTGGAACAATCTTTGAAGATGAAAGATTTCTCTCTCTAAAAACCCTCTCTTCTCTCTCTAATTTTGGTAAGATGATATGATAAAATGAAGAAGAAGTGTGTTATATTAAAGAAGAGATCGGGTCAAAATGTTACAAAAATGTGGGCCGGGGTCAATTATGCGGTGCACTATGCGACCGCAGAATCAACATGCGGTCCGCATAGTGACCACAGAATTGCCCCAATTTTTGCACAGGTTCTGTTAAGGAATGCGGCCAGAATGCGGTCCGCATGCTTGATCTGCGGTCGCAAAGTGCACCGCAGATTTGACATGCGATCGCATATCGACCGCACTTTTGACACGATTTTTGGGAAACTCTCCGGAACGTTTTGCGGCAAGAATGCGGTCCGCATGTCAGGTTTGCGATCGCATTCTTGACCGCATATTGGACACTTTTCGGAAAAATTAATTCTCTACATTTTTGAAACTTAAATCACTACCAAGGGTCCGAACCGCGGCGAGCAAGCTCGCCGCGAAGAATTCTACGCATTCCTAACACATTATTCGGACCATGACACCACAGCTACTAGGTTTTATGCACAAAATTTTTACGGGGCCTTACAGAAACAAGGCACCAAATCAATATCGAAATCAACAACATTGCCCGGCGGCATGCCCAGCCGCAAGAAACACCCCTGATAAGTCCCTCACCACCGAAACTGAATATATATGAGGAGCCTTAGCACTGACACTCTTTGTAAGGGCCAAAATAAGGAAGAAAAATCCTTCCCATCCGCCCGCTGGGTCTTCAAAATATTAAAATCCCAATAGGACATAATGTGTCGAATATCGCCACTCAATCCATGGTATTTCCCGACATAGCCAATCATTCACGTCCAAGCAACGGTCTTAGTCAATATAACCTAGTCAAATAAGTCCAGAATCGTTCCCACAAGGAATTAACCTACCAACTGCAACTTTCACAACCCAAGAATACTTCTGAAGCAAGTTCCCAAGCTTTGAATATATTTTTGTGGAGGTTTTCTAATAACTAACTTTTGCAAGAATTAACGACTTGAATGAAAAGAATTGAATATTGGGTAAATAATATAGAGAAAGACTAAGGTATTGATTTCCCCTATTGGTGGAATCCCTTCTGTTTATGTTCATACAAATTGTCAATAATATTCTATCAATTATGAATGCTATTTTTACCGTAATTCTCTCTCGAGCAACTACAATAATTTACTAGTGCACTCTCCCGAGCTACCCTAGCTAGCTTTAATTTGAATAGTTCACTTTAGATTGCACACAAGGCTTCGTTATTCCTAATCCCGCCTTTACGCCTAAAGTTATAAATTCCTCTAATAACCTAGGTGTGGTGTTGTTCAATAACATACCTAAATATGCACGTTTTTCCAAGTTATGCACACTAAATAGGCACAGCTAATTGGGGATCCTACCAATTAACTACAACAAGAATGAAGTTGAACAAAAAGAAATCTAGCTAACAATTTGTAATCACATAAACGAGAAGTTCATCACCCAATAGGTTCCATCAAAACCTTAGATAAGGAATTAGCTACTCATAATCAAAGAAACAAGAATAATAATTGAATTCATAATCAAAGAATCAATATAAAAGAAAGAAATAAGTTGGGAGAGTTCTCTTTTACTAATAATCTTGCAAAAGTAGGTAATAATACAATGCTTGCATCTCTTGGGCGAAATCTACGCTTATATAGAGGGTTTAGGTCTTAAAAATTGAGTTTTACAACATTGGCCTTGAAATTTGCGGCAGCTTTCGCGGTTCGTTCGCAGTCGCGAACGGACCGCGAACAGACAGCGTCTCTGAATCTTAACAGGTTCCGCGAGCTTGTTTTTTCGCGGTTCATTCGCGATCGCGAATGGACCGTGAATGAACAGTGTTCTGGAATCTCCCTTCAATTTTTTATGCCAACTTCACTTTAGCTCTTCACTTGGCCTTTTTACCATGTTATGGCTACAAAAATAGCTCTTTTAGTCTCCAATGGCTCGTGTGTACCTATAACACACCAAAAAACACTAATAAAAGTATTTTGTCATCATAAACAATATCAATTCAACAATAAAGTGTGATTATTTAGGGCATAATTATAGTCAAATTCACCTATTATCAATACCCCACACTTAAACCTTTGCTCGTCCTCGAGCAACCTTAATCATACTTTAGGACAATTTTATTAATGTTTCCCCCAAAATATGTCACAAATGCTATCTTTCATGATTAACCTAAGATATGCACAATTCTTACCTAACCGTAAACTCACATGGCACATTATTGCTTACTCTAGTTATTATGACAGACTTGCAAATTTACCTTTTCCTTCCTGAGTTACATTCCCTCACATAATTTATTGAGAGAAGTTCCCACACATAAACAATATAGAACATGGAACTTATAGATGTAAGAAAAAATTCACTCACTCTCAACAAAGAACATTCATATGCATACAGACACACCATAAGCTTGCCCCTAGTATAATACTCCACTAATCGAGTTATTCAATCATAGATCAAGAGGTCTTTAAGGGTTGTAATGTTGGCTACGGGACGGGTAGGATACTTTTGGGTATAGTGGCTAACCTCCCTAAGCACTTTTCTTTCTTTTTCACAACTTCCCTTTTAGTTTTCTTCCTTATGTCTCCCCTAAACATTCCTTCACTTCTATTTGCTTTTAATCCCCAATTTTCTTTTGTTGGTGTAACTGGCCTTTCCACTTTACATATATACATTGATATAGCCTTTTTTATTTTTATATTTTTTATCATTGCTTTGTAACGCATTTACATTATTTTGCCAGTTCACCATTTTCTACCATTCATTCTTGATTTCCCCTTTTTCAACTTCCCTTCACCCCACACTTAAACTTTTGCATATTCATTACAACACAAGTGCTTCTAGGAGGTAAAGTAGAACAATATAAGATTTTGATTTTTCATGAACATTCAAGGGTTATCAAAGAATAGGCTTTAAGCTCAAGGGGTTAACTAGGATATTATGTACGGGTGAATTCATGTCTTATCGATTTATGGGGTTACACAAAGAAATGCCTCTATCATCTATACAACCAAAAAAATTCTATTTTGATTTGCAAACACACAGGGCAAGTTCTAGGTATCATGTAAAACATATAATGTAAGTAAAATCTCACACACACATAGCATGCAACTCATTTAGAATCCGGTTCATCTACAAAGTCCTATCAATGTTCAAGCAAGTTGTATTGTGCAATTTAAGGCATATCCTAGAATCTACAGTCAATCTTAGATAATACATTCTCAAGTTCAATTAAGTTTTGCTAATGTGCATACTTGGGGTTACATGTCCACATTTGCCCTCTAATCCTAAAAAAGAAAAATTCTACCTAATACGGTTCAATAAAAACCCTTGGAAAAGAACCGTGGTCAAAAGAAAAACCAAGGGGAGGTGATACACTACCTAGAAAAAGAAAATAAAAGAAAGAAAAATTCCTACATGGACTACTTCCCTCAAGAGTATTTGTCCAAATAGTCCATCATCGGGCCAAGCCAGCTAATATTATTTACAACTATTGTTACTATGTACAACATATACAAGATAAGCTTCCCACCCCACATTTAAAATCATGTAATGTCCTCATGACATAATAATGCAAATATAGCTCAAAAGGGCGAGAAAAACTTACCTGTGACTCACTCAGAGTCGGAGACGGTGGAGGGGTTGACATGACACGCTCGACCCAGTGCTCGGAACCATGCTATGAACCTGTTTTCCGTCCGAGCTTGCCTCTGTGACATCGCGTCTAAGCACGTGTGTAAACCATCCGCTGAGGTGCATAAGTCCGCAACCTCCTCCTCCATATACCTAAGCATAGGTATAGTAGTCTCGGACCTAGACATGCCCGCTCCATGATGAGCGAGCCTAGAAGGTCCGGCGGAGTCAGTGGAATGTCTGGCCCAGACAACCGGCACTGGGTCATCCTCAACACCCAAATCAATTGGGTCATTATCTCGGCCCACCCAGATTTGAGAACCTCTAAATGGACCTTTTGGAGGGAGATCACCATCCGTGGAAAGGACCGGAGTCTGATGGCCGAGACATAGAGTAGTGACGAGAGACGGGTAATATAAACCCTTGGCTTTTAGGGTTCCCCTCAGCACCATCTCATCACTAATCAGGCGGGCGATGTCAACGTCCACCTGGGTGACAAAGCACCATGTTAGTAATGCCCTATTATAGTTCACATCAGTGGTGTTGCTTGAGGGCAAAAATTGGTTACATATGATTGTGAACCAGCATTTAGCAGTGTGGGTGAAACTGTTAGAGTGGGATGTTTTGTTTCTTCTCCAGACTGGGATACCATCAACACATAAGGCCTTAATGAAGGTGTCCCAAGTGACACCAGGCCTATCGTGGTAGTAGTCCATGTCACCAGTAAAAGTTGGCAGTCTAAGAGCCTGCCTAATAGTTTGTACATGAGCCCAAACATACTTACCTCGGACGAAGACTTCTCTGGACATCCCGTAGGGAGCATTAGCATAGAACTCCCTAACCAGCATTTTGTTCACGAGGGCCGGTGCGTCGAACAGGAACTCTATTTTGCGGCGGCGTATCTCATCGTATATCTCGGGCTTTTCAGTCTGAATAGCAATCCTGTCGATTTCAATTTCCTGGAGCCAAGCTATAGTAGCCTTGGCATGGAAGTCAGCTTTTGCCTCCTCGCCTCTGAATCTAGACTCGTCATAGGTCGGTTGCCTAGACGAGCTTGCTGCATGCCTTGATCTTTTAGGAGCCATAATCCTACACAAAAGAGAAACAACCAAAAATTTCCATAAAGTTAGTATATCGGTTGGCTACTCAGACTTCACCATCCGTGGACTATCACAATATTTACTTTAGTGCTATCATCCCATAACTCCTACTATTGACTAATTATCTAAAAAAATTCACCAAGTCACCTCAAGCACCCGACACTTATTTCTTGTGGCAATCTAACATGACCCAATTAAACCTACACCATTTCCAATTTTATTCAACAACAAACAACCAAAACGTTGGGCAATATCTCCCCCAAAAATTCAATATCCAAATACTACAACATACATTTGCCCACATTGGCTAACCCAATCACCAACTATATCACCTATCACATTCAGTCTCCAAAACAACAAAATTAACACAATTAACTATATTGGAGACCCAACAACACCAACAATACCAACAATACCAACAACCCATAGCAATAATCATACTAGAACTACATTACACAAACAAATTAATTTATATAGAATCTACTACTACTAGCAATGTATTGTACAATTCTACAATTAGACTAGAATTATGTAGATTAATTACTTCTACACAAACTAAGAAGAAAAATTAGAGAAAAAAAAAAGAAAAACAAAGAAGACAACTTACTATGAAGTGGTTGAGACATGGAGAAGATGAAGAAAATTGGTGTAGATAGGTTGTTGGAGGAAGAACTAAAGAGAGGGAGTAGAGAGAAGGAGGAGAGAATTTGGGGTTTTAGAGAGAGAGGGAGATAGAAGGAGAAGAGGCGGCTGATGTTTTGGGGGAATGAGGGGAGTGGGTTATGTTTTTAGGGTAATTAAAAGAAGGGGGGAATTAAAAGCAAAAAAAAAAAATTTTTTTTTTTGAATTTCTGGTCCGCTGCAGACCTGATCGCGGTAGTTCGCGGTACGTTCGCGGTCACGAACGAACCGCGAACAAAGAGAATCAGAGAGGCCAAATTTTTGCGGTACGTTCGCGACCGCGAATCAACTGCAAAAAATTAGTTTCTCATATTTTTTCGCTTGGCAGCAGCAGAATTTTTTTTATATAGACTAACTATAATGGTTATACTTATAACACATTCGTGGGTTGCCTCCCATGTAGCGCCTGATTTAACGTCGCGACACAACTCAACTTAGCGCATTTCAAGGATCGCTAGACCTTTTAGGTTCCTCTAACCGTAGTTCCACCTTATCCTCGATGTCATCCATGCCAACATAAAGTTTCAACCGCTGTCCATTTACTTTGAATGTGCGTGAGCCATTAATAGTTTGAATTTCCACAACGCCCGATTGTAGTACCTCAATTACTCGAAAAGGCCTGACCATCTTGATTTTAGTTTGCTCGGAAACAACCGTAATGTTGAGTTATATAAAAGTACCTTGTCCCCGATTTTAAGGTTACACTCTATGATATTCTGGTCATGAATCTGCTTCATCCGTTCTTTATATAGTCTTGTGCTTTCGAAGGCCAGATACCAGAATTCTTCCATCTCGTGCAACCCGGTAACTCTAGCTTTTTCGCTTCATCCCAGCTGAGATTTAATTGTTTCAGTGCCCACCATGCTTTGTGCTCTAATTCTACAGGTAGATGACAAGCTTTCCCAAATACCAATTTGTATGGTGACATGCCGATTGGTGTCTTGAATGTTGTCCTATATGCCCATAATGCATCATCGAGCTTCCTAGACCAGTCAGTCCTCGTGGTGTTCACTGTTTTTGTTAATACACTTTTTATCTCCTTGTTGGAGACCTCAACTTGCCCGCTGGTCTGCGGGTGATATGGAGTAGCAACCCGATGTTTCACATCATATTTGGCCAATAATTTCTCGAATGCCCGGTTGCAAAAGTGTGTACCCCCATCACTGATGATTGCCATTGGAGTCCCGAAACGGGTGAAAATGTTCTTCTTCAGAAACCCCACCACCACCTTAGCATCATCGGTGGGTAATGCTACCGCTTCCACCCATTTGGACATATAGTCTACCGTAACAAGTATGTACTTATTGCTGTATGAGCTGACAAATGGACCCATGAAGTCGATTCCCCAGACGTCAAACACTTCCACTTGTTGAATGGGGTTCATTGGCATCTCATGACGCCGGGAGATGTTCCCGGTGCATTGACAGTAGTTGCATCCATTCACCTATAAGTGTGCATCTTTAAACAATGTTGGCCAATAGAAACCGGCCTCAAGTATCTTGGCGGCTGTTCGCACTCCTCCAAAGTGGCCACCATATGCGGAAGCATGACACGCCTGCAAAACAGAAGATTGTTTGATCTCGGGGACGCATCTCCGGATCATGTTATCGAGACATATCCTAAAAAAATAGGGTTCATCCCAATAATAAAGCTGGCGTTCGCGAAAAAATATTTTCCTCTGGACCGATGATAGGTCGCGAGGAACAATACCGCTGACCGGGAAATTTGCATAATCTGCATACCATGGCGCTTCAAGGAGAGTGGTAGTGAGCAACTGCTCGTCTGGAAAGGTTTCCAAAATTTCTCCACTCTCTTTGACAATTTCAGCTCCTTCAAGTCATGATAAATGATCAGCAACTTGATTTTCGGTGCCCTTTCTGTCATGTATTTCAAGGTCGAACTCTTGTAGAAGAAGCACCCAACGAATTAGGCGCGGCTTAGAGTACTTTTTATCAATTAAGTACCTTAAAGCTGCATGGTCAGTGTATACAATTACCTTGGATCCTATGAGATAGGACCTGAATTTGTCGAACGCGAACACTACCGCCAACATCTCCTTTTTCTGTCACTGTGTAATTTAGCTGCGCTCCACTCAATGTTCTACTCGCATAGTAGATTGGATGCATCAACTTGTCTTTCCTTTGGCAAAGCACTGCCCCCACTGCATAATCACTTGCATCGCATATTAGCTCAAACGGTTGCTCCCAGTCGGGGGTAATGATGATGGGTGTGGTGACCAACCTCTTCTTCAGCTCCTCAAAAGCAATCCTGCATTCATCAGAAAATACAAAGGGGTGATCTTTTTCAAGTAACTTATAGAGGGCGTTTGAGATTTTGGAGAAGTCTTTAATGAACCTCCGGTAAAATCCAGCATGTCCAAGAAAGCTTCTAATGGCCTTGACGGATATTGGTGGAGGTAACTTTGCAATGACATCTACTTTAGCTCGGTCCACCTCAATACCTTTGCTCGAAACCAGGTGCCCCAATACTATACATTCTTATACCATAAAATGGCACTCTCCCATTTTAGCACTAAGTTTGTCTCCATGCACCGTTTCAGCACTCTTGTCAGATTGACAAGGAATTCATCGAATGAATTCCCTACCACTGAGAAATCATCCATGAACACCTCCATAATGTCTTTCACCATGTCAGTGAATATAGCCATCATGCACCTTTGGAATGTGGCAGGTGCATTGCATAGTCCGAATGGCATTCTCCTAAAGGCAAAAATGCCATATGGGCATGTGAAGGAGGTCTTCCCTCTATCCTCGGGGGCTATGGAGATTTGATTGTACCCCGAGTACCCATTTAGGAAGCAAAAGCGTGACCTCCCTGCCAATCTGTCAAGCATCTGATCAATGAAGGGAAGTGGTCCTTGCGGGTGGCTAGATTCAGCTTCCTATAGTCCATGCATATTCTCCACCCGGTGACGGTTCTTGTTTAGATCAATTCGTTATTCTCGTTTTTCACCACTGTGATGCCACCTTTCTTTAGCACACATTGAACTGGGCTAACCCAGGTACTATCAGAGATTGGGAAAATAATTTCCGCGTCTAGCCGCTTTATTACCTCTTTCTTCACCACTTCCTTCATGTTTGGGTTCAGCCTTCTTTGATGTTCCCTGGAAAGTTTGTGCCCCTCTTCTAGGAGAATCTTATGCATGCAGTATGTGGAGCTGATCCCTTTTATGTCTGCCATGGTCCACCCAATGGCAGTCTTGCATTCTTTCAGTACCTGTATAAGCTTTTGAAACTGCACATCTAGCAAACTAGATGAGATAATAACTGGTAAAGTGGAGTTAGGGCCTAGAAATGCATACCTGAGATGAGATGGTAGTGGTTTAAGCTCCAGTTTTGGTGGCTCTTCTATGAATGGCTTTGTAGGAAGGGTCTCTCTTTTCTCTAGATGTAGAGGATTCAATTCCAACTCTCTCTCCCAATACCCCTTACCTTCTAGAGATAGCACCCACTCTGCCGGACTTTTACCATTTACCTCTTCTAAGTTCATTAGGCATGCCTGAAGTGGATCTTCAGTGGTCAATTCTACATCGTCTGGCTCCACTATCACATCAACCGCATCAATAAGAGAGCAATTCGCGAACTCACTAGGGCGCCTCATGGATTTTTGCACATTGAATACGATCTCCTCATCATTCAACCTCATCTTGAGTTCCCCAGTCTCACAATCAATCAATGCTCTCCCGGTGGCTAGGAATGGCCTTCCTAAGATTATAGGAATTTCCTTGTCCACCTTGCAGTCAAGAATCACAAAATCGGCAGGAAACACGAACTTCCCCACCTGGATAAGCACATCATTTAATATACCAAATAGACGCATAACCGTCCTGTCAGCAAGCTGTAATAACATAGACATAGGCCTGGCTCTCCCAATGCCTAGCCTCTTATAAATCACCAAGGGCATAAGATTTATGCTTACCTCCAAATCACACAATGCCTTTGCAAAGGCAAAGTTTCCTATAGTGCATGGAATGGTGAAGCTACCTGGGTCAGATAACTTCTCAGCTATGGGTCTAGAAACCACTGCACTACAAGTCTGAGTAAGAGTCACGGAGGCCAAGTCTTGGAAATCAAATTTTCGCGACATCAAGTCTTTCATCATCTTAGCATACCCAAAAATTTCTTTCAAAGCTTCAATTAAAGGAATATTTACATGGATTTGCTTGAGCATATCAAAGAACTTTTTGTATTGCTCTTCTTTCTGGTGCTTGGCCAACATTTGGGGGAATGGTGCTGGAGGCCTTTTCTTCCCAATAACTTGGGACTTTTCTTTTTCTATCACTTTCTCCTCAACTTGCTGCTCTACCTGTTCATCTACTTTCTCCGTTCCATGCTGTACATCTTTATTTTCAACTACTGGCTGGACTGTAACTTCTGTCAACCCGGTGGACTCATCTAATTCAATGGTCACTAGAGTGAGTGTCTCAACCTGTAAATTGCTTCTCTCTCTTTCCTGCTCAGCATCAAGATCTCTTCCACTTCTCAGATTAACTGCCATCAGCTGCTTTCGGGATTTGATCCTTTGGGTTTGTTTGTGTATCTGCAGGCAATGACCCTTGAGGACGATTGTTAAGAGACATAGCAATCTGGCCTACCTGTACTTCAATATTCTTGATAGCTGCAACATGTGCATCAATCCTCTCATTGGTTTTAGCATGTGACCCAATTACCTACTGCATCATAGCTTCCAACCTTGCAAACCCATAGTCATGTCTACCCCCATGCTGTGGTGGAGGTGGATGATACCCCTGCTGCTGATTGTTGAAATTCTGAGGTCTAGGATATGGAGCCATGTTGTTTGGTGGCCTCATACCTGCTGCATTATACTGTGGCTGAGGAGACCTGTACTGTTGTGGAGCCTGTTGTCCCAACTCTGGTTACCCTGTCGTTGCCCTCCATAGTTAGCCACATAATTCATGTCTTCATGCTGATGATGATGTTCTTGGTCTGCATCCCATGGATTACCTATGGGTTGGCTAATATAAGATGTGCATAAACCATCATTGGTAGTGTCTACAATGTGAACATGCTGCTTGACCCCAGATTCTTCCACCTTCTTCGTCAGGATGATCATTTGTGTCAATAAAGTTGACGTGTTCTCCTCTATAGTATTGGATGGATTTAGAGGTACAGAGTGTACCACTGGAGTGATAGGAGCATTTCTGGTCGCCCACCCAGAGTTTTGAGCCATCTTATCAAGCAAACTTTGGCCTTCTCACCAAGTCTTGCTCAGAAAAGCCCCACCTGCTGAAGCATCTACAATATTCTTCATACTGTCTGAAAGCCCCATGTAGAACCTTTTACCCAACATCTGCTCAGGAATCCCATGGTGAGGACACATAACCAGCATACCTTTGAACCTGTCCCAAGTTTCATGTAATGTCTCCATTGGTTTCTACTTGAAGCTCACAATCTCATCAATTTGCTGAGCTATCTTGTTAGACGAATGAAACTTGTTGTGGAATTTCTTGACCAACTCATCCCAAGTTCCAATAGAGTTTATGGGGAGTGAGTTTAGCCATACCTGCGCAGCCCCTGTAACTGAGAACGGAAATAGCAATAGTCTGATGGCTTCCGGTGTCACATTCGGTTGCCTCTATGTCTTGCATATTGAGAGAAAGTTCTTCAGGTGCTGTTGTGGATCTTCAACCTGAGACCCAGAGAATAATCCCTTATTTTGCAACAAGTGTAGCATATATTTAGTAATCTGGAAAGAATCAGCTTGAATTGCTGGCACAATGATGGCAGTTGCCAAATTATCCGATGTTGGTTGTGCCCAGTCAAATAGTGCACCTTCTTGCGCCTCTTGCATGTTCAACCCAGCTTGCTGGTTTGGGTCGTTCACGTCTCCCATGTCGAAATCTAGTTTGATTGGTTGCTGAGATTGCTGAATTTATTTGATTGCCCTGTTACGTGCCCAAAAAGTTTGCTCGGGGTCTGAGAGTCCTTCAATTAGTTCTCTAGTCCTTGCAGATTTTCTAGGCATGCACCTGAGTACCCAATTCAACAACCGTCAAAATTTTCAATGTAAAGTGTAGAAGGAACCTGACTACACAAGAATCTTGTAGTTCTGTCAATGACAATTGATAATTTCGTTCATTCCCCGGCAACGACGCCAAAATTGATTCACGTCCAAGCAACGGTTGTAGTCAATATAACCTGGCCAAATAAGTCCAGAATCGATCCCACAGGGAATTAACCTACCAACTGCAACTTTCACAACCCAAGAACACTTCTGAAGCAAGTTCCCAAACTTCGAATATATTTTTGTGGAGGTTTTCTAGTAACTAACTTTTGCAAAAATTAAGACTTGAATGAAAAGAATTGAATATTGGGTAAATAATATAGAGAAAGACTAAGGTATTGATTTCCCCTATTCATGGAATCCCTTCGGTTTATGTTCATACAAATTGTCAATAATATTCTATCAATCGTGAACGCTATTCTTACCGTAATTCTCTCCTGAGCAACTACAATAATTTACTAGTGCACTCTCCCGAGCTACCCTTGCTAGCTTTAATTTGAATAGTTGCACCCAAGGCTTCGTTATTCCTAATCCTGCCTTTACGCCTAAAGTTATAGATTCCTCCAACAACCTAGGTGTGGTGTTGTTCAACAACATACCTAAATATGCACTCTTTTCCAAGTTATGCACACTAAATAGGCACAGCTAATTGGGGATCCTACCAATTAACTACAACAAGAACGAAGTTGAACAAATAGAAATCTAGCTAACAATTTGTAATCACATAAACGAGAAGTTCATCACCCAATAGGTTCCATCAAAACCTTAGATAAGGAATTAGCTACTCATAATCAAAGAAACAAGAATAATAATTGAATTCATAATCAAAGAATCAATATAAAAGAAAGAAATAAGTTGAGAGAGTTCTCTATTACTAATAATATTGCAAAAGTAGGTAATAATACAATGCTTGCCTCTCTTGATCGAAATCTAGGCTTATATAGAGGGTTTGTGTGACGACCCAAAGGGTCATCACTTATTTAATTAATCATTTCGAGCTTCTGAGGCCTTGAAAACCTCATTCCATGTTGCCTCGATTTACGTGCACAATCCGAGCATGTAGCCGGAAAGATTTTGTGATATAAAATATGAATTCTATGAGAAATTTGGATAAAAATGATATTAATATTGATATGGTTGACTTCGGTCAACATTTTTGGTAAATGGATCCGGACCCGAGATTGGATGGTCCCGAGAGGTCCGTAGAAAAATATGGGACTTGGACATGCGTCCGGAGTTGAATTCTGAGGCCTTGAGCCCAAGTTATGAATTTTTATGTGAAATTGTTTTTGATGTAATTATTAAAGGAAAATGAATTAATTGACCTTGGTATCGGGCTCGTATTTTGGTTCCGACGCCCGGTACAAGTCTTAAATATTATATATGTGATTTCTGTAAAGTTTGGTGACATTCGGATGTCGTTTGAGATGTTTTGGACCTTGAGTTCCAAGTTAAGAAGTTTTGAAAATCAAAAGTATGAAAATCATGAGTTTGAGGCTTGATTTGATTAAAACGAAGTGATATTGGTGATGTGATCGCACGAACAAGTTCATAATGTGTTTTTGAGGTTGTGTACATGTTTGGTTTGGAGCCCGGGGGGCTCGGGTAAAGATTTGATAGGCCGTTGGATGAAATTCTGAATTTTTGAACTGCTGGTTTTTCACCCAGCTGTTGGCTTCGCAATTGCGAAGTATTTCTCGCAATTGCGAAGGGGACAGTGTAAGGCAAGGCTCGCAAATGCGAACCTTTATCGCAAATGCGAAGCCCCTTTGACCCAGCCTTGTTCGCAAATGCGAACAATTGTTCGCATTTGCGAAGGTCCCCAGTGCCTGCCTATGTTCGCAAATGCGAACCATTGTTCGCAAATGCGAACACTGCCTTATACAGCATGTGTTCGCAAATGCGAACATTAGTTCGCAAATGCAAACATCCCCTTGTCTGCCAGTGTTCACAAATGCGAACAAATGTTCGCAAATGTGAACTTCCCAACCTTAGCTTATTTTTCAAACTCCAGAAATTGGTCGGGGTTCGCAATTGCGAACCCATGTTCGCAAATGCGAACACAGAGACCTGAAAAACACGAATTTCAGTCATTTCTTCACTTTTTACAAAACCAAAACACCTATTTGCGATTCTTCAAGGATTTCTTCTTCATCAAAACGATTGTAAGTCACTTTTTACTTAATTCTTTCAATTCCTAACATCATTAATCATGTTTTTCGTAAGAAATCAAAGATTTTCATGGTAAAATTCTTGTTTTTGTTAGAAAATAGGTTTTTCATAAATTGGGGAATTGGACCTCGAATTGAGGTCCGATTTTGGAACAAATTATATACATGAACTCGTGGGGGATGGGTAACCGGATTTTGGTCCTAACCCCGAATTCCGACCATGTGGGCCCGGGGTTGAAATTTACTATTCCGGGCAGAATGTTGTAAATGTTGTATTTGATCTTAAGAATTAGTTTGTTGAATAGTATTGATGATATTAAATCAATTATGTATAGATACGATTGGATTGGAGCCAAATTTGAAAGAAAAAGACATTTCCACGGATTGACTTGTTCATAAACACTCGAGGTAAGTGTTTGTTCTATCCTAGCTTGAGGGAATAGGAATATGTGTTATGTGTTATGTGATCGAGTGCGGTGTATGGGCTGTGGTGATGAGCATCCATACACTGGCGTCTAGTATGACCGTGAGTCGTTGGAAAATGATTATTTTGAGATATATTACGGATGAATTGTTATTGTTCTCCCTTGTTGGGACTTGTTGTGAAGATAATTATTGATTGCCCTTGATGGGGCGGTTTATGAATTACTGTTTCTTTCTTTGCCCTTAACCGTGATTGTTATTTGGGTGAGGAAGAGTGATAATGCACGAAGGGTGATGCCGTGCCATGTTTATTTATTTATGCACGAAGGTTAATGCCGTGCCATGTTTATTTATTGATTATGCACGAAGGATCATGCCGTGCCCTGTTATTGAACCATGTACGAAGGATCATGCCGTACTATGGATGTGAGGATGAGAGTAAAAGCACGAAGGGTGATGCCGTGTACTTTATTTGTTTATTTGGTGAGGATGAGAGTAAAAGCACGAAGGGTGATGCCGTGCAACTGTTTGCTATTTCTTGAATTGATATTACTTGTGTTTACATTATACTTTGTTTTTCCTTGTGAAATTATTAACTGTGGTTAATTGTGAATTCTTTAAGATATTCCTTATTGTGTTAATACTTGATTATTTCTTGTTATTTTGTGGTACACATATATATATTGAATTGCACAAGTTTATGTGAGTGTCTGGTCCTAGGCTTGTCACTACTTCGCCGGGATAGGCCAGGCACTTACCAGCACATGGGGTCGGTTGTGCTGATATTACACTTCTGTGCGTTTTTGCACAGGTCCAGGTTACGATCAGGAGCAGCAGCAGTAATAAATCGATTGCGTGGGAGTTGATCATATTTGAGACCGAGGTAGCTTGCAGACGTCCGTAGGCCCGGCGTCTCTCTCTTTATTTATGTTATTAGCTGTAGTCTCTTTGTTCCGAGACAAACAAAATTATGTTATATTTCCTTCAGACTTTTATGTGTAGTATTCCATAGTAGTTCGTGAGTTGGTGACTCCACGTCTTGGGTAGAGGATTTCAGTATGATTTTCACCTTGTGATTTATTATTTCCATTTCGATAAAGTATTCCGCATTTATTTAATTAAGATTGTGTTAAAAACAGGATAGTATGAATACAGTGGCTTACCTAGCTACCACGAGTAGGCGCCATCACGATACCGATGTTGGGGAAAAATCCGGGTCGTGACAAGTTGGTATCAAAGCTCTAGGTTACATAGGTCTCACCACTCACGAACAAGCTTAGTAGAATTTGAGAGGTAGGTACGGAGACGTCTGTACTTGTCCTCCAGAGTCTATTGAGTTAGGAAAGAGTCTCTCATTTGTTCTTTCTTGTCGTGCGACTTGTTCCTCAATTACCGATTGAATTTCTATTCTGTCCTTTCGCAGATGGTGAGGACACGCGCTTCTTCGTCCGCTGACCAGCAGCCCGAGCCCCAGGCAGCTCCCGTGAGGGGCAGGGGCCAAGGCCATATCAGAGGCCGTGGTAGGGGTAGAGCTCAGCCCCAGGCAGCTACTCCAGAGGTGGAGCCTCATATTGAGATTGACGAGGAGGTTCCGGTTCCAGCGGCTCCAGTGGGCCCAGCTCAGGTCCCAGGAGAGGCTTTATTTACCCCGGATCTCCGGGATGCCTTGGTCAGAATAGCGGGATTCATGGACAGCATTGCCAGAGCGGGTTTATTATCAGTTGCCCCAGCCACTTCTCAGGCTGGAGGAGGGGCCCAGACTCCTATTGCTCATACTCCGGAGCCAGTAGCTCCTCAGCCTCAGGCACCAGTAGTTCAGCCAGCTGTGGCCACTCAGTCAGGTACCACGGCTCATGCCGGTGATGGAGCGGCCATGACTTCTGATTCGTTATGGAGGCTTGATCGGTTCTCCAAGTTATTTACCACTACATTCAGTGGAGCCGCATCAGAGGATCCTCAGGACTTTTTATTCAGTTGCCGTGAGATTCTCAAGACTATGGGGATCGTGGAGACAAACGGAGTTGACTTCTGTACCTTCGGCTTGCAGGATCCGCCAAGACTTGGTGGAGAGATTATTGCTCGACTCGACCAGCAGGGTCCCCAGCTTTATCATGGGACCGGTTTGCGGAACTATTTATGGAGAAGTTTCTCCTTGCTACTCAGCGGGATGTACTTCGGAGGCAGTTCGAGCGCCTCCATCAGGGGCACTATGACAGTTACACAGTATGAGACGAGATTTATCGACTTGGCTCGTCATGCGGTGGTGATACTTCCCACGGAGCGGGAGAGGGTCCGCAGGTTTATAGATGGGCTTAATCATCCGATTAGACTCCGGATGGCTATGGGCGTGGGGAGTGACATATCATTTCAGGAGGCAGCCAATGCAGCACGCAGAGTTGAGATGGCTCTTGCTAGGGGAGGCGGTTATTCTTCGGATAAGAGGCCTCGTCATTCGGGTAGGTTTGGTGCTTCTTCCTCTGGTAGCAGAGAATCCTTTGATAGAGGCCAGTCCTCCAGGCCTTTTCATTCCGCCCTTCGAGCTTCACGGGGTGGATCGGGTGATCGTGGTTCTCGGGGGCATTATTCAGACCAGGTCTCCTATTAATGCTCAGCCTCTTCGGAGTGTTCGTGGAGGCCATTCGGGTCGTCGGGGCCAGCGGCCCTATCGGTCCAAGAGTTGCTACGGTTGTGGTGACCCGAGTCATTTTATCGGAATTGCCCTTTAGCGGCGGGCAACTCTCGGCGGCGAGGTCCTCGTCCTATGATTCGAGGCCCCAGCTGACCTCAGCCTGCCCGGCCAGCCGGAGGCGGGGGTAGAGATTATAGAGGTGGAGGTCGAGACCGTAGAGGTGGAGACGGTCCAGCGAGAGGTAGAGGTCAGCCAGTTGATGGTCGTCCTAGAGACGCAGCTCAGAGGGGAGGTGCAGATCCCCGATTCTATGCTTTACCAGCCAGGCCAGAGGCAGAGGCGTCGGATGCCGTGATTACATGTACTATTCTTGTGTGTGGCAGAGGTGCTTCAGTATTATTTGACCCCTGGATCTACATATTCCTATGTGTCTTCCTACTTCGCACCGTATTTGGCCGTGCCCAGCTATGCTCTGGATATTCCAGTTTATGTGGCTACACCAGTAGGCGACTCCATTGTAGTCGATCGGGTGCATCGGTCGTGCGTAGTTATATTTGGGGGTCTTGAGACCCGTGTTGATCTGTTGCTTTTGGATATGGTAGATTTTGATGTCATATTGGGGATGGACTGGTTGTCCCCATATCATGCTATTCTTGATTGCCATGCTAAGACGGTGACCTTAGCCTTACCAGAATCACCCCGACTAGAGTGGAAAGGTACCTCAAGCCACTCCGTTCGCACTGTTATTTCCTATGTTAAGGCTCGACGTATGGTCGAGAAGGGGTGTCTAGCTTATTTGGCTTATGTTCGTGATTCCAGCGCAGAAATTCCTTCCATTGAGTCGGTCCCTATTGCACGGGAGTTTCCGGAGGTTTTTCCTTCAGACCTGCCGGGCATGCCACCCGACAGGGATATTGATTTCTATATTGATCTGGCACCGGGCACTCAGCCCATCTCTATTCCACCTTATCGTATGGCCCCGCTGGAGCTAAAAGAGTTGAAAGATCAGTTACAAGACCTTCTTGAGAAGGGCTTTATCAGGCCCAGTGTTTCCCCCCGGGGAGCACCTGTATTATTTGTAAAGAAGAAAGATGGCTCGATGCGGATGTGTATTGATTACCGGCAGTTAAACAAGGTGACTATCAAAAATAAATATCCACTACCGAGGATTGATGATTTGTTTGACCAACTCCAGGGAGTGAGGGTATTCTCTAAGATAGACTTGAGGTCAGGCTACCATCAGCTGAAGATCAGGGCGGCTGACATTCCTAAGACGACCTTTCGCTCTAGATATGGGCATTATGAGTTCTTGGTCATGTCCTTCGGGTTGTCCAATGCCCCAGCAGCATTCATGGAGTTGATGAATCGGGTATTCAGGCCTTACTTAGATCTGTTCGTGATAGTCTTCATAGATGACATCCTGGTGTACTCCCGCAGCCAGGAAGAGCACGAGCAGCACCTCAGAGTGGTTCTTCAGACTCTGAAAGATAACCAGCTATATGCCAAATTTTCTAAATGTGAGTTCTGGTTGAGTTCGGTAGCATTTCTGGGTCACATTGTATCAGTGGAAGGTATTCGGGTAGACCCAAAGAAGATTGAGGCAGTCCAGAATTGGCCTCGACCAGCTTCAGTGACTGAGATCCGGAGTTTCTTGGGATTAGCAGGTTACTACCGTCGATTTGTAGAGGGGTTTTCTTCTATTGCATCCCCGATGACCAGGTTGACCTAGAAGGGTGTCCAGTTCCAGTGGTCAGAGGAGTGTGAGGCGAGCTTTCAGAAGCTCAAGACAACTTTGACCATCGCACCGGTGTTGATACTACCTACAGGTGCAGGGCCTTATACAGTTTATTGTGATGCATCTCGTACAGGGCTTGGAGCGGTATTGATGCAGGATGGTAAGGTTATCGCTTATGCTTCGAGGCAGTTAAAGATACATGAGAAGAATTATCCAGTTCATGATCTTGAGTTAACAGCAGTGGTTCATGCCTTAAAGATCTGGGGGCATTATCTATATGGTGTGACATGTGAGGTGTACACTGATCACAAAAGCCTACAGTACTTGTTCAAACAGAAGGAGTTGAATCTACGACAGCGGAGATGGTTAGAGTTGCTAAAAGACTATGATGTTACTATATTATATCACCCGGGTAAGGCCAATGTGGTGGCCGATGCATTGAGTAGAAAGTATGCCAGCATGGGTAGTCTTGCATATATTCCGGTCAATCAGAGACCATTAGCTTTAGATGTCCAGGACTTAGCCAACCGGTTCGTGAGACTAGACATTTTTGAGCCTAGCAGAGTGTTAGCCCGCACGGTCGCTCGTTCTTCCTTATTAGAGCGTATCCGTGAGAGGCAATTTGATGATCCTCATTTACGTGAGTTGAGAGATACAGTACAGCGGGGAGGTTCCACACAGGTAAACCTAGATGATGATGGGGTATTGAAATTGCGGGGTCGAGTTTGTGTGCCCAATGTCGAAGGGATTCGAGAGTTGATCTTAGCAGAGGCCCACAGTTCACGGTATTCTATTCACCCAGGCGCCGCGAAGATGTACCAGGACTTACGTCAGCACTATTGGTGGCGCAGAATGAAGAAAGATATCGTTGCGTATGTCGCTCGGTGTTTAAATTGTCAGCAGGTGAAATATGAGCACCAGAGACCTGGTGGTGTGTTCCGGAGGATTGAAATTCCCGAGTGGAAATGGGAGCGGATCACTATGGACTTCGTTACTGGACTTCCTTTGACTCGGAGAAAATTTGATGCTATTTGGGTCATTGTTGATAGGGTGACCAAATCAGCACACTTTATTCCAGTATCTGTCTCCTACTCGTCGGAGAGGTTAGCGGAGGTTTACATTAGGGAGATTGTTCGTCTCCGTGGGGTGCCAGTATCTATTATCTCTGATCGGGGAACGCAGTTTACCTCGCGGTTCTGGAGAGCGGTCCAGCAGGAGTTAGGCACCCAGGTTCAGTTGAGTACGGCATTTCATCCTCAGACGGATGGCCAGTCCGAGAGGACTATTCAGATTCTTGAGGACATGCTTCGAGCCTGTGTTATTGATTTCGGAGGCTCGTGGGATCAGTTTCTACCATTAGCAGAGTTCGCCTACAATAACAGCTACCAATCTAGCATCCAGATGGCTCCGTATGAGGCGTTGTATGGTAGGCGATGTCGATCACCAGTTGGATGGTTTGAACCGGGAGAGGCTCGGTTGTTGGGTACGGACTTAGTTCAGGAGGCCTTAGATAAGGTCAAGACTATTCGGGAGAGATTGCGTTCAGCTCAGTCCAGGCAAAAGACTTATGCGGATCGCAAGGTGCGAGATGTAGATTTCATGGTTGGTGAACGAGTATTGCTCCGGGTGTCGCCTATGAAGGGCGTGATGAGGTTCGGAAAGAAGGTCAAGCTCAGCCATAGGTATATTGGTCCATTTGAGATTTTAGACAGAGTGGGAGGGGTGGCTTACAGATTAGCTTTGCCGCCTAGCTTATCAGTCGTGCATCCAGTTTTTCACGTATCTATGCTTCGGAGATACCACGACGATCCCACACATGTGTTAGACTTCAGTACTGTCCAATTGGACAATGATCTATCTTACGAGGAGGAGCCGGTGGCTATTCTAGACCGGCAGGTTCGACAGTTGAGGTCGAAGAGTTATCCTTCTGTGCGTGTTCAGTGGAGAGGTCAGCCTCCTGAGGCATCGACCTGGGAGTCCGAGTCTGATATGCGGAGCCGCTACCCACACTTGTTTCCTGACTCAGGTACTTCTTTCTTTTGTCCGTTCGAGGACAAACGGTTGTTTTAGAGGTGGAGATTGTGACGACCCAAAGGGTCATCACTTATTTAATTAATCATTTCGAGCTTCGAAGGCCTTGAAAACCTCATTCTATGTTGCCTCGATTTACGTGCACAATCCGAGCATGTAGCCGGAAAGATTTTGTGATACAAAATATGAATTCTATGAGAAATTTGGATAAAAATGATATTAATATTGATATGGTTGACTTCGGTCAATATTTTTGGTAAACGGATCCGGACCCGAGATTGGATGGTCCCGAGAGGTCCGTAGAAAAATATGGGACTTGGACATGCGTCCGGAGTTGAATTCCTGAGGCCTAGAGCCCAAGTTATGAATTTTTATGTGAAATTATTTTTGATGTAATTTTTAAAGGAAAATGAATTAATTAACCTTGGTATCGGGCTCGTATTTTGGTTCCGACGCCCGGTACAAGTCTTAAATATTATATATGTGATTTCTGTAAAGTTTGGTGACATTCGGATGTCGTTTGAGATGTTTTGGACCTTGCGTTCCAAGTTAAGAAGTTTTGAAAATCAAAAGTATGAAAATCATGAGTTTGAGGCTTGATTTGATTAAAACGAAGTGATATTGGTGATGTGATCGCACGAACAAGTTCATAATGTGTTTTTGAGGTTGTGTACATGTTTGGTTTGGAGCCCGGGGTGCTCGGGTAAAGATTTGATAGGCCGTTGGATGAAATTCTGAATTTTTGAACTGCTGGTTTTTCACCCAGCTGTTGGCTTCGCAATTGCGAAGAATTTCTCGCAATTGCGAAGGGGACGGTGTAAGGCAAGGCTCGCAAATGCGAACCTTTATCGCAAATGCGAAGCCCCCTTTGGCCCAGACTTGTTCGCAAATGCGAACAATTGTTCGCATTTGCGAAGGTCCCCGGTGCCTGCCTATGTTCGCAAATGCGAACAATAGTTCGCAAATGCGAACATTCCCCATACTGCCTTGGTTCGCAAATGCGAACCATTGTTCGCATGTGTTCGCAAATGCGAACATTAGTTCGCAAATGCGAACACCCCTTTGTCTGCCAGTGATCGCAAATGCGAACAAATGTTCGCAAATGCGAACTTCCCGACCTTAGCTTATTTTTCAAACTCCAGAAATTGGTCGGGGTTCGCAATTGCGAACCCATGTTCGCAAATGCGAACACAGAGACCTGAAAAACATGAATTTCAGTCATTTCTTCACTTGTTACAAAACCAAAACACCCATTTGCGATTCTTCAAGGATTTCTTCTTCATCAAAACGATTGTAAGTCACTTTTTACTTAATTCTTTCAATTCCTAACATCATTAATCATGTTTTTCGTAAGAAATCAAAGATTTTCATGGTAAAATTCTTGTTTTTGTTAGAAAATAGGTTTTTCATAAATTGGGGAATTGGACCTCGAATTGAGGTCCGATTTTGGAACAAATTATATACATGAACTCGTGGGGGATGGGTAACCGGATTTTGGTCCTAACCCCGAATTCCGACCATGTGGGCCCGGGGTTGAAATTCACTATTCCGGGCAGAATGTTGTAAAAGTTGTATTTGATCTTAAGAATTAGTTTGTTGAATAGTATTGAGGATATTAAATCAATTGTGTATAGATACGATTGGATTGGAGCCAAATTTGAAAGAAAAAGACATTTCCACGGATTGACTTGTTCATAAACACTCGAGGTAAGTGTTTGTTCTATCCTAGCTTGAGGGAATAGGAATATGTGTTCTGTGTTATGTGATCGAGTGCGGTGTATGGGCTGTGGTGACGAGCATCCCTACACTGGCGTCTAGTATGACCATGAGTCGTTGGAAAATGATTATTTTGAGATATATTACGGATGAATTGTTATTGTTCTCCCTTGTTGGGACTTGTTGTGAAGATAATTATTGATTGCCCTTGATGGGACGGTTTATGAATTACTGTTTCTTTCTTTGCCCTTAACCGTGATTGTTATTTGGGTGAGGAAGAGTGATAATGCACGAAGGGTGATGCCGTGCCATGTTTATTTATTTATGCACGAAGGTTAATGCCGTGCCATGTTTATTTATTGATTATGCACGAAGGATCATGCCGTGCCCTGTTATTGAACCATGTACGAAGGATCATGCCGTACTATGGATGTGAGGATGAGAGTAAAAGCACGAAGGGTGATGCCGTGTACTTTATTTGTTTATTTGGTGAGGATGAGAGTAAAAGCACGAAGGGTGATGCCGTGTAACTGTTTGCTATTTCTTGAATTGATATTACTTGTGTTTACATTATACTTTGTTTTTCCTTGTGAAATTATTAACTGTGGTTAATTGTTAATTCTTTAAGATATTCCTTATTGTGTTAATACTTCATTATTTCTTGTTATTTTGTGGTACACATATATATATTGAATTGCACAGGTTTATATGAGTGTCTGGTCCTAGGCTTGTCACTACTTCGCCGGGATAGGCCAGGCACTTACCAGCACATGGGGTCGGTTGTGCTGATATTACACTTCTGTGCGTTTTTGCACAGGTCCAGGTTACGATCAGGAGCAGCAGCAGTAATAAATCGATTGCGTGGGAGTTGATCATATTTGAGACCGAGGTAGCTTGCGGACGTCCGCAAGCCCGGCGTCTCTCTCTTTATTTATGTTATTAGCTGTAGTCTCTTTGTTCCGAGACAAACAGAATTATGTTATATTTCCTTCAGACTTTTATGTGTAGTATTCTATAGTAGTTCGTGAGTTGGTGACTCCACGTCTTGGGTAGAGGATTTCCGTATGATTTTCATCTTGTAATTAGTTATTTCTATTTCGATAAAGTATTCCGCATTTATTTAATTAAGATTGTGTTAAAAACAGGATAGTATGAATACGGTGGCTTGCCTAGCTACCACGAGTAGGCGCCATCACGATCCCGATGTTGGGGGAAAATCCGGGTCGTGACAGTTTGGGTCTGAATCCTTCGACCAAGCTAAGCAGGTAACCAAACCCAAGATCATTGCTGCAAAATACTTGTAAGGGCTCATTACCTCGAACATATATAAAGAATTAATCATATTACCGATTCGGTCTACTATCAAGCTATTCTATATATCTAATTTCCTTTCTATTCTTCATCAACTTGATATTCCCTCTTGTTGTAGCGCCACAATGCCTCAACCCAAGCTCACTACACGAGACCCAAGCACAAGACCACACTGTCTAAGACCCATAAGCCACTAAATACTCTCTCAAATATTCCCAGAAACACCATATTCCAAAATAATTTACTCTGAAGAACTTCATACGAATCTAAATCTGTTACCTTTACTTTCCTGATACTGATATATAGAATCCCATAATTGACATAAAAATATCACAAGTCTTGACCTCTTCCAATCAAAACACAGTTTCTAACCACACATGGAACTTTAAAATACCTGATTGTTCCCTATAGAATCTTGAACACATTAGAACCATTCTCGAAAGCCATTCACTCTTATTCAACTACAACTTACCCGACCTAATGAACAGAACCGCTTGTGCCTTTTTGGCACTCTGATACCGCCAAAAATGAAATCCTCATCCTAATACAACCAAGCAACTTCCTACTCTATGGAGAATCCTTTACCAATAACACTCTAGACATTATGATATTCTCATACTCTATGAAGCATAATACGACCTTTGTCAAACTTTTCCTTTACTCTAGCCATAGCTAATTCAGCAACTGGCTGGACTGTAACTTCTGTCAAGCCTACAGTCTCATCCGGTTCAATGGGCACTGGAGTGAGTGTCTCAGCCTGTATGTTGCTTTTCCCTCTTTCTTTCTCAGCATCAAGATCTCTACCACTTCTCAAAGTCACTGCCATCTGTTGCTTTGGGGCTTGGTCTTTTGGGTTGTTTATGTATCTGCAGAAAATGTCCCTTGGGGACGATTGTTGAGAGACAGAGCAATTTGGCCACCTGTACTTCAATATTCTTGATGGCTGCATCATATGCATCTATCCTCTCATTGGTTTTGGCATTTGACCCAATTACCTGCTGCATCATAACTTCCAACCTTGCGAACCCATTTTCATGTCTATCCCCATGCTGTGGTGGAGGTGGATGATATCCCTGCTGCTGATTGCTGAAATTCTGAGGTCTAGGATATGGAGCCATGTTGTGTGGAGGCCTCATACCTGCTGCATTATATTATGGCTGAGGGGGCCTGTACTGTAGTGGAGCCTGCTGACCCCAACTCGGATTACCTTGTCTCTGCCCTCCATAATTTGCCACATAGTTCATATCTTCATGCTGATGATGATATTCTTGGTCTGCTGCCTATTGGATTACCTATAGGTTGGCTAACGCAAGATGTGCATAAACCACTATTGGTAGTATCTACAATGTGAACCTGCTCCTTGACCCCAGATTCTTCCACCTTCTTTGTCAGGATGCTCATTTGTGTCAATAAGGTTGTCATGTTCTCCTCCAGAGTGTTGGATGGATCCAGAGGTATAGAGTGTACCACTGGTGTGATAGGAGCATTCCTGGACGTCCACCCCGAATTTTGAGCCATCTTGTCTAGCAAATTTTGGCCCTCTCTCCAAGTCTTGCTGAGAAAATCCCCACCTGCTGAAGCATCTACAATGTTCTTCATACTATCTTAGAGCCCCATGTAGAACCTTTGACCCAACATCTGCTCGGGAATCCCATGGTGAGGACACATAACAAGCATACCCTTGAATCGGCCCCAAGTTTCATGTAATGTCTCCATTGGTTTCTGCTTGAAGCTCACAATCTCATCAATTTGTTGAGATGTCTTATTAGGTGGATGAAACTTGTTGTGGAATTGTTTGACTAACTCATCCCAAGTTGAAATAGAATTTATGGGGATTGAGTTTAGCCAAACCTGTGCAGCCCCTGTAACTGAGAACGGAAAGAGCAATATTCTGATGACTTCCGTAGTCACATTCGGTTGCCTCTGTGTCTTGCATATTGAGAGAAAGTTCTTCAGGTGCTGTTGTGGATCTTCAACCTTAGATCCAGAGAATAATCCCTTGTTTTGCAACAAGTGTAGCATGTTGTTAGTAATCTGGAAAGGCTCAGCTTGAATTGCTGTCACAACAATGGCAGTTGCCAAATTATCTGCTATGGGTTGTGCCCAGTCAAATAGTGCACCTTCTTGCGCCTCCCGCGCCTCTTGCATGTTTAAATCAGCTTGCTGGTTTGGGTCGTTCATGTCACCCATGTCGAAATCTAGTTTGATTGGTTGCTGAGATTGTTGAATTTGTTTGATAGCCCTGGTATGTGCCCGGAAAGTTTGCTCGGGGTCTAAGAGTCCTTCAATTAGTTCTCCAGTCCTTGCAGATTTTCTAGGCATGCACCTGAGTACCCAAATCAACAACCATCAAAATATTCAATGTAAAGTGTAGAAAGAACCTGACTACACAAGAATCTTGAAGTTCCGTCAATGGCAATTGATAATTCCGTTAATTCCCCGGCAACAACGCCAAAATTGATTCATGTCCAAACAATGGTCGTAGTCAATATAACCTGGTCTAATAAGTCCAGAATCGATCCCACAGAGAATTAACCTACCAATTGAAACTTTCACAACCCAAGAACACTTCCGAATCAAGTTCCCAAACTTTGAGTATATTTTTGTGAGTTTTCTAACAAGTACTGTTGCAAGAATTAAATACTTAAAAGAAAGAATTTAATATTCGGTAAATAATATAGAGAAAGACTAAGGTATTGATTTCCCCTATTGATGGAATCCCTTCTGTTTATGCTCATATAAATTATCAATATATTCTATCGATCATGAACGCTATTTGTACCGTAACCCTCTCCCGAGCAATTACAATAATTTACTAATGCACTCTCCCGAGCTACCCTAGCTAGCTTTAATTCGAATAGTTCACTTAAGATTTCACCCAAGACTTCGTTATTCCTAATCCCGTCTTTACGCCTAAAGTTATAGATTCCTCTAATCCCGACTCGTCATATGTTGGTTGCCTAGAAGAGCTAGCACCCTGTCTTGATCTTTAAGGGGCCATGATCCTGCACAAAAGAGACAACCAAAAATTTGCATAATGTTAGAACATCGGTTGGCTACTCAAACTTCACCATCCGCGGAATACCAAAATCGTGTCTTTAGTGCTATCATCCCATAACTCCTATACATAACCACTTATCTAACAATTTCACCAATTCATCTCAAGCACCCCACACTTATTTATTTTGGCAATCTAACATGACCCAATTAACATAAACCATCTCCAATCATATACAACAACAAGCAACTCACTATTTGGGCATTATCTCCCCTAAAAATTCAATAATCAACTACTACAACAACAAATGCCCAACTTGGCCAACCAACCAACAATTATAATAACCAACACTTTGGGTCCCCAAAACAACACAATTAGCATTCTTAACTAAATTGGAGACCCAACAGCACAATCTCTACCATAATTCCATCAACATGAACAAGGTTCCAAAAAAAAAATCATATAACATTCTACTACAAAACCAAGTAATATATATGGATTCTACTAATACTAGCTATATATACTACATATTTTACAAGTTAAACTACAATTAACTAATTAAGTCTACCAAACTAATAATAAAAATTAAAGACTAAAAGAAGAAGGAAAGAAAAAGAACAAGAAGAAGAAGACTTACTATTGAGAGTAGTAGAGGAGTGAGATTGAAGTGGAGGAATTATTTGGAGAAGAATGGAGGAGCGGTTGTAGAGAGAAGGAGTTGAGAAATGAGAGAGAGAGAGTTTTGGGGGAGGAGTGGCGGCTGATTTTTGGGAAATGGGGGGGGGGGGGTTGAATATTTTAGGGTTATTAAAGAGGGGAGGGAAAAGAATAGAATAAAAAAAAATTATATTTTCTGCCGACCGCGGAACTGACCGCGGTCTTTCGCGGTTCGTTCGCGGTCGCGGACGAACCGCAAATAGTCAAACTTCAGAGAGGGCCTTTTTTCGTAGCTCGTCCGCGGTCGCGGATGAACTGCGAACAGAGGCCTTCTCTGAATTTTTTGTTCGCTAGTCCGAAATATTTTTTTTTATAGACTAACTATAATGAGTATAGTTACAACACGATCGTGGGTTGCCTCCTACGTAGCGCCTGATTTAACGTCACGGCCGACCCATCTTACCTCATTTTAAAGCTCGCTAGACCTTTGAGGTTCATCTAACCGTAGTTCCACTTTGTCTTCGATGTCATCCATGCCGACATAAGGTTTCAACCGCTGTCCATTTACCTTGAATGTGCGTGAACCATCAATGGTCTGAATTTCCACAGCGCCCGAATCTAATGCCTCAATTACCCGAAAGGGTCCTGACCACCTTGATTTTAATTTGCCCGGGAACAACCATAATCTCGAATTGTATAACAGTACCTTGTCCTCGGTTTTGAAGTTTTGCTCAATGATATTCTGGTCGTTACTCCGCTTCATCCGCTCTTTATACAGTCTAGTGCTTTCAAAGACCAGATACCGGAATTATTCCAATTCATGCAACCCGGTCATTCTAGATTTCCCCGCTTCATCCCAGTCGAGATTCAATTACTTCAGTGCCCACCATGCTTTGTGGTCTAGTTCCACAGGTAGATGACAAGCTTTCCTAAACACCAATTTGTACGGTGACATGCCGATTGGTGTCTTGAATGCTGTCATGTAAGCCCATAATGCATCATCAAGCTTCCTAGACTAGTACGTCCTTGTGGCGTTCACTGTTTTTGTTAATACACTCTTTATCTCCCTGTTGGAGGCCTCAACTTGCCCGCTGGTATGCGGGTGATACGGAGTGGCAACTCGGTGTTTCACATCATACTTGGCTAACAATTTCTCAAATGACCGGTTGCAAAAGTGTGTGCCCACATCACTGATGATAGCCCTTGGAGTCCCAAAACGGGTGAAAATGTTCTTTTTCAGAAATCCCACCACCACCTTAGCATCATTGGTGGGTAATGCTACAGCTTCCACCTATTTGGACACGTAGTCTACCGCAACAAGTATGTACTTATTGTGGTATGAGCTGACAAAGGACCCCACAAAGTCTATTCCCCAGACATCGAACACTTCTACTTGTTGGATTAGGTTTATTGGCATTTCATGACGCCGGGAGATGTTCCCGGTGCGTTGACATTCGTTTCAACCCTTCACCCATAAGTGTGCATCTTTAAACACCGTTGGCCAATAGAAACCGGCCTCAAGTATTTTGGCGGCTGTACGCACTCCTCCAAAGTGACCACCATATGCTGAAGCGTGACATGCCTAGAAAACAGAAGATTGTTCTATTTCAGGGACACATCTCTGAATCATGTTATCGAGACATATCCTAAACAAATAGGGTTCATCCCAATAATAAAGCTGGCTTTCACGAAAGAATCTTTTCCTCTGGACCGATGAGAGGTCGTGAGGAATTATACCGCTGGCCAGGTAATTTGCATAATCTGCATACCATGGCGCTTCAAGGAGAATGGTTTCCAGAGTTTCCCCACTCTCTTTGACAATTTCAGCTCCTTCAAGTCGTGACAATTGATCAGCGACTTGATTTTTGGTGCCCTTTCTATCACGAATTTCAAGGTCAAACTCTTGGAGAAGTAGCACCCAACGAATTAGGCGCGGCTTAGAGTCCTTTTTATCAATTAAGTATCGTAAAGCTGCATGGTCAGTGTATACGATTACCTTGGATCCTTTGAGATAGGACCAGAATTTGTCAAACGCGAACACGACCGCAAGCATTTCCTTTTCCATCACTGTGTAGTTTAGATGTGCTCCACTCAAGGTTCTACTAGCATAGTATATTGGATGCATCAGCTTGTCTTTCCTTTGGCCTAGCACTGCACCCACTGCATAGTCACTTGCATCGCACATTAACTCAAACGGTTGCTCCCAGTCGGGGGCAATGATGATGGGTGTTGTGACCTACCTCTTCTTCAGTTCCTCAAAATCAATCCTGCATTCATCTGAAAAAAAGGGGTGATCCTTTTCAAGTAACTTACAGAGAGGGTTTGATATTTTGGAGAAGTCTTTGATGAACCTCCGGTAAAAACCGGCGTCTCCAAGAAAGCTTCTAATGGACTTGACGGATGTTGGTGGAGGCAGCTTTGCAATGACATCAACTTTGGCTCGGTCTACCTCAATGCCTTTGCTTGAAACCTGGTGCCCCAATACTATACCTTCTTGTACCATAAAATGGCACTTCTCCCAGTTTAGCACTAAATTTGTCTCCATGTACCGTTTCAGCACTCTTGTCAGATTGACAAGGCATTCATCGAATAAATTCCCTACCACTGAGAAATCATCCATGAACACCACCATAATGTCTTGCACCATGTCAGTGAAAATAGCCATCATGCACTTTTTGAATGTGGCAGGTGCATTGCATAGTCCGAATGGCATCCTCCTGAAGGAAAAAATGCCATATGGGCATGTGAAAGAGGTCTTCTCTCTATCCTCGAGGGCTATGGAGATTTGATTGTACCCCGAGTATCCATCCAGAAAACAGAAGTGTGACCTCCTTGCCAACCTGTCAAGCATCTGATCAATGAAGGGACGTGGGAAGTGGTCTTTGCGGGTGGCTAGATTCAATTTCTTGTAGTCCATGCATATCCTCCACCCGGTGACGGTTCTAGTTGACATCAACTCATTATTCTCATTTTTCGCAACCGTCATGCCACCTTTCTTTGGCACACGTGGAACTGGGCTAACCCAGCTACTATCAGAGATTGGGAAAATGATTCCCGTGTCTAGCAACTTGATTACCTCTTTGTTCACCACTTCCTTCATGTTGGGGTTCAGCCTTCTTTGATGTTCCCTAGAAGGTTTGTGTCCCTCTTCCAGGAGAATTTTATGCATGCAATATGCGAGGCTGATCCCCTTTATGTCTGCCATGGTCCACCCAATGGCAGTCTTGCATTCTTTTAGTACCTGTATAAGCTTTTGAGCCTGCACATCTAACAAACCAGATGAGATAATAACAGGTAAAGTGGAGTTAGGACCTAGAAATTCATACCTAAGATGAGATGGTAGTGCTTTAAGCTCAAGCTTTTGTGGCTCTTCTATGGATGGATTTGCATGAGGGGTCTCTCATTTCTCTAAGTGTAGAGGCTCGAATTCAAGCTCTCTCTCCCAAAACCCCTTGCCTTCCAGAGATAGTACCCATTCTGCTAGAATTTTATCATTTACCTCGTCTAAGTTCATTAGGCATGCTTGAAGTGGATCTTCAATGGTCAACTCTGCATCGTCTGTCTATATATAATCCCATAATTGACATAAAAATATCACAAGTCTTGACCTCTTCCAATGAAAACACAGTTTCTAACCACACATAGAACTTTAAAATACCTGATTGTTCCCTATAGAATCTTGAACACATTAGAACCATTCTCGAAAGCCATTCACTCTTATTCAACTACAACTTACCCGACCTAACGAACAGAACCACTCGTGCCTTATTGGCACTCCGATACCGCCAAAAATGAAATCCTCATCCTAATAGAACCAAGCAACTTCTTACTCTATGGAGAATCCTTTACCAATAACACTCTAGACATTATGATATTCTCATACTCTATGAAGAATAATATGACCTTTGTCAATCTTTTCCTTTACTCTAGTCATAGCTAATTCAACAACTGGCTGGTAACTTCTGTCAACCCTACGGACTCATCCAGTTCAATGGGCACTGGAGTGAGTGTCTCAGCCTATGTGTTGCTTTTCTCTCTTTCTTTCTTAGCATCAAGATCTCTACCACTTCTCAAAGTCACTACCATCAGCTACTTTGGGGCTTGGTCTTTTGGGTTTGTTGTGTATCTGCAGGCAATGTCCCTTCAGGATGATTGTTGAGAGACATAGCAATTTGGCCACCTGTACTTCAATATTCTTGATGGATGCATCATGTGTATCTATCCTCTCATTGGTTTTGGCATTTGACCCAATTACTTGCTGCATCATAGCTTCCAACCTTGTGAACCCATCGTCATGTCTACCCCCATGCTGTGGTGGAGGTGGATGATATCCCTACTGCTGATTGTTGATATTTTGAGGTCTAGGATATGGAGCCACGTTGTGTGGTGGCCTCATACCTACTGCATTATATTGTGGCTGAGGGGGCCTGTACTGTAGTGGAGCCTGCTGACCCCAACTCGGATTACCTTGTCTCTGCCCTCCATAATTTGCCACATACTTCATATCTTCATGCTGATGATGATGTTCTTGGTCTGCTGCCCATGGATTACCTATGGGTTGGCTAACGCAAGATGTGAATAACCCACCATTGGTAATATCTACAATTTGAACCTCCTACTTGAACCCAGATTCTTCCACCTTCTTTGTCAGGATGCTCATTTATGTCAATAAGGTTGTCATGTTCTCCTCCATGGTGCTGGATGGATTTAGAGGTACAGAGTGTACCACTGGAGTGATAGGAGCATTCCTGGTCGTCCACCCGGAATTTTGAGCCATCTTGTCTAGAAAATTTTGGCCCTCTCTCCAAGTCTTGCTCAGAAAAGCCCCACCTGCTGAAGCATCTACAATATTCTTCATACTATCTGAGATCCCCATGTAGAACCTTTGACCCAACATCTACTCGGGAATCCCATGGTGAGGACATATAACAAGCATACCCTTGAATCTGCCCCAAGTTTCATGTAATGTCTCCATTGGTTTCTACTTGAAGCTCACAATCTCATCAATTTGTTGAGCTGTCTTGTTAGGTGGATGAATCTTGTTGTGGAATTGTTTGACTAACTCAGCCCAAGTTGCAATATAATTTATGGGGGGGGTGAGTTTAGCAAAACCTGTGCAGCCCCTGTAACTGAGAACGGAAAGAGCAATAGTCTGATGGCTTCCGGAGTCACATTCGGTTGCCTCTGTGTCTTGTATATTGAGAGAAAGTTCTTCAGGTGCTGTTGTGGATCTTCAACCTGAGACCCAGAGAATAATCCCTTGTTTTGCAACGAGTGTAGCATGTTGTTAGTAATTTGGAAAGACTCAGCTTGAATTGCTGGCACAACAATGGCAGTTGCGAAATTATCTGTTGTGGGTTGTGCCCAGTCAAATAGTGCACCTTCTTGCGCCTCATGCGCCTCTTGCATGTTTAAAACAGCTTGCTGGTTTGGGTCATTCATGTCACCCATGTCGAAATCTTGTTTGATTGGTTGCTGAGATTGTTGAATTTGTTTGATAGCCCTGTTACGTGCCCGAAAAGTTTGCTCGGGGTCTGAGAGTCCTTCAATTAGTTCTCCAGTCCTTGCAGATTTTCTAGGCATGCACATGAGTACCCAAATTAACAACCATCAAAATATTCAATGTAGAGTGTAGAAAGAACCTGACTACACAAGAATCTTGAAGTTCTGTCAATGGCAATTGATAATTCTGTTACGTCCCCGACAACTATGCCAAAATTCACGTCCAAACAATGGTGATAGTCAATATAACCTGGTCTAATAAGTCCAGAATCGATCCCACAGAGAATTAACCTACCAATTGCAACTTTCACAACCCAAGAACACTTCCGAATCAAGTTCCCAAACTTTGAGTATATTTTTGTGAGTTTTCTAACAACTACTTTTGCAAGAATTAAATACTTAAAAGAAAGAATTGAATGTTCGGTAAATAATATAGAGAACGACTAAGGTATTGATTTCCCCTATTGATGGAATCCATTCTATTTATGCTTATACAAATTGTCAATATATTCTATCAATCATGAACGCTATTTGTACCATAACCCTCTCCCGAGCAATTACAATAATTAACAGTGCACTCTCCCGAGCTACCCTAGCAAGCTTTAATTTGAATAGTTCACTTAAGATTGCACCCAAGACTTCGTTATTCCTAATCCCGTCTTTACGCCTAAAATTATAGATTCCTCCAATAACTTAGGTGTGGTGTTGTTCAACAATATACCTAAATATGCACTTTTTTCCAAGTTATGCACACTAAATAGGCACAGCTAATTGGGGATCCTACCAGTTAACTACAACAAGAACGAAGTTGAACAAATAGAAATCCGGCTAACAATTTGTAATCATATAAACGAGAAGTTCATCACCCAATAGGTTCCATCAAAACCTTAGAAAAGGATTTAGCTACTCATGATCAAAGAAACAAGAATAATAATTGAATTCATAATCAAAGAATCAATATAAAAGAAAGAAATAAGTTGACAGAGTTCTCTCTTACTAATAATCTTGCAAAAGTAGGTAATAATACAATGCTTGTCTCTATTGGGCGAACTAGGGGTTTATATAGAGGTTTTAGGGCTTAAAAACTGAATTTGTAAACAACTAGGAAAATATTTGTGGCGCCTTCCGCGGTTCGTCCGCGGTCGCAGGCGAATCGCGAACAGAGTAGTCCTCTGATTCTTCCGAAAAGTTCAGAGAGCTTGTTTTTTTGCGGTTCATCCGCGGTCGCGAGTGAACCGCAGATGAGCAGTACTTCGGATTTCTTCTTCGATTTTTCAAGCTCACTTCACTTCAACTCTTCTCTTGGCCTTTTCATCAACATGTGACTCCAAAATAGCTCCTTTAGCATCCAATGGTTCATGTGTACCTATAACACACCAATAAACACTAATAAAAGCATGTTTTCATCATAAACAATATCAATTCAGCAATAAAGTGTGATTATTTAGGGCATAATTATAGTCAAATTCACATATTATCAATTACAGATCCAATCACAATGGAAATCATACACTTAATAGTTCATCTATCATCCAGCAGACCTTCTACGTCACTTCCAAGTTACATAGATACATCTTGCAGTAATAACGTACTCATCACATGGCTATCCAACCTTCACTTCAACTAATAGGGATAATACTGAACATATAGGTTCAAAACCACATGTTTACACAATTAACACCTCGGTGCTCAAGGCACAGGCAAAGATCCGGCCTCAAGTCCTCCATACTGACCCAACATAAATCACAAAGATTATATCTCGCCCATCAATCCGGGAATCATAAGCCATCAAGGAACATCTAATTTTTGGCACTCATGTGCACATACAAATGCGTGGAAGGAATTTCAAGAGTTATTCTTCAACCTGAATTAAGGACGCACGATAAGAATTTGAGGATGCGAAGTTTCCTAAAGGTTATGCAGCCTCTCAAGGATAAATACAGGCGTCTCTGTACTGATCTATGAGACTCTACTAAACCTGCTCGTGACTTGTGAGACCTAGTAACCTAGGCTCTGATACCAACTTGTCATGATCCAAACCTCGCACTTGTCATGATGGCGCCTCTCGTGAAGACGAGGCTCCAACTAACCCAACTCATCTTTTTAAAAATAACTAAACATGCATAAACAACTTAAATGAGACTTAATAATATTAATTAGCGTAATCACAACCCAACCCAACACAGCCCAAACTGGGATGTCACAAGTCACGAGCATCTATCAGAATGTAAATCCACTACAAGGTCAAAAATATACAAAATTGGAATAATGAACAAAAGAGAGAAACATAGTGAAGCGAACGTTAACAATCACCTCCTTAACTCATATAACTCTGCCTCTAATCGGCCAAAACCCACTACCGGGTGAATAGATACCTGCATCTATACACGAGGTACAAGGAGTAAAGTGAGTACTCCAACTCGATGAGTAATAAAGGTAAATAACAATTGAGCATTAAGAAAACACATAAGGGCAACCAACATGATGTATAGAAGCAGCGTAGAATCCTTTGAGAAAATAATGAAGCTGTGAATTATTTGGAAATATCTTGGCTCGGTTTAATCTCTTTTGAAAATGATTCTTTCAATAGTTATGAAATGATTTCAAAATAGTTAGTGCCGATAAGTACAGAAAACGCCCCAGGGCACAAATACCACAGTATAACAGGTAAAAAGGCAAGTAAATATGCAAGATGAGCATATAAAAGCTCGCCCCTCGGGCAATATCTCAAAGCAATACTAGCCCCTCGGGCTACCTCACAATTACTCATATCAGCCCCTCAGGCTCACTCTTAGAAACACTCATATCATCTCCTCGGACTCAGTATCAATCACTCAGCAAAACGGGTACCCGCGCTCACTATAGGTGTGCAGACTCTGGGGAGTCTCCTACAGCCCATGCGCAATAATAATAAAAGGCCAAAAAGACTTCTCGCATCACTAAAAAGGCTTGAAAGACTCCTCACATCACTTACAAAGCCTGAAAGCCTCCTCACATCAGTCACAAGGCCTGATAGCCTCCTCACATCACTCAATCGACCTCGTGGCATATAAATGTATCTCAGGCCATCAGCCTCATATCACTCAGCATATCCTCACATATGGTCCTCGCCCTCGCTTAGTCCGAAAATCATCACAAGCCCTTCGGACATTAGTAAAATAGTATTTCTCAACCTAAAACATCATTTCAAAAAATCATTTAAGTTTCAAATGTGAGTAAAATTGGATGAGTTTGTAAAATAGCGGATATCCACAGGACTAAGTTCAAATAATACATCAAAATAGTAATAAAATCCCCGAAGGATTCAAATAATTGGCACGAAGACCAAATATGGCAATCACCCCAAATCATGATAATAACAAGTAAGTTTCAATCAAATACACAGTAAATTCATCAATCGGGATAGACTAAGTCATGATCCCCAATGGTGCTCTACCCCACGCTCGCTATCCAACGTGCAAGTCACCTAAATTTAGCACTACGATGTGCAATCCGGGGTTTCAAACCCTCGGGATATCATTTACAATCATTACTCACCTTGAATCGGCGAATTCTCTAGCTCGCGACACCTTTGACCCTCAAATCGGCCTCCACGAGCGTCGAATCTATCCAAAATCAGAGTGCATACATCACAATATGCTAAGGGAACAAAGCCCAAGTGAAAACAAACAATAACAAGCACAAATCCTGAAATTACCAAAACTCGAGCCTCGGGCCCACTTCTCGAAACTCAAAAATTTCCACATGAATAGATTCCTTATCTCCTCATGAGTTCATACATACCAAAATTTCTCAAATCTGACCTCAAATGGTCCCTCAAATCCCCAAATCAATTTTCAAAATCCCAAGCCTTGGTTCTTCAATTTTAGGCTTAGTTTCCATGAATTTATAGGTGGATTTCAAAATAAAAACGAGTATTGAGATAAAAAATCTTACCTCCAATCGATTCCCCTTGAGTCCCTCTTTAATCTCCACCAAGAAGCTCTCAAAATGATCAACCATTGAGGAAAAATGACCCAAATTGCGGAAATAAGCTTTTAAAACATTCTTCTCTACTATATATTTTCCTTCTATGCGATAGCGGGAAAAGCTTCGCGATCACGAATTTTCAGCTCCAAATTTACTCTATACGAACGCATTAAATGCCATGCGATCGCAATGCACTGCCCAAATACTCTATGAGATCGCGGTTAACCTTCCGCGTTCGCGAAGAACATCCCCCAAGTTATGCGATCACAACCCATACTATGCAAGCGCAATGAACAACAGAGCAGTCCCCACAAATCCTCCTATGCGATTGCAAGATCTCCTGTGCGATCGCAGAGAACAAAAATCCCGTAACTCTGAACCTGCAATTTTTTTGCTATCTTTTAAGGCACAAAGTGGTCCATTTAGAACCCAACGGTTTATTTCTATGAAGAAGATCATTTAGAACCCAACGATTTATTTCCAGGAGGAAGATCAACCAATTCTCATGTATGGTTGTTTAATATGGATTCTATTTCACTATTGACTACCTCTTTCCAAAATAATAATTCCAAAGAAGATATAGCTTCTTTAAATGTTTGAGGCTCATTTTCCAATAAGAAAATCACAAAATCTGGTCCAAATGAAGTAGACATTCTTTAACGTTTACTATGTCTTGGATCGTCCTTGTTAAGTGTACTTTCTTTTATTTCTTCCCGAGGTTGTTTAGATCCTTCACCAATCGACTCACATTCCTTTTTATACGAATATATATTTTCAAATAACTCAACATTATCTGATTCTATAACCGTATTATTATGAATGTCGGGATTTTTTTATTTATGAACCGGAAATCGATATGCTTTACTATTAGTCGCATATCCTATAAAAACAAAATTAATGGTTTTTTATCCTATTTTTACAGAAGTGTAGCATCAGCACAACTGACTCCATATGTTGGTAAGTGCCTGGCCTAACCCCGGTGAAGTAGTGACGAGGCTAGACAGGACTAACAAATTGTGCAGTTCAATATATATACGTGCCGTAAAAAAGAGAATACCGAAAACTAAACAGTTAAGAGGGGAGGGAAAGATGATATGGGGGAGTACAATACGGATATAAAAGTCATCAACTTAAGTAAGAAACATAGCACAACAATAATTAACCAAAGTAGGAATGTCAACAGTTGCACGGCATCAACCTTTGTGCTTTTACTCTCACTCTCAGCCAAAGCAATCAAATAAAATGGACGACATCACCCTTCTTGCTTTCCCTCACATAACTCTCATTTCATGGCAGAATGATCCTTCGTGCAATTTATAGTCAAATCAGAGCACAGAATGTCCCTTTGTGCATAACACGACACAGAATGACCCTTTGTGCAAATATAATCAAAAATAGCCCGGAATGACCCTTCGTGCATTATCACTCTTCCTCACCCAAACAACAATCACAACCAAATGGGAGAGGGAATAAATATTAGAAAGAAATGTCCCAGCAAGTGAAAACACAATTAAAAAGCTAAATCCCGACAAGGCAGCAACAATAACAACTTTCACATCCCGACAAGGGAGATAATCAATATACTCAAACCATCGCGGCAAGTAATTAAACATATCTCTTTCCATTTCTTTCATTTCTTACTCAATAGTATTTTTATCGTTCGAGACAACTCTCTAAAGAATTCATAATTAATCCTCATACTCTTCACATTATATAGAAATCATTAATTAGCTTGGAAAAGTACCAAAATATACCAAAATAAGTACAAACAAAAACCCACGGTCATGCTAGACACCGGTGCATAGATACTCATCACAATGCATATACACCGTACTCGATCATTTAGCAATTAGAAATTAATAATACTCTAATCGCATTCCCTCAAGCTAAAGTTAGATCAAACACTTACCTCGGTCCGAGAATAGTAATCAACTCTCTAATACCGCCTTTCCTCTACAATCCGACTCCGAAATAATGGTATCTAGGCATAATTAATTCAATAATATCAATAAAGGCTCAAAAAAATAATCTCATAGCCTAGAAATGAATTTCCTAGCATTCTTCCAAAAATACCAAAATTGACATCAGGCCC
Source organism: Nicotiana noctiflora (assembly GCA_032618575.1). Classification (NCBI taxonomy): domain Eukaryota; kingdom Viridiplantae; phylum Streptophyta; class Magnoliopsida; order Solanales; family Solanaceae; genus Nicotiana; species Nicotiana noctiflora. The sequence continues at coordinate 316,448 of JASVEL010005530.1, forward strand.
ATATGGTCCAAAAATGAGGTTCGTATCAAAACCTAATCACCCATAACCCCACGAGTTCAAATATATAATTTTTTTTAAGATTCGAACCCAAATTGAGGTTGAATAACCCAAAAGTTTTAAAACCCTAACTCTACCCAAAACCCCTAATTTCTACTTTGATTTCATGATTTAGGGCTAGGCATTTAGTGATTAGTTGAAGAAATTAAGAGGGAATGAAATTAGGAACACTTACCTATGAAGCTTTGGTGAAGAATAGCTCTAAATATCTCCTATATGTTGTGGAGAAGACAAGGTTTATGAAAAATAGGGATAATCCTGTAATGGTTCTATTTTGAACTGAATAATTTGTTAGGCAAATTGCCCTTCGCGTTCGCGGGAAAGGGGCTGCGTTCGCGAAGGGTAAACTGGGCAACTAATCGTGAATGTGTGACAGAGAACGCGAACGCGTAGAAAAAAATGTTGGGGACCCAAGAATTGTTATACGCGAATGCCTGAAGGGCCACACAAACGCGTTGAGGAATATGGTAAATCTTCATGTTCGCAATATTGATGATGTGAATGTGAAGGAGGGCGAATTAGAACTACGCGAACGCGTGAAGTGAGCCACGAACACGTAAAAGGGGAACACTAAAGCACTGCGAATGCGAGCCTGGGGCCGCATTCGCGGAGAACAAAATGTCTGTGTAAAGAATGCAGCAAAATCTGATCATTTCCTAAGTGTAAAAAACACCTTGAACCACCTCCAATTCACTCACGAGCCCTCGGGGCTCCTAACAAAACACGCACACTAACTCAATAACACCCTACGAACTTACTCGGGTTATCAAACCGCCAAAATAATATCGAAATCATTGAATGAAGCCCCAAAATCATCATTTTCATTTCAAACTTCTTGAACTTATAACTTTAGATAATTAAGTCTGAAACACGTCAAACGACGTTCGAGTTCAACCAAACTTCACAAAAAGCGCTTAACAACAATTTAAGACCTGTACCTAGTGTCAGAACCAAAATAAGAGTCTGATACCATAGTTTTTTAACCAATTTTCATTTTCATTTTCCTTAATAGTTTCAGAAAAACAATTTAACAGAAAAATTCTTTTACTCGGGTTCTAGACTCGAATTTCGACTCCGGGCTCATTCCCGAGTCCCATATTTTTCTATGGACCCTCCGGAACCGTGACATCACGGGTCCGGGTCCGTTTACTCAAAATGTTGGACAAAGTCAATTTTAATCATGTTAATATCAAAATTCTTCAAATCTTTCACAAAATTCACATATTTCAACATAAAAGCTTTTCAGCTACGCGCCCGGACTGTGCATGCAAATCAAGGCAACTATAAGTGAGATTTTCAAGGCCTCGGAAGTGCGGAAAAAAGGGAAATCCGGTGATGAACCTTTGGGTCGTCACATTCTCCACCTCTAAACCAATCATTCGTCCTCGAACGGACAAAAGAAAGAAGTACCTAAGTCAGGAAATAGATGAGGATAACGGCTCTGCATATCGGACTCAGATTCCCAGGTAGATGCCTCACAAGGCTTACCTCTCTACTAGACACGCACTGAAGGAAAACTCTTCGACCTCAACTGTCGAACCTGCCGATCTAGAATAGCTATCGGCTCCTCCTCGTAAGACAAATCCTTGTCTAACTGGACAGTGCTGAAATCTAACACGTGGGTAGGATCACCGTGATACCACCGAAGAATAGATACATGAAACACTGGATGTACGACTGACAAGCTAGGTGGCAAGGCAAGTATGTAGGCCACCTCTCCTACACGATCAAGAATCTCAAATGGGCCAACGAACCTAGGGCTAAGCTTGCCCTTTTTCCCAAATCTCATCACACCCTTCATAGGTGATACACGGAGCAATACTTGCTCACCAACCATAAAAGCTACATCTTAAACCTTGCCATCCGCATAACTCTTTTACCGAACCTGAGCCGAACAAAGCCTGTCCTAAATGATCTTGACCTTAACCAAGGCCTTCTAGACTAAATCTGTACCCAATAACCGAGCCTCTCCCGGCTCAAACCATCCCACTGGAGACTGACCTCGCCTACCATACCACACTTCATAAGGAGCCATCTGAATGCTAGACTGGTAGCTGTTATTGTAGGCGAACTCTGCTAAAGGCAAAAACTGGTCCCACGAGCCTCCAAAATCAATGACACAGGCTCGGAGCATATGCTCCATTATCTGAATAGTCCTCTCGGGCTGGCTGGCCGTATGAGGATGGAATGTTGTACTCAACTGAACCTGGGTGCCTAACTCCTGCTGAACTGCTCTCTAGCAGCGCGAGGTAAACTGCGTACCCCATTCCAAAATGATAGATGCCGGCACCCCATAAAGGCGAACAATCTCTCGGATGTAGATCTCAGCTAACCTCTTCGATGAATAAGTGGTTGCAACAGGAATGAAATATGCTGACTTGGTCAGCCTATCAATAATGACCCAAATAGCATTAAACTTCTTCCGAGTCATCAGAAGTTCGGTAACGAAATCCATGGTAATCCTCTCCCACTTCCACTTGGGAAGCTCAATCCTTTGAAACAAACCACCAGGTCTCTAATGCTCAAATTTGACCTGCTGACAGTTCAAACATCGAGCCACATATGTAACAATATCTTTCTTCATCCTCTGCCACCAATAATGCTGTCGCAAGTCCTGATACATCTTCGCGGTGTCCAGGTGAATAGAATACCGGGAACTGTGGGCCTCCGCTAAGATCAACTCTCAAATACCATCGACATTGGGCACACAAACTCGCCCCTACAATCTCAAAACACCATCATCATCTAAAGTCACCTTTGTGGCACCTCCATGCTGCACCGTGTCTCTTAGGACACATAAATGAGGATCATCAAACTGCTGATCATGGATACACTCCAATAATGAAGAACGATCGATAGTGCAAGCTAACACCCTGCTAGAATCAGAAATGTCCAACCTCACAAACCGATTGGCCAAGGCCTGAATATCCAAAGCAAGTGGTCTTTGGATGACCGGAACATAAGCAAGACTACCCATGCTGGTGTACTTCCTACTCAATGCATTGGCCACTACATTGGCTCTCCCCAAGTGTTACAAAATAGTAACATCATAATCCTTCAATAGCTCCAACCATCTCTGCTGCCTCAAGTTCAACTCCTTTTGCTTGAACAAGTATTGTAGACTCTTGTGATTGGTGTACACCTCACACGTCACACCATACAAGTAATGCCTCTAAATTTTCAAAGCATGAACAATGGTTGCCAACTCTAGATCATGGACCGGATAATTCTTCTCATGGATCTTCAATTGCCTCAAGCATAAGCAATAACTATGTCGTCCTGCATCAATACCGCATCAAGCCCAATATTGGAAGCATCACAATAAAATGTATAAGGCCCTGAACATGTGGGAAAAACCAATATCGGTACCGTAGTCAGAGCTGTCTTGAGCTTCTAAAGACTCGCCTCACACTCATCTGACCATCTAAACTAGGCACCTTTTGGGTCAATCTGGTCATCGGGGCTGCTATAGATGAAAACCCATCCACGAACCGATGGTAATAACGTGCTAACCCCAAGAAACTCTGAATCTCAGTCGCTGAAGCTGGTCGAGGCCAATTCTTGACTGCCTTATTCTTCTTTGGGTCTACCTAAATATGACCCAGAAATGCAACTGAACTCAACCAGAACTCGCACTTTGAGAACTTAGCATACAACTAACTATCCTTTAGAGTCTGAAGAAACACTCTGAGGTGCTGCTCGTGCTCCTCCCGGCTGCGGGAGCATACCAGAATATCATCAATAAAGACTATCAGGAACAAATCTAGATAAGGCCTGAACACTCGGTTCATTAACTCCATAAATGCTGCTGGAGCATTGGTCAACCCAAACGACATGACTAAAAACTCATAATGTTCATGCCGAGTGCGAAATGCTGTCTTAGGGACATCAGATGCCCTAATCCTCAGTTGATGGTAGCCAGACCTCAAGTCTATTTTTGAAAACATATTCGCGCCTTGTAGCTAGTCAAACAAATCATCAATACTCGGTAGTAGATACTTGTTCTTAACTGTCACCTTGTTCAATTACCGGTAATCAATGCACATCCTTAACGATCCATTATTTTTCTTCACAAATAACACTGGCGCACCCCAAGGATAAACACTGGGCGTGATAAAACCCTTCTATAGCAAATCTTGCAACTGGTCCTTTAACTTCATCAGCTTTGGCGGGGCCATGGGATACGATGGAATAGAAATGCGCTACGTGCCTGGGACAGATCAATACAAAAATCTATACCCATGTCAGGCGGCATGCCCTGCAGGTCTGAAGGGAAAACCTCGGGAAACTCTCAAACAATAGGAACAGGGTCAATAGAAGGGACCTCTGTACTGAAATCATGAACATATGCCAAATAAGATAAACACCCCTTCTCGACCATGCGTCGAGCCTTTACATATGAAATAACACTGCGGGTGGTATGACCTGGGGTCCCTCTCCACTCCAATCGGGCCAAATCCGGCAAAGTTAAGGTGACGGTCTTGGCATTATAATCCAAGATAGCATGATACGGGGACAACTAACCCATCCATAATATAGCATCGAAATCCACCATGTCTAGAAGTAATAAATCAATACGGGTCTCAAGACCCTCAAACACTACCATAGAGGAATGATGAACTCGGTCGACCACTATATAATCACCCACTAGTGTAGATACATAAATAGGGATACCTAAAGCATCACTAGGTATAGCCAAGTAGGGTGCAAAATAAGACGACACATATGAATACGTAGAAACAGGGTCAAATAGCATTGAAGCATACCTATAACATACCAAAATAGTACCTGTAATAACAAAATCTGAAGACTCAGCCTCTGGCCTGGCCGGCAAAGTATAACACCTGGGTTGGGCTCCACTACCCTGAACCATATCTCTAGGACGATCAGCTACTGACTGACCTCCACCTCTACCGGTCTGAGCTCCACCTCTACGGTCTCTACCTCTACCTCTATGATCCTTATCCCAACCTCTAGCTGGCTGGGCAAGCTATGGATCACTTGATGCCTGAATCACGGGGCGGGGAACCTACTGCTGAGAGCTGCCCGAGGCTCGAGGGCAAAACCTGACAATGTGATCGAGGTCACCACAACCATAACATGCCCTCGACTGCTGGCCCAGTTGACCTGAATATCCTCCCCGAAAGGTCTAAAGTGGAGGTGCACTAATGGGCTATTGATTAGAAAAATGTTGCTAAGAACCACTACCACCTGGAGTACCATGAGAAACTTGGAGCGCTGACTGAAAAGGCCTCGGTGAATGACCTCTACCATAAGAATCCCTAACTCCAGACGAGGTGCCACTGAACCTACCAGAATGACGAGGCCTCTTATCCGACATCTGACCACCTCCCCGTGTGAAAGATATCTCAACCCTGCGGGCCGCATTGGCCGCCTCCAGAAAAGAAAACTCACTACCAGCTCCCATAGCCACCTAGAGACTGATCGGCTGAATCAATCCATCAACAAATCTCCGAACCCTCTCTCGATCTATATGGAGTATCACAATAGCATGGCGTGCCATATCAATAAACCGAGTCTCAGACAATGTAACTATCATGGAGCCTTGCTGGAGGCGCTCAAACTGCCTGCGAAGTGCCTCCCGCTGAGTGACTAGGAGAAACTTCTCCAAAAATAACTCTACAAACTGATCCCATGTCATTGTTGGAGACCATGTTGGTCTATATAGGTAATAATCTCTCCACCAAGTCTTGGAGGATTCAGCAAGCTGGAAGGTGGCAAAATCGACCCCATTGGTCTCCACTATACCCATGGTCCTAATGATCTCATGGCGGCTGAATAGGAAATCCCATGGATCTTCTAATGAAGCACCGCTGAATGTGGTTGAAGAGCTAAAAGAACCGGTCAAGTCTCCACAAAGCATCCGAAGACATAGCCGTTCCATCGCCGGACTGGGCTGCAATACCTAGCTGAGCTGCCACAGCTGGCTGAACCACTGGGACATGAGTCTGAGGATCTACCTGCTTCGGAGTACATGTAGAAAGAGTCTGAACCCCTCATCCAACTTGAGAAGTGGATGGTGCTACTGGTAGCAAACCCGCTCTAGTGACACTCTCCATAAAGCCTGCCAATCTGACTAGAGCGTCCTGAAGATTTGGGCGACCATGACCCCTCCAAGGACCTGAGCTGGGCCCATCGGAGCTGTTGGGGCTAGAACCTCCTCATCATAGTCAATATAAGGCTCCACCTCGCAGGAGCTGTTGTTGGGGGCTCAGGCTGCTGCGCGGTAGAAGTGGAAGCACGTGTTCTCGCCATCAGCGAAAGAACATAGTACAAAGACAATCAGTATTTAAGAAACAGAATCGCACGACAAGAAAGAATAGAAGTGAAGCTTTTCCTAACTCTGTAGCTTCTGGGGGATAAATACAGACGTCTCCATACCGATCCCTCAGACTCTACCAAGTTTTCCTTGAGCAGCGAGACCTATGCAACCTAGAGCTCCAATACCAACTTATCACGACCCGGATTTCCTACCATCGGGAGTCGTGATGGTGCCTACTGTTGGAGCTAGTCAAGCCAAAAATTTAGACATCTTCGGATAACAACACAACAATAATAAATAACGAGTCTTTAAATAACTGCGAAAGTCTTTTAAAACATGAATAACTGAAAACCCCAAATGCAGAAGTTTAATATTTTACTATCCAAGACTGGAGTCACTATCTCACGAACCATTTAAGAGTGCTACAAACAAGTCCGAATAGAAAATATATAATGTTTGTCTCGGTACAATAAAGACAAACAAAAAATATGGAAAAGGACTTCGGCCTGCAAACTCCAGCTAGGCTACCTCGTATGTCCCTAGACTAAAGTCAGCTCCCGCTCAGTATGCTACTACTATGGTCCAAAAGTTGCTCCGGTATCGTGATTTGTGCAAAAAGCATAGAAGTATAGCATCAGCATAACTGACCCCATGTACTGGTAAGTGCCTGACCTAACCAAAGCGAAGTAATGACGAGGCTAGATAGGACTACCAAATCAACCTGTGTAGTTCAATATATATATGTGCCATAAAAAGGAAAGAATACCAAAACTAAACAGTTAAAAAGGGAGGAAAACATGCTATGGGGGAGTACAATCCGGATATAAAAGTCATCAACTTAAGTAAGAAACAGGGCACAACAATAATTAACCAAAGTAGGAAAATCAATGGTTGCACGGCTTCAACCTTCGTGCTTTTACTCTCATTATCACCCAAATCAATCAAATAAAATGCACGGCATCACCATTCGTGTTTTTCCTCACATAACTCTCATTTCATGGCACGGAATGATCCTTCGTGCAATTTATAGTTAAATCAGAGCATGAAATGTCCCTTCGTGCATAAATAATCAAAACATGGTACGGAATGACCCTTCATGCAAATATAATCAAACTGGCATGAAATGATCCTTCGTGCTTTATCACTCTTCCTCACCCAAACATCAATCACAACCAAACGGCGAGGAAATAAACAATAATAAGAAATGTCCGGAACGGAAAAACACAATTAAATAGCTAAATTCTGTCAAGGGAGAAACAACAACAACTTTCACATCCCGGCAATGGAGATAATCAATATACTCAAACCATCACGGCAAGGTCATATCTCTTTCTATTTCTTTCATTTCTTGCTCAATAGTATTTTTGTCGTTAGAGCCAGCGCTCTAAAAAATTCACAATTCATAATTAATCCTTATACTTTTCACATTATGTAGAAATTATTAATTAGCTTGGAAGAGTCCCAAAATATACCAAAATAAGTACAAACAAAGACCATGGTCATGCGAGACACCGGTGTATAGATACTCGTCATCATGCCTATACACCATACTCGATCATTTAGCAATTAGCAATTAATAACACTCTGATCCCATTCCCTCAAACCAAAGTCAGATCAAACACTTACCTCAGTCCGAGAATAGCAATCAACTCTCTAATACCACCTTTCCACTACAATTCGACTCCGAAACAATGGTTTCTAGGCATAATTAATTCAATAATATCAATAAATGCTCAAAAACATAATCCCATGGCTTAGAAATGAATTTTCTAGCATTCTTCCAAAAATACCAAAATTGACACTAGGCCCATATGGTCCAAACATGAGGCTCAGACCAAAACCTAATTACCCATAACCCCACGAGTTCAAATAAAATTTGTTTTAAGATTCGACCCCAAATTGAGGTTGAATCACCCAAAATTCTCAAAATCCTAACTCTACCCAAAACCCCTAATTTCTACTTTGATTTCATAATTTAGGGTTAGGAATTTAGTGATTAGTTAAAGAAATTAAGAGGAAATGAATTTAGGAACACTTACCTATGAAACTTTAGTGAAGAATAGCTCTAAAAATCGCCTATGTGTCGTGGAAAAGACAAGGTTTATGAAAAATGGGGATAATCCCGTAATGGTTCTTCTGTTTTGAACTTAAAATTTGCTGGGCAAAATTGCCCTTCGCGTTCACGGGAAAGGGGCTGAGTTAGCGAAGGGTAACTGGGTAATTAATCGCGAACGCGTGATAGAGAACGCGAATGCATAGAAGAAAATGTTGGGGGCGCAGAAACTCTTATACGCGAACGTGTGAAGGGTCACGCGAACGCGTTGGGGAATCCGGTAAAGCTACGCGTTGGTAGTGATGATGTAAACGCGAAAGAGGGGGAATTTGAACTACGCGAATGCGTGAAGTGGGCCACGAACGCGTAAGAGGGGAACACCAAGCACGGCGAACGTGAGCTTGGGGCCGCATTCACGAAGAACAAATTTTCTGTATAAAAATCTAGCAAAATCTGATTATTTCCTAAGTGTAAAAACATCCCGAACCACCTCCAATTCACTCCCGAGCTCTCGTGGCTCCTAACCAAACACACACAGTAACCCAATAACACCCTCGAACTTACTCGAGCGATCAAACCACCAAAATGACATCGAAATCATTGAATCAAGCCACAAAATCATCATTTTCATTTCAAACTTCTTGAACTTATAACTTTAGATAATTAGGTCTAAAACACGTCAAACGACGTCCGAGTTCAACCAAACTTTACAAGAAGCGCCTAACACATATTTAAGACCTGTATCGAGCATCGGAACCAAAATATATCAAAATTATTCAATTGTTTTATAGAATTCACATATTTCAACATAAAAGCTTTCCGTCTACGTGTCCGGACTATGCACACAAATCGAAGCAGCTATTAGTGAGGTTTTTAAGGCCTCAAAAGCGCGAAAAATAGGAAAATTTGGTGATGACCCTTTGGGTCGTCACAACCACCCATATCACTTCTCATCATTTTGATTTTATTGTTAAGCTACATTTCAACTTCATCCTTTTATTGCTTAAATGCATCTATTGCTTCATTTTTACTATTAAGTAAGTAAACATAGCAATATCAAATACTATCGTCAATAAAAGTTATAAGATACTTCTTTCCACAGCGAGATGGTATTGACTTCATATTGCAAATATCTATGTGAATTAAGTCTAAAGGATCTAAATTCCTTTCAACTAACTTATAACGATGTTTACATACTTAGATTCAACACATATTTGACATTTTGAATTGTCGCATTCAAATTTAGTCAATACTTCCAAATTAATCATTTTTGCAAGGTTCTATAATTAACATGACCCAAACGTATATGCCATAATTTATTTGACTTAGTAAGTAAGACGAAGGTGGAATTTAATTATTATTTTCAACAACCATTACATTCAGCTTGAAAGGGCCTTCAATGAGGTAAATTTTTCCTACAAATATTTTGTTCTTGCTTATTACAACCTTATCGAAAATAAAAACATATTTAAAACTATTCTTAACAAGAAGTCTAGCAGAGACTAAGTTCTTCATAATCTCAGGAACATGAATGACGTTATTCAAAGTCACCACTTTGCTTGAAGTTATTTTGAGAAATATTTTTCCACACCCTTCAATCTTGGCCTTTCTAGCATTTCCTATAGAAAGCATCTCATCCGGTCAAACATGGGAATAAATAGCAAAAGCTTCTCTAACTGCACAAATATCGAGTGGCTCCAGAATCAATCCACCACTCTTTAGGATTGACCACCAAGTTGCATTCGCAAAGTGGCACATAAGTCACCAACGTTATCATACTTTTCAACCATATTTACTTGACCCTTCTTCTTGTCTTTGTGTCTAGCTTTTACACAGTTGTAGCAATTTTCACTGAATCGCTTATTGCAAAAAAAAAAATCTGAATGCTTCTACGCCTCAATCACGAGAAATCGTTCAGTTTCTGGAGTTTCATCGAACATCATAGGAACATCTTCCTTGATGAACTTCTGAAGACTTAGAGTAATCAAATAAAATAACACCTTTTACTGCCAGCACTTGAAATCAATCCCTGCAAATTTTTCGGGTTTATCCGCCGGCGCCAATGCTGCCGGTATTGTTCGGCTTGTTGAGGCATTGGCAGTCACCATTGGAACAACTTGGTTCACATTATCATTAGCCATTTCTGTAAAAGAATGCCACAAATATTAAAATCACATAGATCTTAATATCCAACAGAGTACAAAACTACAAAGGTTTTACTCTCCAGAAATAGTGAGTACAAATACATAAAATATATTAAATTCCTTAAGATTGTTATTAATATGTATTTATAAAACAATTATGGAGAAAATATAATAACATAAACAAAATGTAAACAAAATAACAAAAACTAATCCGATGTCACAAAATTCACAGTGTTTCCTTAGGGGGTGGGGGGTGGGGGGAAGACTAAAAAATATATTCCCATATTTTTTGAATGCTATAATAGAATTACAAGGCATTGCTTTGAATATCTCTTTACAATATTTTTGTCTTTAAATTTTAATTAAAAAATTTAGGTCGCAATTCTTTAATAAAATTTACAAGGCATTGTCTTAGATATATTTTTAAAAAATATTTGTTTGTCTCTAATTTTTATTTAATTTTTTTTATAAAAAAATTAGTCTTTGGGCTCATTTAGCCCACGGGCCCACCCCATTTAGCCCGGGACCATGATTTTCGTGGGTCCGGTCCCAAGCCGGTTCTTACAGAAAGACCATATGGCACGTTTATTTTGGGACAGGTCCTGGACTATTTGGAACTTGTCCCGTTTAGGACCGGACCAGCCCACTTGTCACTGTAACTAAGGGGTGTTAACTAATAGTCTAATACACTTTCGAAGGAAAAACACACTATATAAATTTTTATAGCGATATATAATAAATGTTGAATTTCTTTGATTTAATCGTATATTTACTTTTATATACTTTCGTGTTCCTTAATTAAAATTTCCACTATTGACTTCACGTAAGTAAAGATATGTATTATCCCCTGTAATAAAATTTATAAGCCATTGTCTTAGATATAGTAAGATGAAGTATTTGCAAAAATATGAAGACTACAAATGTAATATCGAGTGACGTAATTCTTTTACGAGGGAAATAGTGAAATTGTGTTATTGAAATTTGAAAGTAGAATAATATGTGCGTAAAATGGAAGCAACAAACAAAAGTAGAAAGCGAGCAGGAGAAGTGTTAAAGGAAGATTCTGGAAGTTGCAAGTAAACCGTGATTAATTACATAATTAGTAGTCATACCCCGCGATGCACGGTCGATAATAAAAAATATAAATTAATTTAAATTATGGTCGGGGTTATTTGAACATATTAGATCGTATTATTTTATAAATTTTAATTGTCATCATATTTGTCAATACGATATACCCAATAATAAAATCTCTATTAAATTAAATATACTTATATACAATAATAGTAACAATATATACGGTATTAACATATACCGTGGGATTGGGGGTGGGTAGTGTGTATGCAGACTTTACCCCTATCTTGTGAAGATATTATATTACCAATATTTAGTATAATTATATTGTTAATAGATATTTTTATTTGCATATTATGTTGTTTAATATTTTTATATGCTACTATCTCTTTGTAATATAATAGAATAAATATATTTTATTAATCTAGAAATATATTTTTATTTAAATTTATTCTTTTGTTTTCAGCAGTATTATTTGCATTTTAATGACTAAAATATCTATTAAATAAAAGGAACTAATATAGACACTTTTATTCAATATTTTTCTTTATTATATATAATATTTATATTATTATATTGTTAATAGATATTTTATTAGCATATAACTTTGTATAATATTTGTTTACTACTTTTTTTGTAATATAATAAAATATATATTTTAAATTTTGTTATTTTCAATAATATAATCTGAATTTTAATTTATAAATCTCTATTAAATTAAAGGAACTAATATACAACAACAACAACAACAACAACCCAAGTATAATCCCACTAGTGGGGTCAGGGGAGAGTAGGGGTAGGGTATAGAGGCTGTTTCCAATAAACCCTCGGCAACTCACCACATAGCTCTTGGGGTGACTCGAATTCACAACCTCTTGGTTGGAAGTGGAGGGTGCCAACCTCTTGGTTGGAAGTGGGGGTTGCTTACCATCAGAGCAACCCCTCTTGTCTAAAGGAACTAATATAGTCAACGAATAATTTTATCATTCTGTATTTTTCTTATTATAATATCTAATATTTAATATTATTACAATATTAATAAAAAAATATTAGCATGTTACTTTGTTTAATATTTATGTCTGCTGCTTTCTTTTGTATAATATTTTTCTTATATTCTTGATGAGTGAATATTTATATAAATATAAATATAGATATAAAATGTAAATTAATTATAAATAGCTTAGATTTTATTGTAAAAGTGTCAAATAACTTTTCTCAATACTATCAAATTAGTACAACAATATTCTCTCTCTTTTAATGGAAAGAAACAACTATTTGTCTTGGTATACATTTTTTAAAATCAGTGCATCTAATAAACACTTTGAATTTTTAATTTTCAAGAGAAAAGAGAAGGTACAATTTGTAAAGTGATGCTTCCATTTGATGAATTTCAAGACCGTAAACTGCAGCTAACGCAACTAATGTTCATGTGGACGTAATTCTTATAACTAGAGAGTATGTATCAAAATAGTCAAGACCTTCTCGTTGTCTATATCCTTTGACCATAAGTCTTGCCTTAAATTAGGCAATAGTTCCATCATCTTTCATTTTCCTCTTAAAGATCCATTTATAGTCAAACAGTTTATTTTCAGGGGGGAAGATCAATGAATTCCCATGTATGGTTGTTCTGTATGAATTCTATTTCACTATTCACTACCTCTTTCCAAAATAATAATTTCGAAGAAGACATATCTTCTTTAAATATTTGAGGCTCATTTTCCAATAAGAAACTCACAAAATATGGTCCAAATGAAGTATACGTTCTTTGACGTTTACTACGTCTTGGATCCTCCTGGTTAAGTGTAGTTTGTTTTATTTTTTCTCGAGGTCGTTTAGAGCTGTAATGACCCGACTGGTTGTTTTTGCAATTTATGCTCTAATCCCCTATTAACTGCTTCCCAAGTTTATTTATGCTATTTTGATTTGCCAGGATATTCGGTTTTGAGTTTCGGAGAGTTTTGGGACACTTAGTCCCTAAATGAGAGCTTAAGTTTTGGAAAGTTTACCTAGTAAGAACAATGTGAATATGACCTTAGAATGGAAATCCAATGTTTCCATTAGCTTTGTTAGGTGATTTCGGGTTTAGGGGCGTGGTCGGATTGTGTTTTGGAGGTCCGTAGCTAATTTAGGCATGAAATGCCGAAGGTTAAATTTTGGAAGTTTCCGTTTTGATAATGAGATTTTGATCCAAGGGTTAGAATGGAATTTTGAGAGTTGTAGTAGTTTTGTTATGTCATTTGGGATGTGCGTGCAAAGTTTCAGGTTATTCCCACGAGGTTTGGTAGACTTTTTGATTGAATATGTGTTTTTAGAGTTTTGAAATTCTTAAGGTTAAATCCGACGAAATAGGTGTTTTTGATGTTGTTTTGAGCATTTTGAAGGTTAGAACAATTTTGAGTAAGGTTTTAGGATATGTTGGTGCCTTTGGTTGAGGTCCCGGGGGCCTGGGGTGTGTTTCGGATGCCCAACAGGATATTTTGGAACTTAGAGAAATTGCAGAAAAAGTTGTAGCAACCCAGTTCTGGTTTCCTTCTTTGTGTTCGCGAGCGGGGTCCTGAAGAGGAGTTGTGGCTGGGGGAAGGTTGTGCTTCGCGTTCGCTGTAGGCATCCCACATTCGAAGGGTTGGGAAGTGGAGTTGAAGGCTTGGCCTACGCGTTCGCGTGGGTGGACTGCATTTGGGATGCACTAGGAAGCTGAGCTTCGCGTTTGCATGAAATGTGTCACGTTTGCGATAGAGGAAATTGGCCAGAAGTATATTTTTTCATTGCATTCGCGGTAGTAGCCTCGCGTTTGCATAGAAGAACACGTCTGGGCAAAATATTAGATTTCAAAATTAAGGGTTTAGCCATTTTTACCAAAAACTTAAGCTTGAAAGCTCGGATTTGAGTGAGATTTTGAGGGATTTCCAGATCGATTGGGTAACGATTCAAAACTTCTTTTGGCTTATAACTTATTAATATAATCAAGAGTTCATAATTTAATTTCTAAATATTTGTAGAAATTTAGGGAAAAGTTCTTAGACCAAGAGATTGGTTTTGATTGGGTTTTTGATATCCGATTTGAGAGATGTTTTTATATGAATAGACTCGTGTGAGTGTGAGGATTCCAAAAATATATATTTCATCCAATTTTGAGATGTGGGCCAGATGGTCGCTTTGGTCATTTTATATAATTTTGCGTATTAGCTTAGAATTCTATTGTTTGAGCTAGCTTCATGAAATATTATTTACAGTATGAAATGGAATTGAACAGATTTGAGCCATTCAGAGTCAGATACTCGTGGCAAAGGCATGGTTTCGAGTTGGTTTGAGCTTTATTCGAGGTAAGTGGCTCGTCTAACCTTGTATGGGGGACCTTTCCCCTTAGGATATGATATTTGGAAAGAGGCGTTGAGCGCGTACTTGAGCTAATTGTTGAAAAATTCGGTTTTACTTTAAGTATTTTGTCACGACCCAAATCCCGTCGTGATGGCGCCCAACAATCAAGCTAGGCCAGCCAAACCAACAATTCAATTATAACACAATACCAGTCCCCAATTGGACAACCCAAGAAGAATATATGAGTTTAAGAACTCCAATAATAATAATACTGAACAAAAGTACTGACACTCCCAAAGATCCGGAGTCACAAGTCTAGAGCCTCTAACAAAACCAACAGGAAATAGAGAGTACGATATAGAAGTACTCAAGTCCGAATACAAAATATAAAATAACAACTGGAATGAGAGGAGAAGCTAGGTTCTGCGAACGTAGGCAGCTACCTCAGCAACTCGATGTGACAATGTAAACGCCGGAGATGCCCGTCTACTGCTCCTGAGTACCTGAGTCTGCACACAAAAGGTGCAGGGAGTAGGGGTGAGTACTAAGTACTCAGTGAGTAACAAATATATACATGTAGCTGACAGTAAGAAATCCACAGAATACCACAAAATGAAGCTACACTACAGTCCGAATCTCCTACGAACTAGCAACAATCATTCCATACAGCTACCACAGAGTAATCCAACAAATACAGATGCAATGCAATGCACATAACTGCTACGGCGTGTAGCCCGATCCCATTTAACGTCGACGGCGCTCACTGGGGGTGTGTACAGACTCCGGAGGGGCTCCTACAGCCCAAGCGCAATACTACTGCGGCGTGCAGTCCGATCCTCATATCAACCACTGCGGCGTGCAGCCCGATCCCATACTCAATCCACAATAAGCAATTAAGTCACAAAACAATTCATTTTCCTTAATTCCAGTTCTCAATTCATAATTTATGAAAAATGCTTTAACTTTATTAAGTTTGTAAAAGCCGGTGACTTAGCATTTCAAAAGCGTGATTTCAATTTCCAGGACTGAGATCAGTGATTTAAGCAATTATAGCTATCACATAAATATTGTCCTCTAAGGACGCTACAGATCGGCGCAAGGCCCCAAACAAGGCTTACAGCCCACAAATATATCAAATACGATGTATTTCCAACACTAACAACATATTATTCATTTCCAGGATGGACCAAGTCTCAATCGCCAGTCACAATCAATCCCGCACCTGCCACGGTGTGCGAGCCACGCCCTATTAGCGTCACAATGTGCTAAGCCGGGGTTTCGAACCCTCAAGCTACAATATACACAAACTACTCACCTCTAGCCGGTCGTCGAATCGTCCGCGATGCCTTTTCCTTTGAATTTCGTTGCCTCGTGTGTAGAATCTAGTCATATAACAATAATTATGTCAAATACGGGTCAAAGAATCATAACCCACTTCAATTTATATGAAATTCGCAAAATTACACTAAGTTGGTAAAATCCGACTTTCGGTACGATTCTCGAAAAATTACGAAAGTCACATATTCGGAATCCTCATCTCCATACGAGTCTAAGCATATCAATTTTACCAAATTCGGACTCCATTTGCTCATTCAAAACCTTGATTTTCTAAAGTTCAAACCTAGGGTTAAATCTTCCATGAATCACCCCAATTCTTCCATTTTCATGATATAATTGCATGATATTATCAATACTAATCATAATATGAGTTCATAGTTGATTACCCGATGATTTCCCTTGATTTCTTCCTCAAAATCGCCCAAAGTCGCCCTTAAGCCGAGACCCCCAAATGTTAAAATGTTTATGAAATTTTGTAACTTCTGATACACTTAACTTACAGCGATTTCCGCTTCTGCGGAAGTATTTCCGCTCCTACGCGTCCGCTTCTGCGGAGATTGGACCGCTCCTGCGGAAACGTCCGCTTCTGCGACTGGGCGTCCGCTTCTGCGAACTCGCCTAAGCGGCTCTCCTTCCGCTTCTGCGATGGTCGCTTCTGCGACTCCCAGCCCGCCCCCGCGTTTCCGCTTCAGCGGATAATGATCCGCTTCTGCGGAGTCGCCGCTTCTGCGGCTCCTTTCCGCTTCAGCGCACCCGCTCCTGCGCCCATAATTCCGCAGGAGCGGAAACAACAGAGGCAGTGCACAAATTTTCTGCAATTTTCCATATTTCTCCCGATTAACCATCCGAAAACACCCCGAGGCCCCCGGACCTCATTCAAACACACCAACACATCCTAATTCCTTATTCGAACTTGTTCCAATCATAAAAACACCATCCTAAACATCAAAATCACCAATTATCCACGGATTCAAGCCTAAGTTTCTTCAAAACTTCCAAAACTAACATTCAACCCAAAACCCGATCAAACGATGTCCGAATGACCTGAAAATTTGCAGACATATCCAAAATCACATAACGAAGCTACAGAAATTGTCGGAATTCCATTCCGACCCCCGGATCAAAATATCACCTACCATCCGGTTTTCGCCAAAATTCAACATTCGCCAATTCAAGCTTAAAACTACACCGACCTCCGAATTCAATTCCGATTGTTCTCCTAAGTCATAAATGATCCCCCGGAACTAGTCGAATCACCAGGATCCGATTCCGAGCACTCTAACTAAATAGTCAACTCTTGGTTGACTTTTCATATTCAAGCTTTCTTCAAACATGTTATTTGTTTCATTTTCAATCCAAATCACTTCTAACTCACCCGATATACTCCAATACTGTTTTAAAAGCATAATATATGTAAATGCAAGGTAACGGGGTGGTAAATTCCCGTAACGACGGGCCGGGTCGTTACATTCTCCCCAACTTAAACAAACGCTCGTCCGCGAGCGGGTTAAGAAACATACCTGGAGTATCAAACAAGTGTGGGATATCTGCTCCGCATCTCCTGCTCGGTCTCCCAAGTTGCTTCCTCCACGGGACGACCTCTCCACTGCACTTTCACTGAAGCTATATCCTTAGATCTCAGCTTACGAACCTGTCGACCCAAAATGGCTACTGGTTCCACATCATAAGTCAAATCCTCATCTAGCTGTATCGTGCCGAAGTCCAACACATGAGACGGGTCTCCGACATACTTCCGGAGCATAGATACATGGAACACCGGGTGAACTCCCGACAAACCGGGTGGCAAAGCAAGCATATAAGCCACCTCCCCAACTTTCCTAAGCACCTCAAAAGGTCCAATAAACCTTGGGCTCAACTTCCCTTTCTTTCCAAACCTCATAACACCTTTCATAGGCGAAACTTTCAACAACACCTTCTCACCTACTGAATAAGACACATCTCGGACCTTCCGGTCTGCATAACTCTTCTGACGCGACTGAGCCGTGCGAAGTCTCTCCTGAATCACCTTCACCTTATCTAAGGCATCTTGGACTAACTCTGTCCCTAACAACCTAGCCTCGCCGGGCTCGAACCAACCGATTGGAGACCTACACCGTCTCCCATATAAAGCTTCATACGGTGCCATCTGAATGCTGGACTGATAGCTATTATTGTAAGCAAACTCCGCCAAAGGCAAATAATCAGCCCATGAACCACCAAAATCAATGATACAAGCACGCAACATGTCCTCCAATATCTGAATAGTACGCTCGGACTGCCCATCCGTCTGTGGATGAAATGCTGTGCTCAACTCTACCTGTGAACCCAACTCTCGCTGAAATGTCCTCCAGAATTGAGATGTGAACTGGGTACCTCTGTCCGATATAATGGAAATAGGAACTCCATGCAATCTCACTATCTCACGGATGAATATCTCTGCCAACCGCTCCGAGGTATAGGTAGTACACACTGGGATGAAGTGAGCTGACTTAGTCAACCTATCCACCACCACCCAAACTGAATCAAACTTCCTCGCCGTCCGAGGGAGTCCACTAACAAAGTCCATAGTAATCCTTTCCCACTTCCACTCAGGAATATCAATACGCTGGAACACACCACCAGGTCTCTGATGCTCATACTTGACCTGCTGACAGTTTAGACACCGAGCTACATGGCCTTTCCCGGATGATACAAGATAGTAATATCATAGTCTTTAAGCAACTCAAGCCATCTCCGCTGCCTCAAATTTAGATCTTTCTGCTTAAACAAATGCTGAAGGCTGCGGTGGTCTGTATATACATCACAAGATACACCATATAGATAATGCCTCCAAATTTTCAAGGCATGAACAATAGCAGCTAACTCCAAATCATGAACAGGGTAGTTCTTCTCGTGGGGCTTTAGCTGACGAGAAGCATATGCAATAACTCTACCCTCCTGCATCAACACACAACCGAGTCCAACTCTGGAAGCATCACAATACACCGTATATGACCCTGAGGCCGATGGTAACACAAGTACTGGAGCCGTGGTCAAAGCCTCCTTGAGCTTCTGAAAGCTCTCTTCACATTCATCAGACCACACAAATGGAGCATTCTTCTGTGTCAACTTAGTCAACGGTGAAGCAATAGATGAGAAATCCTGAACAAACCGACGATAATAGCCTGCCAAGCCGAGAAAACTCCGAATCTCTGTAGCTGAGGAAGGTCTGGGCCAATTCTGCACTGCCTCGACCTTCTGAGGATCAACCCTAATACCATCACTGGACACTATATGTCCCAGAAAACCCACAGTATCAAGCCAGAACTCACACTTAGAGAATTTTGCATAAAGCTTCTCTTCCCTCAACCTCTGCAATGCCACTCTCAAATGCTGTGCATGCTCCTCCTGGCCTGCGTGAATATACCAGGATATCATCAATAAACACAATCACAAAAGAATCAAGGTACGGCCGAAATACACTATTCATCAAGTGCATGAATGCCGCTGGGGCATTAGTCAACCCGAAAGACATCACCAGGAACTCGTAGTGCCCATATCGCGTCCTGAACGCTGTCTTCATAATATCTGAGTCCCTGATCTTCAACTGATGATAGCCCGATCGAAGGTCAATCTTAGAAAATACACTAGCTCCCTGTAGCTGATCAAATAGGTCCTCAATACGAGGTAATGGGTACTTATTCTTCACTGTTACCTTGTTCAGCTGCCCGTAATCAATGCACATTCTCATTGTGCCATCTTTCTTCTTCACGAACAACACCGGTGCACCCCAAGGTGACACACTTGGACGAATGAAACCCTTATCTAAGAGTTCCCGAAGCTGTTCTTTCAATTCTTTTAACTCTGCTGGTGCCATGCGATAAGGAGGAATAGAAATGGGCTGAGTGCCCGGCACCAAGTCAATACCAAAATCAATATCTCTATCAGGCGGCATGCCTGGTAGGTCTGCTGGAAATACATCCGGAAACTCCCTCACAATGGGGACCGAATCAAGACTAGGTGTCTCGGCCTCAACATTTCTAATGAAGGCCAAATAAGACAAACAACCCTTGCCAATCATTCGTTGAGCTTTTATATAAGAAATCACCCTGTCGGACACATAATCAGTCAAGCCACGCCACTCGATCCTCGGATTACCTGGAATAGCTAGTGTGACTGTCTTGGCATGACAGTCCATAATCGCATGGTAAGGAGATAGCCAATCCATGCCTAGAATAACATCGAAATCTACCATGCCCAGTAGTAATAGATCAACTCGGGTCTCCAGACCCTCAATAGTAATAATACAGGATCGATATACCTGATCCACAACAACAGTATCCCCCACTGGGGTAGACACATGTACGGGCAAAGCAAGGATACCACGGGTCATACCCAAATGATGTGCAAAATAAGTAAAGACATAAGAATAGGTGGATCCGGGATCAAATAAGACAGAAGCATCCCTGTGGCAGACTGAAATAATACCTGAAATAACCGCATCTGAAGCGCTAGCATCCTTCCTGTCCGGAAGAGCATAAAAATGAGCCTGACCTCCACCAGTACGATCCTCGCCCCTGGGGCGACCTCTGGATACCTGGCCACCAGTCCTAGCTGACTGTGCTGGCGCTGAAGAAACAGGAGTAGAAGACGAAGGCTGATCCCTCCGCTGTGACCTCTTACGAAGCCACTGAGGACACTCTCTCCTGATATGGCCCAAATCACCGCACTCAAAACAACGGCCTGAAGATGGGAGAAGGGGCTGCTGAGGACCCCTCGCTACCGATGAATCATGTGCTGAGGAAACAGGAGCAGAGCTCTGAGCTGGAAGAGCACTCAGTGCAGGCTGACTCTGCTGGCGGCCCTGCTGACCCTGACAACCCTGCTGGCCTTGACGACCACGATCGGATGAAACCCCGACCGGACTCGCACGTCCAGACTGATGAGATCCGAAGGAGCGACCTCTGCTATGCTGAAATTGGCCCCTAGACGGAGCACCACTGTAACTGCCAGCACCACGAGGCCTCTTAGCCTCTCTCTCCTCTCGCTCTCTGCGGCGATCTGTCTCAATGTGACGGGCAGCATCAACTACCTCCTCAAAGGTAACTGTAGAAACTATCTCCCCGGTCATCAATATGCGGATGGGATAAATAAGACCATCAATAAATCTCCGGATCCTCTCCCTGTCGGTAGGAACCATCCACATGGCATGACGGGCCAGCCGTGTGAATCTCATCTCATACTGATTAACTGTCATCTCTCCCTGCTTCAACCACTCAAACCGACGTCGCAGCTCCTCTCTCTCTGAGACCGAGGCACGTACTTCTCCAAAAATACCGTGGAGAACTCCTGCCAAGTGAGGGGCACTGCCCAGCGGGCCTACGCCTCTCAAAGTCCTCCCACCACTGGAAAGCTGCACCTGTGAACCGGAAAGTGGTGAATGAAACACCGCCGGACTCTAGAATACCCGCGGTGCGAAGCATGCGCTGACATCTGTCAAGAAAACCCTGGGCATCCTCGCCCTCCGCTCCACCGAATGTCGGAGGCCGTAACCTCTCAAATCTCTCCAAACGACGTGCTCATCGTCGGGCATAACCGGAACCACATATGCAGGAGCCGGTGCAACGGGCGCAACTGGTCACCGGCTCGGGTGTGCGAGCCACGGGGTCTGATTCCCTCCCCCTGCCCGCGAAGATGATACTGCAGCCAGTGCCTGTGCACACTGATAAGATCTGAGCCAAGGTCTCCTGAAGACCTGGTATGACAATGGGCACTGCCGGTACCTGAACCTGAGTTGTCGGAGCGTCTGCCGCTGGAATCTGGTCCTGAGTTTGGGCCACTGGTGTAGGAATCTGACCTTGAGTCTGGTCAGCTGGTGGGTCAGCAGGCACTGGCACTGCTGCCCTACCTCTACCACGACCACGGCCTCCGGGTGCCAATGGTGGTCGTCCGCCACGTCCGTTAGCTCGTGTTCTCGCCATCCGCGAGAGAATAGAATATGGAAAGATTTAATTTCATGATAACACAAATCGCACGATATGAATTCAAGAAAATGAGGTTTTTCCTAAAGTTTCTGTAGCCCTTCGAAGATAGATACGGACGTCTACGTACCGATCTGCGAAAGCCTACTAAACCGGCTCATGACTCGCGAGTCCTAATAACCTAGGGCTCTGATACCAACTTGTCACGACCCAAATCCCGTCGTGATGGCGCCCAACAATCAAGCTAGGCCAGCCAAACCAACAATTCAATTATAACACAATACCAGTCCCCAATTGGACAACCCAAGAAGAATATATGAGTTTAAGAACTCCAATAATAATAATACTGAACAAAAGTACTGACATTCCCAAAGATCCGGAGTCACAAGTCTAGAGCCTTTAACAAAACCAATAGGAAATAGAGAGTACGATATAGAAGTACTCAAGTCTGAATACAAAATATAATATAACAACTGGAATGAGAGGAGGAGCTAGGCTCTGCGAACGTAGGCAGCTACCTCAGCAACTCGATGTGACAATGTAAACGCCGGAGATGTCCGTCTACTGCTCCTGTGTACCTGAGTCTGCACACAAAAGGTGCAGGGAGTAGGGGTGAGTACTAAGTACTCAGTGAGTAACAAATATATATATATGTAGCTGACAGTAAGAAATCCACAAAATACCACAATATGAAGCTACACTACAGTCCGAATCTCCTACGAACTAGCAACAATAATACAATACAGCTACCACAGAGTAATTCAACAAATACAGATGCAATGCAATGCACATAACTGCTACGGCGTGTAGCCCGATCCAATTTAACGTCGACGGCGCTCACTGGGGGTGTGTACAGACTCCGGAGGGGCTCCTACAGCCCAAGCGCAATACTGCTGCGGCGTGCAGCCCGATCCACATATCAACCACTGCGGCGTGCAGCCCGATCCCATGCTCAGTCCACAATAAGCAATTAAGTCACAAAACAATTCATTTTCCTTAATTCCAGTTCTCAATTCATAATTTATGAAAAATGCTTTAACTTTATTAAGTTTGTAAAAGCCGGTGACTTAGCATTTCAAAAGCGTGATTTCAATTTCCAGGACTGAGGTCAGTGATTTAAGCAATCTTTAGCAATCACATAAATATTGTCCTCTAAGGACGCTACAGATCGGCACAAGGCCCTAAACAAGGCTTACAGCCCACAAATATAGCAAATATAGTGTATTTCCAACACTAACATCATATTATTCATTCCCGGGATGGACCAAGTCTCAATCCCCAATCACAATCAACCCCGCACCTGCCACGGTGTGCGAGCCACGCCCTATTAGCGTCACAATGTGCTAAGCCGGGGTTTCGAACCCTCAGGCTACAATATACACAAACTACTCACCTCTAGCTGGTCGTCGAATCGTCCGCGATGCCTTTTCCTTTGAATTTCGTTGCCTCGTGTGTAGAATCTAGTCATATAACAATAATTATGTCAAATACGGGTCAAAGAATCATAACCCACTTCAATTTATATGAAATTCGCAAAATTACACTAAGTTGGTAAAACCCGACTTTCGGTACGATTCTCGAAAAATTAAGAAAGTCACATATTCGGAATCCTCATCTCCATACGAGTCTAAGCATATCAATTTTACCAAATTCGGACTCCATTTGCTCATTCAAAACCTTGATTTTCTAAAGTTCAAACCTAGGGTTAAATCTTCCATGAATCACCCCAATTCTTCCATTTTCATGATATAATTGCATGATATTATCAATACTAATCATAATATGAGTTCATAGTTGATTACCTGATGATTTCCCTTGATTTCTTCCTCAAAATCGCCCAAAGTCGCCCTTAAGCCGAGACCCCCAAATGATAAAATGTTTCTGAAATTTTGTAACTTCTGATACACTTAACTTACAGCGATTTCCGCTTCTGCGGAAGTATTTCCGCTCCTACGCGTCCGCTTCTGCGGAGATTGGACCGCTCCTGCGGAAACGTCCGCTTCTGCGACTGGGCGTCCGCTTCTGCGAACTCGCCTAAGCGGCTCTCCTTCCGCTTCTGCGATGGTCGCTTCTGCGACTCCCAGCCCGCCCCCGCGTTTCCGCTTCAGCGGATAATGATCCGCTTCTGCGGATATTTCCGCTTCTGCGGCTCCTGGTCCGCTTCAGCGCACCCGCTCCTGCGCCCAAAATTCCGCAGGAGCGGAAACAACAGAAGCAGTGCACTATTTTCTGCAATTTTCCATATTTCTCCCGATTAACCATCCGAAAACACCCCGAGGCCCCCGGGACCTCATTCAAACACACCAACACATCCTAATTCCTTATTCGAACTTGTTCCAATCATAAAAACACCATCCTAAACATCAAAATCACCAATTATCCACGGATTCAAGCCTAAGTTTCTTCAAAACTTCCAAAACTAACATTCAACCCAAAACCCGATCAAACGATGTCCGAATGACCCTGAAAATTTGCAGACATATCCAAAATCACATAACGAAGCTACAGAAATTGTCGGAATTCCATTCCGACCCCGGATCAAAATATCACCTACCATCCGGTTTTCGCCAAAATTCAACATTCGCCAATTCAAGCTTAAAACTACACCGGACCTCCGAATTCAATTCCGATTGTTCTCCTAAGTCATAAATGATCCCCGGAACTAGTCGAATCATCAGGATCCGATTCCGAGCACTCTAACTCAATAGTCAACTCTTGGTTGACTTTTCATATTCAAGCTTTCTTCAAACATGTTATTTGTTTCATTTTCAATCCAAATCACTTCTAACTCACCCGATATACTCCAATACTGTTTTAAAAGCATAATATATGTAAATGCAAGGTAACGGGGTGGTAAATTCCCGTAACGACGGGCCGGGTCGTTACATATTTAAACTCAGTTCTTTTCTCACTTGTTTTGTTCTACTTGTAAACATAACATGTGGTAGCTTAGAAAAGCGTACTTAGATGACTTCATTGCCTATTTTCTTAATCTGCCTTAAATGCATTACATGAAGCATGTTAGGATAGAATTAACTGTCTACTTTTTACAGACTTAGTATTTATTTTGATATTCTTGAGATGCTGCTGTGTGTTTTTAAATTGGGACTACGGGACAGCATCCCGGGAGATACCCTATGCGTGCTTATGACTCGTATTGAGGTGGGGGATACCAAGAGATCCATGGCATGTGTAATAAAGATACCAAGAGATCCTCGGGATACCAAGAGATCTCTAGCATATGTATTGAGAATACCAAGAGATCCCTAGTGTGTATATTGAGGAAACCAAGAGATCCGACTATTTATCTCGTTGTAAGGAGTATTTCCTTGTAGTTTGCCTTTATCTCTATTTCCATCATTGCACTCTTATTATACTGTGTAGATCCTTATTATAGACTCTCAGTTTACAGCTTATTTATCCTTATTATGTAGATCTCTAGCATATATATATATATATATATATATATATATATATATATATATATATATATATATATATATATATATATATCAGTAGGGCCCTGTCCTTCCTCGTCACTACCTGACTGAGGTTAGGCTTGACACTTATTGAGTACCACTGTGGTGTACTCATGCCCTTTCTGCGCATGTTTTTCATGTGTAGATCCGTGTACTTCTACATAGGCTTACCATCCTTAAGGTAGGGAGAGTTTTTTGAGACTTCGAGGTACATCTGTCCAGTCCAAAGACCGAAGCGTCTCCCTCTTTATTCTATCTTGTAGTGTTAGCCCTTCTATCAGACTAGTGACATAGATATTCTATAGTTAGAGCACTTTTAATATATTTCTTTCAACTTGTGTTCCTGTGAGTTTTTGGGTTTTGGGGTGGTAATGTTGAAGTTTTGAGATATTACACTATATATGTCGAGCGGCTTTCTATATACCGTACCTTTGGTTATTCTTTGTTTTTGAATTATATTTCTACAATTTTTTATTCATCTTCCGCACTTGTTAGGGTTACCTAGTCGTAGGGACTAGGTGCCGTCACAACAATTCACGGAGGGCTTGGTATCAAAACTCTAGGTTCATGGGAGACACAAAACACATGCTGATTTATTAGAGTATAGCTGATCGGTACGGAGACATCTATACTTATCTATGAGAGGCTATGTAATTGTTAAGAAAATTCCAATTCAATTGATTTCCTTGTCGTGTGAATTTTTGATATCACAACTAAACTTCTACCTTTCATTTCTCTCACAGATGGTGTGCCCTACCTGAGAGGATTAGGCACCCACGCCCCCTACTGTAGACGTCAGAGGTTGGGGCCGGGGTAGAGGCCGAGGATGCGCTCGTGGTGCAGCCAGAGCACCTGCACGAGCTGCCGCGGCGGTACCGCTAGTAGTACCAGCTAGGGTCCAGACACCTGGTACGTCTTTCACTATTACTCAAGCACTCTAGGAGACTTTGGCATAATTTATAAGTATGTACACCACTTTGGCTCAGACAGGGTTGCTTCCCCTTGCTGGAGCCATATCCCAGGCTGGGGGAGGGGTACAGACTTCCGTCGCCTGCATTCCTGAACAGTGAGTGCATGTTGAGCAGGTCCCAGAGGTTATACCTGCACCGCCTATAGTGCTAGTTCATCCCGAGGATAGGGCATCTACTTTAGAGGATGAGCAATGGAGACTAGAGAGGTTCAACAAATATGATCCTCCAGTATTTAGTGGGTTAGCATTAGAGGATGCCTTGGGAGTTCTCGAGGAGTGCTACCGTATTATCCACACTATGGGCATATCAGGATTGAGCGGGGTTTCCTTCACTACTTTCTATCTTCAAGGATCCGCTTATCAGTCGTGGTGTGCTTATGAGTTAGACAGTCCGGATGAGGCAACTTCCCTGACTTGAGCTCAATTTTCAGATAGTTCATGAGGAAGTATATCCCCTAGAGTCATAGGGATACCTGGTGCATAAAGTTTGAGAATTTGCGCCAGGGTACTATGATTGTCTCGGAGTATTATGTCTGTTACATTGACTTGACTAGACATGCATAAACTTTGCTTTCTACAGTTCGCGAGAGGGTTCGCTAGTTCATTGAGGGGCTTATTCCCAACATCTAATATAGCATGGCTCTTGATTTAGAGACAGATATATCTTATCATCAGGTGGTAAGCATTGCTAGGAGGAATGAGAGTATGCATGATAAGGACAAAGGTTAGATGGAGACCAAGAGGTCTCGAGAGTTAGGCCATTATTCTTGTGCTCGTACCCCAGTTGCAGGTCATTATAGTAGGGGCCATATGGGCCGCCCCATTCATTTAGCTCTTCCAGCAGCCAGTGGTATCCCAACTCCACCTAGGCCTCAAGATCCTTATTATGCACCTCTAGTATCTAGTACGCCTTCTATACGGGGTGCTTCTAGTGGTCAGTCCAGCAGACCTGGCCCGAGCCAGTCATAACCGCCACATCCTCCAAAAGTTTGTTTTGATTGTGGTGACACATGCCATGTGGTGAGGGATTTCCCCAAACTTGGGAGGGCTGCAACCCCACAGACCCCTCAGCCGCAGTACACCCCGCAGAGCTCTCAAGCTATAGTCCTAGCACCGGTTTCTACTCCTCCGACCCAACTAACTAGAGGTAGAGGTCGCCTTCGAGGGGTCGCTAGGCTAGATATTATGGTCTTCTAGTCCATAATGAGGCCTCCGCCTCCAATTCTGTCATCATAGGTACTATCTTGGTCTGTCACAAAGATGCATCTATTATATTCGATCTAGGCTCCACTTATTCTTATGTGTCTTCTTATATTGCTTCGCATTTAGGTGTAACTTGGGATTCTTTGAGTTCCTAGTTTATATTTCTACTCCAGTGGGAGATTCTCTTGTTGTGGACCGCGTTTATTGGTCATGTTTGGTTATTCTCGGTGGTTTTGAGACTAGAGCTGACTAATTATTGCTCAACATGGTTGATTTTGATATTATTTTGGGCATGGACAGGTTGTCACCCCATTATTCTATTCTTGATTGTCACACCAAAACCGTGACACTAGCCATACCAGGTGTACTGCGTATTGAGTGGAGGGGTGCCTTAGGTCACACTCCCGATAGAGTTATTTCTTTCCTTAAGGCTCAGTGTATGGTTGAGAAAGGTTGTGATGCGTACTTAGCTTATGTGAGAGATTCCAATAGGGATACTCTTTCTGTTGATTTAGTCCAGCAGTGTGGGATTTCCATGATGTGTTTCCACCTGATCTTCTGGGCATGCCACTCGATTGGGAAATTGATTTTGGCATTGATCTGTTGCCGGGCACTCAACCCATTTATATCCCTCCGTATCGTATGGATCATCCTAAGTTGAAGGGGTTCAAGGAGAAATTGCAGGAATTACTTGATAACGGTTTTATTTGGCCTAGTGTTTCACCTTAGGGTGATTCTGTCTTGTTTGTGAAGAAAAATGATGGTTCTATGCGTATGTGTGTCAATTATCGCCAATTGAACAAGGTTACAATGAATAACCATTATCTTTTTCTTCATATTGATGATCTGTTTGCCCAGCTTCAGGGCGCACATGTGTTTTCTAAGATTGATTTGCGCTCAGGTTACCATCGATTGAAGATTCAGGAGCCAGATATCCCAAAAACTACCTTCAGGACTCGATATGGTCATTACGAGTTCCTTTTTATGTTATTTGGGCTAACCAATGGTCCAACAACTTTTATGCATTTGATGCACAGTGTATTCTAGTCATATCTTGACTCTTTTGACATTATCTTTATTGATGATATTCTGGTATATTCCTGAAGTTGGGAAAATCATGAGAAGCACCTGAGGACGGTGCTTCAGACTTTGAGGGAAAAGAAATTATATGCAAAGTTTAGAAAATGTGAGTTTTGGTTGGATTCCATCTCATTCTTGGGTCATATGGTATCGAGTAAGAGTATTTGGATGGATACGAAGAAGGTTGAGGCAATCCATAGTTGACCCAAACCATTCAGCTATAGAGATTCGCAGTTTCCTTAGCTTGGTGGGCTACTAACGTCATTTTGTGGAGGGGTTTTCATCGATTTCAGCCCCTATGACCAGATTGACCTAGAAGGGTTCTCCATTTCAGTGGACAGAGGAGTGTGAGGCGAGCTTTCAGAAGCTCAAGATAGATTTGACTATAGCCCAGTTTGATATTGCCTACAACTTCGGGGTCTTATACTCTCTATTGTGATGCCTCGAGAGTTAGTCTAGGAGCGGTATTGATGTAAAACGGTAGGGTGATTACCTACGTGTCCAGACAATTGAAGATACATGAGAAGAATTATCCTGTCCTTAATCTTGAGTTAGCTGCCATTGTTCATGCCTTGAAGATCTGGTGTCATTACTTGTACGGTGCGCCTTGTGAGATATATACTGATCACCAGAGTTTGCAACATCTGTTCAAGAAAAAGGACCTTAGTTTGCATTAGAGGAGATGGTTAGAGCTGCTAAAGGATTATGCCATCATTATCTTGTATTACTCGGGCAAGGCCAATGCGGTGGCCGATACTTTGAGCCGCCAGGCAGAGTATGATGACCCGTCCTGTTGTCAGGGGAGTTACCGCCCCATTTTTCCCCTTGTTATGTTATTTCATGTTTCTATATCTGTATTAGAGTCTATTGGGTGAATTTGGATTTATTCTGGTTGAAAATAAGGCATATAGCCTCTTAGAATGAAGCTTGTTTAAAAAACGTGAACCGAAAGTTGACTATGTGGTTAGAGGGTTTAGATGTGAATTTTGGTGGTTTGGTTAGCTTTGGGAGGTAATTTTTGACTTAGGGGAGCGATCTGAATTGAATTTGGAGGTCTGGTGTAGAAATAGGCTTTAATTGGCTAAATTGGAATTTTGGCAGAATCTGGTTGATAGGTGAGATTTTTATTCAGGGGTCAGAATGGAATTCCGACAGCTGCAGTAGATCTTTTAGGTGATTTTGGATATGTCTACAAATTTTCAGGTCATTCGAACATCATTTGGTTGGGCTTTTTTATGAATATAGGTTTCGGAAGTTTTAGTTGAAACTTAGGCTTGAATCCGCCTTATTTGATGATTTTTGTGTTTAATGATGTGTTTTTATAATTGGAACAAGTTCCTATCGTGTTTTGGAGTTGGTTGGTTGTTTTGGTTGAGGTCCCGTGGGCCTCGGGGGTTATTCCGGAGGTCAAACAGACCATTTCTCGATGAAGAACACAGTATATTTTGCTGTCATAAAAGTTTCAGACATTTATTCTATGCGATCGCAGGGGTTGAGTTGCGATCGCATAGAATTTGGGAAGGCTTCATTTTTTTTCTATGTGATCGCGGTTAGGTGTATGCGCGCATAGTTGAGGGATTTTGTGCTCTCTGATCGTAGAGCAAGGCGATGCGTTCGCATAGGGTGATTGGCCAGGGGTCCTAGGTGAGGATTTTGTTCTATGCGATCGCGGGGTGTGAGTGCGATAGCATAAGCCATTTTGGAGGGGTGGAAAATTTGTTCTATGCGATCGCAGGTATGGTGATGCGATCGCATAGTATAATTAAATGACAGACATATCAGTTAAAATTAATTTCATACACGAGGGTTTCTCATTTGCACCATTGTTGGTCAGGTTTTGAAGCTAGGGGATGAGGGATTAAGAGACTTTCACCTAGTTTTCGATTGGAGGTTTTATGAACTAATTACGTGATTTTATCCTAGAATCTTCATCTATATCACTGGAAATTGGAGGAATTAATGTGTAAAATGAGGTTTTGCTTTAAGCCAAAGAAAAATAGTAAATCGATTATTTGAAGGGGAAAATGAACTCCGATTTCGATAAATTTTATATGTATGGACTCGTGGCGAGACGAAGATTCTAAAAAAGTGGATTTCATATTTTTTCGAGAAGCGTGCCTGGGGCTCGGGTTATGGCAACTTCATGTTTTTGGGTGTAATTCGAGCTATTTCGATTGGGTTATGTTCCTTTAGCCTATTTAAATGTATTCCTATTGATTTTGATCAGATTCAGCACCTGTGGAGGTTGATTCTCGAGGCAAAGGCATTAAGGACTAGTTTTGAGCTGGTTCGAGGTGAGTAAAGGGTATGGATGATGAACTGAGGGTTTGAGACCCCGGTATATCACTATGTGACGATATATTGAGGTGAGACATGTACTCTACTGTGAGTGCGGGGTCGATTGTGATTGGGGACTAAGGCTTAGTCCGACTGTGTTGTATTATACTGTGTTGTTGGGTATAAATGATCCGGTTAACCTCCTACTTGGATGGTTGTGGATATATTCGGGCTGTGAGCCAGTTATTGGGATCATGTGAGGATCGTTATCATTACTTCGGTGATTATAGCATATTATCATGTTAGTCCTGAGCTAAACACTATCTAAAATTATTTCTCAAACTCTGGTATTTCTGAACACTGATTTCTATTATTACTGTTAAAAAGGGATTTCAAAATGGAAATTAAATTGTGCATGTGAAGCTTGCATTGCATGTAGCTGGACTGGTAGTGGATCGGTCTGCGCGTCGCATCATGCCACTGATATTGCGCTTGGGATGTAGGATACCCTCCGCAGTCTAAACCCCCACAGTGAGCGCGGGTACCTAAATGGATCGGGCTACACGTCGTAGCGGTCATGTTCATGCATATGCATTTCATTTAGACATATCTATTATACTGTTTTAGCTGTTATTGTTTTCTCTGAGATTTGTACTGTTAAAAGGATAAAAGAGGTATTATATAGCTTTATTGAGTGGTTTATCGGGTGTTCTTACCTTCAATGTCTTTATCCGTGCTTATTACCACTGAGTTGGAAGTACTCACTCTACTCACTGCACCTTGTGTGCAGATCCAGGTACATCACAGCTGTAACGACCCGACCCGTCGTTACGGGAATTTACACCTCGTTACCTTGCATTTACATATATTATGCTTTTAAAACAGTATTAGAGTATATCGGGCGAGTTAGGAGTGATTTGGATTGAAAATGAAACAAATAGCATGTTTGAAGAAAGCTTGAATATGGAAAGTCAACCAAGAGTTGACTATTGAGTTAGAGTGCTCGGAACCGGATTCTGATGATTCGACTAGTTCCGGGGATCATTTATGACTTAGGAGAACAATCGGAATTGAATTCGGAGGTCCGGTGTAGTTTTAGGCTTGAATTGGCGAAGGTTGAATTTTGGCGAAAACCGGATGGTAGGTGATATTTTGATCCGGGGGTCGGAATGGAATTCCGACAATTTCTGTAGCTTCGTTATGTGATTTTGGATATGTCTGCAAATTTTCAGGTCATTTGGACATCGTTTGATCGGGTTTTGGATTGAATCTTAGTTTTGAAAGTTTTGAAAAACTTAGGCTTGAATTCGTGAGTAAATGGATATTTTGATGTTTAGTATGGTGTTTTTATGATTGGAACAAGTCCGTATCATGTTTTGGAGTGCGTTGGTGGTTTTCGTTGGGGTCCCGGGGGCCTCGGGATGATTTCGGACCATCAACCGGGCTTGTGGGACTTGGCAAAATCTGCAGAAAACTGCAGGTTTCTGCCCAGTCATTTTGACCTTCGCGTTCGCGTGGCATGGGCCGCGTTCGCGAAGGCCAGGAAGATCAATGCATCGCGTTCGCGGTCGGGGTGTCGCGTTCGCGTAGGCCGGGGGTGTTGAGCATCGCGAACGCGTTGCTTGGGTCGCGTTCGCATAGGGTTGTGGGTGTTGTGCTTCGCGTTCGCGGGAGGTGTATCGCGAACGCGTAGAAGAAATCTGGGCGGCTGGGAGCTTGAACATCACGAACGCGTGGGAGGCGTCGCGTTCGTGAAGGGTAACTGGAATTGAGCATCGCGAACGCGTGGTAAGCGTCGCGATCGCGAAGAGTAAGGAGGAGCTGTTCTTCGCGAACGCGTGGGAGCTCACGCGAACGCGAAGAACAAAAGTCTCTGGGAGTGAATAAAATCCAGAAGTAGAGGGGTTACGGGTTTACACCCCCAAAACTCAATTTTGAGCCCAAGAGAGAAGAAAACTCGAGGAAATCACTGAGAAGTCATCGGGTATTCTTCGGAGGTAAGATTCTTGACTCAAAAACATCATTTTATGGTAGTATTAACATCAATCTTCATGAAATTGGGTTGAAATCTTGAAGAAATGTGGCCTAAGTATTAAAAACGTGGATTTGGAAGGCCATTTGAACTCCGATTTCGATAAATTTTATATGCACGGACTCGTGGCGAGATGAGGGTCGCGTTGGTACTAATTTCGAAATTTTCCGAGCAGTGGGCCTGGGGTCGGTTTTACCAACTTAGTGTATTTATGCGAATTTCATGTAAATTGAAGTGGGTTATGATTCTTTGACCCGTATTTGATATAATTATTGTGGTTTGACTAGATTCTACGCACGAGGGAGCGAAATTCAAAGGAAAAGGCATCGCGGAAGAGTCTACGACTGGCTAGAGGTGAGTAGTTTGTGTATATGGTAGCCTGAGGGTTCGAAACCCCGGCTTAGCACATTGTGACGCTAATAGGGCGTGGCTCGCACACCGTGGCAGGTGCGGGATTGATTGTGACTAGGGATTGAGACTTGGTCCATCCCGGATGTGAATAATATGTTGTTAGTGTTGGAAATACACTGTATTTGATATATTTGTGGGCTGTAAGCCTTGTTTGGGGCCTTGTGCCGATCTGTAGCGTCCTTAGATGACAATGTTTATGTGATAGCTATAATTGCTTAAATCACTGATCTCAATCCTGGAAATTGAAATCACACTTTTGAAATGCTAAGTCACCGGCTTTTACAAATTTAATAAAGTTAAAGTATTTTTCATAAATTATGAATTGAGAACCGGAATTAAGGAAAATGAATTGTTTTGTGACTTAATTGCTTATTGTGGACTGAGCATGGGATCGGGCTGCACGCCGCAGTGGTTGATATGAGGATCGGGCTGCACGCCGCAGCAGTATTGCGCTTGGGCTGTAGGAGCCCCTCCGGAGTCTGTACACACCCCCGGTGAGCGCCGTCGACGTTAAATTGGATCGGGCTACACGCCGTAGCGGTTATGTGCATTGCATTACATCTATATTTGTTGAATTACTCTGTGGTAGCTATATTGTATTGTTGCTGCTAGTTCGTAGGAGATTCGGACTGTAGTGTAGCTTCATATTGTGGTATTTTGTGGATTTCTTACTGTCAGCTACTTTTATATATTTGTTACTCACTGAGTACTTAGTACTCACCCCTACTCCCTGCACCTTTTGTGTGCAGACTCAGGTACTCAGGAGCAGTAGACAGGCATCTCCAGCGTTTGCAGTGTCACATCGAGTTGCTGAGGTAGCTGCCTACGTTCGCGGAACCTAGCTTCTCCTCTCATTTCCAGTTGTTATTTTGTATTTTGTATTCAGACTTGAGTACTTCTATATCGTACTCTCTATTTCCTGTTGGATCTTGTTAGAGGCTCTAGACTTGTGACTCCGGATCTTTGGGAGTGTCGGTATTTTGTTCAGTATTATTATTATTGGAGTTCTTAAACTCATATATTCTTCTTGTGTTGTCCATTTAGGGACTGGTATTTTGTGATAATTAAATTGTTGGTCGGGCTGGCCTAGCTTGATTGTTGGGCGCCATCACGACCGGATTTGGGTCGTGACAAGTTGGTATCAGAGCTCTAGGTTATTAGGACTCGCGAGTCATGAGCCGGTTTAGTAGGCTTTCGCAGATCGGTACGTAGACGTCCGTATCTATCTTCGAAGGGCTACATAAACTTTAGGAAAAACCTCATTTTCTTGAATTCATATCGTGCGATTTGTGTTATCATGAAATTAAATCTTTCCATATTCTATTCTCTCGCAGATGGCGAGAACACGAGCTAACGGACGTGGCGGACGACCACCATTGGCACCCAGAGGCCGTGGTCGTGGTAGAGGTAGGGCAGCAGTACCAGCACCTGCTGACCCACCAGCTGACCAGACTCGTGGTCGGATTCCCGCACCGGTGGCCCGGACTCGGGACCGGATTCCAGCGGCGGACGCTCCGGCAACTCGGGTTCAGGCACCGGCGAGTGCCTGATCGTGATACCGGGTCTTCGAGAGACCTTGGCTCAGATCTTATCAGTGTGCACAAGCTTGGCACAGGTAGTTGCAGCTACTGCTGCAGTATCTTCTTCACAGGCAGGGGGAGGGAATCAGACCCCCGTGGCTCACACACCCGAGCCAGTTCAGCCAGTTGCACCCGTTGCACCAGCTCCTGCATATATGGTTCCAGTTATGCCCGATGATGAGCAGCGTCGTTTGGAGAGATTTGAGAGGCTACAGCCTCCGACATTTAGTGGAGCTGAGGGCGAGGATGCCCAGGGTTTTCTTGACAGATGTCAGCGCATGCTTCGCACCGCGGGTATTTTAGAGTCCAGCGGTGTTTCATTCACCACTTTTCAGTTCACAGGTGCAGCATTTCAGTGGTGGGAGGATTTCGAGAGGCGTAGGCCCGCTGGGGCAGTGCCCCTCACTTGGCAGCAGTTCTCCATGGTATTTTTGGAGAAGTACGTGCCTCGGTCTCGGAGAGAGGAGCTGCGACGTCAGTTCGAGTGGTTGAAGCAGGGAGAGATGACGGTTAATTAGTACGAGATGAGATTCACACAGTTGGCCCGTCATGCCATGTGGATGGTTCCTGCAGACAGGGAGAGGATTCGGAGATTTATTGATGGTCTTATTTATCCCATCCGCATATTGATGACCAGGGAGAGAGTTTCGACGGTTACCTTTGAGGAGGTGGTTGATGCTGCCCGTCACATTGAGACAGATCGCCGCAGAGAGCGAGAGGAGAGAGAGGCTAAGAGGCCTCGTGGTACTGGCAGTTATAGTGGTGCTCCGTCTAGGTGCCAATCTCAGCATAGCAGAGGTCGTTCTTTCAGGTCTCATCAGTCTGGATGTGCAGAGTCCAGTGGGGTTTCATCAGATCGTGGTCGTCAGGGTCATCAGGTTTATCAGGGTCAGCAGAGCCGTCAGTAGAGTCAGCCTGCACTGAGTGCTCTTCCAGCTCACAGCTCTGCTCCTGTTTCCTCAGCACAGGGTTCGTCTGTAGCGAGGGGTCCTCAGCAGCCCCTTCTTCCATCTTTAGGCCGTTGTTTTGAGTGCGGTGATTTGGGCCATATCAGGAGAGAGTGTCCTCAGTGGCTTCGTAAGCGGTCTCAGCAGAGGGATCGGCCTTCATCTTCTACTCCTGTTTCTTCAGCGCCAGCACAGTCGGCTAGGACTGGTGGCCAGGTATCCAGAGGTCGCCCTAGGGGCGAGGATCGTACTGGTGGAGGCCATGCTCGTTTCTATGCTCTTCCGGATAGGAAGGATGCTAGTGCTTCAGATGCGGTCATTTCAGGTATTATCTCAGTCTGCCACAGGGATGCTTCTGTCTTATTTGATCCCGGATCCACCTATTCTTATGTCTCTACTTATTTTGCACATCATTTGGGTATGACCCGTGGTATTCTTGATTTGCCCGTACATGTGTCTACCCCGGTGGGGGATACTGTTGTTGTGTATCAGGTATATCGATCCTGTGTTATTACTATTGGGGGTCTGGAGACCCGAGTTGATCTATTACTACTGGGCATGGTAGATTTCGATGTAATTCTAGGCATGGATTGGCTATCTCCTTACCATGCGATTCAGGACTGTCATGCCAAGACAGTCACACTAGCTATTCCAGGTAATCCGAGGATCGAGTGGCGTGGCTTGACTGATTATGTGTTCGACAGGGTGATTTCTTATATAAAGGCTCAACGAATGATTGGCAAGGGTTGTTTATCTTATTTAGCCTTCATTAGAAATGTTGAGGCTCAGACACCCAATCTTGATTCGGTCCCCATTGTGAGGGAGTTTCCAGATGTATTTCCAGCAGACCTGCCAGGTATGCCGCCCGACAGAGATATTGACTTTGGTATTGACTTGGTGCCGGGCACTCAGCCCATTTCTATTCCTCCCTATCGCATGGCACCAGCAGAGTTAAAAGAATTGAAAGAACGGCTTCAGGAACTCTTAGATAAGGGTTTCATTCGTCCAAGTGTGTCACCTTGGGGTGCACCGGTGTTGTTCGTAAAGAAGAAATATGGCACAATGAGAATGTGCATTGATTACAGGCAGCTGAACAAGGTAACAGTGAAGAATAAGTACCCATTACCTCGTATTGAGGACCTATTTGATCAGCTCCAGGGAGCTAGTGTATTTTCTAAGATTGATCTTCGATCGGGCTATCATCAGTTGAAGATCAGGGACTCAGATATTACGAAGACAGCGTTCAGGATGCGATATGGGCACTATGAGTTCCTGGTGATGTCTTTCGGGCTAACTAATGCCCCAGCTACATTCATGCACTTGATGAATAGTGTATTTCGGCCGTACCTGGATTCTTTTGTGATTGTGTTTATTGATGATATTCTGGTATATTCACGCCGCCAGGAGGAGCATGCACAACATTTGAGAGTGGCATTGCAGAGGTTGAGAGAAGAGAAGCTTTATGCAAAATTCACTAAGTGTGAGTTCTGGCTTGATACTGTGGGTTTTCTGGGACATGTAGTGTCCAGTGATGGTATTCGGGTTAATCCACAGAAGGTCGAGGCAGTACAGAATTGGCCCAGACCTTCCTCAGCTACAGAGATTCGGAGTTTTCTCGGCTTGGCAGGCTACTATCGCCGATTTGTTCAGGATTTTTCATCTATTGCTTCACCGTTGACTGAGCTGACACAGAAGAATGCTCCATTTGTGTGGTCTGATGAATGTGAGGAGAGCTTCCAGAAGCTCAAGGAGGCTTTGACCACAGCTCCAGTACTTGTGTTACCATCAGCCTCAGGGTCATATACGGTGTATTGTGATGCTTCCAGAGTTGGACTCGGTTGTGTGTTGATGCAGGAGGGTAGAGTTATTGCATATGCTTCTCGTCAGCTAAAGCCCCACGAGAAGAACTACCCTGTTCATGATTTGGAGTTAGCTGCTATTGTTCATGCCTTGAAGATTTGGAGGCATTACCTATATGGTGTATCTTGTGATGTATATACAGACCACCGCAACCTTCAGCATTTGTTTAAGAAGAAAGATCTAAATTTGTGGCAGCGGAGATGGCTCGAATTACTTAAAGACTATGATATTACTATCTTGTACCATCCCGGAAAGCCAATGTAGTGGCTGATGCATTGAGCCAGAAGGCTATTAGTATGGGCAGTTTGGTGTATATTCCAGTTGGGGAGAGACCCCTTGCAGTTGATGTTCAGGCGTTAGCTAATCAGATGGTGAGACTGGATATTTCTGAGCCCAGTCGGGTGATGGCTTGTGTAGTAGCTCGTTCTTCTTTATATGATCGTATTCGAGAGCGCCAGTATGATGATCCACACTTACTTGTCCTTAAGGACAGAGTTCAGCATGATGATGCTAGAGATGTCACTATTGATAGTGATGGTGTATTGCGGATGCAGGGCCGGATATGTGTGCCCAATGTTGATGGCCTTCGTGAGTTGATATTGAAAGAGGCCCATAGCTCGCGGTATTCTATTCATCCAGGAGCCGCGAAGATGTACCAGGATTTGAAGCAGCATTACTGGTGGAGAAAGATGAAGAAAGATATTGTGAGCCATGTGGCTCGGTGTCTAAACTGTCAGCAGGTCAAGTATGAGCATCAGAGACCTGGTGGTGTATTCCAGCGTATTGATATTCCTGAGTGGAAGTGGGAAAGGATTACTATGGACTTTGTTAGTGGACTCCCTCGGACGGCGAGGAAGTTTGATTCAGTTTGGGTGGTGGTGGATAGGTTGACCAAGTCAGCTCACTTCATCCCAGTGTGTACTACCTATACCTCAGAGCGGTTGGCAGAGTTATTCATCCGTGAGATCGTGAGATTGCATGGGGTTCCCATTTCTATCATATCAGACAGAGGTACCCAGTTCACATCTCAGTTCTGGAGGACATTTCAGCGAGAGTTGGGTTCACAGGTAGAGCTGAGCAACAGCATTTCATCCACAGACGGATGGGCAGTCTGAGCGTACTATTCAGATATTGGAGGACATGTTGCGTGCTTGTGTCATTGATTTTGGTGGTTCATGGACTGATTATTTGCCTTTGGCGGAGTTTGCTTACAATAATAGCTATCAGTCCAGCATTCAGATGGCACCGTATGAAGCTTTATATGGGAGGCGGTGTAGGTCTCCAGTTGGTTGGTTCGAGCCCGGCGAGGCTAGGTTGTTGGGGACAGAGTTAGTCCAAGATGCCTTAGACAAGGTAAAGGTGATTCGGGAGAGACTTCGCACAGCTCAGTCGCGTCAGAAGAGTTATGCAGACCGGAAGGTCCGAGATGTGTCTTATTCAGTAGGTGAGAAGGTGTTGCCGAAGGTTTCGCCTATGAAGGGTGTTATGAGGTTTGGAAAGAAAGGGAAGTTGAGCCCAAGGTTTATTGGACCTTTTGAGGTGCTTAGGAAAGTTGGGGAGGTGGCTTATATGCTTGCTTTGCCACCCCAGTTTGTCGGGAGTTCACCCGGT
This sequence comes from Nicotiana noctiflora, assembly GCA_032618575.1. Taxonomy (NCBI): domain Eukaryota; kingdom Viridiplantae; phylum Streptophyta; class Magnoliopsida; order Solanales; family Solanaceae; genus Nicotiana; species Nicotiana noctiflora. The sequence goes on from JASVEL010005530.1 coordinate 356,125, forward strand.
GTTCCATGTATCTATGCTCCGGAAGTATGTCGGAGACCCGTCTCATGTGTTGGACTTCGGCACGATACAGCTAGATGAGGATTTGACTTATGATGTGGAACCAGTAGCCATTTTGGGTCGACAGGTTCGTAAGCTGAGATCTAAGGATATAGCTTCAGTAAAAGTGCAGTGGAGAGGTCGTCCCGTGGAGGAAGCAACTTGGGAGACCGAGCAGGAAATGCGGAGCAGATATCCACACTTGTTTGATGCTCCAGGTATGTTTCTTAACCCGCTAGCGGACGAGCGTTTGCTTAAGTTGGGGAGAATGTAACGACTCGGCCCGTCGTTACGGGAATTTTCACCCCGTTACCTTGCATTTACATATATTATGCTTTTAAAACAGTATTAGAGTATATCGGGCGAGTTAGGAGTGATTTGGATTTAAAATGAAACAAATAGCATGTTTGAAGAAAGCTTGAATATGGAAAGTCAACCAAGAGTTGACTATTGAGTTAGAGTGCTCGGAACCGGATTCTGATGATTCGACTAGTTCCGGGGATCATTTATGACTTAGGAGAACAATCGGAATTGAATTCGGAGGTCCGGTGTAGTTTTAGGCTTGAATTGGCGAAGGTTGAATTTTGGCGAAAACCGGATGGTAGGTGATATTTTGATCCGGGGGTCGGAATGGAATTCCGACAATTTCTGTAGCTTCGTTATGTGATTTTGGATATGTCTGCAAATTTTCAGGTCATTTGGACATCGTTTGATCGGGTTTTGGATTGAATCTTAGTTTTGAAAGTTTTAAAAAACTTAGGCTTGAATTCGTGAGTAAATGGATATTTTGATGTTTAGTATGGTGTTTTTATGATTGGAACAAGTCCGTATCATGTTTTGGAGTGCGTTGGTGGTTTTCCTTAGGGTCCCGGGGGCCTCGGGATGATTTCGGACCATCAACCGGGCTTGTGGGACTTGGCAAAATCTGCAAAAAACTGCAGGTTCCTGCCCAGTCATTTTGACCTTCGCGTTCGCGATGAATGGGCCGCGTTCGCGAAGGCCAGGAAGATCAATGCATCGCGTTCGCGGTCGGGGTGTCGCGTTCGCGTAGGCCAGGGGTGTTGAACATCGCGAATGCGTTGCTTGGGTCGCGTTCGCGTAGGGTCGTGGGTGTTGTGCTTCGCGTTCGCGGGAGGTGTATCGCGAACGCGTAGAAGAAATCCGGGTGGCTGGGAGTTTGAACATCGCGAACGCGTGGGAGGCGTCGCGTCCGCGATCGCATGGCTAGGCCTGCGATCGCATAGACAAATTGGAGGCCTGAGAAAAATTACTCTATGCGATTCGCGAACGCGTGGGAGCTCACGCGAACGCGAAGAACAAAAGTCTCTGGCAGTGAATAAAATCCAGAAGCAGAGGGGTTACGGGTTTACACCCCCAAAACTCAATTTTGAGCCCTAGAGAGAAGAAAACTCGAGGAAATCACTGAGAAGTCATTGGGTATTCGTCGGAGGTAAGATTCTTGACTCAAAAACATCATTTTATGGTAGTATTAACATCAATCTTCATGAAATTGGGTTGAAATCTTGATGAAATGTGGCCTAAGTATTAAAAACGGGATTTTTGGATTTGGAAGGCCATTTGAACTCCGATTTCGATAAATTTTATATGCACGGACTCGTGGCGAGATGAGGGTCGCGTTGGTACTAATTTTGAAATTTTCCGAGCAGTGGGCCCGGGGTCGGGTTTTACCAACTTAGTGTATTTATGCGAATTTCATGTAAATTGAAGTGGGTTATGATTCTTTGACCCATATTTGATATAATTATTGTGGTTTGACTAGATTCTATGCACGAGGGAGCGAAATTCAAAGGAAAAGGCATCGCGGAAGAGTCTACGACCGGCTAGACGTGAGTAGTTTGTGTATATGGTAGCCTGAGGGTTCGAAACCCCGGCTTAGCACATTGTGACGCTAATAGGGCGTGGCTCGCACACCGTGGCAGGTGCGGGATTGATTGTGACTAGGGATTGAGACTTGGTCCATCCCGGATGTGAATAATATGTTGTTAGTGTTGGAAATACACTGTATTTGATATAATTGTGGGCTGTAAGCCTTGTTTGGGGCATTGTGCCGATCTGTAGCGTCCTTAGAGGACAACATTTATGTGATAGCTATATTTGCTTAAATCACTGTTCTCAGTCCTGGAAATTGAAATCACACTTTTGAAATGCTAAGTCACCGACTTTTACAAATTTAATAAAGTTAAAGTATTTTTCATAAATTATGAATTGAGAACTGGAATTAAGGAAAATGAACTGTTTTGTGACTTATTTGCTTATTGTGGACTGAGCATGGGATCGGGCTGCACGCCGCAGTGCTTGATATGAGGATCGAGCTGCACGTCGCATCAGTATTGCGCTTGGGATGTAGGAGCCCCTCCGGAGTCTGTACACACCCCCAGTGAGCACCGTCGACGTTAAATTGGATCGGGCTACACGCCGTAGCGGTTATGTGCATTGCATTACATCTATATTTGTTGAATTACTCTGTGGTAGCTATATTGTATTGTTGCTGCTAGTTCGTAGGAGATTCGGACTGTAGTGTAGCTTCATATTGTGGTATTTTGTGGATTTCTTACTGTCAGCTACTTATATATATTTGTTACTCACTGAGTACTTAGTACTCACCCCTACTCCCCTGCACCTTTTGTGTGCAGACTCAGGTATTCAGGAGCAGTAGACGGGCATCTCCAGCGTTTGCAGTGTCACATCGAGTTGCTGAGGTAGGTGCCTACGTTCGCAGAACCTAGCTTCTCCTCTCATTCCAGTTGTTATTTTATATTTTGTATTCAGACTTGAGTACTTCTATATCGTACTCTCTATTTCCTGTTGGATCTTGTTAGAGGCTCTAGACTTGTGACTCCGGATCTTTGGGAGTGTCGGTATTTTGTTCAGTATTATTATTATTGGAGTTCTTAAACTCATATATTCTTCTTGGGTTGTCCAATTGGGGACTAGTATTTTGTGATAATTAAATTGTTGGTCTGGCTGGCCTAGCTTGATTGTTGGGCGCCATCACGACCGGATTTGGGTCGTGACAACAGCAGGCTTGACTTCCCAATTGCTCCAGAGATCATATATGGAATGTCGAGGTAGCTGCTTGGCCTCCGCAGGACCTGATTTTCCTTGTTATCCATTTTCTTTGAATTTTCCGCATTTGTTAGAAGCTTTATGTATTCAGTATTATTGTTACACTCTTGGTAGATGCTCTTGACTTATGACCCCACATTATGTGGGAAGTATTGTGCTATTTTGGGTTATTTTCGCAGGTTATGCTAGATTTCGTATTTTCTTATCACTGTTAATGCTTTTAAAGTAAAGTGAGAGCTAGTAGCTCGGCATGGTGAAAGGTTGGTCAGGCTGGCCTAGCAATGTGCTGGGCACCATTAAGACCTGGTTTTGGGGTTTTGACAAGTTGGTATCAGAGGCCAGGTTACTAGGCCTCATGAATCTTGAGCTGGTTAGTTGTGTCTCGTGGATCGGTACAGAGACGTTTGTATTTATCCTCGGGAGGCTGCAGACCTTTTAGGAAATACTTCATATTCTTTAACTCTATCGTGCGGTTTTGTTTTTCCGAGAACTGAACTTTTGTATTCTAATCTCTCGTAGATGGCGAGGACTCATGATACATGACGAGGTGGATGACCACCATTTCCACCAGCTAGAGGCTGTTGTCGCGGCCGTGATCGTGGTAGAGCAGCAGGGGCAGTACCTGTAGACCTACCTCTCACCCCTATTCAGGATCAACCCCCAGTGGTTGGGGCACCAGCAGCACCCGCTCAGACACTAGCTGTGCCTATTATTATTCCCGGCCTTCAGGAGGTATTGGCCCAGATATTATCTATTTGCACTGGGTTGGCTCAGGTAGTTTCAGCTACTACTGCAGCAGCGACATCTCAGACCAAGGGTGGTCATTAGACCCCCACAGGTCGCACACCAGAGCAGGTTGTGTAGGGACTTCATACGCTAGAGGAAGTCCCAGCTCAGGTAGTTGAACCGGCTAATCTAGTAGCGCCAGTTTCCCGAGCCCCAGGGTATGTTGTTCCGGTGATGCCTGATGACGAGCATCGTCGGCTAGAGATATTTGGCAGACTTCAACCGCCTACATTCAATGGTTCTGAGGGCAAGGATGCCCAGGGATTCTTGGACAAGTGTCAGAGGATGTTGGACAAGTGTCAGAGGATCTGAATTCATTTTAGCTGACTTATACGGATGTTTAACATACTTAGATTACACACATATTTAACATTTTGACTTGTGGCATTCAAATTTAGGTAATACTTCTAAATTAATCATTTTCCATAAGGTTTTATAATTAAAACGAGTGAAACGTATATGCTTCATTTGACTCAAGTAAGTAAGACGAAGCAGAAATTTTTATTATTATTTTCAAGAACCATTACATTCCACTTGAAAAGGCCCTCGATGAGGTAACCTTTTCCTACAAATATTTCATTCATACTTATTACAATCTTATCAGAAACAAAAACACATTTAAAATAATTCTTAACAAGAAGTACAGAAGATTCTAAATTCTTCCTAACAAGGACGTTGTTCAAAGTCATCACTTTGGTAGAAGTCGTTTTGAGAAATATCTTCCCACATCCTTCAATATTTGCCTTTTCATCATTTCCCATAGAAAGTGTCTCATCGGGTCCAATAGGAACATAAGTAGCAAAAGCTTCTCTAATAGCACAAATATGGCGAGTGGCTCCAAAATCAATCCACCACTCTTTAGGATTTCCCATCAAGTTGCATTCGGAAAGCATGGCACATAAGTCATCAACATCATCATGATTTTTAACCATGTTTGCTTGAACCTTCTTCTTGTCTTTGTGTCCGGCTTTTCCACAGTTGTAGCAATTTCCGCTGAACCGTTTCTTGCATAAAAAATATGAATACTTTCACGCCTCAATCATGAGAAATCGTTTAGTTTCTAGAGTTTCATCAGACAGCACAGGAACATCTTCATTGATGAACTTCTAAAGACTTAGAGTAGTTAATTAACCCCGAAAGTTTAAAGGGGAAACATTGAAGAGTGAACTGAACTTCTAATCTTGATGTCCTCGCTTTATGAACTGAACTTCTAATCTTTTACTGCCAACGCTTGAAATTAACCCCGAAAGTTTTTCCTGGTTTCTCTACTGGTGCCAATGCTGCCAGTGTTGTTCGGATTGTTGAGTTATTGGCAGTCACCATTAGAATAGCTTGGTTCACATTATAATTAGACAGTTCTGTAAAAGAATGATATAAACATTAAAATTACGTAGGTTTTAATCTCTAATAGAGTACAAAACCACAAAGGTTTTACTCTTCAGAAACAGTAAGTACAAATACAGAAAATATATTTAATTCCTTAAGCTTGTAGTTAATCTGTATTTGTAAAAAAAAAATTGGATAAAATAAAATAACATAAATAGAAATGTAAACGAAATAACAAGAACCAATCCGAGGCCACTGAATTTATAGTATTTCCTTAAGGAATTTAATCCCCTCCTAGTACCCAAGGTTATGGATTATTTGCTCTCTTGAGAGAACCAATTACACACTGGTGTAGTGATACTTCAAACCCCAGTGTTTCAGTGAACACAAAGTTCGGTAGCATGTCACACTTACCATTGCTTTCTTTGAAGTTCAAATATGGAGAAGAAAGGAGAAGAACTCAAAAAATCTGTATTGAAATTCTGAGCATAATAGTCTTGTATTTATAGCCAAAGTTGGGCTGAAATCTGAAGAGATACAACTATCCAGAATGGGTGTTTTCTGCAAAACGGCCACAACATAAATGGCTATTTACTCAATAATAAAGAGGGAAAATAAAGGGGAAACATTGAAGAGGGTAATTAATTTTCAGTTACACAACTGAAACATAAATTGAATTTAATATTAATATTTATTTCAATATTAATATTCTATTGTTAAAAGATATTATTTAATAATATTTCTGTTATTATTTTACTATTAAAAAATAAATTTGGTCCAAAACATTAATCAATCAATCAATCGATCATTTGACCAAATCCGAATTCGAATATGAATCCGAATCCAAATTTGAAGTCGAAGTCGAAGCCGAGCGAGCGAGGACAACGACTGCGCGAGGCTTGCCTTCTTTTCAACTCTTTAAGAGCAAGAAGAAGATCAATTGCTTATATACCCATAAAAATCCTCTTCCTCTTTCAATATGGGACAATGTCCCTTTGCCAAGGGGGAAAACTTAAAATTTCACTTAAAATTTTTATTTCCCTCAATTTCCCTTTAGCCATATTTTAAGTATATCATATACTTGAAATCCCTATAATCCCCCACATGAACGCGGTATGGCTATATCACGGAAATGTTCATGAAAAAATGTGTGATTTGCAAGCAAGGATTAATTTCATATGTATAAGTAGGTTTCCCTTTGAACTTTCTGTAACGAACTTTTGTCATATAGACTCGGTCAATTGATAGATTTGATATCTTTGAACTATCAAACCTTGGTGCATACCTAGACAACGATAAGTCACACAACCAACCGTTAACCGTCTTTGGTTCTTATTGTTCTGTTCGTTTCAACCATGAACACCGCCTGGTTTTATAAGTGTGTAGAGAACTCGGCTTACAAAGTTCTCCTTGAAGCGGCTAATACTTTGTATCACAGTATCCCTCAATGACCATAGGATATTTATTATAGTGCAAAGCAAAGTCCCGGGTATGTACTAAATACCCCAAAACTCGTTTCATGGCCATCCAATGAGATTGACCTAGATTGCTCGTATATTGACTCAATTTACTTATAGAACAAGCTATAGCTGGTCGTGTACAATTCATGATGTACATTAAGCAACTCAACATATGAGCATAATTAAATTGTGACATTCTTTGGCCTTTGTTCTTTGTTAATGCAAGATTCATGTCAATTGGAGTCTTTGTAACTTTAAAGCCCAAGTGCTTGTATTTTTCATGTACTGTCTTAATATAATGAGATTGTGACAATGCGAGACCTTGAGAAGTCTTGTGGATCTTAATTCCCAGAATTAAATCAACAACTCCCAAGTCTTTCATATCAAACTTGCCAGTTAGCATGCGCTTAGTCGCATTTATGTTGGCAATGTCATTACTCATTATCAGCATATCATCCACATATAAGCAAACAATGACTATGTAATTTGGAATACTTTTAATTTTCACACATTTATCACATTCATTTATTTTAAAACCATTTGACAATATTGTTTTATCAAATTTCGCATGACATTGTTTGGATGCTTTGTTTAGTCCGTAAAGGGACTTAACAAGTCTACATAACTTCTTTTCTTTACCTAGAACCACAAACCCTTCTGGGTGTTCCATGTAAATTTCTTCCACTAACTCTCCATTTAAGAGGGCTGCCTTAACTTTTGTGAGCATGTGATTTTTGCCCTATACGAAATACTCATATAAAATCCCGAATAATAGATCTTTTGTAACTTATTTTCCATTTTAGAAATTTTTTGTAAAATTTTCTTAATTATTTGTTTTTTTCTGTGCATGTTTAATTTTTATTTAAATCATGAAAACATACAAAAAATATCATGCATTGCATTTAGGATTTTTGTTAATATATTTTTAGAATTAATCAGTAGTTCTTTGCTTTATAAGAATTTGAAAATCACAAAAATAGCTCATTTTTACATTTTTTTCTTGTAATTTTAGATTATTAATTTTTCTTTTTTACTTTAGAATTAAGTGATGATTACAATTTTCATAATTAGTTAATTAGTTTAATTTTATATATTTTTAGATAATTTTGGATTTTTAATTTAAAAAATGAAGAAAGAAAAAGAAAAAGAAAAAGAAAAGGAATAAAAGATGTTTAATTGAAGACACAGGGGTTGATTTTGAGTTTGGGCTATGTTAATGTCACGACCCAATTCCATGGCAGGTCGTGATGGCGCCCAACGCCATAATTGGGCAAGCCAACGCGGAAAATACTAGCTAAACCTTCAGTCACCTTTACCCCAAACATAGTTAAAAATGATTCTTTAAGTTGGAATAAAGCTGAAATGATGAATAAAAATTATCATAATCATACAACCCCAAAATAATCCAGTCTACTAATGTGTGTGTGCCAAAACCTGGTTTCACGAGCATGGGCAACTAGTACAATATACAAAAGAATCACACTATCCTACTGTCTAAAATGGAATAGACAACAAAATACAAAAGAAGACTTCTTTAGGCTAGTGAATGGCATGGAGGGGAAGCAACTCACCGTAGAAGTCTTGAAATTTGCTCAGAGATGCACACCCGACTTATAGCCAGATGTACCTACCTCAAACCCTGTACAATTAAGTAAAGAAGTGTAGTATGAGTACATAAATAATATGTACCCAGTAAGTACCCCATCTAATCTCGGAGAAGTAGAGACGAGTGGTCGACTTGATACTCACTAAGGTCAAATAATGTGAGAAGAATTTATAAATAGCATGAATAACACAGTAAATAGTATTTAAAAAGATCATGGCATAAAAGTTCTTCCCCAAGTATTTTCATGGATAGTCACCTATATTTCAAGCATGTATGAAATTCAGTCCTCAGAGAAACACTAAGGAAAACATATACAAGTGACACCGTGGGACATACGACCCAATCCAACATAAAAATAAATTATGCACTGCCGAGGGTTGTACGGCTCGAACCATAGATGCATCTATTACCCCACTCGCGAATCACCCATGCGACGCGGTCAAATATAAATAAACTTATCAACAAGCAAACAATAACATATATATAAGGAGTAGTTATTCACACGAATACCTAATATTCTCTTTTAAAAGACCAAACAAGATAATATTCCTTCACTAGTCTCGTTTACCTTAATCAAAATAGTTTGTACGAATTCAAATTTATCATCAAGTTACAAGAATGTCATGTAAAGCATACTTATGGGTCCTAGACTACCCGAATATTACATAGTAGTCACTATGCACAGACTCTCGTCACCTTGTGCGTATGTAACCCCCCACAAATATTAGAATTTATTTCAATTATTATACCTATAGGACAATTCTCTCTTACAAGGTTAGACATGAGACTCACGTCGCTCCAAAGTATACTCCAAGTGCCAAGAACAAGTCCAAGCCCTCAATTCGGAGCAGAACGATCCTAAACTAGTTAAACGAAGTAATAACTAGTTAATATAGACTCATAAGATCGAATTCTAGCAATTTAATAAATTTCCCAACCATTAACACAAGTTTTCTAAAATCCGACCCTAGGCCCACGTGCCCGGATTATAAAAATATTTGAAGGAAGTTGATCTATACCATATAAGGATCACTAATATATGATTTCTAATTAATTCCATAACAAATTTCGTGGTTAAATCCAAGTTTTATTAAAACCCTAGGTTTAGCTCTAACCCTTTAATTTTTCCTAAGTCCTAGTGTTTAATCTACCTAAAATACAAGTATTAAACTAAGGATGGATGGAATAAACTTACCTCACAATTTTTATGTGAAAACATTCTCTCAAAAGCTCCCAAATCGCCCAAAGGAGGAGTGAAAAGTGTGAAAAATAGGTTTGAAACCCATCTTTAATGAACCTACTAGTTGAGTGATTTTCGTATCTACGGTCAGGGGCCACATATGCGGTCAAGGGCTGCATCTCCGGTCTCGCGTCAATGAGAATGTGACCGCATCTGCGAAAAAATGGAGGGAAGGCTGGGACCGCACATGCGGTCTCTGGGCCACATTTGCGGTGCCGTTTCTGCGGCTTGGGAGCCGCATCTTTCAAATGACTTGGGCCGCTTCTGCGATGGGAGAGTCGCATATGCGATCCCACATCTGCGGATGTGGTTGTCACAGAAGCAACTATTCTTCAACCTTTATCAAAATTTCCACTTCACTCGAGCCTCGTCCGATTGATGTGTGGGGCTCCCGGGCCCCGCCCGAATATACCAATAAGTCTGAAATGACGAGAAGAACCTACTCAAACCTTCAAACACCCAAAACAATGCTAAATCTTGAATTCACCCCTTAAAACCAAATGAATAAAATTTATGAACTTCAAGTTCTTAATTTTCTTCCAATGGGCCACAACGCCCTAAAACTACTCGAATTGACACCAAATTTTATAGGCAATTCTTAAATGATATTTGGACAGATACCGGGCTTCAGAACCAACATACAAGCCCGATACCTAGGAAATTGATCATTAATTAGTTTATTTAAATCCTTAAAACTTTAGATTTATAATTTTTAATAAAATTCACTACTCGGGATAGGGACCCCGGAATTCAATTCTAGGCATACGTCTAGGTCCCATATTTTTCTACGGACCCTCCGGATCATCAAATCACAAATCTGGGTCTATTTGCTCAAATATTTACCAAATTCAAACTTAACCTTTAAAAAATCATAAGGAATCAAATGGTCATTTTCACCCAAAACTCTTCCAAATCCTGAAATAACCAGTGACGTCCAAATCGACTGCTAAAAATCAATAGATACGGTCGCAACAATATAATTTACCCAACTATGAGTCGGGTTCGAATCCCACAGAGAATAATGTGTAGGCGATTAGGTATATAAGAAAATTATCGCTAGTTATGCAATGCCAAACACTAAGAATGGTGGTAGAAAGAGTATTTATACCTAAATGCGAAAATGTAAATTAACCTAGAAAGCAAGTAAAATGATCAATGGCTACAAGTATGGTTACTTCGGGAATTACACTAAAGTGGTCATGAACTTGATAGTAATCATGATTCTTTTCATACTTATAATTGATTTATTGAACTATTCGGGTTGTTGATTATAAGGTTAATAATATACATAAGAATCTTTCGGGTTCTTATGAATATATCCAAGTTAAATCAATACCTATATGTCTATGGTATTAATATTAACAAGAATGCATTTATAACTCTTATTCTTCAACCAAACAAGGCAATCAAGTATATGTCTATCTTAGTTGCAAATCCTTCACCCGATGCCCGGGATTCAAATCTTATTCTATTTGATTTTATATGCAACCAAGAATTTCCTTTGTCAAGTTTAACTCAAGGTTCATAAATAATATTTCACTGTTAGCTACGCAGTAAAATAATTAAGATTAAAATCAAATAAACAACCCACAACAATAAATTCAATATATTCAATCTAAGCTTTAAATAACAAGATCATCTTTTTAATACATAATCACAACAACGTATTTAATCCGCACTTTAAACATGAATATTCTTATAAACAAGATTCAAGTATTGGAAATAAATACTACACACATAAATAATCAATACAAAGCAAGGACATGAAGAAATAAACATAAATGGATAAGAAAATCTTAACCACAAGCTTAAATCTTCAAGACCCAAGTGTGTGTGCAAAGCCCTAGCTTCCAAAATTTTTCTATTTAGTTATAAGAACAGAAAATAAGCCAAAGATGTCATACAAACGAGCCTAATCGGGTATTAAATGATTTGGGGATCAAAAAGTGTGAAATTCCATAATAGCCCATGCCTGAAGCACGTACTTCGCAATTGCGAACAAAAGTTCGCAATTACCAGATATGTCTAGAAAGGCCTAAGATCGCAATTCCCAAACAATCTTCGCAATTGCGAAGATAGACCTTTTGATGCATAGTTCGCATTTGCGACAATATATTCGCATTTACGAAGATTCACAAAATACTGCACTGTTCGCATTTGCGAGCATTATCTCGCAATTGCGATTAGTGTCGAATTTCTGCTAAGTTCACAATTGTGAACATTTCTTCGCAATTGCGAAGGTGTCCTTTTTAAGCCTTTGTTCGCATTTACCATGAACTTTTCGCATTTGCGAACCATGAATGCACTGCCCAGATTTTCTTCTCTTTTTGGCTTCTTTTGACTTGTTTTCACTTGGTTTCTTCACCGTTACTTATAAATCACATTCAATCCTGTAGAATAGAAGTAAATAACATTAAATACATGATTTTATCACTTCAAACATAGAGAATGTATTGGTTTAAAGGCAAGATAAGTTGGTATTTTACCAACTTATCACACCCCCAAACTTGAACTATTGCTTGTCCTCAAGCAATGGAAATGATAAAATCCTCCCAAGTGACTAAATCGACCTCATATCCTCAACACACCAAGACAACAAGAAAGTCTACTTTAGTTACAAATACATGACTTCGATTGGCACCAACAATTACTCCAAAGCATATGAATTATTGAGCACTTCACATAAACTTCATTATACTTCAAGTGCTCAAACACTAATGCAAATCAAAGTAGCAACCAAGTCATGACACTATAGATTCAAAATTTGCCTCTATGTCACAATCAACATTCTTTGGTCATTCTTATCAATTGAAAATAAGATTAGATTCACAACTAAATTCTCATGTGCCCTTACCTTCAAGAGAGGATCCCACACTCATAAATCTCAATTTAAATCAAAATTGGGATATCAAATGGATAGAATTAACTCACTCTCAAAAAGATGTTCAAATACATACAAGTAGTACCATAGGCTTGCCCTTTATGTATTCCTCCACTAATGTAGACAACTTAGTTCAAAATTAATTAGGCCTTAAAAGGTTGTAGTTTAGGCATTTGGTTAAGGTAAGGCACAATTTAAAGTGACTCAAAACTTTCCCAAGAACTACAAGATTCACAATTAAAGTTCACTTCCTTCAAAGATATTTTCCACCTTTTTTTCACCTTTCAATCCACACCTAGTCCTTTGTTTACAACTTTTATCAACATATATATATATATACATATATATACACTTTTTTCACAATCCAATTCACCAATTATTTTACGCACCTTTAACCTTCTCAAATCAATTCCATATCACAACTTTCCCATCTTTCTCCTCCAAACTTAGGCTTTTAACTTACATAAACACTTTCAAGGTACTTTAGGGAAGTAGCATGCCAAAAGATATATGTCACGACCCCAAATCCGGTCGTGATGGCGCCCAGCACATTGCTAAGCCAGCCTGACCAATCAACATCAACCACGGAGCTAGAAGCTCTCTTTAGCCCATATAAGCATATTAAATCACGAAGCAATAGCGATACCAATAACGAAAATGGGAAACCAAGTCCCATAATACATCAACTCCCATAGACCAAGGGTCAAGAGTCATGAGCCTCTACCGAACATGAGTGTATAAAGGTTTACAAGATACCAAGTGCGGAAAGAAAAGTCAATACAAAATCAAGACAATAAGAAGGAATATCGGGTCCTGCGGACTCTACAGCTACCTCGAATATCCACAAATATCACCTCGCACAGCTACTGGATCACTACTAAGAGGTACCTGGATCTGCACACAAGGTGCAGGGAGTAAAATGAGTACTGCCAGACTCAGTGGTAATAAACTAGGGTAAGACAGCGCAGATAAGAAATCCGCAATAAAGCACTATGTAAGGCTATAATCAGCTACCCTGTCACAACATCAATATTCATTGTACCTGTACCAACAAATACCAATAAATAGCATAACAGCTAGCGGATGTAGCTAAATGCAATGCAATGCATGATATGACCGCTACGGCGCGTAGCCCGACTCCAATTTTGGGTACCCTTGCTCACTGTGGGGGTTCAGACTCCGGAGGGGCTCCTACAGCCCAAGCACATCTCACAGAGATATTCCTGCGGCGTGCAGTCCGATCCAACATATATCTCGCTGCGGCGCGCAGCCCGATCCACTACTAGTCAGCTAATATGCGGATACAGCCTCGCAGGCTCAAAAGTAGTTTTTGAAAACTCTTTTTATCATTTTTCAGTTGGAAAACAGTAATATCAAGTTCCAGAGATTGGAATTAGCATAATAACAGAAATAGCTGCGGACTAGTAGTAAACTAGCATGTCTATATGATAAGACAATGATAACGATCCTCGCGGGATCCAATAATTGGCTCACGGCCCACAAGTATACTCAACCGCCCAAGAAGGGGGTTCAACGGCTCGAGAATAGCCAATAATACAGTATCAATAGGTCGGACTATTATATAGTCTCTAGTTCATGATCGACCCCGCACTCTCAAGAGTGTGCGTGTCTCGCCGCTATACAGCGTCACAAAGTGGTATACCGGGGTTTCGAACCCGCCGGTCATCACCCACATCTATTACTCACCTCAATACAGCGCGACGACTATTCCGCAATGCCCTTGCCACGAGAATCAAGCTCCGCACGCGTAGAATCTGATCAAATACGGTAGAAATACAACAAATTAGGCCAATGGGACGACACCCAATCAAAACAACTCAATTTACATCAAAATTCCCAAAGTTGTCAAAACCCGACTTTCGGTATGCTTGTCGAAAAATTACAAAAGTCACATATTCGGAACCCTCATCTCAATACGAGTCTAAGCATATCAATTTTACCAAATTCGAACTCCATTTGCCCATTCAAAACCTTGATTTTCTAAAGTTCAAGCCTAGGGCTAAATCCTCCATAAATTACCCCAAATTCCTCCATTTTCATGATATAATTGCATAATATTATCAATGCTAATCATAGTTTAAGTCCATAGTTGATTACGTGATGATTTCCCTTGAATTCCTCTTCAAAATTGCCCAAATCGCCTCTAAAGCCGAGACCCAAATGTGTGAAGTGTTTCTGAAATTTTTCTAACTTCTGATACACTTAACTCACAGCGATTTTCGCTTCTGCGGATAAAATTCCGCCCCTGCGGAACCGCTTCTGCGACCTTTTGGTCGCTTCTGCGAACCCAGGCCCTTTTGGCCATTTCCGCACCAGCGATCCAAGGACCGCTCCTACGAGTCCGCTTCTGCGGATTTTCATCCGCTCCTGCGGTCATCTCCACCTCTGCGATCAAGGGTCCGCTCCTGCGGACTCTCCTCCGCGATCGACCACCCACTTCTGCGGACCTCCCCATCGCGCCTCAGGACCGCTCCTGCGATCGCCCACTCGCTTCAGCGAAGCCGCTCCTGCGGACCAGGCTCCGCTTCAGCGGTCTATCCCGCTTTTGCGCCTTCTTGTCCGCTCCTGTGGACTCGCTCCTGCGCCCCCATTTCCGCAGGAGCGAAAACCACAGAACCAGAACACAAGTTCGCAATTTTCCACATTTTCTCCCGTTTAACCATCCGAAAACACCCCGAGGCCCCCGGGACCCCAACGAAAACCACCAACATACCCCAAAACACGATACGAACTTGTTCAAATCATAAAAACACCATCCTAAACATTAAAATCACCAATTACACATGGATTCAAGCCTAAATTCCTTCAAACATTCCGAATTACACAATCAATCAAAAACCCGACTAAACAACGTCCGAATGACCTGAAATTTTGCAGGCACATCCAAAATCACCTAACGGAGCTACTGCAACTGTCGGAATTCCATTCCGACCCCCGGATCAAAATCTCACCTACCGTTCGGATTTCGCCAAAATTCAACCTTAGCCAATTCAAGCCTATTTCCACACCGGGTCTCCAAATTAAATTCCGATCGCTCCCCTAAGTCACAAATCATCTCCCGGAACTAACCGAATCATCAGAAACCTGATTCCGAGCCCTCTAACCAAATAGTCAACTCCGGGTTGACTTTCCTTATTCAAGTCTCCTTCAAAAGGGCTATATGCCTCATTTTCAATCCAAATCATTCCTAAATCACCCGATAGACTCTAACACTGATATAAAAGCATGAAACATGTATTTATAACATAACGGGGTGGAAATTCTCGTGACGACGGGCCGGGTCGTCACAATATAACATTTAAGAACAAAGGATTTAAGCATGTAACATGGTTGCCAAAGAATAAGGTTAAAGGCTCAAAATTGGTTGACTAGGGAAAATATTTAAGGGTAGGAAATTTAAAATATACTAGCGATCCAAGGAAGGCCTAATATCATTTTTCAAATTAAGTTAGTCTATAATTTCGCCTCAAAACACATTGCGGGCAAGTTCTAGACCACAAGTACTGTCACTCCTCCCTTTTTACTACCCCGCTTTGGGAATAAGCATATAAATACGCTCGTAGGGTATACCCCGACTCTCAGATACCCGAAACGGATAAAATAACGTAGAGGAAAGAGTTTTTCCAATTAAAGGACAATCGGTTCAGGATTTTAATGAGATTGATCAGAGTCGCCACTTGGGAAGATAATGGTGTCCCAAGTCACCGGTTAATCCCGAATCCGAGGAATTTGACTCTTAAAAAAAATGTCTGCGAAGCAAAGATCCGGATAAGGAACTATGTTAACCCGGGAGAAGGTGTTAGGCATTCCCGGATTCCATGGTTTTAGCACGGTCGCTCAATTGTCGTTCCCGACTCTTGTTTGACTCAATCACAGATTTTAACAACATATAGTGCCTTTTACTTAAGTATTATTTTTCATGGAATTTGCGGCATTGCGAAAGCACGCCTCGAGTCATACCGCAACCAGTACGCCTATGACTTTCGGTGTATTTCAGCTTTGCCGGGATTTGGATTTGAGTCGCACCAAGTGCACACTCGCTCAGTGGAAAGTTTATTAAAATCGTGCCCTAAATAACGTCTATCGGCTTTTAATTTTTGGGAGAGGCTATGGAATTCGCTATTAGCCTCTCCGGATTTACTATATTATCTTATTACTAAATGGGGGCCCCGTTTGTTTAACATCGACGAGACTCGTCCCAATCTAATTTTTAAAGTCCCAATCTTAATATATACTACGTTTTCTATATGGTTTTTCCTTAATCGTATTTTAACAATAGGAATTCCAAGCCCGTGTCATTTGTCATGACTCTTATTTTGGGGCGTGGGCTTTTACATTCAAACTCAGGCGAGTATTAAACCTGCCAAGACCTCGAGGACCCAAGCAGTCTTCAAGCTAAATTTGAACGGCCCAGTTGGCTTTATATAATGGTTCAGTCCCATAACACATATTGGGCCCAAACTAAATAGCAATGGTAACAATTGAAGCAAAAGAACAAAGATACACATTTTGAAATAGAAGACACTTTTATTTATTCAGTAAAGGGAAACCTAATACATCAATTTATCAAACAACAAATATGAATCAATTATTTGCCACCATAAACTAGAACAAACAGACTGCTTCTTCTTCTTACACTATTGTTTGAGGTCAATACTAAATCTGAGAAGATGGTTTGGATTATATAAGAGGCTTGAAGGACAGTTAAACTAATTACCTACAGATTATTAAAGCAAGTTGTAAATAGGGTTGAGATTACATACGGGTTTCATTGTGAGCTAAACCTATCAACAACACAAATCTGATTCTAATCGAGCTATTTCACTACCCAGTTATTTCCTTTTTTTTAAAAAAAAAAACTACCCAGATCTGATCATTGATTTCCAAATAAGCTAATTACACGATCAAAATTTAAATAGTCCCAAACATTCATGGCTATAACTCGAATACTTTCATCTAAATGGCTCAAAGACTCTATCTTAATTAAACCACTGATTTTTACTACAGCATATCTCACTATCAGATTATCAATTCAATTATGAGTGAATCACTATCTAACGTTTTGCTATTCCATGTTCAAGTGTAGATCTATTACATTAGCTAAGTGATGTTGATTTACGACATTCTCTGTGAAGCAGTAGTTATTAGCTATTTGAAATCATGATTTGTTTACTTATATTTTAGGGTTTATCTATTTAAATTAGGCGTGATATACTACTACTACTATACTACAACTATACCACTAGCTATTACAAAATTTTGTGTTTGTCTCTCTACTACTACCTACTTCAAAATAATATACAGATTTAGACTAATACTAACACTAACAACAACATTTGAGTTACATAATAGCATAAAATTAAGCTGAATCTCCATCTTTTATTCAATCAACGTGCCATTACAGCTTCTAAGGAATAGAAGAGTACCTGAATCAAAGTAGAGAAAACCAATGAGTTCTAGGGGAAAACGAAGCAAGTAATCAGCAAGGATTCAGCAACAATGCAACAGTAGAGGATTGGATAGCAATGAGCCAAATAACACAGCAACAACAAGTATGAATCAGCAAAGCAACAGAAAACCCAGACCAAACTCGAGCAGAATAACCCAACAAATCAATAGAAATCAGCAAATTCTAACTCGAAAATCCTAGAAAATCCTATTGCTCTCTTGCTATATTTTTACTCTGAAACTTTATATTCAAAAGCCAGCCCCTAATACACTCTTTTTGGGAGTATATATAGGCATGGGAAAGGGCTGAAAACTTGGGGAGAAAGTATGGGATTAATCTCACTTCTCCCTCTCTAAAATTTATAAAATCTACAGTTAGGCCCTCTGTTTCTGTTATCAAATCCCTTCCAGCATGTGCTAGAAGGTTCTAAAAGATTCCTTTTAGGGCTTTTTACCAATGTATCCTTATGGGTTAAAGATTTTTACAGATTTCCCTTTTTAGGGAGACCATTATACCCTTAAATCTCTGCAAAATTGCAGAAATCAGGGGTATGAATGACTCCCTTACCCTCTTAGGTTCTAAATTATTTACCAGAATACTATTTTCAATTCCCTATATGCCCTCAAAGACTTTGCTGATTTACCTGACTGCCTAGGTTAAGTTTCAGCTCTTATGGGATTTATTTAACTAATAGCCAGCCCTTGCATTGGTATTTAAGGGCTGGCCAGGTCTACTATTAAGAACTATTTCAATTTTAACCTATTTTAGCTTAGTTCCAATTAGTTAAGACCATATCACTTCAATTTTAAACTAATTGCAGGACTAGACTTGGCTTGGGTAATTAAACCAAATTGGTGAACAGTTGGGCCCAAAACCTTTGCAGGCTTGGCCACTTTAATGTTCAGGGCTCACAAAAGAGAGCCTGGGCAAGTCTGCATTTGCGGACTTAGCCATTTTGCACAACCAGCCCCTTTTTAAGGTGGACTGTGTGTTAGGGCCTTATAGAGTTGGTCAACCTTTTGCAAAGTTGACCACTCTTAGGTCAATTATTGCTTAATAACCTATTTTGTTCATTTAAGGCTAATTAAACTAATTGCAGGACTAGCCCTGCTTAATTGAGCTATTTAACTAATGGCCAGTCTCAAGTTGAGACTTAGCCTGGGCAATTGAAGCCCAATTATTGAACATAGGCTGGACTAAGGTCTTTGCAGACTTAGCCACCTAAAGTTCAGGGCTCAAATAGAGCCTGGGCAAGTCTGCTTTTGTAGACTTAGCCAGTTATTACACAACTAACCATCTTTGTAAGTGTTGGCCAGTGTGAGGGACCTAATAGAGTAGGTCAATTGCAAAATTGACCCCTCTTGGTCACTTATTTAACTTGTGACCTATTTTTGTGATTTTCAGTTTTAGCCTACTTCATAACTAACCAATTTATGAAGCCTAGCACTAACAGCTATAACCAATTCCCTAAGGTATAATCAGTGTTAATCAAACATTCATAATCAACAAGAACTAGCAAAAACTTAATCATTACCAACATGTATTGCACACAGAAACACACATGATCAAATAAAATGGATTAATCAACCCAAACTCAGAGGAAACAATTGATATGGTTGAATTTCAGTCCATTAACTCATATTATTGGATTACATGTGACAAAGTATGAATCTATGTTAGGTTTGACCTAATCACTTCCTAGTTCAAGTCATATGATATTTGAAAAATCTTAGAATTACCAAAGGTTCATGATACAGGCACACACAGGAGCATAGACATCTCACAAACAATCAATAAGAGATAAAACATGGCTTAGTCAATCATAACACTAATGGACTTTCTTGACATGGCTCTTAGACAAATAAACAAGAATGATAATAATTAGAACCACTAGACCTGAACTTTTCAAAAGCTAAACCTAATCTAACACATGCAGGTGAACAGATAGTAGAGGTGAAGATGAATAGGAAAGACATGAAGAATAAATGAAGAAAAATCCCTAATCTTATCATATGAAATGACAGAAATGAAAACCGGGATCATTGAACCAAGTTTCCAAAGATTAACCCCAATCGTAAACATGCCAGTTAGCGGATAAAAGAACAGAAGAGGTATTATAAGCCACCATCAAAGAAAAATCCCTAGTATAAATAGGAGATGAAGAAGAATGAGAATCACACGGCTAAAATTAAAACTGAGACTAAACACGCAGTTTGACATAGAAAAGAAAAATAGAAGAGAAATTAAAACACATCAAGGATGAAGAAGAAAATTGCAACTGCTAGGCTAGATTTCCCAGAGCAAACCCAAAACTAAACATGTGAGTTATCAAAGATATTGAGAACTAACAGATAAGGAACCCTAATATCAACAAAAGATGAAGAAGAACATGGTATCAAGAACAGATCTTTTAAACCGGAGAAACAAACAAAAACACAAGATAACCCTAATACATGCATCGGACTAAACAGGACATGATAAAACAAAAGAGAAGCATGAAGTAAACAGAAAAACTAAACACAGAGAGGGAAGGGGGCACTTAGCTTGCAGGGCCTGTCCCCTGAGCTTCCCTTCTTCTTTCACTCTTTACGCTCTTTTCTTTTTCCAAACTCTCAGACCTTTTCCTTCGTTTCTTTTCTTTATTCCCTTTTTTTTTGTTTTCTCTTTCTGACTTTCTTGTTTGGACTTCAAGACGAAGCCTTTATGAGTTTTTGCGTTGCAGAGGGATGTTTGGGAGGGTAAAAGATCTTGAAGAGGTTTGAATTTGGGGGTTGCCGAAGTTAGGGTTCCAGCGACATCTTATGGGATATTCGACGAGTTCCCGGCAGATTCGAGGGTGGTGGCTTGTATGGTTGGGTAGATCTCACCAAGACGGTTCGATCGGCGTTGATTTGGTAGGGTGATTCATTGTTTGGTGGTCACCGGCGGAGTTCCGGTGACCGGAGTTCTTGGAAAGGGTATGTTTTTTTTATCTTTGATGGAGAAGAAGATAATGAAGAAGGAAAAGAAAAGAGAAGGGAGCTAAAAGGGGCCGGCGACCACCGTGGAGGGTGGTGGCCGCCATGGATAGCTAGGATTCAGAGGTAACGATGAAGATGATAGGGATAGGAGAAGAAGACCTCAGGGGCGGCTAGGGTTTGGGACATGCATGTAAATGGCGGCTTCTTTAAGACCAAAGCCTTATATAGGCGATGCGAATAAGGTGATCTCAGCCGTCCAATTGATGAAGATCAACGGTTCTCATTGCCGTTACTAAAATGACGTCGTGTCGTTACTTATGAGACCAAAAACCAAGACCCTTAGATCAAATCAAACGGACGGCCCAGATCGAGTCTCACACAATTTATTAATTAAATAACCCACTAATTGTCTCAGCCGTAGGATTTGAAGAAGTGAACGGCTGAGATCACTTCAGCTTGATCCCTGGACCAGGTCTCCTATGGGCCAAAGCATTGGGCTGTTCAAATCAGATCTTTTGGGCCCAAAACAAAAATACCCAAACTATTTTTGTATTTTTCTGATTTTATTTATTTTTATGTGTTTTCTTTTATATTTTTTTCCTTTTTCTTTTATGGAATATTATAAAAACCTAATTTCCGATTTACTCTAATTATTTAGTATTTTTTGGCAATTTTCTACTATTTTCCCTAATTTCCGCTACTATTTTTGGTGCTTTTCTTCTTAAAACTTACTAATTAAGACAAAGTAATTACCTAGCCTAATTTTTTTGATTTTTTCTAGTTTCTATTTATTCAAACACATACAGTATAGCTAATTTCAAGCAAAGCAAGTAATTGCACTCAAAAACATATTTATTTTGATTTTGGAATTATTTGCCCGGTGCAAAAAGCACGTGCTCACAGCTGCCCCTCTTTGCTCGGGAACACGAAGAGTTTCAGTGCAAAGACAAGTGAGCAGAAATGATATATTTTTGCACATTGGCACATTCCGTGAAAGCATTTTTGAAAACCTTTTGACCACACCCTGCTTTAGAGGTTGCCTACATATCCTGGGCTAAACAGGAATCAGGTCAGTGTAGTTCGGGAAGGTCTGGCAGTTTAAAAACTACCAGACTCACTGTTGCATTGACACTGTTGAGACCTGCTGACTTACTCTTTATTACACCGGGGAAAAAATGTAAAATGAAGAAGCTATTCTAAACTACGATCCTATAATTACAATTGTTCCTAATCTAGCTTTGGCTCCTCTTTCTTTTCTTGATTTTCTGTGATGCCGACTCTCTTTTTTGTTGATTTTCTTTGATGCCGACTCTTTTTTTTGTTGATTTTCTTTTCTTGCTTTCCCCTTTTTTTTTGATTTTCAATGGTACTTCTTGTCCTCGAGCTAAAACCTGCTCAAAACAAAACAAAACAACAAACTTTTCCCTTTTTTTTTCTGCCCCAGTGTGGGCTTTTAGCTATATAAACCATAACTTGCAAAAATGTATTCCCGTGTTTGAAGGTGGGCGCCTAACAGAAATTAAACGTGCAATGCGATGCAAAAAAATATTCCCATATTTGAAGGTGGGCGCCTAACAGAAATTAAACGTGCAATGCTATGCAGAAAAGTATTCCCGTATTTGAAGGTGGGCCCCTAACAGAAATTAAACGTGCAATGCGATGCAGAAAAATATTCCCGTGTTTGAAGGTGGGTGCCTAACAGAAATTAAACGTGCAATGCGATGCAGAAAAGTATTCCCGTGTTTGAAGGTGGGCGCCTAATAGAAATTAAACATGCAAATGCGATGCAGAAAAGTATTCCCGCATTCGAAGGTGGGCACCTAACAGAACTTAAATGTGCAAATGCGATGCAGAAAAGTATTCCCGTGTATTAGAAGGTGGGCACCTAATAGAAATTAAACGTGCAATGCGATGCGGAAAAATATTCCCATATTCGAAGGTGGGCACCTAACAGAAATTAAACGTGCAATGCGATGGAGAAAAATATTCCCGTGTTTGAAGGTGGGCGCCTAACAGAAATTAAACGTGCAATGCAGAAGCAGAAAAGTATTCTCGTATTTGAAGGTGGGCGCCTAACAGAATTTAAACGTGCAATACGATGCAGAAAAGTATTCCCGTGTTTGAAGGTGGGCGCCTAACAAAAATTGAACGTGCAAATGCGATGCAGAAAAGTATTCCCGTGTTTGAAGGTGGGCGCCTAACAGAATTTAAACGTGTAATGCGATGTAGAAAAATATTCCCGTATTTGAAGGTGGGCGCCTAACAGAAATTAAACGTGCAATGCGATACAGAAAAGTATTCCCGTATTTGAAGGTGGGCGCCTAACAGAAATTAAACGTGCTGCGATGCAGAAAAGTATTCCCGTGTTTGAAGGTGGGCGCCTAACAGAATTTAAACGTGCAATGCGATGCAGAAAAATATTCCCGTATTTGAAGGTGGGCGCCTAACAGAAATTAAACGTGCAATGCCATGCAGAAAAGTATTCCCGTGTTTGAAGGTGGGGGCCTAACAGAAATTAAACGTGCAATGCGATGCAGAAAAGTATTCCCGCAGCCTGAGGACTGGGGAGTGGATTTTAAAAGATGTTTCCTTCCACTTTTGGTATTTTCTTTTACCCATTATCTCTTGCCTGTGAATTTCTCCACTTATTGGAGAACTTTCTCTTTTTGTGTTTTTCTATTTTCCACATTGGTCACATTCACTTTAAAGTGATTAGTGATAATTTGTTCCTGCATGAAACAAAATTTATTAGATATAAACTGCTGGCAACTGGCATCTGTCATCCCTGCTTCTTATTGCTTTCTTCTTTTTCCTTTTTCTCCTGTTGTGTAACTTTCAACTGGTTATCCCTTGTAGACTCTTTTTGTCTTTTCTTAATTTTCCCATTTTTGTTTTGTTTTCTTTTCCTTCAGCCATGTTTGCTGAACTTCTTTATTTCCTTCCCAACTCTTCTTTCTTTCTGACCAGAGTTATTTCAACTTTCGTTATTAGGAGCTGGTAGTTAGCTCTCAAAAGGTAAACAATGAAATGCAGAAAAATGAAAGAAAGGTAAAGGGTATTTTGGAGAGATGATAGAACTTATCTGGGTATTTGCTGGCTGATTCCGCTGACCATGCCATGTATTTAAACTCTGACCCAGTTCGTTCCAATCATTATTCTGTCTCCGAATTGTTTCCAACCCAAACCGATACTTTTTTTTGTTGCTTTTCTCTTTTCCGGTAGTCCTCACGATCGCCCTACGGTGCCTCGAAAGGTTTTCACCAATAAGACTCTCTCATTTATTCTCTCAACCTCACAATCGTCTCACAGTGCCGGTTAAGGTTTTCACCGATGAGACTCTCTCATTTTATTTCTCTCAAGCTCACAATCGTATCACAGTGCCGGTTAAGGTTTTCACCGATGAGACTCTCTCATTTTTTCATTTTTCACTTTTCCTTTTGTCTTTTGTTTTCTTACCACGGATGTTGTCCGATGTGTTGCTCTCCTCTCATTGCATTCGTTATCATTTCGGAACTGATCAGAAGGTCTTTCTTTGGACTGTAACGTGGCTTTTGGATGGGTTGAGAAAGAAAGGTATAAAGGCTCAAAATTTCACGAGGGTTCAAAATATTTACAACTCTCGGAATTATTAAACATATCTTCTGCCCCAATTTCAATATGTGGGGAATTTTCGGATTTTTCTTTATTGTGACTGAACCTCAAAGAGGCTGCCTACGTACCCTTTCGGGATCAAGTCAGACGTAGTTCATCCAACTTCATTAGTTAGATGGATTTCTTTTTGACTTTTTCCCGATTTTTTGTCTTTTTCTCTTTTTTTCATCATTTTTTCATCATCATTTTTCCATCATTTTTTTTTCATTTTGTCAATTTCGATCTTATTGCGCTATAAGCGATTCCGAGAGAGGGATATGAAAAAATATATTCATTAAGGCTCAAAGGGGGTTGTCAATGGATAAAGTTTTTGGATAGAGAATAAAATGCCTTCGTCATTTCAATTCCAAAATCACAACAAAATACAAAACACATAATTGATAAGGAATCATACATAATATCTTTTGACCGCATCTGAATTGATAGCAGTCTCTACGCACTTTCCTTCAACATCTGTTAAATATAATGCCCCATTGGACAACACCCGCGATACCACAAATGGTCCCTGCCAATTTGGCGCAAACTTGCCTTTTGCCTCGGCCCAATGCGGTAGGATACGCCTCAATACGAGTTGTTCGACTTCAAACTTTCGAGGTCGTACCTTCTTATTGTATGCTCTGGCCAATCTTCGTTGATACAACTGCCCATGGCAGACTGCGGCCAACCTCTTCTCATCAATCAAACTTAATTGTTCCAACCAGGCTTTTACCCATTCATCGTCATCTATTCCAGCTTCAGCTATGATCCGCAATGACGGTATTTCTACTTCTGTGGGTATAACAGCCTCCATTCCATACACCAGGGAGTAAGGTGTGGTTCTGATAAAAGTACGCACTGTCGTGCGGTAACCCATGAGAGCAAAGGGTAACTTTTCATGCCATTTCCTGGATCCCTCCACCATTTTCCGGAGAATCTTCTTGATATTCTTGTTTGCCGCTTCTACTGCATCATTCGCCTTTGGCCTGTAAGGCGTGGAATTGTGGTGTGTGATCTTAAATCTCTCGCAAACTTCCGCCATGATATGACTGTTTAGATTGGCTCCACTATCCGTGATGATCACCTTGGGAATTCCAAATCGGCATATAATATTCTCATGCACAAAATCCACCACGACTTTCTTCGTTACTGCCTTGAACGTCTTTGCTTCAACCCACTTGGTGAAATAATCAATTGCAACCAAAATGAACCTATGCCCATTGGAAGCGGCCGGATCTATCGGGCCGATAACATCCATGCCCCAAGCGACAAAGGGCCAAGGTGCAGACATTGTATGCAACTCATAAGGCGGGGAGTGGATCAAATCTCCATGTACCTCGCATTGGTGGCATTTCCTTACATACCCGATACAATCACGCTCCATAGTGAGCCAGTAATACCCAGCTCTCAAGATTTTCTTTGCTAAGACGTATCCACTCATGTGGGGTCCACAGGCTCCAGCATGTACTTCAATCATCATTTCATCAGCTTGTTGTGCATCCACACATCACAACAATCCCAGATCTGGTGTTCTCTTGTATATAACTCCTCCACTGAGGAAAAATCCGTTAGCTAGGCGCCTGATGGTTCTCTTCTGGTCTCCAGTGGCCTGCTCCGGGTATTTACCAGCTTTCAGGTATTCCCTGATATCATGATACCATGGCTCTCCATCTGATTCTTCTTCCACAGCAAAGCAATAAGCATTCTGATCACGGACTTGGATCTGGAGTGGATCTATATATGTCTTGTCCGGATGGTGCAGCATGGAGGACAGTCTGGCCAAAGCATCTACGATCTTATTGTGCATTCTTGGGATGTGCTTGAACTCTATAAACTGGAATCTTTGGGACAACTCGTGCAAACAATATCGGTAAGGTATCAATTTCAAATCTCGTGTCTCCCATTCTCCCTGGATTTGTTGTACCAAGAGATCCGAGTCGCCCATGACCAAAATCTCTTGAATACCCATGTCAATTGCCATCCTTAATCCTAAGATGCACGCCTCATATTCGGCCATGTTGTTGGTACAGAAAAATTGAAGTTGAGTTGTGACGGGATAGTGTAGACCCGTACCTGAAATGAGTACCGCTCCGATACCAACGCCCTTGCTGTTGACGGCTCCGTCGAAGTACATTTTCCATCCTGGCTTCTCATCTTGTTCCATTTCCTCGATATTCATTGCCTCATCATCCGGAAAGTACGTCTTCAATGGCTCATACTCATCATCCACCATTTTCTCCGCTAAGTGGTCTGCAATAGCTTGTGCCTTCATCGCCGTACGAGTTACATAGATAATGTCAAATTCCGTGAGCAGAATCTGCCATTTAGCAAGTCTCCCTGTAGGCATAGGCTTCTAAAATATGTACTTCAGAGGATCCAGTCGTGATATCAAGTATGTGGTATATGCTGACAAATAATGCTTCAATTTCTGAGCTACCCAGATCAACGCACAATAAGTTCTTTCAAGTTGAGTATATTTCACCTCGTAGGATGTAAATTTCTTTCTGAGGTAATATATGGCTTGTTCTTTCTTGCCCGTCTCATCGTGTTGACCTAACACACAACCAAAGGAGTTGTCAAGCGCTGTCAGATACAAAATCAGAGGTCGCCCCGGCTCTGGAGGAACTAACACTGGAGGAATGGCCAAATATTCCTTGATCTTGTCAAAAGCTTCCTGACACTCGCTGGTCCATTTCACTGCTGCATCTTTCTTTAACAGCTTGAAGATCGGCTCACATGTTGATGTCAACTGAGCAATGAATCGACTAATGTAATTCAACCTTCCCAATAAACTCATTACCTCCTTCTTGTTCTTCGGCGGAGGTAGACTTTGGATGGCCTTGATCTTTGATGGATCGAGTTCAATACCTTGCCGACTCACTATAAACCCCAGCAATTTCCCTGAAGGTACTCCAAAGACGCACTTCGCAGGATTGAGTTTTAAATTGTACCTCCGGAGTCTTTGGAAAAACTTTCTCAAATCTCTCACATGATCAGGTTGCTTTTTGGACTTTATGATGACATCGTCCACATATACTTCAATTTCTTGATGCATCATATCGTGAAACATTGTGGTCATTGCCCTCATATAAGTTGCCCCGGCATTCTTCAATCCAAACGACATTACTCTGTAACAATACATTCCCCAAGGTGTAATGAAGGCAGTTTTCTCACCGTCTTCTTCGTCCATCAGGATCTGGTGATAACCGGCATAACAGTCCACAAATGAACCGATTTCATGCTTGGCGCAATTGTTAATCAATATGTGAATGTTTGGCAATGGGAAGTCATCCTTCAGACTGGCTTTGTTGAGGTCTCTATAGTCCACACACACTCTGGTTTTTCTATCTTTCTTTGGGACCGGCACAACATTTGCCAACCAGGTGGGGTATTTGGTGACTCGTATGACCTTTGCCTCAAACTGCTTATTCACCTCTTCTTTTATCTTTACACTAATATCCGTTTTGAATTTCCGCAACTTTTGCTTTACCGGCCGGCATTCAGAGTAGATAGGCAACTTGTGTACCACCAAATCGGTGCTAAGTCCGGGCATGTCATCATAGGACCAAGCAAAAATGTCCTTAAACTCATGCAACAACCTTATCAATTCATCCCTGAGGGGTGCCTCCAAATGAACACTAATCTTTGTTTCCCGGACATTGTCTTCGCTCCCCAAATTTATGGATTCTGTATCACTCAGATTCGGTTTGGGTTTTTCCTCATATTGTTTCATGTCCTTACTTATTTCCTCCAGGGCTTCCTCATCCTCACATCTTATCTCACTATCTTCCTCAATTTCTTGTATGGTAATGTGATTATCAGAACTGGGTCTAGAATCCTTCACGCATGACATGGCATCAGAATCAACACATGTAGAACTGTACATAAGAAAAAATAAACAAAAATAAGGCAAAAAGTGAAGAAAAAGGAAAACTGCATTTCATTGATAAAAAGATTAACAAAGTTCGGGATACATTTTGATTTTCTTTTCATGAGGGGGATGGGAGAACTACAAAAGTAACAATTATTTTTGGGAAAGCAATGATGAAATTTTCAGAGCTAACTACCAGGACTCCTTCCTGGTAGGGAAAGGAGTGGCTTCCCAATTGTTCAACATGATTCCAGGTCCCACAAACTGCACATCCATTTTGCTTGTGCCTTCTCCCACTTCAACCATATTCACATCCCCAAATATTTTCTTAAAACTCAGAATTTCTTCATCAGGTTGGGTCTTGATGTACTTTGTCACAGCAGATGTCTGATATTTTGTACCAGGCTTGATGAAGGTGTCAGATAATTTGGGTATAGGCTTAGGCAGGGTCCAGTTCTTTTTGGTTTTGGAGGCTCTCTGGATGTCGGCAAAGGTGGGTTTGAACCCTAAGCCGAAAGTACCTTTGTTTTCCGGAAGTTGAACCGGTTGGATAACTCCTTGCAATGCTTTGCCCAATCCCTTTCCCTGGCGCAAACCCGTTTTTGAGCATTTCCTTGGCCACCATCACAGCAGTTGGTGCCACCATAGGGATCGGAAACTTTTCCCCTTCAGTAATTCTGTTCACCGCTATGGCATCTGTCACTTGGTAGACCCAAGGACCCCTATCTCCGTCAGCATCATCAAATGGTGTCACCACATTGCAGGCATTCTCTTCCCCATGTACCACTATTTCCTGTTGCTCCCACTCGAATTTGACCATCTGGTGTAAAGACGACGGTACTGCCTTGGCCGCGTGGATCCAGGGTCGGCCTAGCAACAAATTATATGACACAGCAATGTCGAGCACCTGGAATTCCATAGTAATATCCATAGGACCAATGGTCACCTCCAGAATAATGTCTCCCAATGTGTTCTTACCTCTACCATCGAATCCTCTCACATTTATATTGTTCTTCCGGATTCTGTCCGGACTGACGTTCAGCTTCCCCAAAGTCGACAGTGGGAAAATGTTAGCGCTTGATCCGTTATCTATCAACACTCTGGTCACCACCGACTCCTCGCTTTTTACCGTAAGGTAAAGCGCCTTGTTATGTTCGGTTCCCTCAATAGGCAATTCCTTATATGAGAAAGTGATCCTATTAGACTCGAAAATCTTGCTGGTAATCTTTTCCAGGTGGCAAACTGAGATCTTTTCTAGAACATGAGCCTCGTTCAGTATCTTTATCAGAGCCTTCCTGTATTCTTCTGAGTGTATTAACAATGATAACAAAGAAATCTGCGTAGGGGTCTTCCTCAGCTGCTCAACTATAGAGTAATCCTGTGACTTTATCTTTTTGAGGAATTCTCCCGCCTCTTCTTCTGACACTGGCTTCTTTAACTGATTCTCTTTCACTGTTTTCATTCTTCTCAACTCTTATGGGGCAAAGCACCTCCCAGACCGAGTCAGACCGTGGGTTTCACTGATTTCCCCAGATACCTCTTTCCCTTTATAGATCACTGCTACCTTATTGTAATTCCAAGATACAGTTTTCGTGCTCACTACCGGCATCTGCACCACCGGTCTTATGATTACTGGTTCCACACTCACGCCTTTCACAGTCAATATCGGCTTCACGCCTGGTACTACAACCTTCAAACCCTCCACCACTACTGGCCTTTTTGCTGGTTCTTCAACAATCACTTTTTCTTTCTCGGCTTCCTTTTCCGTTCTGCTACTTGCCTTAATCATCATAACAGACTGAGACGGCTTCCGACTACTCTCACCCTGCACCAATTCTATCATATGCGTTTCATGGTGAGTTGGCAGTGGGTTTTGGGTGATGTTTGGAGCTTCTGGAGCTTGAACTTCAATTCTCCGACTATCAATAAGATCCTGGATGGCATTCTTCAGTTGCCAACACTTTCAGTATCATGGCCTGGTGT
This sequence comes from Nicotiana noctiflora, assembly GCA_032618575.1. NCBI lineage: Eukaryota > Viridiplantae > Streptophyta > Magnoliopsida > Solanales > Solanaceae > Nicotiana > Nicotiana noctiflora. The sequence continues at coordinate 386,458 of JASVEL010005530.1, forward strand.
TCCCGAAGAATACTCACACCTGACAGATTGATCAATGTTTTTCGGAGGTGGGTTTGGAAGTTTAGGTGCAACCGGACTCAACATCCCCAACTCTTTCAATCTATGATAAAGGCTGGTATATGATTCCCCCAACGGGGTGAATGTTTTCCTTGCCTTATTCCTCCATTCTGAGTCAGGCCTGGGTCTGTTTGGGTTTCTGTAGGGTTTAAAAGTGGGGTATGTGTTTTGGGTGTGGTAAACATTGTGTGAGGCTTGGGCTCTCTACACATGTGGTGGTGGTAGTGAGTAGGTTTGGGCTTGCGGGTGGTGGTAGTGTGGGACTGTTGGTGGGTAGGATGGTGGCGGTGGGTTATATGGGGTTGGTGTGTTGTATGGGGTTGGCGGGTAAGATGGTGGTGGTGGGCTATACGGAGTTGATGGGTTTGGTGGGTATTGGTGGTAGGGTCTTGGTGGGTGGTGATGCGGGTTACGGTTCCATGGCCTGCTCTCTACAGTTGCTACCTCTTCCTTTTTCTTCTTTCCCATTGCTCCTCCGTTTCCCAGTCTGTATTGCTTGATTTGTGGCCTTAATAGCCGAAAAACTCATGATTTTGTTTGTTTTCAAACATTCCTCAACAAAGCTTCCCATCTTCACGACCTCATTGAAACTTTTTCCAATTGCTGACACTAAATGACCGTAATATGTAGGCTCCAAAGCCTGTAGGAAACAATCCACCATCTCTCCTTCCTTCATTGGTGGATCTACTCTTGCAGCCTGCTCCCTCCATCTGAAACCGAACTCCCTGAAGCTTTCTCCTGGCTTTTTCTCCATCTTTGTAAGGGATAGTCTATCAGGTATGATTTCTAGATTGTATTGAAAGTGATTTGCAAAGGCTTGCGCAAGATCATCCCAGACGAACCACCTTGTATGATCCTGTCGAGTATACCACTCTAAAGCTGAACCACTTAAACTCTGGCTAAAATACGCCATCAATAGCTCATCCCTGCCTCTCGCACCTCTCATTTTGCTACAATATCCCCTGAGGTGGGCCACCGGATCTCCATGTCCGCTATACATATCAAACTTTGGCAACTTAAATCCAACGGGAAGTTGCACTTCAGGGAACAGACATAAATCCTTGTATGCCACGCTCACTTGCCCTCCCAATCCTTGCATACTGCGAAAGGCATTTTCCAGACTTTTCACCTTCCAGGCCATCTCTTCTTGCCCCGCATTCTTAGCAATTCTCTCTTCACTCGTTGCCATCAGCGGGGTATGAGATTCGTGCTGTCGAAAAGTTGGTTCGGGCGGGTAGTAATGAGGATCTTGTATGTGGAACATTGGTTCACTGGACGATTTGTGCATGGCAGCGGGCGGAGGTGCCACATACACTAGAGCAACTTGGGGTAGATGAGGTGGTGCTTGTTTTGCTGGAGGTGGTGGTACTTGAGAAGTGGAGGCATAATAGTGATGGTAATCAGGGTATGTGGAGGATGAATTCATTGTAGGTGGTTCAGGATTGGGGTTGGCTGGAGGGATGTATCTGGGATTGGCAGGGTAAGTTGGCAAGGGTTGACCTCTACACCAAGCCTGGTACATTTCGGCCATCTGCTGCTTTAATTTGTACATTTCCTCCTTCATCCCTGCTGCATCTACAATCTCCTCTTCTTGAGCAGGATCCACGATAGTTGCCTCAATTTCCTGGGACACAGCTTTCGTCATTTTCTTGTATCTCGTGTTGTAAGGGTGAGTAGCCAGAATGCCAGTTGCCAATAAAATGTGGACTCACAAGCATCAACACCCATTAGTTGTTAGCCCATGAGAAAATAAAATGCAACGACTTTAAAACAAGCACATTTCCTTCGAGTCGTCATGCATCATCCCGGCCGCTGCTCATTTGAACCAATCAATTCTTTTTCTTTTTCTTCTTTCTCTCTTTTTTTTTCTTCTTTTTTTTCTTCTTTTTTTTTATCTCTCTTTTTTTTCTTCTTTTTCTTTCTTTTTTTTCCTTTTCTTGTCATTTTCATAATTACGTTCCTATTTATTTGCCTATCAAAATTAGAAGAAATGACATAAAGCAAAAGAATTGACAACAACACTTGATTTTCATTGATAATTCAAAACATTGATTACAAGATGATGTTGTAATGCTGATGCAAAAGAAAATATAAAAAGATGATGCATGCCCTATGAATACATTAATGCTCCTAGTGCCCGCGAGACATCGTTCGGTCTTGTCGCGGGCCTATATGCTAATCCCCTTTAGAGCCTATCTAGGTCAGACATGACTTGTTGCACGAAGAACTTCACCGCTGATACAAAGGTTCCTCGAGACATATCTTCACACAGTTGACTCTTTCGGGTGATGTATTGAGCAATGCGAACAATCTTCTCTCGAATGACCCCTTTTTCTTGCAACAATCGGCTTATTTGTTCAGTGCGAGCATCCAAAGTATGTTGGTTATCTTTCTGTATTTGCTGCAGCTCCAACTCTAGCCGAGCCATAGTTGTGTAACAATGCTCTCTCTCTTCTTCGAGATCCTTGATAATCTTGTTACTTTTAACCGTGGCTGAAACCATTTTCTTTCTAAGCCGAGCTACCTCAAATTCGTGCTTATCTTGTAGCTGCCAAACCAACTTCGCTCTTTCCTCAGCATCTCTGGCTATTTGCTTCCGAGCCCTGACTAATTCCTTTTCGGACTTGTCCAAGTCAAAGCTGTAGTCATTTACTTTGCGCCGGAGAATCGCAATTAATTTCTCATCCCGGGCTAAGCGAACTGGGGTCTCGGATGCAATTTTCATTTGAGCAATCCGAGCCTTCAACATTTTGTTTTCTTTCTTCAGCTGTTTCTTCTCTCCTTCATCAGATGTTGCCTGTAAACCACTTTCAAAGTGGAAATTTCTCAATTTATCCTCCAACAAGCTGATTTTGGCCTTGTATTCTTTTTCTTTGGCCGCCCAATTCTGATTCTCCTTGGATTGCTCTATCAAATCTTGCAGGTGAGGTCTTTTCGAAAGATGTTCATGCTCAACACCCCGTCGGTACCATGTGGAGTATCCAGACGACACTTCTCCCCTAGCTCTATTTTGCACACAAGTATCCATTTTTAGGTTTTGACACTCATTCCAGATTTGCCGGATCTTTGCTTCCGGGAATTGCCCATCCAGACCAATTTCTATAGCTTGCGAACTGATGTCCCCGTCTCTCAGAATAATTTGACATCTACCCAACTATCGTAGGGACTTGTATAGGGCGTAAGGTTGGATGCCTTTCAAGCCCATGATAAAAAATGGTGACCCTTCCGTCGGCATATACATTACCTCGTCAAGAGGTAGCCAATCATATGTCCAATCGATCTGGACATCAGTTAATGATCGAAGATGCAAAATCCAATCTTTGACTCCTTCCGGCAATTTTACTTCTTTTGTTCTCGTACAGAATTCTTCCAAACATGTTCGTTCAGCCGAACCATAATTTGAGAACGAAGGATGATGGTATAAATGTTCAATTAACCAAATTTGCAAAATCAAATTACACCCTTCAAAGAAGTTGGCTCCCGCTTTGCACGCAGTCAGAGCACGGTAGATGTCAGCTACAATCATTGGGGCTAGAGTACAATTGTCTTGTACTATCAATGTGCTAGCTACCCCGGCAACCTTTATGCTGATATGCCCATCTTTTCTCGGAAATATGACAATTCCGAGAAATGCCACTAAGAAAGCAAACCTCCGGTGCTCCTCCCATTTTGCTCGGTTGGACTTGCTGCATAACTTGTTCGTGGGGTCATTGAAACCCCCGATGTGTCCACACCTACTATAGATGAAGTTTAAGGAGCAAAACCCGTTGGCTAGATCTTTGTTGTGAACATTCCTGGCAGTTTTCAAAGAGTCCAGAAAACGATGCACTGTTACTGCCCTTGGAGATACCGGGTATTTTCCTTTTAACGGGACCTCATTCTTCCCGATATAGAAAGCAATTTCCTCTAGAGTAGGGGTGAGTTCAAAATCCGGGAAATGCAATACATTGTGTGCCGGATCCCAAAATGTGGCCAACGCTCTAATTACGTCGCCTCGGGGAATTATGTCCAATAGCCCCGTAAGATCTTTCAAGTAACCTTTGACCCAGTCCTGACCATCTGATCCCATATCTTTCCACCACAGTTTCAGCTCCAAAGGGATTTTATTTAAGGAGAAATGTTCATTCATCATTGTGCTCGTCCTGCACATTTATTAAGGCGATTTTATTTAGAAAAAAAGAAAAATCTTTTTCAATGCAAGTTTTCATTTTTTGAAAGAAATATGGCTTTCGAAGCGGCCATTTTTGCCAAAACAGCCTTCCGGCGTCCTTTCAGAACATTCGGCCGTTTCCAAAAATAGCAATCACCTCGATTATTTGAAAGAAAAATCTTTTTTGGTCTTTTTATAAAAGTGTGGTTGGACCCGTTTAAGGGTTGCCTACGTATCCCACCTAATGGCTAGAATCAAACCTGCGTAGTTCGATCAGATTATTTGACCAATTATTTCAATCAAAAATTGTTCCATCTATTTTTTCAAATTTTCAAATTTTCGGATACCTATTTTCTATAACTCTTATTTTCCTCTCTCTTTTTTTTCAACAATTTTTCTATCCTCGGGATTTCCGCCGGTCCGCATAACGATCAAGGATAATAAAAATGCAACACATAACATGCTCGGTCTTTTCCAACACCGGGTCACCTGTCCTAGACGGACCCAACCCCTGTGTTGAGTCCCCTAAGTCAGATATGATGCAAATAATCGTCCTAGACCTATGTTCAAAATCTTACAGTTTCATGGGATGCTAGACCGTGTACCCGAGCGGACAACTCGAATCGAGGAGGGGGCTACGTACCGGTGACTCGCGGACTCAATCGGCTTTGTAACTTATCCGGCCTCTATTTTCTTAATTTAGGGTGACTTTAACAGAAAGGGGAGTCTCAACCAGTAAACACATCCCCGGGGGTGAAGAGAGAAAGGTTTTCGGCACAATTTTTATATACAATCTGCATAATATCAAAGCGATAAAGCACATAGCATGTTGTTCAAATCATATAATGAAGTCAAACAATATCACAAACGACAATTCTAAAGAGCTCGAGTTCTTAAACCCTGAAACCGAAGTTCGGGGTTGGGGTCCACAGCAGAGTCGCCAGAGCTGTCACACCTCCCTTTTTACTACCCCACTTTGGGAATAAGCATATAAATACGCTCGTAGGGTATACCCCGATGCTCAGATACCCGAAACGGATAAAATAACGTAGAGGAAGGAGTGTTTCCAATTAAAGGACAATCGGTTCGGGATTTTATTGAGATTAATTAGAGTCGCCACTTGGGAAGATAATGGTGTCCCAAGTCACCGGTTAATCCCGAATCCGAGGAATTTGGATCTTAAAAAAAATGTCTGCGAAGCAAAGATCCGGATAAGGAACTCTGTTAACCCGGGAGAAGGTGTTAGGCATTCCCGAATTCCGTGGTTTTAGCACGGTCGCTCAATTGTTGTTCCCGACTCTTGTTTGACTCAATCACAGATTTTAACAACATATAGTGCCTTTTACTTAAGTATTATTTTTCATGGAATTTGCGGCATTGCGAAAGCACGCCTCGAGTCATACCGCAACCAGTACGCCTATGACTTTCGGTGTATTTCAGCTTTGCCGAGATTTGGATTTGAGTCGCACCAAGTGCACACTCGCTCAATGGAAAGTATATTAAAATCGTGCCCTAAATAACATCTATCGGCGTTTAATTTTTGGGAGAGGCTATGGAATTCGCTATTAGCCTCTCCGGATTTACTATATTATCTTATTACTAAATGGGGGCCCCGTTTATTTAACGTCGACGAGACTCGTCCCAATCTAATTTTTAAAGTCCCAATCTTAATATATACTACGTTTTCTATATGGTTTTTCCTTAATCGTATTTTAACAATAGGAATTCCAGGCCCGTGTCATTTGTCATGACTCTTATTTTGGGGCCTGGGCTTTTACATTCAAACTCAGGCGAGTATTAAACCTGCCAAGACCTCGAGGACCCAAGCAGTCTTCAAGCTAAATTTGAACGGCCCAGTTGGCTTTATATAATGGTTCAGGCCCATAACACATATTGGGCCCAAACTAAATAGCAATGGTAACAATTGAAGCAAAAGAACAAAGATACACATTTTGAAATAGAAGACACTTTTATTTATTCAGTAAAGGGAAACCTAATACATCAATTTATCAGACAACAAATATGAATCAATTATTTGACACCATAAACTAGAACTAACAGACTGCTTCTTCTTCTTTCACTATTGTTTGAGGTCAATACTAAATCTGAGAAGATGGTTTGGATTATATAAGAGGCTTGAAGGACAGTTAAACTAATTACCTACAGATTATTAAAGCAAGTTGTAAACAGGGTTGAGATTACATACAGGTTTCATTGTGAGCTAAACCTATCAACATCACAAATCTGATTCTAATCGAGTTATTTCACTACGCAGTTATTTCTTTTTTAAAAGCCTACCTAGATCCGATCATTGATTTCCAAATAAGCTAATTACACGATCATAGTTTAAACAGTCCCAAACATTCATGGCTATAACTCGAATACTTTCATCTAAATGGCTCAAAGACTCTATCGTAATTAAACCACTGATTTTTACTACGGCTTATCTCACTATCAGGTTATCAATTCAATTATGAGTGAATCACTATCTAACGTTTTGCTATTCCATGTTCAAGTGTAGATCTATTACATTAGTTAAGTGATGTTGATTTACGACTTTCTCTGTGAAGCAGTAGTTATTAGCTATTTGAAATCATGATTTGTTTACTTATATTTTAGGGTTTATCTATTTAAATTAGGCGTGATATACTACTACTACTACTACTATACTACAACTATACCACTAGCTATTACAAAATTTTGTGTTTGTCTCTCTACTACTACCTACTGCAAAATAATATACAGATTTAGACTAATAATAACACTAACAACAACATTTGAGTTACATAATAGCATAAAATTAAGCTGAATCTCCGTCTTTTATTCAATCAACGTGCCATTACAGCTTCTAAGGAATAGAAGAGTACCTGAATCAAAGTAGAGAAAACCAATGAGTTCTAGGGGAAAACGAAGCAAGTAATCAGCAAGGATTCAGCAACAATGCAACAGTAGAGGATTGGATAGCAATGAGCCAAATAACACAGCAACAACAAGTATGAATCAGCAAAGCAACAGAAAACCCAGACCAAACTCGAGCAGAATAACCCAACAAATCAATAGAAATCAGCAAATTCTAACTCGAAAATCCCAGAAAATCCTATTGCTCTCTTGCTATATTTTTACTCTGAAACTTTATATTCAAAAGCCAGCCCCTAATACACTCTTTTTGGGAGTATATATAGGCATGGGAAAGGGCTGAAAACTTGGGGAGAAAGTATGGGATTAATCCCACTTCTCCCCCTCTAAAATTTATAAAATCTACAGTTAGGCCCTCTGTTTCTGTTATCAAATCCCTTCCAGCATGTGCTGGAAGGTTCTAAAAGATTCCTTTTAGGGCTTTTTACCAATGTATCCTTATGGGTTAAAGATTTTTACAGATTTCCCTTTTTAGGGAGACCATTATACCCTTAAATCTCTGCAAAATTGCAGAAATCAGGGGTATGAATGACTCCCTTACCCTCTTAGGTTCTAAATTATTTACCAGAATACTATTTTCAATTCCCTATATGCCCTCAAAGAGTTTGCTGATTTACCTGACTGCCTAGGTTAAGTTTCAGCTCTTATGGGATTTATTTAACTAATAGCCAGCCCTTGCATTGGTATTTAAGGGCTGGCCAGGTCTATTATTAAGAACTATTTCAATTTTAACCTATTTTAGCTTAGTTCCAATTAGTTAAGACCATATCACTTCAATTTTAAACTAATTACAAGACTAGCCTGCTTTATTATCATAAATTAACTCTTTAAAAACTAGCCAGTCTCAAGTTGAGACTTGGCTTGGGTAATTAAACCCAATTGCTTAACAGTTGGGCCCAAAACCTTTGCAGGTTTGGCCACTTTAATGTTCAGGGCTCAAAAGAGAGCCTGGGCAAGTTTGCATTTGCAGACTTAGCCATTTTGCACAACCAGCCCCTTTTTAAGGTGGATTGTGTGTTAGGGCCTTATAGAGTTGGTTAACCTTTTGCAAAGTTGACCACTCTTAGGTCAATTATTGCTTAATAACCTATTTTATTCATTTAAGGCTAATTAAACTAATTCCAGGACTAGCCTGCTTAATTGAGCTATTTAACTAATGGCCAGTCTCAAGTTGAGACTTAGCCTGGGCAATTGAAGCCCAATTACTGAACATAGGCTGGACTAAAGTCTTTGCAGACCTAGCCACCTAAAGTTCAAGGCTCAAATAGAGCCTGGTGCAAGTCTGCTTTTGCAGAATTAGCCAGTTATTACACAACTAACCATCTTTGTAAGTGTTGGCCAGTGTGAGGGACCTAATAGAGTAGGTCAATTGCAAATTGACCCCTCTTGGTCACTTATTTAACTTGTGACCTATTTTTGTCATTTTCAGTTTTAGCCTACTTCATAACTAACCAATTTATGAAGCCTAGCACTAACAGCTATAACCAATTCCCTAAGGTATAATCAGTGTTAATCAAACATTCATAATCAACAAGAACTAGCAAAAACTTAATCATTACCAACATGTATTGCACACAGAAACACACATGATCAAATAAAATGGATTAATCAACCCAAACTCAGAGGAAACAACTGATATGGTTGAATTTCAGTCCATTAACTCATATTATTGGATTTAATGTGACAAAGTATGAATCTATGTTAGGTTTGACCTAATCACTTCCTAGTTCAAGTCATATGATATTTGAAAAATCTCAAAATTACCAAAGGTTCATGATACAGGCACACACAGGAGCATAGACATCTCACAAACAATCAATAAGAGATAAAACATGGCTTAGTCAATCATAACACTAATGGACTATCATGACATGGCTCTCAACAAAATAAACAAGAATGATAATAATTAGAACCACTAGACCTAAACTTTTCAAAAGCTAAACCTAATCTAACACATGCAGGTGAACAGATAGTAGAGGTGAAGATGAACAGGAAAGACATGAAGAATAAATGAAGAAAAATCCCTAATCTTATCATATGAAATGATAGAAATGAAAACCGGGATCATTGAACCAAGTTTCCAACGATTAACCCCAATCTTAAACATGCCAGTTAGCGGATAAAAGAACAGAAGAGGTATTGTAAGCCACCATCAAAGAAAAATCCCTAGTATAAATAGGAGATGAAGAAGAATGAGAATCACACGGCTAAAATTAAAACTGAAACTAAACACGCAGTTTGACATAGAAAAGAAAAACAGAAGAGAAATTAAAACACATCAAGGATGAAGAAGAAAATTGCAACCGCTAGGCTAGATTTCCCAGAGCAAACCCAAAACTAAACATGTGAGTCATTAATGATATTGAGAACTAACAGATAAGGAACCCTAATATCAACAAAAGTTGAAGAAGAACATGGTATCAAGAACATATCTTTTAAACTAGAGAAACAAAAAAAAACACAAGATAACCCTAATACATGCATCGGACTAAACAGGACATGATAAAACAAAAGAGAAGCATGAAGTAAACAGAAAAACTAAACATAGAGAGGAAAGGGAGCACTTAGCTTGCAGGGCCTGTCCCCTGAGCTTCCCTTCTTCTTTCACTCTTTACGCTCTTTTCTTTTTCAAACTCTCAGACCTTTTCCTTCGTTTCTTTTCTTTATTCCCTTTTTTTTCTCTTTCTGACTTTCTTGTTTGGACGTCAAGACGAAGCCTTAATGAATTTTTGAGTTGCAGAGGGATGTTTGGGAGGGTAAAAGACAAGGTCTTGAAGAGGTTTGAATTTGGGGGTTGCCGGAGTTAGGGTTCCGACGACATCTTATGGGATATTCGACGAGTTCCCGGCAGATTCGAGGGTGGTGGCTTGTATGGTTGGGTAGATCTCACTAAGACAGTTCGATCAGCATTGGTTTGGTAGGGTGATTCGTTGTTTGGTGGTCACCGGCGGAGTTCCGGTGACCGGAGTTCTAGGAAAGGGTCTGTTTTTTGGATCTTTGATGGAGAAGAAGATAAGGAAGAAGGAAAAGAAAAGAGAAGGGAGCTAAAAGGGGTCGGCGACCACCGTGGAGGGTGGTGGCCGCCATGGATAGCTAGGATTCGGAGGTAACGATGAAGATTATAGGGAGAGGAGAAGAAGACCTCAGGGGCGGCTAGGGTTTGGGACATGTATGTAATGGGCGGCTTCTTTAAGACCAAAGCCTTATATAGGCGATGCGAATAAGGTGATCTCAGCCGTCCAATTGATGAAGATCGACGGTTCTCATTGTCGTTACTAAAACGACGTCGTGTCGTTACTTATGAGACCAAAATCCAAGACCCTTAGATCAAATCAAACGGACGGCCCAGATCGAGTCTCACACAATTTGTTAATTAATTAACATACTAATTGTCTCAGCCGTAGGATTTGAAGAAGTGAACGGCTGAGATCACTTCAGCTTGATCCTTGGACCGGGTCTCCTATGGGCCAAAGCATTGGGCTGTTCAAATCAGATCTTTTGGGCCCAGAACAAATATACCCAAACTATTTTTGTATTTTTCTGATTTTATTTATTTTTATGTGTTTTCTTTTATATTTTTTTTTCTTTTTCTTTTATAGAATATTATAAAAACCTAATTTCCTATTTACTCTAATTATTTAGTATTTTTTGGCAATTTTCTACTATTTTTCCCTAATTTCCGCTACTATTTTTGGTGATTTTCTTCTTAAAACTTACTAATTAAGACAAAGTAATTACCTAGCCTATTTTTTTTGATTTTTTCTAGTTTCTATTTATTCAAACACATACAGTATAGCTAATTTCAAACAAAGCAAGTAATTGCACTCAAAAACATATTTATTTTGATTTTGGAATTATTTGCCCGGTGCAAAAATCACGTGCTCACAAGTACTACAAAAGAACTTACAAATAAAACTCACCACACATGGCACATGCAAACTCAAATAGAATAAAAATCCACAATCCAATTAAAACAAATGACTCAAGGAGGTTGTATAGCATACAAGAAGCTATTTGGTGAATTAAAAGGCCAAAAATTGAATCTAAAACGTCATGACATTTTTACTTCAATTATTTTTTTTTCACCAACCAAAAATTCATATGCCAAGGTTTAAAATATGTTGGTACCAAGCAAGTCACATTTTTATCAATAGGCACAAATGCCAACTCAAACCATTTATTTTCCAAAATTAACAAAAACTAAATCTAACCACATGACTAACTCCCTATAATTTATTTCTATAATTACTTGGTTCAAGAAAAGAAAAAAATTTGGCATCCTTGGAAAAAGAACCGTGGTATAAATAAAACCAAGGATATCGCCACTAACACCAAGCATACTAAAATAAAATAAAAATAAAGAAAAGAAACAACAAAAAACATTAAGAAGCTAATGAAAGTCACGTACTAAACATACTACTTTCATCATACTAATACCACACATGATATAATAACTAGAAAAAATCATAGTACTAATCTGCCAAATATCCATAAAGAAGAAAATAAAACTATAGCAATTCTACTAGAAGCCACCCCCAACAAAAGATATTGCATTGTCCCCAATGCAACTAAACATGATATAGTAAAAGATGGTGGAAAGTGCTCCCTGAATTTTGCATCAACTGCTCTCCTCGTTCTCAGACTCGGACTCATCATCCTCTTCTTCTTCCTCTGGCCACTCTACAAGAGTATCATCAAGATCCACAGGTCTGTTCGATGGTAGCCGGTCCTGAGGCTTAAGGACCTTCCATATGCCCTTAACACCCTTCCACATGCAAGTAAAAAATTTATCCCTCTTCTTCTCCCTCTTCACTATCTGAGTGTGTGACTCTTCCAATTTGGTATGAGAAGTCCTCAGCTCGCCATGCTTCTTCGCCATCTCAGTGTATGCTTTTTCCAAAGCCTTGAGGTGATCTCCCTGCTTCCTTTGATCGTCAATGTATTTCAGGAAATCTTTCTTGGAAATATTAGTAGATCCCTCAAATGTCTCCCCAGGTCCCTCGGAAGGCCAGAAACTAGCTCACGAATAACTCTCATCTCCTCACTGATCACAGCAAATGGTCCTCCAACTGATGATGATGGCATACTAATCTGAGAAGATGAAACCATTTTCCTTTTCTTCGGTTGCACTTCTCCTCCCTGTCCCCTTTTCTTCAATGGATGTATTGGCTTCCCCGGATCTACCCTGTTTTCCCCAGCAGCTTCCTCCACCCGAGCAAGCTGACATAACTCAGTAATTAGTGAAGGAAATATCAACGAGGGACTATTTTGGATTTGATACTCTCTAAGTTCATCTATAAAAATCTCGCCCACATTTAACTAAATGACATCAATGATTCAAGCTACCATTTGTGCTCGAGTAATTGGGATGTTCCATATGTTAGAGACAGGGGAGATACGACTGCAAATGATAGCCAGCCATATCTTTGCTTCTGCTCTAAATTCTTTTGAGGTAAATGGTAATCCCCCTTTTATCGGCTGCCCATGGAACAACTGCACCTGGACATAGTTTAGACACCAACCACTCTCCCGAAGCACAATCATTTTCTTTGAATGGAGTCATGTCGTGGTCTGGCAATCTGTAAAACCTGTTCACATCTTCAGCCCCAAAGCGCACCATTTTTCCCCTAATTCTCATCTTGGGCTTTTTTAATCGGATTGCTGGGAGGTTCGCATAAAATTCTCTCACCCATTGCTCATTTGCTCGGCAAGGTTGAGTGGCAAAACAATTCCATGTTGTGATGATCCGGCCCGTTATCATGTGAGTTATCACCCTGTTATCCCCATTATATGCTTCTTAATATTGCAATATGCATGTTAGGTAAGTTTGAGTCAATCCGGGTTGAGTTTGGTTGGAATGAGACAAATTGCCTCTTAGAAGAAGGAATAGTTGAGAAAAGTCAGCTGGATGTTGACTTGTGAGTTAGAGAGCTCGGAATCGAATTTTGACGATTCGGTCAGCTCTGGGAGGTCATTTATGAGCTAGGAGAGCGATCAGAAGTAAATTTGGAGGCCTGGTATAGTTTTAGGCTTGAATTGGATAAACTTAAATTTTGGCGATATCCGATCGGTAGGTGAGATTTTGATCTGGGAGTCGGAATGGAATTCCGACAGTTGTAGTAGCTCTGTTAGGTATTTTGGATGTGCCTGCAAAATGTCAGGTCATTCAGAGGTCGTTTGGTCGGGTTTTTGATCGAATGTCGGTTGCGGAAGTTTGAATGAAAACATAGGCTTGAATTTACTTGGATTCGATGTTTTCCGTGTTTGAGGGCATTTTTTTATGATCGGAAGAAGTTTGTATCATGTTATGGAGTGTGTTGGTGGTTTTCGTTGGGGTCCCGGGGGCCTCGGGATGAATTCGGGGGTCCAAACGGACCATTTTTGGCCTAAGGCAGCAGCTGAATTGCTGCAATATCTGCAGAAGAATTTTCTTCTTCGCATTCGCGTAGGGTTCCAGAGTTGTTCATCGCGTCCGCCATAGGTGGAACGCAAACGCGTAGGTTCAGGATCGGAGGCATCGTGTTCGCGGGAGGATTCAACGCATTCGTTGGAGGATTGAACGCGTTCGCGTAGGTATGGGATGTTTGAGCATCACGAACGCGGCTGGAAGCACGCGTTCACGTAGTGTTAATCCGTAGGCTGCAAATTTTGATCATCATGAACGCGTGGGTAGTGTCGCGTTCGCGAAGGGTTAAATGCCAGGGCAGAGACTTTAATTGCAGAACATTTCACACGCGGTTATCATTCTTAAAACTCCATTGTTGAGCCCTAGAGAGATAAAGTGACGAGAAATAGCTGGGATTTCATCGGGTTATCATCGGAGGTAAGTTTTGTGGTTTAATACACGTTTTTATCATGAAATCCTCCTATATTTTACTGAAATTGGATGAAATTATGGGGGAATTTAGCCTAAGCCACGACTTTGGTAAAATGTCGATTTGAGTGGGCAAACGGAGTCCGATTGTGGAAAACTTTATATGCATAGACTCGTATTGAGACGAGGATTCCGAATATGTAATTTTTGAAAAAGCGTACCAAAAGTCGTGTTTTGAAAACTTTGTGGATTTTGATGCAATTTGAGTTATTTCAAATGGGTTGCATGTAATTAGCATATATTGATACATTCTCTATGAATTTGAACAGATTCGGCATCCGAGGCGGTTGCATTGCAAGGAAAGCGCAAGGCGGACTAAGGCTTCTATCGGGTCGAGGTGAGTGGTGATAGTAAATAATGTACTGAGGGTTTGAAACCCCGTACTAACACTTCACAGTGCTATGTTGAGATGAGACACGCGTCTTGTGACGGGCGTGGTGACATTGTGATTGGGGAATTGGAATTGATCCTTCTCGGCTAATAGTGTATTGTGTATTATGACTGATAATGAGATTATAACTGTGTAATTGGGCTAATAGACATGTTTGGGGCCTTGTGCCGATCTGTAGAGCATTAGGGGACCTGTAGAGCTAGGCGACCCCTATATCATGTGGGAAACTTACACTCAGCCGTAAAACTAGCTGAATAGCATATTAAGAGCCAGTACTGGATGTGTACTGTGAGAGATAGATTACTTGGGGTGGAAATTCCCTTACTTAGCTGAGTGGGCCTGAAAGGCCAATCCTATACTAATTGAGACAGGGTCGAGGACCCATTATGAGGTATTATGTATATATATCTATATTGGATCAGGATGCACGCTGCAGCAGTATATGTATTGGATTAGACTGCACGCCGCAGTAATATATACATGTGGACAGGACTAAACGCCGCAGTATTATTGCGCTTGGGTTGTAGGAGCCCCTTCGGAGTCTGAGTCTGCACACATTCTCAGTGAGCGGTGGAGTATATTATGGGATCGGGCTGCACGCCGCAGCAGTATAGTTATATATGTATATATATATTGGATCGGACTGCACGCCGCAGTAATATATATATGGATCGGGCTGCATGCTGTAACATCATAGTGCTTGGGCCTAGGGAGCCCCTCCGAAGTTTGTATACACCCCCAATGAGTGCCGTCGACATTAAATGGAGCGGGCTGCGCGCCGCAACGGTAAATGTATTGGAGCGGGCTGCATGCCGCAGCATTATACTTATTCATATACATATATATACTCAAATACTTATACATTATAGACATATGTATATATCTACATACATTGAGTTGGCTATACACCGTAGCGGTACGAGTGAGGATTTGGTCAGTGTGGGACCTCGTTGATATAGATGTGTACTGGAGATCAGAGTACTCACTGTAGTGATGACTTACCTGTGAGGGTTTGCCTTAGAACTGATTAGTGATAGTACAGGAGTTCTTATTTTCAGTTATTGTTTATTATTATTACTCACTGAGTTGAAATATACTCACCCCACTCCTCTGCACTTTTTTGTGCAGATTCACATGTGCCCGAGAGCAGTTGAGTTGTTGTAGCTGCTTACTCATATCTATTTTTGCAGAGACTACGAGGTAGCTGCCGGCGTCCGCAGAACCTGTTTTCTCGTTCCTTATCATTTTGTTTCTTTCCTTTTGGCTTAGACTTGTTTGTATTAGGATGTTTATTCTGTAGAGGCTCAGACTTGTGACACCACGATTTGGTTGGGACCGTATTTTGTATGTTTCCACTATTACGTTTATCACTTTGATATGAACACTTGTTGTTTAAGTTTAACTTGATTAATTGGAATTAATAATTGGCTGGTTTAAGAGATAATATGGTCGGGCTTGCCTAGCATTGTGTTGGGCGCCATCACGACCAGGGTTTGGGACGTGACAAGTTGGTATCAGAGCAAAGGTTAACAGGTCTCGCGAGTCATGAGCCGGTTTAGTAGAGTCTCGTGGATCGATAAGGGGACGCCCGTACTTATCCTCAGGAGGCTGCAAACCTTTTAGGAAAGTTTAAATTCTTGGAATTCTTGTCGTGCGAGTACTTTTGATTTAAACTGAACTTTGGCATTCTATTCTCTCGCAGATGGCGAGAACTCGAGCTTCTGGACGAGGTGGACGACCACCACTACCACCTGCTAGAGGCCGTGGATGCGGCCGTGGTCGTGGCGGAGGTAGGGCCGCTGATGCAGTGCCAGCTAACCCACAGCCTCCAGTTGCCGAGGCTCCAACAACGCCAGTTTAGGCACCAGCTGTGCCCATTGTCATTCCAGGTCTACAGGAGACCCTGGCTCAGAGACTAGCAGTTTGCACTGGCTTGGCATAGGCGGTTTCAGTTACTTCCACAGCAGCTGGATCAGGGACCGGGGGTGGTCATCAGACCCCCGCAGCACGCACTCCAGAGCCAGCAGTGCAGGGCTTGCAGACACCAGAGGCTCCTCCATTTCAGCCTGTGGTTCCAGTTCAGCCAGCATATCAGATTTAGGGGGACAGGGTCCCAGCTATGATGGACGATGAGAAGCGTCGTCTCGAGAGGTTCACCAGGTTATCTCCTCCAGTGTTCACTGGTGCTCTGGGCGAGGACGCCCAATGTTTTATGGACAAGTGCCGTCGGATGCTCCGTACGGTAGGGATCTTGGAGTCCAGTAGTGTATCCTTCACTACCTTTCAGTTTTAGGGGCCAGCCTTCGCTTGGTGGGAGGCTTATGAGCGTCTCAGGCCAGCAGGGGCAGCACCACTATCATGGCCAGAGTTCTCCACTATGTTCTTGGAGAAGTGGGTGCCTCGATCTCGGCGAAAGGAGATGCGTAGGCATTTTGAGGGTCTCCGCCAGGGGGACATGTCAATGTCAGTGTATGAGATCATATTTATAGAGTTGTCTAGATATGCACCGTGGTTGGTTCCTACCGACATAGAGAGGATTGGGCGCTTTATGGACGACCTCATTTATCCCATCCGTATTCTGATGACCCGAGAGAGGGTTTTGAGCCGTACATTTGAGGATGCTATGGATATTGCTCGCGACATAGAGACAGATCATCACAGAGAGCGGGATGAGAGGGAGTCCAAGAGGCCTCGAGGTTCAGCTAGATCTAATAGCACTCAGACTAGAGGCCAGGGTCAGCAGAGCCAAGGTCGCTCTTTCAGGTCTTCACAGTCGGGCCGCTCGGATCGCCGTAGGTGGTCTTCTAGCCAGGGTTATCAGAGTTCGCATCAAAGCCAGCCATTTCTCATCGCTATGCCAGCTCAGAGTTCTTCACAGTCCCCATCTGCCGAGGGTTCTTCTCGGCCTAGTTCATCAGCTGGACACTCCAGCGCCAGGGGTCCTTATCAGTCTCAGCCCCCGGCACCGGGGAGTTGCTACGAGTGCGGAGAGTTTGGGCACATCCGTAGAGAGTGTCCCCGTCTTGTTTCCAGGTCTTATTAGCAGAGGGAGCAGCCCTCGTCATCTGGTCCTTCTGGGTGAGAGTCAGCCAGCTAGGGGTGAGGGTCAGTTAGTTAGGGGTCGCCCTCGAGGGGGAGGTCGATCAGGCGGACAAGCTAGATGCTATGCTCTTCAAGGCCGATTTGAGGTCGTTGCTTCTGATGCTGTCATTACAGGTATTATTTTAGTCTGCCATAGAGATGCCTCAGTGTTGTTCGATCCTGGTTCTACTTATTCTTATGTGTCTACATATTTTGCTCCTCATTTGGGCACGACCCGAGGGTGTCTTGAGCTGCCAGTGCATGTATCTACCCCGGTAAGGGATACTATTGTTGTGGACCATGTGTACAGGTCCTGTCTGGTCACTATTGGGGGTCTGGAGACCCGAGTGGACCTGTTGCTTCTCAGCATGATTGATTTTGATGTTATATTGGGCATGGACTAGTTATCCCCATGTCATGCTATTTTGGACTGTCATGCTAAGACAGTCACCTTGGCTATGCCGCGCATTTAGAGGATCGAGTGGCGAGGCACGACTGATTATGTACCTAGCAGGGTAATATCTTTCCTCAAGGCCCAACGAATGATTGGGAAGGGATGTCTCTCTTATTTGGCATTTGCATGGGAGGTCGAGGCTCAGACTCCCAGTATTGATTCTGTTCCCATTGTGCGAGACTTTCCTGATGTGCTTCCCTCAGACCTATCGGGCATGCCGCTAGACAGGGATATTGATTTTGGGATCGATTTGGTGCCAGGAACTCAGCCTATTTATATTCCTCCGTATCGGATGGCACCAGCTGAGTTGAAGGAATTGAAGGAGCAACTCCAGGAACTCCTAGATAAGGGGTTCATTCGGTCGAGTGTGTCGCCGTGGGGTGCACCGGTCCTGTTTGTTAAGAAGAAGGATGGCTCTATGAGGATATGTATTGACTACAAGCAGCTGAACAAGGTAACAATGAAGAATAAGTATCCTCTGCCTCGCATTGATGATTTATTTGATCAGCTCCAGGGAGCTAGGGTATTCTCGAAGATTGATCTTCGTTCAGGCTACCATCAGCTGAAGATTAGAGAGTCCGACATTATGAAAACTGAATTCAGAACCAGATATGGTCACTATGAGTTCCTTGTGATGTCTTTTGGGCTGACCAACGCCCCAGCAGCATTCATGTATCTGATGAACAGTGTGTTCAGGCCCTATCTGGATTCATTTGTGAGTGTTCATTGATGACATAATAGTCTACTCTCGTAGCCAGGTGGAGCATGCTCGGCACTTGAGTATTGTATTGCAGAGATTGAGAGAGGAGAAGTGGTATGCCAAGTTCTCCAAGTGTGAGTTCTGGCTTGAGTCTGTGGCATTCTTAGGACACGTGGTGTCCCGTGATGGTATTCAGGTAGATCCGAGGAAGGTAGAGGCAATGCAGAGTTGGCCCAGACCGACCTCAGTTACTGAGATCCGTAGCTTTCTAGGATTGGCGGGGTATTATCGCCGATTCGTTCAGGGATTCTCTTCTATTGCTTCACCCTTGACTAGATTGACTCAGAAGGGTGTCCCTTTCATATGGTCCGAGGAGTGCGAGGAGAGATTTCAGAAGCTCAAGACAGCACTGACCACAGCACCAGTCTTGATACTGCCGTCAACTTCAGATCCTTATATTGTGTATTGTGATGCCTCAGGATTTGGCATTGGTTGTGTGTTTATGTAGGAGGGTAGGGTCATTGCTTATGTTTCTCGCTAGTTGAAGCCCCATGAGAAGAACTACCCTGTTCATAATTTATAGCTAGCAGTCATAGTTCACGCTCTGAAGATTTGGAGGCATTACCTATATGGTGTCTTATGTGAGGTGTACATGGATCATTGCAGTCTTCAGCACTTATTCAGACAGAAAGACCTTAATTTGAGACAGCAGAGGTGGCTAGAGTTGCTTAAGGATTATGACATCACTATCTTGTATCATCCGGGGAAGGCCAATGTTGTGGCCGATGCTTTGAGTCGGAAGGCGGTCAGTATGGGCAGCCTAGCTTTCATCCCAGTTGGGGAGAGGCCATTTGCTTATGACGTTCAGGCCCTAGCTAATCGGCTAGTGAGGTTGGATATTTCGGAGCCGAGTCGAGTGTTGGCTTGTGTTGTTTCTCGATCTTCCTTGTATGATCGCATCATGGAGCGACAATATGATGACCCACATTTGCTTCTCCTTAAGGAAAGAGTGTTGCACAATGATGCTAGGGATGTGACTATCGACAGTAATGGTGTTCTGAGGATGCAAGGCCGTATATGCGTGCCCAATATAGATGGCTTGCGGGAGTTGATACAAGAGGAGGCACACAGCTCGCGGTACTCCATTCACCCAGGTGCCGCGAAGATGTACCAAGACTTGAGATAGCACTACTGGTGGAGGAGGATGATGATGGATATTGTTGGGCATGTAGCCAAGTGCCTCAACTGCCAGCAGGTCAAGTATGAGCATTAGAGACCAGGCGGTGTTCTTCAGCGTATGGTCATTCCCGAGTGGAAATGGGAGAGGATCACCATGGATTTTGTTACTGGGCTCCCTTGGACTTCAAGAAAGTTTGATTCTGTGTGGGTGATTGTTGATCAGCCGACTAAGTCCGCACATTTCATCCTAGTTTGTACTACTTACTCATAGGAGCGGTTGGCAGTGATCTTTATTCGAGAGATTGTCAGGTTGCATGGGGTCCTAGTGTCTATTATATCTGACAGAGGCACTCTGTTCACTTCTCAGATTGGAGAGCATTTCAGCGGGAGATGGGTACGCGGGTTGAGTTGAGCACTGCATTTCACCCCCAGACAGACGGGCAGTGTGAGCGCACTATTCAGATTCTGAAGGATATGTTGCGAGCATATGTGATTGAGTTTGGTGGTTTGTGGGATGAGTTCTTGCCACTTCCTAAGTTTGCCTACAACAACAGTTATCAGTCGAGTATTCAGATGGCCCCGTACGAGGCGTTGTATGGCAGACGGTGTAGATCTCCCGTGTGATGGTTTGAGCCTGGTGAGGACAGATTTACAGGGACTGAGTTAGTTCGGGATGCTTTGGATAGAGTGAAGTTGATCCAGGAAAGGCTTCGCACAGCACAGTCTCGCCAGAAGAGTTATGCAGACCGTAGGGTTCGAGAGTTGTCTTTCATGGTTGGTGATAGAGTATTGCTGAAGGTTTCACCCATGAAGGGTGTCATGAGGTTCGGGAAAAAGGGGAAGCTAAGTCCCAGGTACATTGGTCCTTTTGAGATACTCAGAAGGGTTGGAGAGGTGGCATATGAGCTGGCCTTGCCACCTAGTTTGTCCGTTATTCATCCAGTATTCCATGTGTCTATGCTCTGGAAGTACGTCGGGGATCCGTCTCATGTATTAGACTTCAGTACCATTCAGCTTGATGGTGATCTATCTTATGATGTGGAGCCAGTTTCTATTCTGGGTAGACAGGTTCGAAAGTTGAGGTCCAAGGAGATTGCTTCAGTCAAGGTACAGTGGAGAGGTCGACCCATGGAGGAGGCTACTTGGGAGGTCGAGCAGGAGATGCGGAGCAGATGTCCTCACGTATTTGAGTAACCAGGTATGTTTCTTGACCCGCTGGAGGACGAGCGTTTTCTTAAGTTGGGGAGAATGTGATGACCCGGCCCGTTATCATGTGAGTTATCACCCTGTTATCCCCGTTATATGCTTGTTAATGTTGCAATATGCATGTTGGGTAAGTTTGAGTCAATCCGGGTTGAGTTTGGTTGGAATTGAGACAAATAGTCTCTTAGAAGAAGGAATAGTTGAGAAAACTCAGCTGGATGTTGACTTGTGAGTTATAGATATCGGAATCGAATTTTGATGATTCCGTCAGCTCCAGGAGGTCATTTATGAGCTAGGAGAGCGATCGAAAGTGAATTTGGAGGTTCGATGTAGTTTTAGGCTTGAATTGGCTAAAGTTGGATTTTGGCGATATCCGATCGGTAGGTGAGATTTTGATCAGGGAGTCGGAATACAATTCCGACAGTTGCAGTAACTCCGTTAGGTGATTTTGGATGTGCCTGCAAAATTTCAGGTCATTCAGAGGTCGTTTGGTCGGGTTTTTGATCGAATGTCAGTTGTGGAAGTTTGAATGAAAACTTAGGCTTGAATTTACTTGGATTCGATGTTTTCCGTGTTTGAGGGCGTGTTTTTATAATCAGAACAAGTTTGTATCATGTTATGGAGTGTGTTGGTGGTTTTCGTTGGGGTCCCAGGGGCCTCGGGATGAATTCGGGGGTCCAAACGAACCATTTTTGGCCTAAGGTAGCAGCTGAATTGCTGCTATATCTGCAGAAGAATTTTCTTCTTCGCTTTCGCGTAGAGTGTCACGCGTTTGCGAAGAGTACCGGAGTTGTTCATCTTGTCCGCGACAGGTGGAACGCGAACGCCTAGGTTCAGGACCTGAGGCATCGCGTTCGCGGGAGGATTGAACATGTTCGCATAGGTATGGCGTGTTTGAGCATCACGAACGCGGCTGGAAGCACGCGTTCGCGTAGAGTTAATCCGGAGGCTGCAAATTTTGTTCATCGCGAATGCGTGGGTATTGTCGCATTCGCGAAAGGTTAAATGCCTGGGCAGAGACTTTAATTGCAGAACATTTCACACGCAGGTTATCATTCTTAAAACTCCATTGTTGAGCCCTAGAGAGAGAAAGTGATGGGAAATAGCTGGGATTTCATCGGGTTATCATCGGAGGTAAATTTTGTGGTTTAATTACGCGTTTTTATCATGAAATCCTCCTATATTTTACTGAAATTGGATGAAATTATGGGGGAATTTAGCCTAAGCCAAGGCTTTGGTAAAATGTAGATTTTGAGTGAGCAAACAGAGTCCGATTTTGGAAAACTTTATATGCATAGACTCGTATTGAGACGAGGATTCCGAATATGTAACTTTTATAATTTTTTGAAAAGCATACCAAAAGTCGGGTTTTGATGCAATTTGAGTTATTTCGAATGGGTTGCGTGTAATTAGCATATATTGATGCATTCTCAATGAATTTGAATAGATTCGGCATCCGAGGCGGTTGAATTGCGAGGAAAGCGCAAGGCGGACTAAGGCTTCTACCGGGTCGAGGTGAGTGGTGATAGTAAATACTGTACTGAGGGTTTGAAACCCCATACTAGCACTTCACAACGCTATGTTGAGATGAGACACGCGTCTTGTGATGGACGTGGTGACATTGTGATTGGGGAATTTGACTCGGTCCTTCTCGGCTAATAGTGTATTGTGTATTACGATTGATAATGAGATTATAACTGTGTAATTGGGCTATTAGCCATGTTTGGGGCCTTGTGCCGATCTGTAGAGCATAAGGGGTCCTGTAGAGCTAGGCGACCCCTATATCATGTTGGAAACTTACACTCAGCCGTAAAACTAGCTGAATAGCATATTAAGAGCCAGTACTAGATGTGTACTGTGAAAGATAGATTACTTGGGGTGGAAATTCCCTTACTTAGCTGAGTGGGCCTGAAAGCCAATCCTATACTAATTGGGACAAGGTCGAGGACCCATTATGAGGTATTATTTACATATATCTATATTGGATCGGGCTGCACGCTGCAGCAGTATATGTGTTGGATCGGACTGCATGCCGCAGTAATATATACATGTGGATCGGACTGCACGCCGCAGTATTATTGCGCTTGGGCTGTAGGAGCTTCTTCGGAGTCTGAGTCTACACACATTCTCAGTGAGCGCTGGAGTATATTATGGGATCGGGCTGCACGCCGCAGTAATATAGTTATATATGTATATATATATCGGATCGGACTGCACGCCACAGTAATATATGTGTGGATCGGGCTGCACGCCGCAGCAACATAGCGCTTGGGCCTTGGGAGCCCTTCCTAAGTCTGTATACACCCCTAGTGAGCATCGTCGACGTTAAATGGAGCGGGCTGCGCGTCACAGCAGTAAATGTATTGGAGCGGGCTGCACGCCGCAGCATTATACTTATTCATATCCATATATATACTCAAATACTTATACATTATAGACATATGTATATATCTACATACATTGAGTTGGTTGTACACCGTAGCGGTACGAGTGAGGATTTGGTCAGTATGGGACCTCGTTGATATAGATGTGTACTGGAGATCAGAGTACTCACTGTAGTGATGACTTACCTGTGGGGGTTTGCCTTAGAACTGTTTAGTGATAGTACAAGAGTTCTTATTTTCAGTTATTGTTTATTATTATTACTCACTGAGTTGAAATATACTCACCCCACTCCTCTGCACTTTTTTGTGCAGATTCACAGGTGCCCGAGAGCAGTTGAGTTGTTGTAGCTGCTTACTCATATCTACTTTTGCGGAGACTACGAAGTAGCTGCCGGCGTCCGCAGAACCTGTTTTCTCCTTCCTTATCATTTTGTTGCTTTCCTTTTGGCTTAGACTTGTTTGTATTAGGAAGTTTATTCTGTAGAGGCTTAGACTTGTGATACCACGATTTGGTTGGGACCGTATTTTGTATGTTTCTACTAGTACGTTTATCACTTTGATATGAACACTTGTT
Organism: Nicotiana noctiflora; assembly: GCA_032618575.1. Classification (NCBI taxonomy): domain Eukaryota; kingdom Viridiplantae; phylum Streptophyta; class Magnoliopsida; order Solanales; family Solanaceae; genus Nicotiana; species Nicotiana noctiflora. The sequence goes on from JASVEL010005530.1 coordinate 410,421, forward strand.
GTTTAAGTCTAACTTGATTAATTGGAGTTAATAATTGGTTGGTTTAAGAGATAATATGGTCGGGCTTGCCTAGCATTGTGTTGGGCGCCATCACGACCAGGGTTTGGGGCGTGACACGGGCCCAATAATCTTTGGTAGAACTCTGGAGGACGTTCTTGGACATCATCCATCACTATCCCACACTTCAGAAGCAACTTCTTTGATAGCAGCTCCTCATAATACTTGTCCTGGCACTACATTGTCAGGAACCGGTTGTCATCGAAGGCTTGCCCTTCTGCCTCATGATGTTCACTTGAGGATCCTTCTGAGTTCGGGTGCATTGTTTAATTGTAAAACCTATATAAAAAAATTGGTAAGTGTTAAAGCATGGTATGGAAATGAATAATAGTGCAAAATGAAGTAAACATGCCAAAAGAATGATCAGACAATCAAAACTCAGCCTTAGAAAAAGTTCCAGAATTTTGAGATTTTGAAGTGCTGGGCTGCAGATGTCGCAATTCCCATATTTTTTTTCGCATTTGCGAATAAAACATGCCTGGGAATTGCAAAGTTTTTATCGCAAATGCGAACAAAACAGACACTGGCAGTTATCGCAATTGAGACCAATTTCTCGCAAATGCGAAGTCTTCAGGCTCTGCACAGTTTTTGCAATTGCGACTATTATTTTGCAAATGCGAACCATCGTCCCCAAATCAGTGTTCTTTCAAAGAACAATTCTTAGGCAGAATTTATTTTTCAATCCAAGCCATTTTAACTGAACCCAACTATTCAAAAATCATATATCATGTATTTTACTTCACACACAACTACAAATCAAGAATTTTGATGGTTTTGGCCACGAATTCCATTCGGGTCTTGCATCGAACACATTAAAAGCGCATATTATTTGCAACTATTTCACAAGTAATTCGGTACTCAGACTTCCCCACATCTTACCATGAATAAACACACTCACTCTCAACCAAACCTCACCCAGAAATCACAAGGAAATTCAGTTTTTTTACAAATTAGGGCTAAGAACATTTTGTAGCTATTTTGAACCCTAGGGTTCCATAGTACCAAACAAAATCAACAAGAAAGTGAAGATGAAAAATAAATAAGCGTAAAGATTACACTTTCATACCTGATTCTCTTCAAAGGGGAGTGAAATTTGATGGATTTTCAGTAATGAGAGAGACAGAAAATAGTTTTAGAACCTTTGGAGTATTTTATGAAATTTTTGTTTTAAAAATGAGCCCCAGTCAATTTTTTACTCTGCAAAAGTCGCAATTGCGACTTTTTCTTCGCAATTGCGCAGCCAGTTAATTTTGCTTGAGTTTCGCAAATGCGAACATTTGTTCGCAAATGCAAACTCTGCTCTGCATTTTCCAAACATCTATTGGTTTGTGTCTGCCCGGATACCCCGACCTGCCCAAATCAACTCCAAAAAATCTGAAACTTGGCAGATTAGTTAAAAATATTATTCTAAGATATTACAAAAAAGAAAATTTCAAAAATGACGAAAAGTTTTTAAAAAATGATGGGTTGCCTCCCACTAAGAGCTGCATTAAATGTCGTGGCACGACGCAAACAACATTACCACTTTTCTCGCCACTTGGATGATATGAACTGGGCCCCTATCTTGGAATCAAGCTTATGACCACGAGCGATGTGGGTGGTAATTTGATGTTCGAGCCAATGCTTAAAATCTTCATTTTGCACTTCTTGGCTTACAAGTGAGGAATGTCATTTTGATTTCTTGTCTCCTCAAATTGTAGAATGTATGGCATGAATTTTTATTCCTCACAATCCTCCATTGAGTCGTGTAGTTCAACTCCCGTATCACCACACAATTCCAACATTGAAAAATTCCTAGAATGTGATCTCAAACCATCATTTTGCAATTGTTCTTGGACTTTGACATCCTCATTTTTCCCCGAACTAGAGTCAATCTCAACCACATTTGCATTTACACCGGTTGACTCTAATTCCATATTTTTCTCGGCATCCTTAATAACATTTTGGTCAAATAGTTGAAATTTCTCTTTTTGCTCCACAAGCTCGCTAGTATCCACAAAAATTGGTTGTAGGGCATCAGACACCTCAACCTTTTTATTCAATTGAGCATGCAAGTCATGGATATCTGAGACAAATTGGTTTATCTCTTGCTGGAGCTCAGCTCTTGCTTCTATTAGTTGTTGTATCATATTTGAAAGACCATCACGTAAAAAGTCATGAAATTTTATCAATTGATCTTGTTCCTCTAGCCAAGATTAGCTCACTATATCTACTTCTTCTAAATTATCTTCTGGTGAGAACTCGTTCACGTTAGTCACTTCCTCCGCTTCGGCTTTCATTCTCATGATTGTTGCACTAATTTTTTGTATAGCCTGTCGAATTTCATCTTGTTGCTCAACTATTTTCCTTATCATGTCCATAATAAGAGCTTTAATTTCCATATCATCCACTTCCTTGGCCCTATAGTTTTCATCAAAACAAGTAGATTCATCATAGTATGGACTTGGGGAAGGGAAAGACAAATATGCACAATAATCCCCATGACCATTTTGGCCACCACACTTATCACAAATACTCCACTCATGGGTTTGAAATTGTGCGCACAATCCACCCCCAGGAGAATTTAAATAATTTTGCCACGAGTGTGGTCCTCCACAATAAGGACAAGGATCATCAATGTATGAACAACTACCATCTGACCAATTGTTATTGTACGATGCCATTTTTCAAAATAAGAAAAATAATCAAGAAAAATTAATTACACAAATATTCACAAGTTTGGATCAAAGCACTTTAGCTTATTTCTCAAACAACCTAAATTACGCCAAATGTTCCCCGGCAACGGCGCCATTTTTGGTGACGTCCAAATCGACTACTAAAAAGCAATAGATACGGTCGCAACAATATAATTTACCCAACTATGAGTCGGGGTCGAATCCCACAAAGATCAATGTGTAGGCGATTAGGCGTGTAAGAAAATTATCGCAAGTTATGCAATGCCAAACACTAAGAATGGTGGTAGAAAGAGTATTTATACCTAAATGCGAAATGTAAACTAACCAAGAAAGAAAGTAAAATGATCAATGGCTACAAGTATGGTTACTTCGGGAATTACACTAAAGTGGTCATGAACTTGATAGCACTCATGCTTCTTTTCATACTTATAATTGATTTATTGAACTATTCGGGTTGTTGATTATAAGGTTAATAATATACATAAGAATCTTTCGAGTTCTTATGAATCTATCCAAGTTAAATCAATACCTATATGTCTATGGTATTAATATTAACAAGAATGCATTTATAACTCTTATTCTTCAACCAAACAAGGCAATTAAGTATATGTCTATCTTAATTGCAAATCCTTCACCCGATGCCCGGGATTCAAATCTTATTCTATTTGATTTTATATTCAACCAAAAATTTGTTTTGTCAAGTTTAACTCAAGGTTCATAAATAATATTTCACTGTTAGATACGAGGTAAAATAATTAAGATCAAAATTAAATAAACAACCCACAACAATAAATTCAATATATTCAATCTAAGCATCAAATAACAAGATCATCTATTTAATGCATAAGCACAACAAAGTATTTAATCCGAACTTTAAACATGAATATTCTCATAAATAAGATTCAAGTGTTGGAAATAAATATTACTCACTTAAATAATCAATACAAATCAAGGAGATGAAGAAATAAACATAAATGGGTAAGGAAATCTTAACCACAAGCTTCAATCTTCAAGACCCAAGTGTGTGTGCAAAGCCCTAGCTTCCAAAATTGTTCTCTCTAGTTCTAAGAACAGAAAATAAGCCAAAGATGTCTGAAAAACGAGCCTAATCGGGTATTAAATGATTTGGGGATCAAAAAGTGTGAAATTTCATAATAGCCCATGCTTGAAGCACGTACTTCGCAATTGCGAACAAAAGTTCGCAATTACCAAATATGCCTAGAAAGGCCTAAGATCGCAATTCCCAAACAATCTTCGCAATTGCGAAGATTGACCTTTTGATGCATAGTTCGCATTTGCGACAATACATTCGCATTTGCGAAGATTCACAAAATACTGCATTGTTCGCATTTACAAGCATTATCTCGCAATTGCGATTAGTGTTGAATTTCTGCTAAGTTCGCAATTGCGAACATTTCTTCGCAATTGCGAAGGTGTCCTTTTTAAGCCATTGTTCGCATTTACCATGAACTGTTCGCATTTGCGAACCATGAATGCACTGCCCAGATTTTCTTCTCTTTTTGGCTTCATTTGACTTGTTTTCACTTGGCTTCTTCACCATTACTTCTAAATCACATTAAATCCTATAGAATAGAAGTAAATAACATTAAATACATGATTTTATCACTTCAAACATTTCAAATGTATTTGCTTAAAGGCAAGATAAGTTGGTATTTTACCAACTTATCACTAACCATTCAAGCAAGTCGTAAATTAGCTAAAGCAAGCACGGGAAGTTTTATTTAAGGGAACGGGGTTCAAAAAGGCAAACAACCAGGCCGTTCGTTAAATTCTCCACCTCTTAAACAAACATTCAGCCTCGAATGGCCATATAAAGGTACCTAAGCTGCTGAATAAATGTGGATATGTGCTTCGCATGTCCTTCTCGGACTCCCAGGTCGCCTCCTCGGCTGGTGGCCCCTTCATTGAACGTTTACTATAAAAATCCTCTTGGATCTCAACTGGCAATCCTTCCTATCAATGATAGCAACTGAGTGCTCCTCATAACCCAATCTCTTATCCAGCTGAATAGTACTAAAGTCTAACATATGGGAAAATTCAGCATGATACTTCCGAAGCATCGACACATGAAAAACTGGATGAACTCCCGACAATCTGGGGTTAATGCAAGCTTATAGGCAGCCTCCCAAACTCTCCTCAACACCTCAAAGGGGACAATAAACCTTGGACTCAACTTGCCCTTCTTCCCGAACCTCATAATGCCCTTCATGGTTGAGACTTTCAAGAGAACTTCTCACCAACCATAAATGATACATCACGTGCCTTTTGAAAACTCTTCTGCCTGGACCGAGTTGTACAAAGCCTCTCCTGAATCAACTTCACCTTATCTAAGGCCTCATATACCAAGTCTGTACCATACAACTTAGCCTTACCAGGCTTTAACCATCTGATAGGACAATGACAACAACAACCATATAGAGCTTCTAATGGAGCCATCTCAATGCTGGACTGATAGCTGTTATTATATGCAAACTCCAGCAAGGGCAAGAATTGGTCCCACTGCCCTCCAAAGTCAATCATACATGCTTTAAGCATATCCTCTAAAATTTGTACTGTCCGCTCTGACTGCCCGTCAGTCTGAGGATGGAATGCTATGCTAAGATCTACCCAGGTCCCCAACTCACTCCAAACGACTCTACAAAAATGAGAAGTGAACTTAGGGTCTCTATCGTATATAATGGAAACAGGCACACTGTGCAATCAAACTGTCTCCCAAATATAAGTTCGAGCTTATTTCTCTGCTGTATAGGTAGTAGCCACTGGAATGAAGTGGGCCGACTTGGTGAGCCTATCAACAATGACCCATACTGAATCAAACTTCTGCAAGGTCCGCGGTAACCAAACTACAAAATCCATGGTAATGCACTCCCACTTAAACTATGGTATAGGCATTTGTTGAAGTAGGCCATCCAGTCTCTAATGTTCATACTTGACCTGCTAGCAATTAAAACACCTAGCCATACACTCCACTATGTCTTTCTTCATCCTCCGCCACCGTAATGCCGACTCAAGTCACGTTACATCTTTGTAGCCCCCGAGTGGATGGAATACTGCAAACGGTGTGCCTCTTTTAGTATCCTTTCCCTCAGACCATCGACATTAGGAACACATAGACAACCCTAAAGCCGTAAAACACCATCCTTGCCAATAGAAACTTCCTTGGCACCTCCCTGAAGAACCATCTCTCTAAGAACTGCCAAATATGGATCAGCGAACTATCAGGCCTTTATCTCCCCCCAGTAATGAAGATTGAGAAACCGGACACGCAAGAATCCGGCTGGGCTCCAAAATGTCCAACCTCTCTAGCCTGTTAGCCAAGGATTGAATGTCCAAAGCTAATGGTCTTTCCTCTGCTGGAATGAATGCCAAACTACCCACACTCTTAGCCTTTCTACTCAAGGCATCTGTGACCACATTTTCCATGCCCGGATGATAAAGAATGGTGATGTCATAATCCTTCAGTAACTCAAGCCACCTGCGCTGCCTCAAATTCAGATCCCTCTTCTTGAACAAATGCTGCAAGCTGTGATAATCAGTATATATCTCACACGATTCCCCATACAGGTAGTGCCTCCATATCTTAAGAGCATAAATAATTGCCACCAACTCCAAATCATGCACATGATAATTTTTGTCGTGGATCTTCATATGACGGGAGGCATATGCAATGACTCGCCCCTCTTGTATCAATACACAACCCAAGCCAACTCACAAAGAATCACAATACATTGTATACATCCCTGAACTGGAAGGAAACTCAAGGACTGGTGTTGTAGCCAAGGCTGTCTTGAGCTTCTGGAAGCTCGCCTCACAACCATCAGACCAATGGAAAGGAGCACCCTTCTAGGTCAATCTAGTCAGAGGTGATGCAATATAAGAAAAGCCTTGGATGAACCGCCTGTAATACCCTGCTAACCCCAGGAAACTTATGATCTCGGCCGCTGAGGTGGGGCGTGGCCAACTCTGAACTGCCTCAATGTTCTTGGGGTCTACCTTATTATCCTCTCCTAACACAATATGCCCCAAGAATGCCACAGACTCTAGCCAAAACCCACACTTGGAGAACTTAGCATATAGCTTCTACTCTTGTAAGGTCTAGATCACTACTCTCGGATGTTTCTCGTGCTCCCCCAAGCTACGTGAGTATATCATGATGTCATCAGTGAAGAAAATGATGAATGAATCAATATAAGGCCTAAACACCCTATTCATCAAATCCATAAATGTTGCTGGGGCATTATTTAACCCAAAGATCATCACCTAAAACTCATAATGGCCATATCTAGTCCGGAATGCAGTCTTCGGAACATCTGAGTCCCTAAACTTCAACTGATGGTACCCTGACATCAAGTCTATCTTAGAGAACACCTTTGCACCCTGAAATTGGTCGAACAAATCATTGATACGAGGCAACATATACTTGTTCTTGATGATGACTTTGTTCAACTGGCAGTAGTCAATGCTCATCTACATAGTCTCATCCTTCTTCTTCACAAATTACACTAGTGCACCCCAAGGCGACACACTGGGTCTAATAAACCGCTTTGCTATCAACTCCTCAAGCTGCTCCTTCAACCCCTTCAACTCCTTAGGAGTCATGAGGTACGGTGGAATAGATATAGGTTGGGTGCTTGTAACCAAATCGATACAGAAATCAATATCACGATATAATGGCATGCCGGGAAGATCTGAAGGAAACACATCGGCAAAATCTCAGACTATGGGAACTGAATCAATCATCGAAGACTTTGCAATGGTGTCTTGAACATAAGTTAGATAGGCCAAACACCACTTCTCGACAATGGGCCGAGCCTTCAAGAAAGAAATAACCCTACTAGAGGTATCAACTGTGGAACCCTTCCACTCCAACATCGGCAACCTTGACATCACTAGTGAAATAGTCTTGGCATAGCAATCTAGGATGGCGTGATATAGAGAAAACCAATCCATACCCATGATGACCTCAAAATCGATCATATCCAACAACAAGAGATCTGCTCTAGTCTCGAAGTTACAAAATGTAACCACACATGACTAATAGCCCGGTCTAGAATCATGGAATCGCCTACAAGAGTGGAAACATGAACAAGAGTGCCCAAAGGTGTAGGAGGAATAACCAAGAATCGAGCAAACAGTGATGATACATAAGAATAGGTGGACCCTGAATCAAATAATACTGAAGCATCTTTACCGCAGACGAAAATAATGCCTGTGATGACGGTATCTAAGGCCAATGCATATGGCTTGGGTGGAAGAGCATAGAATCTGGCTGGAGTGCAGGCTGGTTGGCCTCCGCCTGACTAAGCAGTAGCTGGCTGACTTCTCCATGTCTGACCTCCACCTCTAGGTCAGCCCCGACTAGCCTACCTTCCACCTCTAGGTGGCTGGGCTCTGGTGCTAAAATTATGGGCTACTGACCCTGCTATACTTCCTTGACCCGAAGCTTGGGGAAGGTCCTCTTCAGATGATCTATAACTCCACACTTGTAGCACACTTTTAGTGCCATAGCCTGCTACCCTAGGGTCTCAGCCTACTGACCCGAATACCTACTAGAATAACCCTAGATGGCGATGGTCGATAGGAACTGGCACAACACTGATGTGAGCCATAGAAGAATATTGATAACCAAAATATCCATCAGAGGAACCTTGAATAGCTGGTGGATAGTAAGGCATTGCACTGAAATAAGGTCTCATTGGAGCACCTCGTGGAGGGGGTAGTGGTACTGAATATAAAGGTTTGCTGGGCTGGCCCTTCCCGGAGTGACCTCTACCCCTACTTGAGGCACCTCTAAACTCTCCTGAAAATCGGACCCTCTTATCCTGCTGAAGCTTCTCTCTACCCCTCAATCCTGTGAGCAGTCTCTATGACTAGCTGTTACTTAGTACCTATCTCCACCTCTCAGGCCATGCTAGCTTGAATACATGGTGCAACCGCACAACAAATTTCAGCACTTTCTCTGCATCTGTGGGAAGTATCATGTGTGCATGGCGAGAAAACTTACAGAACCTCGCCTCATAATCGGTCACAGACATGTGGCCCTGCTCAAGATGATCGAATTGGTGCCGTAGCTCTTCCCTCTCAAAGGGTGGAATATACATATCCAAGAACAACTGGGTGAACTGACCCCAGGTGAGAGGAGGAGAACCTACTGACCTGCCAAGAACATAGGATTGCCACCATCTATGGGCCTTGTGCTCCAGCTGGAAAAAAGTGAAGTCAACTCCATGTGACTACAGTATTCTCATATTGTGCAGTGTATTCCTGTAGTTATCAATGAAGTACTGGGCATCCGTATGTCACTCACCCCCGAAGGTAGGAGGGTGAAGACTAGTCCATATAGCGAATGACTACTGTGGATCATAGTCCACAGCTGGCCTGAGCTGGGGCACCACTACAGCAACTGGCTGGGCCATATCTGCGAGTAGTGCACCTTGATTCTGATACACCATAGCTGCATGTCCATGTGCTTGAGTAGTAGGGGTCTGTGCTCCCCCTGCCAGTGAGGTAGCTGGGTCTGCTGGAAATAAACCAGCCTCAGTTATAGAATCCATGAATCGAAGCATACGACACATAACCTCCTAAAATCCTAGTGTTGTCATAAAGTCTACCGGGGTGGGCTCAGTTGCGAGTACCTCGCCCTGTTTGTTGATGTGCCGGAGAGATTCGACATATTTACATACTAATTGCTCTTATATTAGCTTGTTTCATTGCAAAATGTAGTCCATACTTATGTAATTTTGTGGTTTTACAGATAAAGAGGAAGAATACACCACGGACACAAAAATGGAAGCAAAAAGATAAGAAAGAGGGCAAGTTGTGCAAAACAACCAATCTGCGGACCAATATGCGGTCGCATAGTGCATATGCGGACCGCAGATGAGCAACCAAATCACAGAGTTAAACAGTGAATGGAGCTGAAATGCACGGCAAGAATGCGACGACTTCTGCGATCGCACAATGAATATGTGGTCCGCACTTCTGCCATATAGTAAACACAAAGGAAACCTAAGAGTCAAGTATGCAGTGCTTTCTGTGGTCGCACAATCAACATGCGGACCGCAGAACAGTGATGCGATCAACACATGAACAGCTAGGGTTCCTATCCGCGACGTCGCCTCTCAAGATTGCGGACCGCAGACCTGTTATGCGACAGATCTGCGGTCGCACACGTGACCTGGAAGGGCAAACTTGTCTGCTTTTTGTCAGATCTTGGTCCCTCTATAAATAGCTTTTTAGAATTTTGTGTAAGTGTATCTTGTGCAGACTTTATACTTCACTCTAAGACTTTATTACTTCATCTTTTTGGAAGCTTTTGGTTGAAGAATCTTTTACTTTGTAAGCATTTATGACATTTATTACACCTTGTATTTTATATTTTAGCATGTGTGGCTAAACTTAAATACTAAGGTTGTGAACCTTAAATGGGTGTTATGTAAATGGGTGTTTAACATTGAATATATGCATAATGGTTGGTTGATATTTCTTTACTTCTCATTCTTCATTTATTGTTGGTGGTTGCAAACACAAATTAAAGCCATTAAAGTCCTACCTTACTTGGGAAAGTGGGTTAGATTTTGGAAGAAGTAAAGAACAAAAACTCGAGGCCTTACACCTCGTTTAATAGAATCGCTTAGGGATAAGTGGGTTTTATTTGGCATTTATTGATTGTTATACATTGTGATTCTTAGACTTTTGGGAAAAAGCAAGAGAGGAAATACTACTCAAGTATTGGGAAATATTGGGTGGTTGCATAGAAATCAATTGCATATCAATAATCAACCATTAGAAATATATCATATTAACACCGATGGAATTACACTACATTTATGGGAACACAACCTTGGTTAAATCAATTCTATAGATTACTACATCAAGCATCTTCACTAGTTAAATATTCTAAACCAACCTTCATTCATACTACCACTCTTACACCATTTCTATGTTACTTCTAACGGAATAGATTCAAGATTCTAGTCGGGTAACACACTAATTTAAGTGATCATTTCACACCTATTCCCTGTGGGATTCGACCCCAACCTAGTTGGGTTACTATATTTGACACCGACCACCTTACACTAATTGTAAAAGTGTAATTTGAGCGTATCAAATTTTGGCGCCGTTGCCGGGGAATATGGTTTTGAAATTATTCATTAGTGTTTACTTTACTTGATATCTAATTCTATTCCATTACACATTGTTTGTTTTACTTGGTGTGATAGGTTACAATGTCTGATTATGAGGACGAAGGGGAAGAGAATCCTTTTGCGGATATCGATGACACAAATGCAATTGTACCCCCTGCTGTTGGTGCCTCAACGTTTAAGGTGGATCATGGTCTAATCCTCATGCTCAAAGCGGAAGGGTTTTTCAGGAATTCCACCGATGACGACCCAACTCAACACTTGAGGAATTTTCTGGGAGTGTGTGCTATGCACAAACAAACCTTTTTCTTAGAAGATGCCTTAAGGTTGAGAGTTTTCAAGTACTCCTTGGCCGGTGATGCTAGAAAGTGGCTTCAAAACTTGCCACCAAACTCAATCCGATCATGGCCTGAACTTGTCCGGGCATTCCTAGCAAAATGGTTCCCACAAAGCAAGAAATCCTGAGCTTAGAGATAAAATCTTTTTCTTTAAGAAACAACAAGGGGAGCACTTACATGAGGCGTGGGATCGCTTTAAACTATATTTGGTGAGGTTGCCAAATCATGGATTCCCTGACTCAATTTTGCTTGAGAAGTTTTACATGGGTCTTGATCCCATGAACCAAGCCATTGCAAAGAATGCGGCGGATGGATCTTTAATGGATAAGTCTTTTGCTAGAGTAACTCAAATCCTCGACAAGATGGCCAAATATAATCAAGCATGGCATTCTGAGGATACATCCGGTGGAATAGCTTATGGGTCTCCCTCTTTGACAAATTTGATCAAGGAAAACCAAGAGAGAAACCAAATCATTGCGGGGTTGGCCACTAATGTCAATGTGTTGACCAAGATGTTTACATAAAATCAAACAAAGAAAGTCAACGTTGTCGAGGACATGTCGTCCAATCCGAATGAAGATTTTGAAGGGGCTAATTACATCAACAACCCCCAAGGAGGATACCAAAGGCAATACTATCAAGGTCAAGGAGCACAAAACCAATGGATGCAAAACCCGCAAGGGCAAGGAAACCAACATTGGAGGTATTACCAAGGTAGTTCACAACAAAGAAATTGGGGCAACAACAACAACAATTTTTCTAACCGGAGTGAAAATCCTTATGTTCCTCCAAAAGGACAACATTCGAACCAAGGGTCCTCAAATGATTCAAAATTGGAAGCTATGCTAGAGAGAGTGCTACAAAATCAAGAAAAGTCTGATGCTTCATTGAGGAACATGACCGAGGTCGTTGGCTCTCATACCGCTTCCATCCAAAAGTTGGAAACGCAAATGAGGGATCTCTCCAAGGAAAAAAACCCCAAGCAAAAGGGAACACTACCTAGTGACACGATTGCAAACCCAAGAGGTAGTGGAAGTGGTCCAGCCTCTCATATCATGGCAATCACCACTAGGAGTGAAAAAGTGCTACTTGGAGAGAATGAACACATAGTTGAAGATGTGGAGACCAAGCAAACGGTTGAGGTTGAAGAACAAGAGGTTATTGAAGTTGAAAAGCAAAAAGTTGTTGTGGTTGATGAACCAAAAGTTGTTGAAATTGAAAGAATTTTGGAAAAGGCTAGAGCACAACAAGACGATCGAGAAGAGAAAAAGGAAAAGGGGAACGAGTCATCAAAACCTCTTCCACCTATTCCTAGACCTCCTCCTCCATTCCCTAAAAGGCTAGCATGAAGGATTGATGATAGCAAGCTTGAAAACTTCTACGATATCCTCAAACAACTGACGGTGAACATTTCTTTTGTAGAAGCTTTTCAAGAAATGCCAGGGTTCGCTAAGTACTTGAAAGATTTGATCACTAAAAAGAAGACCTCAAAGCATGAGGTGGTAAGCATGACTCACAGGGTAAGCTCTATCGTTGCTACAACCCCGGTTCAAAAGAAGGAGGATCCGGGGGCCGTTACTATACCTTGTACTATTGGGGCACGTGAATTTGCAAGGGCCTTATGTGACAATGGAGCTAGAATCACCTTAATGCCACTAGCCATCTATAAGTAAGCGGGATTGGGTATGCCTAGACCTACAAGTATGAGATTGCAAATGGCCGATCGTTCCATCAAGCGACCGGTTGGAATTGTGGATGATGTACTAGTGAAAGTGGGGAAATTCCATTTACCCGCGGACTTTGTGATTCTTGATTGTGCTGTGGATAAAGAGATCCCTATCATTTTGGGAAGACCATTCTTGGCTACGAGACGAGCACTCATGGATTCTGAGAGAAATGAGATAAAGTTCCGGGTGAATGATGAAGAAGTCACTTTTCAAGCTAGCAAGGGAATGAAGCTACCCCACGAATATGAGAGCATCTCAATGGTAGAAACGGTTGATGAGGTAGAGGATGCCGTGAAATTGAAAATGGAAGAACAATGCCTTGGTGAGGCATTAGCGGCAATCCTAGTAAATTTTGATGGGGAAAACATGGATGGGTACATAGAATCGGTGAATGCATTGGAGGGTCTTGGATCCTACACTTACACGCCGTCAAAGCTCTCTCTTGACCTAGAGAATAGAGCTACTCCCCCCGCCAAGCCATCAATCATTGAGCCACCACAATTAGAGCTCAAACCACTCCCTTCGCATTTGAGGTATAAATTTCTTGGCTCTAATGATACTTTGCCCGTAATTGTGTCTTCTTTGTTGAATGATGTGCAGGTAGAGCAATTATTGCAAGCCCTAAGGGAGCACAGGCAAGCAATTGGGTGGACAATCGCCGACATCCGTGGCGTTCCCGCGGGTATTTGCGAACACGAAATCCAATTGGAGAATGACACCAAGCCAAGTGTGGAGCATCAAAGGCGACTAAATCCTTCAATGCAAGAGGTGGTGAAAAAGGAAATTATCAAGTGGTTAGATGCCGGAGTTGTCTACCCAATCGCCGATAGTTCTTGGGTGAGCCCAGTACAATGTGTGCCAAAGAAGGGGGGCATAACCATGATTGAAAATGAAAAAATGGGCTCATCCCTACTAGAACGGTGACCGGGTGGAGAGTGTGCATGGATCCTAGTGCAACATGCAAGGATCATTTCCCTATGCCTTTTATTGATCAAATGCTTGATCGGCTAGCGGGAAGAGCCTTCTATTGCTTTCTTGACGGATACTCCGGCTACAACCAAATCAACATTGCTTTGGAAGATCAAGAGAAAACAACCTTCACTTGTCCTTATGGGACATTTGCTTTTAGCCGGATGCCATTTGGGTTGTGTAACGCTCCGACAACCTTTCAAAGATGCATGATGTCGATATTTTCTGATATTGTGGAAGATTTTCTAGAGGTCTTCATGGATGACTTCTCTGTTGTTGGTGATTCTTTTGAGCATTGTCTTGCAAATCTTAGACAAGTACTCAAGAGATGCGAAGAAACGAATCTTGTGCTCAATTGGGAAAAATGCCACTTAATTGTGGATGAAGATATTGTGTTGGGGCATAAGATTTCTAAACATGGCATTGAAGTTGATCGGGCGAAGATCGAAATCATTTCTAAACTTCCTCCACCAAATTCAGTGAAAGGTTTTCGAAGCTTTCTGGGCCACGCCGGATTCTATCGGAGATTCATCAAGGATTTCTCCAAAATTGCACACCCAATGTGCAAGCTTCTTGAAAAGGATGCAAAATTCATGTTTGATGACAAGTGCCTCAAAGCGTTTGAGGAGTTAAAGTTGAGGCTTACCACGGCACCCATTATTGTCACTCCCGATTGGACTCTTCCTTTTGAACTCATGTGTGACTCTAGTGGTGTAGCTATTGGAGCAATGCTAGGTCAACGCCACAACAAGATACTGCATCTGGTCTACTATGCAAGCAAAACTCTCAATGGGGCGCAAATGAATTACACGGTCACCGAGCAAGAGCTTTTTGCCATTGTGTATGCTTTTGAAAAATTTCGGGCCTATTTGTTGGGGTCCAAGGTGGTGGTCTACACAGATCATGCGGCTTTTCGATACCTCATGGCAAAGAAAGATGCACAGCCTCGACTAATTCGGTGGGTTCTCTTGTTGCAAGAATTTGACTTTGAAGTAAAAGATCGCAAAGGTACTCAAAACCAAGTTGCAGACCACTTGTCAAGGCTTGAGGAAGCAGGGAGGCATAAAGAAGAGCTTGACATAAATGATGCTTTCCCCGAAGAACATATATTGGCACTTTCCAACACCTTTGCTCTTTGGTATGCCGACATTGCAAATTACATGGTGAGCGAGGTCATTCCGGAAGGGTTAGAACCTCATCAAAACAAAAAATTCTTGAGGGATTGTCGGCAATACTACTGGGAGGAGCCTTATTTGTTTCGAGTGTATGCTGACAACATCATCTGGAGGTGCGTACCAGAGGAAGAAATCATGCCAATCCTCAAGGCATGTCATGACTCACCGGTTGGAGGCCATCATGGAGGCAATAGGTCTGCGGCAAAGATTCTTGAATGTGGCTACTACTGGCCTTCCATCTATCATGATGCAAACCAATTTGCAAAATCTTGTGAGCAGTGTCAACGGCAAGGTTCAATCTCCAAAAGGCATGAAATGCTAATGCAATATGTGTTGGAGATAGAAATCTTTGATGTGTGGTGAATTGATTTCATGGGCCCCTTTGTGAGTTACTATGGGATGGAGTATATTTTGGTGGCTGTGGTCTACGTCTCAAAGTGGGTTGAAGTCGTTGCCTTACCAAACAATGAGGCGAGGAGTGTGACCGCCTTTTTGAAGAAGAATATATTCACTCAGTTTGGCACTCCTAGAGCCATACTTAGTGATGGGGGATCGCACTTCTGCAACAAAGCTTTCACATGGTTACTTGAGAAATATGGGGTGAAACACAAGGTGGCTACACCATACCATCCGCAATCGAGTGGTCAAGTTGAGGTATCAAACCGAGAGATCAAGAGCATCCTAGCCAAGACTGTGAACGCCAACAGGACTGACTGGTCCAGAAGATTAGATGATGCATTGTGGGCCTACCGTACGGCCTTCAAGACTCCTATTGGTACTTCTCCCTACCGGCTCATTTTTTGGAAGGCATGTTATTTACCGGTTGAGCTGGAGCACAAGGCCATGTGGGCACTCAAGAAGCTCAATTTAGAATAGGCGGAAGCTGCAAACTTGAGATTGATGCAACTAAATGAACTAGAGGAATTTCGATTCCATGCATATGAGAGCGCATCGGTATACAAAGAGCGAATGAAATTTGTTCATGACAAAAAGATCTTGAAAAGAGAGTTCAAGACGGGTGACCTCGTCTTACTCTTCAACTCAAGATTGAAATTGTTCCCGGGCAAATTAAAATCGAAATGGTCCGGCCCCTTTAAAGTGGTGAGTGTATCCCCATACGAAGCTGTAGAATTATAATCTACTGACGGGTCTCGGACATTTAAAGTAAATGGCCAACGCATCAAACACTACTTGGGTGTTGATAGTGAGAAGAAAGTGATAGAGCAGCCGGCTCTACAAGATGGACCTTGCCCGTCAAAAGGATGAAATTGGAGCAACCAGTCCCGTCGTGACGCGACGTTAAATCAAGTGCTGCATGGGAGGCAACCCATGGGTGGTAACACCGTCTTTGATTTTTTGTGAATTTTCCTTGTTCATTTATTTCCTTAACATCTGTGAAGTGTAGGGAGCCCAAACAGTGATGATATTTGGTGGATGTACCCATGGAAAGAAATGCGGAAGAAAGAGGGTAGAAATGCCATAGAAATGCGACAACATAATTGATTTGCGGACCGCAAATCTACCGCAGACCTAATCAGTGAGCCCTCTAAATTGGAAGTAGCAATGCGTCCATTCTGCGGTCCGCATGTTAGTTGTGCGACCATAGAATGGATCGTAAAATTGACTCTGAGAAACCTACAAGTCTAACAATATGCGACCAATATGCGGTTCACAAGTTAGCTCTGCGATCGCATAATGGTCCGCAGAATTGGCATCGCAAAAGCGTGTAAATCCCCCAGGTACGTTCCTAAATACCCTACACTACAGAACAAAAAAAAAGAGAAAAAAAAACAAAATAAAAAAGGAGAGAAAAACAAAAAGAAAAAGAACGAAAAGAAGCAAGTTCGAACCGGCACAACAGGCATCATCCTGTTCATCACTATCATTCTCAACATCTGGTATGTGTACTGTTTCCCCCCATCTCCATTGTTTAAATATTTTGAGGGAAAAGTTGTGGGAACTGGTTGTGGGCTTAATAGCATGGCTAGGGTAGTAATGAATTAGACGTTGTGGTAGGAATTGGTTGAAGAGTGGGCATCCATGGCTGAATAGTTGAACTGCTGCATTAATTTACTCAGTTCTGCGGTCCGCATGTCTAAAATGTGAACCGCATTGTTGTCGCAGACCTATCCCTAGGTCAGATGGAGAAGACAATTTATGTGGTCACTATGCGAACGTATTATCACTTTGCGGTCCGCAAAGTGACCGCATAGCTGTCACCTTGGTAGCCCTCTCAAGAAATGAAATGTGTGATCGAGTATGCGGCCGCAGAATTGATCTGCGGTCCGCAAACTCAACGCAAAGCATAACAGATAACTGGGGAATTTGGACTTTGCAAGGAGCCATTCTGTGATGTGTATGCGGTCCGCATAACTGTTATGCGACCGCATATATCATCACATATTGGGATGAAACTTCAACAGAAAATTTTGCGATGACTTTGCGGTTCGCAAACCTGTTTTGCGATCGCAGAGTGCATCGCATCTTTGCTCTCAGTTAAATGTTTCCTATTCTCTACCCTACTGTCTATACTAAAAATGCTCCCCTTTGCAGAACTGGCTCAGAAATGACTTGCAAACAGACCCCGTCCTACTAAAAGACAACGAGTGGACTCGCCACGAGAAGCAAGTGACCAGCCTGAGGAAGTAGATACCCGGCCTGCAGTTGACATACATGTTGAGGCAAGGAGAAAGCAGGCTGCTGAAGGACCTTCATATCATCTCCGTTGGGGCATTGAGGGCTCAAGGGAGAAATATAAAGCTGGGCTTGAACGGAGGAAGCTCCTCCCAGAGAAGCAATTGAGCCTAAATGGGCTTAAAGACAAGTACCCACACATCCTTGCCAACATCAAGCGGAGAAAATGGATGAGATTCACTGACCCTCCGGCCAAATACAATGAATCCATCGTTCGGGAGTTCTATGCCAACTATGGAGCTTCCCGGACCAAGCAGCATAAGAGGCAGAATATGTACCTCGACAAGGTGGAAGTTCGGGGTATCCCAGTCAAATGCAGTGCAAACGCCATAAACATATTGTTGGCCCCAGACCGGGACAAGGACACTTCCACAGCAGAGTACACAGCCAAATTTGCTAACAGGGAGAATGAAAGGAGCTGGATTGCCTCCGTCATCGCAACTGGAACCCCTGCATGGACACAACCGGGGAGAAAGATTTACAAGGAGAGCTTCTAAAGGGAAGGGAGATACTGGATTGCATTTCTTGCATCCAGATTGATCCCAACGAATCATGAGACAGACGTTGCCATTGAGAAGGCCCTTCTCGTTGCTTGTATCATCCAGGGCATTAAAGTAAATGTGGGAGAGATAACTTTCCAAGAGATGGGGAGAAGAGCAATGCAAGATGCCACTTCTCTCCCGTTTCCGTCTTTGATCACTGCTCTGTTCCATGAGGCCCAAGTTCCTGTTGACCTCCGGGATGCGACAGGTCAGGAACAAGGGATTATAGACATCAACCGCCTTGCTGATGCGGTGATACCTCCTCTAGCAGTTGTTCAGGAAGACCTACTCTCTTCCCAGCCCCCTACGGCTCATGAGGATGCGGCACAGTCTTCCACTCCCTCCACCACTGCTCAGACTACTACTGCTACTGCTCAGCCTCAACCAGCCACTCCGGCAGTCTCACGGCTTGGTCTTTTAGCCAAACATGCAAACTCCAAAGTCGACCAGCTTGTTAAGACGTTTGCCTAACTTAATCAAGCA
The DNA here is from genome assembly GCA_032618575.1 of Nicotiana noctiflora. Classification (NCBI taxonomy): domain Eukaryota; kingdom Viridiplantae; phylum Streptophyta; class Magnoliopsida; order Solanales; family Solanaceae; genus Nicotiana; species Nicotiana noctiflora. Next base: position 429,246 of record JASVEL010005530.1, read on the forward strand.
GGCTCTCACTCCCATGCAGTCAGCCATAGCAGAGATTCAGCAAAAGCAGATGGCATATGCTGAGCGACTGCAAGGGCTTGAATTGAGGGTGAAGAAGTTAGAAAGGGGAGAAGTGTCCGGTTTGCACGATCTCAAGATAGAGGTGGCCTCTATGAAGGTCGAATTTCAAAAGATGCAAAATTTGGACTTCGACGTTTCATCCCTCTTTACGGGGGCAGGTGACAAGAGTGCTGATGCGGTGCCTGATTTAGGCCTTGACTTTACCAACCTCATGGCCGACCCTGCAATTCCCACTCCCGGAGACTCTAAGGCTCCAGCTCCTCCTAGCCGTATTGACATTGCTTCTGTTGAGGAAACTGAGGGAGAGAGTGGAAGTGATGAAGAAGAGGATAGCTCGGGATTCTCTAGCGATGATGCTCCTCAGCCTGTTGACAAAGGGAAGGCAGCTGCTCCAGCTTCACGTGGATGAGGGTGAGCGCGCTCAACTTGAGGTGGCCTTGCAGAGATCATTGATTGACAGAGGAGGCCTCACAGCTCATACAGCAGCTGATGCATCTAGCAGCTCTCAGATGCCAGCTGAGGTCATAGCATCCCCACCATCAGCCCCAGTGCCAGCCTTGCTTCCTACACCGGAGCTTCCACCAGCAGTAGAGGTCGCACCCTTGACTGTGCCCATGCCAACTACACAAGAGGGTGATCACCCCGGCGCACAGCCAGCTGCCAACTCCCATAGCACTTAGTGTGCCTCAGGGAGTCTTTCCTCACACTTTGCGCTTTTATTATCTGCATTGGGGACAATGCATTGTTCTTAGTTGGAGGTGGTGGTACCTTGGTGTTTGATTTGGTATTGCTATTTTTGTGATTTTGTGTATCAAACTTGTACAACTTTGATCTATAAAGCAGTGTATATACAATGTTTTGATTATTAAACTTGTTTATGATTAGTTAGCCAATCAATTCCTCTTGGTTTTTCTTTGTCTGATTCTTTTCCAAGAGTGCAATAGTAGAATCAGAACCTCGTGTGTAAATCAATTGTTTCAATACATGCTTGAAGAACTGAAAATTAGCACTATCCTGTGTCATTATTGTGTTAAGTGTTGTGAATAAATGTGGCGTAGGTGTGTTTTGCTTGCTTGAGGACAAGCAAGAGTTTAAGTTGGGGGTGTTGATGTGCCGGAGAGATTCGGCACATTTACATACTAATTGCTCTTATATTAGCTTGTTTCATTGCAAAATGTAGTCCATACTTATGTAATTTTGTGGTTATACAGATAAAGAGGAAGAAAAGACCACGGACACAAAAATGGAAGCAAAAAGATAAGAAAGAGGGCAAGTTGTGCAAAACAACCAATCTGCGGACCAATATGCGGTCTCATAGTGCATATGTGGACCGCAGATGAGCAACCAAATCACAGAGCTAAATAGTGAATGGATCTGAAATGCACGGCAAGAATGCGACAACTTCTGCGATCGCACAATGAATATGCGGTCCGCACTTCTGCCGCATAATGAACACAAAAGAAACCTAAGAGTCAAGTATGCGGCACTTTCTGCGGTCGCACAATCAACATGCGGACCGCAGAACAGTGATGCGATTAGCATATGAACAACTAGGGTTCTTATCCGCGATGCCGCCTCTCAAGATTGCGGACCGCAGACCTGTTATGCGATAGATCTGCGGTCGCACATGTGACCTAGAAGGGCAAACTTGTCCGCTTTTTGTCAGATCTTGGTCCCTCTATAAATAGCTTTTTAGAATTTTGTGTAAGGGTATCTTGTGCAGACTTTATACTACACTCCAAGACTTTATTACTTCATCTTTTTGGAAGCTTTTGGTTGAAGAATCTTCTACTTTGTAAGCATTTATGATATTTATTACACCTTGTATTTTATATTTTAGCAAGTGTGGCTAAACTTAAATACAAAGGTTGTGAACCCTAAATGGGTGTTATGTAAATGGGTGTTTAACATTGAATATATGCATAATGGTTGATTGATATTTCTTTACTTCTCATTCTTCATTTATTGTTGGTGGTTGCAAACACTAATTAAAGCCATTAAAGTCCTACCTTACTTGGGAAAGTGGGTTAGATTTTGGAAGAAGTAAAGAACAAAAACTCGAGGCCTTACACCTCGTTTAGTAGAATCGCTTAGGGATAAGTGGGTTTTATTTGGCATTTATTGATTGTTATACATTGTGATTCTTAGACTTTTGGGAAAAAGCAAGAGAGGAAATACTACTCAAGTATTGGGAAAATTGGGTAGTTGCATAGAAATCAATTGCATATCAATAATCAACCATTAGAAATATTTCATATTAACACCGATGGCATTACACTACATTTATGGGAACACAACCTTGGTTAAATCAATTCTATAGATTACTACATCAAGCATCTTCACTAGTTAAATATTCTAAACCAACCTTCATTCATACTACCACTCTTACACCATTTCTATGTTACTTATAACGGAATAGATTCAAGATTCTAGTCGGGTAACACACTAATTTAAGTGATCATTTCACACCTATTCCCTGTGGGATTCGACCCCAACCTAGTTGGGTTACTATATTTGACACCGACCACCTTACACTAATTGTAAAAGTGTAATTTGAGTGTATCACTTGTCAATAATAGGATCTCCCGCGGGGTTTGCTCGTGGTGCAACTGGAATAAATTTAAGATGCCCCCGTCCCCTACCACTGGCCGGTGCCTTCCCCCGGCCTTTGTTTCGGCCTCGAGCCATAGGGGGAGAAATTCTACCCGGTCGGGAACATCATCCGTGCATGTCCTCACCATCAGTGACAGAATAAAAAAGGAAACTTAGTACACTGGCCACTACACGAGATAAGATGAATAAATAATAGTTTTCCTAAAACCCTATAGCCCCTCAAAGAGAAATACATACGTCTCTGCACCGATTCCTAAGATTTTATTAGGTTTTGCCATGACATTGTGAGACCTACATGAACCTAGTGCTCTAATACCATGTTGTCATGACCCAATTCCATTGCAGGTCATGATGGCGCCCAATGCCACGATTGGGCAAGCTAACGCGGAAAATACTAGTTAAACCTTCGGTCACCTTTATCCCAAACACAGTTAAAAATGATTCTTTAGGTTAGAATAATTAAGAAATGATGAATAAAAAATATAATAATCATACAACCCCAAAATAATACAGCCTACTAATCTGGGTGTGCCAAGACTTGGTATTACATGCATGGGAAACTAGTAGAATATACAAAAGAATCACACTATCCTACTATCCAAAATGGAAAATACAACAAAAATACAAAGGAAGACTTCTTCAGGCTGCTGAACGTTATGGAAGGGAAGCAGCTCACCGTAAAAGTCTCAAAATCTGCTCAGAGATGCGCACCCGTCTGATAGCCAGATATACCTACCTCATACCCTGTACAATTAAGTACAGACGTGTAGTATGAGTACATAAGTAATATGTACCCAGTAAGTATCCTGTCTAATCTCGAAGAAGTAGAGACGAGAGGTCGACTTGATACTCACTAGGATAAAATAATGTGAGAATAACTTATAAATAGCATGTATAACACAAGTAAATAGTATTTAAAAAGATCATGGAATAACAATTCTTCCCCAAGTATTTTCATGGATAGTCACCTATATTTCAAGAAGGTATGAAATTCAGTCCTCAGAGAAACGCTAAGGAAAAGATATACAAGTGACACCGTGGGACGTACAGCCCGACCAACATAAAAATAAATTGTACACTACTGAGGGTCAAACGGATCGAACCATAGATGCATCTATTACCCCGCTCACGAATCACCCATGCAATGCGGCCAAATATAAATAAACTCATCAGCAAGCAAATAATAACATATATCTGAGGAGTAGTTATTCACGTGAATACCTAATATTCTCTTTTAAAAGACCAAATATGACAAATATTCATTCACTAGTCTCGTTTACCTTAATCAAAATAGTTTGTATGAATTCGAATTTATCATCAAGGTACAAGAATGTTATGTAAAGCATGCTTATGGGTCCTAGACTACCTGAACATAACTTAGTAGTCACTACGCACAGACTCTTGTTACCTTGTGTGTCCGTAGCCCCCACAAATATTAGCATTTAATTCAATTATTATACCTATGGGGACACTTCTCTCGTACAAGATTATAAAGGAGACTCACCTTGCTCCAAAGTGTACTCCAAGTGCCAAGAACAAGTCCAAGCCCTCAATTCGGAGCCAATTGATCCTAAACTAGGTAAACAAAGTAATAACTAGTTAACATAGACTCATAAGATCGAATTCTAGTAATTTAAGAAATTTTCCAACCATTAACACAAGTTTCCTAAAATCCAGCCCACGTGCCTGAATTCTGAAATTTTTCGAAGGAAGTTATTCTCTGCTTCCTAAGGATTACTAATAGATAATTTCTAATTAATTCCATAATAATTTTCATGGTTAAATCCAAGTTTTACTAAAATCCTAGGTTTACCTCTAACCCTTTAATTTTTCCTAAGTTCTAGTGTTTAACCTATCTAAAATACAAATATTAAAATAAGGAAGAGCAGAATAAACTTACCTCACAATGCTATGTGAATACCTTCTCCAAAAAGCTCCGAAATCGCCCAAATGAGGAGTAAAAAGTGTCAAAAATGGATTTGAAACCCGTCTTTATTGAACCTCATTGGTTTAGTGATTTTCGCATCTGCGGTCAGGGGACCGCATCTGAAGTCACCAGACCGTATCTGCGGTATCTCATCTACGAGAATGCGACCATATCTGCAAAAAAGGGGAGGGGGGCTGGGACCGCACCTGCTGTCTCTAGGCCGCATCTGCGACGCCGCTTTTGCGGCTTGGGAACCGCATCTACAAAAATGGCATGGGCTGTCCTGTGCCACTTCTGCGATGGAATAGCCGCATCTGCGGTCCAAGAACTGCAGATGCGGTTATGACAAAAGCAGCAGTCCTTCAGTCTTTCTCAAAATTTCCACTTCACTCGAGCCTCGTTCAATTGACGCTCAGGGCTCCTAGGCCCCATCCGAACATACGGTCAAGTTTGAAATCAAGAGATAGACCTACTAAAAATTTTGGAACACCCAACACAATGTTAAATCTAGAATTCACCCCCTAAAACCAAATGAATCAAATTTATGAACTTCACGGTCTTAATTGTTTTCCAATGGGCCAAAACGCCCTAAAACTACTCATATTGACGCCGAATTTTACAGGCAAGTCTTAAACGATATTTTGGACATGTATCGGGCTTCAAGACTAACATACAAGCTCGATAACTATGAAATCGATCATTAATTAGTTTCTTTAAATCTTTAAAACCTTAGATTAATAATTTCAAATAAAAACTCATTACTCGAGCTAGGGACCTTGAAATTTAATTTTGGGCAGATGCCCAAGTCCCATATTTTTCTACGGATCCTTCGAGATTGTGAAATCACGAATCTGGGTCCGTTTGCTCAAAATGTTGATCAAAGTCAAACTTAGCCTTTAAGAAAATTCTAAGGAATCAAATGGGCATATTTCACCCACTACTCTTCCAAATTCCGAACCAACCGTCCCCGCAAGTCAGAAATTTGCTAAAGCAAGCGCAAAAAGTTTTATTTAAGGGAACAGGGTTCAAAAAGGCAAATCGACCAGGCGGGTGGTTACAGTTAATGCCTAATTTGGTCCAGCCAAATACTTATTGCCCACGTCCAAGAAAAACGGACCTGACTCGCTTGTTTGACCCACCCATTTCCACTCCATATAAAACCCCTCTTATAACATTTCCATACATAAGAACCCTAAACCTAAAATGCAGAAAACGACAGTATTGTTAATCTTCTTCACTGAGCCCGTCTTCAACTCGCCTGAAACTCAGACGAGTTCAGTCAAATGGGTCCCCTCCCCTTTACATCATTTTATTCCAACGGTTTTTGTCAGAAAGAAATGAATATTCTCTCCAAATTTTCACGATTTCTGTACGAAAGAACAATTTGCTGGATGAGTGGGATCCATGGATGGATGTAAATCGATCCAATCCATTTGTCCCAAAAACCATTCAAAAATGTGAAATTTTTTGGATATTTGGACAGAAACTTTGAGATTTTTTGAGGGGTATATATATGAGGTAAGTTTTCTTTTTCTAGGTCAATAAAAATTTGGGGAGAATCTTCAGAAAATTTAGTAGTGAAATTTCTAGGGATTGAATTTTTTTCTTTTTCTGAGGCTTTTTCTTTTCTGACTCGGCATCTATCAAAGACAAAAAAAATATAAGCATGGTTTTGGATTGAATATTAAATTGGAGTTTTTGTTGCTGGGGTTTGGAGTTTTGGCAGTGTTGGTTTATTGTCCAATTTTTGGTTGCAATTTGGATTTGTTTGGCTGATATGTTGAGCTGTTGCTACTGTCGCTAAATCTCTTCTCCCATTTCAGAGTTTCGTTTGATATTTTCAGTTATTTTTTCTAATTGGTATGTTTCCACTGTTGTATTCATTTTCTAATTTAAATAAAGTTGTTTATTTCTCGTTTGGTTTGTCGAATGCTTGTGATAGTATGTCAACATGAACTTAAATAGACCTATATTAAACGATTTACGGAGTTAAGTGTTAGAGTTTTGCTAAGTCAAGATTTGAGGGAAAGCATGAAGCAGCGAGTTTTGTTTTACTGACCAACCACTGTGGAAAAGAATTTTGGTTCCTATTTATTTTTGCAAATCAAGTTGCTGTATTGTTTAGTTTCTTTTACTGCAAATATTCCTAGTTCTACTCCTGACCTGTGAGAACAATTAAAGTGAGTGTTGGTTGAGTCTGCTACATCACTTGGTAGCAGAATTGCATTAGTTTGGTGCAAACATTCCATAGTTTCCTTATTGTGCACTATGCACACTTATGTGTATTAGTTGGTCAAATGGACTAATTCCCCTAGCTTGGTGATTTCGCTTAAATATTTGAATAGATCTCATGTATTTGCTCGAATATAGTTGCTTTATTGAGTGCCTGTATTTGCTCTGTTCTTTTTCTGCAAAATTAGTAGTGTTCAATTTTAAGTTTGGCCTTAATGAAAATTGCATCATATTGTTAGCTTAAATAAATTCACTTTGAGGATTTCTACAAAATGGTAATTTAACTTCGATTTATAAATTGAACAGAACCAAGGCATTCATATGATGAACAATCCATAAACTCATGCTATTTGGCATTGTCTCGCTAACAAAAATATGTATGCATTTATTTGATCTTGTACTTGCACATCTCTTTTCACAAGACACAATTACCATAGCACCTCAGCCTTGCATCCAGATGGATTTTTGAATTCCCAAGTTTTAAGTTTATAAAATACAAGAACCCCGTAAAATCACATTTGACATTAGACTTTCATATTTTTATGTCGCTATTTCTATTTGTCAAATAGTTTTAGCCTTTTTTTAGTAAGTATATCAATTTGCATCTCTGTATGATTTTTCCACTCTCTACTTTGATAGAAGTTAGGTTCTTAAAATTTATACATTTCTCCTTGGTTATTGTCTCAGTCTTTTTGTTCATTGGAATAGCTGAGGCCAAAAATTCTTTAATTTTGGAATGGACCATATGCATCAGTTCATAGATGCCACGCCAACTCAAAGAAAAAGCAATTTCAATTGTTGTAATTGTGTTTGGGAGTATGATAGTGATGACCCGACCCGTTGTCTCATTTGTTACCGATCCGTGTTCTCCGTTTATTGCTTCTTCATGTTTTGTTATCGGTATATGGTATGTGAAAGTTGATTTGGGTTGGGTTTGATAAGAAATCAGATACTTAGTCTCTTTAAGGAGGCTTAAGTTGGAAAGTCAACCGGGCATTGATTTATGAGTTATAGGGCTCGGATGCAATTTTCGATGATTTGGTTAGATTCGGGAAATGATTTGTGACTTAGGAGTGCGATTGAAATTGATAATGGAGGTCTAGTATAGAATTATGCTTTAATTAGCGAAATTAGTATTTTGGCAAACTCCGATTGATAGATGAGATTTTGATCCGAGGGCCGAAATGGAATTTCGAGAGTTGTTGTAGCTTCGATATATGAATTGTGATGTGTGTGTAAAATTTCAGGCCATTTGGACGTCGTTTGGTTGGATATTTTTATGAAAACTACATTTCGGATGTTTTTAAAGAACTTAGGCTTGAATCCGAAGTGAATTGATGATTTTAGTATTGTTTGATATGTTTTGATGATTGGAGCAAGTTTGGATAATGTTTTAAGACACGTTGGTGCTTTTGGTTGAGGTCCCGCAGGCTTAGGGGTGGTTTCGGGTGGTCAATCGGACCATTTTTGGACTTCAAAAGTTGCAGACTTTTAGCTGTTGGTGTTGCAGAGAATTACCCTTGGCATTCGCGTGGGTGATGCTGCGAATGCATAAAGGAAGTTGGAGGGCTTAGAAGTTTAGTCTTCGCGTTCGCGTCAAAGGGGCATGTGTTTGTGTAGTTAGAGCTTCTGCTAGTTCACGTTCGCGTGAAGGGAGCCGCGTTCGCGTAGATTTAAATTTTGGTCGATAATTTTTGGTCATCGCGAACGCGGGGGTGTTGACCGCGTTCATGTAGGGTAAATTTGCACCTGTGCAGAAGGATTTAATTGATATTTTATCCGCGAGCGTATGTTATTTTTCCTCCATTGTTGAGCGATTTTGGAGCTTGGGAGAGCTAATTGAAGAGGGATTCAAGGGGGATTGATTGGAGGTAAGTTCCTTAGTCTAAATATACGAGATTTTGTTAGATTTAACATGGAAATTGGTTGAAATTCATCAAAAAGGGATAAAGCTAGGGCTTGCGTTTTTATATTTCAAATTGGAATTTGATAGGTCATTTGAGCGAATTTGGGAGTTTTTGGTATGTACGAACTCATGGTGAAACGAAAAATTCGGTAATATAAGTTATAATTTTTTGAGAAGCTAGCCGGGGGCTCGGGTTTTGCTAGTTTCAGGATATATTGTTATATTTTAATTGTTTTCAATTGAGTATTGTTCCTTTGGCATAGTAAGATGTATTCGCTCTGATTTTGGTTAGATTCAACGCGCGAGGAGCCTGATTTGAGTGGCAAAGGCGTCGCGAGCTAGAGATTTTGCCGGTTCGAGGTGAGTAATACTTGTAAATGATATCCTATGAGTTTGAAACATCGAATTTGCATATCATAGTGCTATATTGAGGTGACTTGCACGCTGGACATGAGCGTAGGGTAGAGCACTATTGCGGATTATGACTTGGTCCGTCCTGGTTGTGATTTTATTGCGTATTGACTGAAACTTGATGCTATCATGATTTGGGTTGATTGTCATATTTTGGGATTCATGCCGATTATATGAATCCTTCAGGGATTGGCATCACTGTTTTCTATTACTTGGATATTATTTTGATCCCGATCCAAGGTTTTAAATATTATTTTGCAAACTCAGCCATTTTTCTATGATTTGAAAACTTAAACATGTTATTCATGTTTTGAACTGTGAACTACTATTTTGATATTGCCCAAGTGACTTTTGTGCATTTCTAGACTGAGCATAGATCGGGCTGCGCACCGCAGTAGTGTTGCATGTGCCTTTCTGGACTGAGAATGGATCGGGCTGCATGCCGCAGCGGTGTGATATTGATATTGCGCTTGGGTTGTAGGAGCACTTTCGGAGTCTAAACCCCCACAGTGAGTGCAGGTACCCAAATGGATCGGGCTGCGTGTGGAGCGATCATGTGCATTGCATTGCATTCATGCATTGGTTCCTTCTTGTACTACGTGTTATGACATTCTGCACTCTCATATCATTGGCATCCATGCTATTTTATGCACTGTTACCCGACACCTTGGTGGTATTTGTAAATGGAGTATTGTGCCTGAGGGGCTTACTTATGTGTAGACTTGCACTATCTGATTATGCATTCATTTGATTGACTATTGGGAAAATAATATTTTCAAAAGAGGATTTTAACTGTGCCAAATATTCTAAAGGATTTTCCTGGATTATGATTTTCTCAAAGGGTTGTACTATCCCATATTGCATGATGGAGTCCTTTTACGTAATTGTTTGCCGCTCGGTTATTATTTACTCTTATTACTCACTGAGTTGGAGTACTCACTTTACTCTCTGCACCTCGCGTGCAGTTGCAGGTATTGTTCCCCGGTAGCAGGTCATTAGCTGATTGAATGTATTTTTATTGTAGTTGAGCAAGGTGACCGCCAGTGTTTGTGGCATCAGATTTTTCCTTATTTTTTATTTGAAATCAAATCCATGTATATTAAAGACCCTGTAGTTGTATTTTGGTTTTATTAGCTGCTCGTGACATGTGACACCCCGATCGGGTTATGTGGGGTTGTAATCTTGATTATTATTGTTGTTAAGTTGTATCATTCTATTCACTTATGTATAATAATTGTTAAAGAAATTATTTGGGTTAGTTGGCTGGCCTTGTCTTCACGAGAGGTGCCATCATGATCAGTGTGAGTTTTGGATCGTGACAAGTTGGTATAAGAGCTTAGGTTACTAGGTCTTACGAGTCATGAGCATGTTTAGTAGAGTCTCGCGGACCGGTACAGAGATGTCTGTAGTTATCCTTGAGAGGCTGTAGAACCTTTAGGAAAAACTTCCCATTCTTGGAATTCTTATCATGCGTAATTGATTTAGCTTGAGATATAACTTTTAAAATAACTTCCACATGTCTGTATGCTCATGTGAACGCTTAATATTATATACATTGATGGCTTGTGATTCCCCAATTGAGGGGCGAGAGGGAATCATTGTGATTATGTTGGGCCAGTCTGGAGGACTTGAGGCTGGATCTTTGCCTATGGCTTGAGCATCGAGGTGTTGATTCTGTGAGCAAGTGTTTTGAATTTATATGTTTAGTATTGTCCTTATTAGCCGGGATGACGGTTGGATAACCATGTGACGAGTATGTTAGTACTGTGAGATGTATCTATGTGATCTTGGTAGTGACGAAAAAGCATGCTGAATAGTAGATGAGCTATTAAGTGTTTGATTCCTATTGTGATTTGATGTGTAATCCGAATTATGGTTGCATGAAGAGTATTTTCGTATCTCCTAGTTGGAAAGTAAATTTCTATACGTGTGGCGGTATGAGTTCAGACTCAGGAAGACTAAATGACTCTGTAACATATGATGGTAGCAGGTGTGCTAAAATACTAAACTAAGGCAAAGCAGGTGGGTTATCTCATGCGGAGTGTTCTTGAGTGGTGTGAACCTTGTGTGTACGTTAGAAGATCTCACATGTAATTGAAAGGTACGTATTGTAATGTGAAAAATTTGCGTCGCTTAAGAGAATGGGCTTAGCTGATGTGGGGATGAATGCGAGGTTTGCAGAGGATTTCAATATCAGATGATCTATGTTTCATAAACTAGCAGATGATTTGAGTTTAATCTCACTATAATATTGTGGCATCATTGGAGTAAACGTATTATGGGTTATTGAGTGTGTCCTGATATATGGCTTCAAGCCAAGTTGGGGAGGTTGTTGTTGATTAGCTGATCGCACGGTTATGTGCTATGTTGGTTCCATTTCGACGTATGTTGCTGGATCAGTTTTAGTTACAGAAATTGAGCCGAGGATGGCACGTGTGAAGGAAAATTTTGATAAAGGTTATATGGTACTTTGTAGATGTGTGAAAATAATAGGATGTCTTGAGTTGTTGTTGGTAAATAATGCTCAGTGTATATGGAAGGAAAATACTTGTTTGTATTGAGAGGAGGTCGTATCCTACAGTGTCAGAGTGCTAATAAGGTACGAGTGGTTCTGCTCGTTAAGTCAGTTAATTTACAGTTGTATAAGAGTGCATGACTCTCGAGAATGGTTTTATTGTGTTAAAGATTTTGCATGTAATAATCAGGTGTCCTAAGGTTGTGTATGTGGCTAGAGACTGCGTTTACATTAAAAAAGATCAAGACTTGTAGTATTTTATATTAATTATGAGATTCTATGTATCCGTATTTGGAAGGTAATGGTAACAAATTCAAATTTGCAATAAGTTCTTCCAGTAAAGTATTCTGGAATGTGATATATATGGGAAGCATTGAAAGAGTATTCAGTGGCTTATGGGTTTTAGACAGTGTGGTCTTATGCTCGACTCCCGTATAGTAAACCTGGTTTGAGGTATTGTGGTGCCACAACAATGGAGAATATCAAATTGATGATGGATCAGAAGGGAAAATGGATAGATGGAATAACTTGATAATAGATCGAATCGGTATTGTAAGAGTATGATGAATTTTTCATATGTGTTCGAGGTAATGAGCTTTTGCATGAGTGTTACATCAATGGTCTTGAGTCTTGACAGCTTGCTTAGCCTGGTTTGGATAGAAGGATCTAGTCCTGGCAGTTTAGTTTATAGTTAGGAAAAGGGAGATGGAGTTCTCTTGTTATCCTAGTGTGTTATAGTATATGCGATATGTTGTGGAGGATAGGGATTTCTGTGTGTAAGGTTACGGTTCAGTTCATAATGGAAAGTCATTAAATGCCTAAGCAACACGGGCAGCTGCAGGTGATTTAAGAATCGATCTTCAGATGATTAAGGGAAAAAATGTACTGCTAATATAGTGATTTGGCGAGGGTATATGTTTTAGAAAAAGGGTAATTTAATTATGTTGATAGTACTTCAGTGGTATTGTGCCATTTTCTTGTTGGATCAACTGTTGATAATTGAGTTTGTTGATGGCACAAGGAAATTTTAGAATATCTCTCGGGGGATGAATGGGTACTTGATGTGTAATATGTATTCATACGGTTGGATTTGGGATCAGGTACAGTGATTCGTGTGTTATATGGAGTTGGAGACTGAAAGTTCTCAGATACAGTCTATGTTATGGTTGTGGATCGTATGTATTCGACACCGTTTTGTGGCTATTGGAATTTAAAGGCCCGAGTGGATCTTTCTTCGTTTGGTATGTTATATTTTAGATATGATATTGGGATGTAGATTGGAAATCCCAATGTTGGGTTATTCTAGACTATTGTGCTATGGGCTATGTCGGAAAATGCCACAAGATGCGTGGCGAGGTTCATCGGATTATGTTTTAGTAGAGTGATTTGTATCCCAAGACCAGCGAACGACTGGGAAGGATTGCTTTTCTTAATTGGGCCTTCGTTGTGGATGTTAGTGTAGAGGTTTCTACCATTGATTCAGTTCCGGTGTTGAGGGACTTCTTGGATGCGTTTCTTATGGTCGGGCATGTCGCCGGGTGAGATTGGGGATTTCGGTACTTATTTGGTGCCGTGCACCGTATCGTATGGCTCTGGCAAGAGTTATAGTAGTGGGAGGAGCAGCTTCAGGCTTCTTGGTATTGAGTTTGTTGGTAGTCCAATGTGGCTATGTATTTAGCTTGAGTTAGTTTGGTTAGTCCCGATTAGTATTGTTGTGGGATATGTTGATTCAATTGTTCTTTAACTGGTTGGTGATATAGGAGATCTATGAGTTACTTTTTAATTATTGTGAGGCGTTATAATTTGTTGGATATGGGCACATGTAGTGCGGTTCTATTGAGGATTCATAGAGGAAGTCGAGCGGGAAGAGTAATTGAGTATTTCTGGGTAAATAGAGTATTTGTTATGGCCTATCGGGTTGCGTGTCATATGTTATTGGTTTTACGGTGGATGTAATTAATTATTTTGATTTCAGATAGAAAATGTGTGTGGCTTTCGATTTTGATCATAGCAACTTGAGGTGTTTCATCTGTAGCCGTGTTTGGATAGGATCGCACATTGTGGGGAGGCCATGTGCTGATATGACCATTAGGGATAAATTCAGGTATTCTATTTCTATGATGTGAGGCGGGATCTCAACCTTGTGTTGTAATGGTATTGATGAGCTTGAGGTACAGCTCTCCCATTTGAATCATTTGTTCCGATTTGAGTATGTTTAGACCATTCCTTATTGGTGCGTGTATTATGCGAGTTGTGGCTTAGGCCTGTTTGATGTGTCATATCGCCAGAGTGATGTGTTGGATTCGAGGTGATAATTGAGTTCATTAATAAATACGAACATATTTGATTTCAGCTTGTTGGAAAGATAATATCGAGGTTCGACTAAAAAATCTGTTGTGGTATTAGTAAAAAGGGAAGTGTCTTTATGAATGGTTGATATGAAAAAGGGTTACGGTTTATAGCATGTTTCATTTATCGTTGGCAGTATGTGAAAGTGTTGGAATGAGGTTTTAGATAATAAGGGATTCTCTAGCGGTATTAGGTTGTTATGGGCAACTGTTGTGAATAGAGGCTATTGTTTCGAATGTTTGGGCCGTGTGGTATATTATATGATTTCACCCGAGGTTGCATGTATGGCTTATTACAGCTGGTTTGGGTTTATTCTAAGTATAGACGTGAGGTTCTGGTCTTGTATATGACTTCGGAAAGTGCAACGTAGTTCTACGGTTTATGGTCTAGATGGGTTCTGAGATTTCAATCGGACCTATGTGAGGTAGGGTAACATGGAATCACCCCAGGTATATGCTTGATAAGGTCATTCAACTATTGGTTGGACTCTAGGACAACTCTGGATACGCTCGAGAACGAGCATTTGTTTAAGTTGGGGAGGACGTGATGACCCGATTCGTCGTTTCATGTGTTACTACTCCATTTTGCTCCGTTTATTGCTTCTTCATGTTTCGTTATCGGTATGTGATGTGTTAGATTTGATTTGGCTAGGTTTTGATAAGAAATGAGACACTTAGTCTCTTTAAGGGATGCTTAAGTTGGAAAAGTCAACCGGATGTTGACTTATGAGTTATAGGGCTCGGATGTGATTTTTAGTGATTCGGTTAGCTTCGGGAAGTGATTTGTGACATAGGAGTGCGATTGAAATTAATTTTGGAGGTCCAGTGTAGAATTGGGCTTGAATTGGCGAAGTTAGTATTTTGGTTAATTTTAGTTGATAGGGGAGATTTTGATCCGAGGGTGTGAATGGAATTTCAAAAGTCGTTGTAGCTTTGACATGTGAATTGTGATGTGTGTGTAAAATTTGAGGGCATTCGGACGTTGTTTGGTTGGGTTTTTGATTGAAAGTGCATTTCAGAAGTTTTAAAGAACTTAGGCTTGAATCCGATGTGAATTGATGATTTTAGTGTTGTTTGATGCTTTCTGATGAATGGAGCAAGTTTGTATAATGTTTTAAGATACGTTGGTGCTTTTGGTTGAAGTCTCAGGGGCCTCGGGGTGGTTTCAGATGGTCAATCAGACCATTTTTAGACTTCAAAAGTTGTAGACTTTTAGTTGTTGGTGTTGTAGAGAATTACCATCCGCGTTCGCATGGGTGATGCTGCGAACGTGTAGAGGAAATTGGAGGGCTTGGATGTTTGGTCTTCGCATTTGCGTGGAAGCGGGCCGCTTTCCCGAAGTTATGTTAGGCAAAGCATCATGTTCGAGTAGAAGGAAATCTGGGCCTTGTGAATTTGTTCACCGCGTTCGCGTCAAAGGGGCACGCGTTTGCGTAGTAAGAGCTTCTATTGGTTTTCGTTCACATGCTTAGAGTTAAATTTTTGTCAACAATTATTCGTCATTGCGAACACGTGGGTGTTTACCGCGTTCGTGTAGGGTGAATTTGCACCTGGGCAGAAGGGTTTTAATTGATATTTCATCCGCAAGACTATGTTATTTTTTCTCCATTGTTGAGCGATTTTGGAGCTTGGGAGAGCTAATTGAAGAAGTATTTAAGGGAGATTAATTGGAGGTAAGTTCCTTAGCATAAATACACGAGATTTTCTTAGATTTAACATGGAAATTGGTTGAAATTCATCAAAAAGGGGTAAAGCTAGGGCTTGAGTTTTTATATTTCGAATTGGAATTTGATAGGTCATTTGAGCTCGGATTTGGGAGTTCTTGCTATGTACGGACTCGTGGCGAGATGAGGAATCCGGTAATATAAGTTTTGTAATTTTTCAAGAAGCATGCCGAGGGCTCGGGTTTTGCTTGTTTCGGGATTTGTTGATATATTTTGACTGTTTTCGATTGGGTATTGTCCCTTTGGCATAATGTGCTGTATTCGCTCTGATTTTGGTTAGATTTGACGCGCGAGAAGGCTGATTTGAGGGACAAAGGCATTGCGAGCTAGATATTTCAGTGGTTTGACTTGAGTCATACTTGTAAATGATATCTTGAGGGTTTGAAACCCCGTATTTGCACATCATAGTGTTGTATTAAGGTGACTTGCACGCCGGACATGAGCGTGGGGTAGAGAACCGTTGGAGATTGTGACTCGGTCTGTCCTAGTTGTGATTTTACTACGTATTGACTGAAACTTACTTGATTCTATCATGATTTGGGATAATTGCCATGTTTTGGGCTTCGTGCCGATTATCTGAATCCTTCAGGGATTGGCATCACTGTTTTGCATTACTTGTATATTATTTTGATCTTGGTCCAAGGTTTTAAATGTTGTTCCGCAAATTCAACCATTTTTCTAAGATTTGAAAACATAAACAACATGTTATTGACGTTTTGAACTGTGAATTGCTATTTTGATACTGCCCAAGTGACTTTTGTGCATTTCTATATTGAGCATAGATCGGGCTGCGCACCGCATCAGTGTTGCATGTGCATTTCTAGACTTAGGATGGATCGGGATGCACGTCGTAGCGGTGTGATATTGATATTGCGATTGGGTTGTAGGAGCCCCTCCGGAGTCTAAACCCCACAGTGAGCGCGTGTACATAAATTGATCGGGCTCCGCACCGCAGCAGTCATGGGCATTGGATTGCATTCATGCATTGGTTCATGCGTGTACTACATGGCATGACATTCCGCACTGTTACCAGACACCCTATGTTGTTTATAAATTGTGTGTTGTGACCGAGGGGCTGACTTTTGTGCGGACTTGCACTATCTGATTATGCATTCATTTGCTTGACTGTTGGGAAAAGGATATTTTCAATAGAGGTTTTCAACTGAGCCAAATATTTTCTAAAGGATTTTCTTGGATTATTGTTTTCTCAAAGGGTTGTGTTGTCCCATATTGTATGATGGAGTGCTCTTACGTGATTTCTTGTTGTTCAGTTATTATTTACTTTTATTACTCACTGAGTTGGAGTACTCGCTTTACTCCCTGCACCTCGCATGCAGTTGCAGGTATTGTTCCTCGGTACCTGGTCATTAGTTGATTGAAGGTATTTCTATTGTAGTTCTGCAAGGTGACCGCCAGCATTCGCGGCACCAGATTTTTCATTTTTTTTGATTTTTGATTCTAAATTTATTAATGTATATTACAGACCCTGTAGTTGTGTTCAGGTTTTCTTTATATGCTCGTGACTTGTGAGACCCCGGTCGGGTTATGTGGGTTTGTAATCCAGATTATTATTGATGTTAAGTTGTATCAGTCTATTCACTTATGTTTAATAACTGTTAAAGAAACAGTTTAGGTTAGTTGGCTGGCCTTGTCTTCACGAGAGGCGCCATCACGACCTGTGTGGGTTTTGGGTCATGACATATGACTCCATTTTGGATAGGAGTCTGTCGATCAGGTTCAAAGATTGAATTAGCTTGAGGCCCAATATTGTTATTCAACAATGCATGAGTTCATTTGGACTCATTGTCGTTCACATGCAAGCTTCTAAATTGGGCCTGTCATTTTGTGCCCATTCACACCTATTATTTGATTCATCATATTCCATAAGGCCAATTTTAATAGTTTATGCAACTGTACTAGAACCACGAAACCCAAAAGTTCCTAACACCTTCTCCTGAGTTAATAGAATTCCTTATCTAGAATTTTTTGTACGCAGACTTAAAAATAAAGTTGAAAATTTCCTCAATCTGGAATTCTAAAATAAACTGGTGACTTTGGACACTATAATAAACTATTCCAAGTGGAGACTCTGATAAATAAAATAATGACATTTCGAATAAGATTACTTTAATTGGAAAAACTCCCTTATCCGCCCTCGAGTGGTAAAAAAGGAGGTCTGACAGCTCTGACGACTCTGTTGGGGACATAAAATCCAGAACTTCGGTTTCGGGTTCAAGAATTCAAGCGTAGAATAACTTTTATAGTTGGCTTTAATTTATTATGTGATTGTTTATTACATGGTTGGGCCTAATGTGCTAAATGTCGCTTTTTACCGCTTTGATATTATTTGAACTATATATAAACTCTTATGAAACCCTTCTCTTCTCATCTTCAAGGATGTGCATGCTGGCGTGAATTTTCTTCTGTTAGTGTCATACTTTGAATTAGAAAGAGGCTCGGACAAGTTACAAAGTCGTATGACCTTTTGGTTCCCTGTACGTCGCCCCTTCTCGGCTCGAGTTGTCTGCTCAAGTAAACCGAGTCTATAACAATACACCCATGTTTTTAAAACTAGAATAACTCAGCCTCATGCCGGATTCCTAGTAGGAACGCTTGTTTGTATCACGTGCATCTAACTTCGGAGATTCAACACATGGGTTGGGTTCGTCTAGGACAGGTGTACCCAAATTAAAAAGACCACCCTGATGCATCTTACGTGCTACTTGCGCATCTGTTTGTTTGGGCTTCCATGTTGACCGACCTCTAGAATAAGGAAAGAAAAGCAAAAATAGAAAAAAAAAATCAAAAAACAAAGTGAGAGGTAGGTGTTTAGAAAATTCTAAAACTCTGCTGAAATTCTGAAAAAAGAAAAGCATTTCAAAATAAGCCAAATTTGCAAGTGCCATGTTTCCCTATTTCGTGAAAACCGATCGAACTACACGGGTCTGATTCTCATCGGATGTGAGATACGTAGGCAAACCTTATTGGTTCTGACCCTAATTTTAAAAGAAATATTTTCCTTTAGTTCCTTCTTAAGAAATCATTCTTTAGAAAATTCAAAACACAAATAGATTAAAAAACAAGAAAAAAAAATTAGTTTCCTTCTTTCTAAAGTCTTTCATACGAAAGAAAAAAGCAATCAAAATCAAAATCCAAAAGACGGGTTTCCTTCTATTTGAAGTATTTTTCGAAAAAAAACAAAATCAGAAACAAAAATTTAAAATTACTCTTTAAATGTCTTTCTTTTCTAAATTTCCATAAAAATTTTAACAAATTGAAGTCCAAAATAATTTTGCTTTTCTTTTGAAGTAATTTATAATTTAAAAAAACTTGGAAATCCAAAATATTTTCTTAAAAGCCCACTTCAAAAATTAGGAGGCAACATTCAAAATTCAAAAAATATTTTTCTTTCTTTTTAGAAAAAGAAAAGAGAAATTATATAAAAATTCAAATTTACTTTTGAAATTTCCAAGTTCCAATCAAAAGCAAATGAATTTTTAGAAGTCTTTCTTTCAAAAACAAAAAAAAAATATTTACTTTCTTCTTATAAAGCATTTCTTTCAAAAATTTCAACCAAAAAAAATGGAAATAAAAGGTTAGTTTACTTACTCCATTTTCGATCTTCTCGAACTATGCTAGATCTGATTCATACGGGGTAATGATACCTAGGCAATCCCCATCGGATTCGATCATAGTCATAAATAAATTGAGCAAAAAATAATCTGAAAAAAAACAAGAAACAATAATTGAGTGAAAAGAAAAAATAAAGAAAAAAAAAGAGGAAAGAAATAAGAGAAGGCCAAAAGTAAAAGTGCAGCAGAAACAAAATGAAAAAAATCAAGAATGAAAGAGAGGCAAAAAAATTCAAGAAAAGAGGTAGATATAGAGAGAGTTAGTTAAGGCCGAGATGAAACATGCAACTGTTCAAACACAAGGTAGAAACGTTTAATTGTTTAGGTGCATTCCATCCAAACGTGCTATTTCCTATTAGTTAAGCGTCTCAAAACTAACAATGTTGTTGCGTGTGCAAAATAGCCAGGTTTTGGTGGTTGGTATTATTGGTAGTTTAGCCTCCCCTCCTTCACGAGATCTAAAGGCACAGATGGCCTCCGCAAGCAATCTACCAATCATTAGTCCTGAGGATATCCCGACATCAGCTACTTTGTAGCTAGAATCAGCAGCTGCTGAAGAGAATAAGATGTTGCATTTCCACATATTGGAAATGTGGGACGCCTGGTCTAATGGTAGGGAACTGCCAAGTGCAATCCCTGGGTTCCTTGAGTTGATCCCTAGGTCAGGTGAGGATACCAACGCTCTTGTGCCCAAACCGCTCATCCTATGCAGGCACCCTCCAATGCCCTCCAACGATCCTAGCATGCCTTCTATGGGTCCACAGCTTCAACCAAAAATAACATATGTGACACCGTACTCTTTCACTCAACCTTCACAATATGATCTTTTCGGGGAGCAAGAAAAGGTTGTTAAAAATCCCGAGCAAGAGAAAATGGCTTGAAGATGAAGAGCCTCGAACAAAGCCTAAAAAACATACAAGGTCTGAGTGGCCAAAAAGGTGTCTCATACTCTGACCTCTATATGTTTCCCATGTCCACTTTCCAGTTGGCTTCAAGATACCAAAATTTGAAATGTACGGTGGACACGGAGACCCGGTTTCTCATCCAAAATGATATTGTAACCATTTAAGGGGTGCTGGTGGAAAAAAAGAGCTGCTAATGGCCTATTTTGGGGAAAGCCTTACCGGAATCACTTCTGAGTGGTATACGGATCCAGAAATTACTCATTTGCATGTGTGGGATGACATGGCTTGAGATTTTGCCTGCCAGTTCTAATGTAAAGTGGACATCGCTCCCGGCAGAAACTCTTTATCTAATTTGAAAAAGAAATCACGAAAAGATTCCCTGAATATGCTGTCAAATGGCGTGAGCAAGCTACCATGGTAAAGCCTCCAATGGACGAAACTTAAATGGTCACGGTCTTTCCGCAGGCCCAAGAGGCTGACTATTTCCAGAACATGATGTCTGTTTGTCACGATCCCCATTCACCCACTGTGAACATGTCATAATGGCGCCTAGTCTCTACAATTAGGTAAGCCTGATAATGCGAAAAAACAAAATAACTAGCAGATAATTACGAAAAAACAATGAACAACTAGAAGAAAATGGTATATAGATGTCGCTTGGCATATACAACTCAATAACATGGAAGTCTATGATATCATCCCAATACGAGGAAACTCACTGGAACACAAGCTATCAGAATATAGTACATCGCTCTAACTCCATAACGTCTAATACAACAGTAAGAAAGGAAGGCTAACTACTAAAGCTAGAGTAAAATATAGACTTTTTGGTTGCGGACGTGGCAGATGTACCTCGAAGTCTCTGCAATATCTCTCCGCCTTGAGGGTGATACGCCAGGGTGGAAGTACCTGCATATGCACATGAAAAACATGCGCAGAAGGGGCATTAGTACACCAAAGTGGTACTTAGTAAGTGCAAAACCTAACCTTGGTTGGGTAGTGATGAGGAAGGTCAGGGCCTACTGGGGTGAAGTAAAATACAGGTTAACACTGTAATATGGTAGTGTAATTAAATAACACATGATATAAAGGGAAACAACAACAACTATTACAATGGCAAGCAAAACACAGTAAAATAACATAACTCAAATCCGAGATAACAACCGGGGATCTCCCAAAATACCGTCCTGTAGTCCCTAAATATAAATATTATGTCTGGTGGATCTCCTGGGTGCAGTCCCGTAGTCCAACTCATAAAGTGCAGGGGGATCTCCCGGAATGTAATTCTGTAGTCCCAAAGTAAACATACAGGGAAGCTCCTAGGATATCATCCGATAATCCCAAAATAAAGTGCAGGGGGATCTCCAGGAATACCGTTCTGTATTCCCAAAGTAAATACACAGCAACAACAAAGTTCAACTCAACCAATTTCATATCAAAATAAAGTAGGTAATCCTAACCTAGCATGGGTCATGTAGTTTAATTAAGGCAGTTAAGACAGATAAAGTAGATTAGTCAAGTAGACATGCTTCTCTAAGCTACATCGATTTTAAATATCTAAACAGTGTAAGCAAGGAAAGGAGGACACAATTCAAGGCTATTTTTAAGGAAAAACCACATTTTAATGACCATAAAATCAATCCTAAGGGGAAAAGTTCCCCACACAAGATTAGACAAGCCACTTACCTCGAACCGGCTCCAAAATGAACTCGAAACCACACGTTTTCCATGAGTATCTGAATCCAAATGGTCCAAATCTATTCAATTCAATTACATATCATAAATAACATCTCAAGCAACTGATTCTACTATTTAATTCAAAGCTAAGACACAAAATTAGGTAAAATGACCAAAAAGCCCCTCAAGCCAATATTTGGGAATCGGATAAAATTAATATTTTCATAACCTTCGTACTCTCACGAGTCCAAACATTTAACAACCTCTCAAATCGAAAGTCAAACTCCCACGCAAAACTCATTAATTTGGTCTATGAAGTTTTACCAATTTTCATGCAAAATCCGAAATTAGAGGAATTAATGATTAGATTTCTGGGTTATGAGCACCAGGAGTATAGAATCGTTGACCTTGAAAAACTCTCAAAATCGCCTTCAAATCCGAGCTCCCAAGCTTGAGTTTTGGCAAAAATGGCTAAACCCTGGTTTAACGCGGAGGTAGTCATGCGTTCGCGAAGAAGGAAAATTTAAGGCTGACAAATTACCCTTCGTGAACGCGATGAACTAGCTACGAATGCGAAGGAGGAAAAAGATGAAGCATCACGAACGTGTAAAAGAAACTGACCCTCTTCCCAAATTACTCAACGTGAATGCATGGAGGAGGACGTGATCGCGAAGAAGAAAAAGGGCGTGCAACAGCTGAAGGATTTTCTGCAATTTTAACAACTCCCAAAATGCCCCGTTGAGCATCCGAAACACACCCGAGGCCCCCGAGACCGCAACCAAACCTACAGACATATCCCATAACTTCATTTAAACAAGTGCCAATTCTTAAACCACATAGACAACATCAGAAATTTGAATTAATTAATGATTTAATCCAAAGAACTTCAAATTTCCTCAAAATACACTTTCGATTAAAAACCTAACAAAAACACGTCTGAATGACCTAAATTTTGCACACACATCCCAAATGATATAACAGAGCTACTACAACTTTTGGAATTCCATTCCGACCCTCGGACCACAATCTCACTATCAAACCGGAAGCTTGAAAATTCTATCTTTCGGCATTTCATGCGTAAATTAGCTATTGAACTACAAAACATGTTCCGAACGTGCTCCCAATCCCAAACCACCTAATGAAGTTAACAGAACCATTGAATTTTTGTTCTGAGGCCGTCTTCACACTATTCTGACTATGGACCATTTTCCAAAATATAAGATCTCATTTAGGGACTAAGTATCCCAAAAATCTCCGAAACTCAAAATCGAACATCCCGGCAAATCAAAATAGTAGAAATAAACTTAGGAAAAGCAGTTAATAGGCGATCAGGGCGTAAATTACGAAATGACCTACCAGATCGTTACATCCTCCTACACTTAAATATGTGTTCGTCCTTGAACGAGCATAAAGACATACCTGAAGTAGTGAAAATATGAGGGTACTGGCTACGCATATCCTGCTCAGTCGCCCAGGTTCCCTCCTTGACCGGCTGACCCTGCCACTGAACCTTCACGGATGCAATGTTCTTTGACCTTGCTTCCTGACCTGCCTATCCAATATTGCCACCAGCTCCTCAACATAAGATAGATCCTTCTCCAACTTGACTGAGCTGAAATCGAACACGTGTGACAGATCATCGTGATACCTACGAGGTATCAAGACATGAAATACTGGATGAACCCCTGCCAGGCTGGGAGGTAAGGCAAGCTCATAGGCAACTTCCCCAACTCACCTCAATATTTCAAAAGGCTAATAAACCTCGAACTCAACTTCCCTTTCTTTCCAAATCTCATAACGCCCTTCATAGGCGAAACTCGAAGCAGAACTTGCTCTCAAACCATGTAGGAAACATTATAAACCTTCCGGTCTGCGTAACTCTTCTGTCTAGACTGGGCTATATGGAGACTATCCTGAATCACCTTGACTCTCTCCAAAGCATCCTGAACCAAATCTATGCCCAATAATCTGTCCTCACTCGACTCGAACCAACGCACCGGTGATCTATATCGCCTACCATATAAAGCGTTGTACGGTGCCATCTGAATGTTAGACTAATAGCTGTTGTTGTAGGCAAACTCCACTTATGGCAAGAGCTGACCCCAAAAACCTCAAACTCAATCATGCACGCACAAAATATATCCGTAAGAGTCTGAATGGTGCGCTCAGATGGTCCGTCCGTCTGAGGGTGAAATATTGTGCTCAACTCCACTCTATTACCCAACTCCTGCTGTACGACTCTCTAGAACAACGATATGACTTGAGTACCTCTATCTAAAATAATGGAAATTGGAATACCATACAGACGGAAAATCTCTCAAATATAATTCTCTGCCAACCGCTTTGTGTAATAGGTAGTACACACAAGGATAAAATGCACAGAACACTCCGGAATCTCTATCTACTGAAACTATCCACCCGGTCTTTGGTGCTCATACTTCAGTTGTTGACAATTAAAGCATCCATCCACAAGCCAATTATATCCTTCTTCATTCGCCTCCACTAGTAATGCTTCCACAAATTCTGATACATCTTTGTGGCACCCGGATGAATGGAATAATATGAACTATGGGCCTCCTTCAAAATCAACTGCTGAAGCCCGTTGACATTGGGTATACAAAATCGACCCTGCATCCTCAATACTCTATCATAACCAATCACATCTCAAGCATCGCCATGCAACACCTTGTCCTTGAGGACAAGAAAATGAGGGTCATCATATTTCCACTCCCTGATATGATCAAACAAGAAAGACCGACGGATGGAGAATATGCATGGACTACAGGAAGTTGAATCTAGCCACCCGCAAAGATCACTTCCCACTTCCCTTCATTGATCAAATGCTTGACAGATTGGCAGGGAGGTCCCATTTTTGCTTTCTTGACGGATACTCGGGGTACAATCAAATCTCCATAGCCTCCGAAGATAGAGAGAAGACCTCCTTCACATGCCCATATGGCATCTTTGCCTTCAGAAGGATGCCATTCGGATTATGCAATGCACCTGCCACATTCCAAAGGTGCATGATGGCTATTTTCACCGACATGGTGGAAGACATTATGGAGGTGTTCATGGATGATTTCTCGGTGGTAGGGAATTCATTTGATGAATGCCTTGCCAATCTGACTAGAGTATTACTAAGGTGCATGGAAACAAATTTAGTGCTAAACTGGGAGAAGTGCCATTTTATGGTACAAGAAGGTATAGTACTGGGGCACCGGGTTTCAAGCAAAGGCATTGAGGTAGACCGTGCTAAAGTTGATGTCATTGCAAAGTTTCCTCCACCAACATCCGTTAAGGCCATAAGAAGCTTTCTTGGACACGCCGGTTTTTATCGGAGGTTCATCAAAGACTTCTCAAAAATATCAAACCCCCTCTGTAAGTTACTTGAGAAAGATCACCCTTTTGTATTTTTTGATGAATGCAGGATTGCTTTTGAGGAACTAAAGAAGAGGTTGGTCACAGCACCCATCATCATTGCCCCAGACTAGGAGCAACCTTTTGAGTTAATGTGTGATGCAAGTGACTATGCAGTTGGGGGCGGTACTGGGCCAAAGGAAAGATAAGCTGATGCATCCAATATACTATGCAAGTAGAACTCTGAGTGGAGCATAACTAAACTACACAATGACGGAAAAGGAGATGCTTGCGGTCGTGTTTGCATTCGACAAATTCCGGTCCTATCTCATAGGATCAAAGGTAATCGTATACACGGACCATGCAGATTTAAGATATTTAATTGATAAAAAGGACTCTAAGCCACGCCTAATTCATTGGGTGTTGCTTCTCCAAGAGTTCGACCTCGAAATTAGGGATAGAAAAGGTACTGAAAATAAAGTCGCTGACCACTTGTCAAGACTTGAAGGAGCTGAACTTGTCAAAAAGAGTGGGGAAATTCTTGAAACCTTTCCAGACGAGCAGCTACTCACCACCACTCTCCTTGAAACACCATGGTATGCTAACTATGCTAATTAAGTAGCCAGTGGTATTGTTCCTCATGACCTCTCATCGGTCCAGAGGAAAAGATTTGTTCGTGAAAGTCAGTGTTATTATTGGGATGAGCCATATTTGTTTAGGATATATCTTGATAACATGATCCGGAGATGCGTCCCCGAGATAGAACAATCTTCTATTTTGCAGGCATGTCACGCTTCAGCATATGGCGGCCACTTTGGAGGAATACGTACAGCTGCCAAAATACTTGAGGCCGGTTTCTATTGGCCGACGGTGTTTAAAGATGCGCACTTGTGGGTCAAAGGTTGCAACGAATGTCAACGCACCGGGAACATCTCCCGACATCATGAAATGCCAATGAATCCAATCCAGCAAGTTGAAGTGTTCGATGTCTGGGGAATAGATTTCATGGGGCCCTTTATTAGCTCATACGGCAATAAGTACATACTTGTTGCAGTTGACTACGTGTCCAAATGGGTGGAAGCTGCAGCATTACCCACCAATGATGCTAAGGTGGTAGTAGGATTTTTGAAGAAGAATATTTTCACCCGGTTCGGGACTCCAAGGACTATCATCAGTGACGGGGGATACACACTTTTGCAACCGAGCTTTTGAGAAATTATTGGCCAAGTATGATGTTAAAAAAAGTGTTGCCACTCCATATCACCCGCAAACTAGCGGGCAAGTTGAGGTCTCGAACAGGGAGATAAAAAGTGTACTGACTAAAACAATGAACGCC
Organism: Nicotiana noctiflora; assembly: GCA_032618575.1. Lineage (NCBI taxonomy): Eukaryota > Viridiplantae > Streptophyta > Magnoliopsida > Solanales > Solanaceae > Nicotiana > Nicotiana noctiflora. The sequence goes on from JASVEL010005530.1 coordinate 455,889, forward strand.
ACAAGAACCGATTGGTCCAGGAAGCTTGATGACGCACTATGGGCATATAGAACAGCATTCAAAACACCCATTGGCATGTCTCCATACAAATTGGTGTTCGGGAAAGCTTGTCACTTACCGATTGAATTAGAGCATAAAGCTTGGTGGGCACTGAAACAATTGAATCTCAACTTGGATGAAGCAGGTAAAGCAAGGTTAACTGGGTTGCATGAATTAGAAGAATTTCGGTATCTGGCATCCGAAAGTACTAGATTGTATAAAGAGAGGATGAAGCGGATTCTTGATCAAAATAGCGTTGATCGAAACTTCAAAAACAGGGACAAAGTACTACTATACAATTCAGGATTACGACTGTTCCCAGGTAAATTGAAATCAAGGTGGTCAGGACCCTTCAAGGTAATTGAGGCATTTGAATCAGGAGTCGTGGAAATTCAAACTATGGATGGATCACGTACATTCAAGGTAAACGGACAGCGGTTGAAACAATACATAGGCCTGGATGACATGGAGGACAAGGTAGAATTGCGGTTGGATGAACCTCAAAGGTCTAGCGAGCCGTAAAATGCGCTAAGTTGAGTTGTGCCGCGACGTTAAATCAGGCGCTACGTGGGAGGCAATCCACGAACATGTTGTAAGTAATTGTATCTTAGTAGTAAGTAATAAATTAAAATAAGAAAAAACAAAAATTTTGCTGAGCAGTTGAGAAAAAAATTCAGAGAGGGGCACTGTCCGCGGTCCATCCGCGACCACGGATGAACCGCGGAAAAATGACCTCTCTAAACTTTCTCTGTTCACGGTCCATTCGAGGCCGCAAACCAACCGTGAAAAAAGGACCTCTCTGAATCTCGACTGTTCGCGGTCCATCCGCGGCCGTGAACGAACTGCGAACAGTCGTGGTCAGTTCCGCGGTCGGCTAAAAATAACAGTTTTTTTTATTTTCTTTTCCCTCCCTTCTTTAAAACCCTAAAATCCCTCCCCCTCTTTCTCACATCCCCTTAGCCGCCCCCACTCTTACAATTCTCTCTCTCTCTCTAATTCAAAATCATCCCCCTTCTCTCTACAAAATCCCAATCCCCTCTTCTCCAATTCATCCCATTCTTCCTCCATTACTCCTCCATTGTATTTATTACTTGTCAGTTTCTCTACTTCTCTTCTCTTTTATTTTGTTTTTATTCTTAGTTCTTGATTGTTTATTTTGTAGAATTAATTAGATATTGTTAGTTTAAGATAAATCTTGAATATGACTTGGTTTCTTTTTTGCACATTACATGTTTCCATGAATTCTTTTCCTAAGGAACCTTGTCATATAGTTGAAATTTGGTGAAGAATTGGTTTGTGGGTTTCAATTGTGTTGTTGATGCTAATTTTATGGATTGGAGACCTAAATAGTATGTACACTATGTACGTTGATTGGTAAGCCAAGTTGGGCAAATTATAATTGTTCATAATGTATTAATGTAGTTTTAGGAGAAATAATGCCCAACTCATGAATTGGTAATGGTGTATTTTATTGGGGATGGACTAAGTCAATTGGGTAATATTAGAAGTGTTCAAATAACTAAGTGTGGGGTGCTTGAATAGGCATGTGTAAAATAGTTAGATAAAGAATCTAAATATAGGAGTATGAGGGATTTGCACAAAAAAATAGTCAATTGTGATTTCTCAAGGATGGCAAAGTCTGAGTAGCCTTCCAATGACTAACGGTTTACAAAATTTTTTGGCTATCTTATTTGTGCAGGATCATGGCCCCAAAGAGAGCCCGACATAGTGCTAGCTCATCTAGGCAACCGACTTATGACGAGTCTAGGTTTGATAGTGAAGAAGCCGAGAATGCATTTCACATTAAAGCAAACAAGAAGTGGCTCCAAGAGGTAGAAGTTGACAGGATAGCTATTCTCTCGGAGAAGCCGGAAATTTATGATGAGATTCGGAGGCACGAGATGGAGTTCCTCTTTGACTCACCTCCTAAGGTGAACAAGATGCTTGTCCGGGAATTCTATGCCAATGCGCCTTATGCTATGGTCAGAGAAGTTTTCGTCAGAGGTAAGCGGGTCAATGCTCATATTCCTACTATTCGCCAAGTACTTCGACTGCCATTGCACACTAGTGATGTCGACTATTACCATGATAGGCCTGGTGTCACATGGGACATGCTAATAGAGGCCTTATGTGTAGACGACATCCCGGTGTGGATTAGAAATCAAACTCTACACTCTAACTGCTTTACACACATTGCCAAATGTTGGTTCTCCATAATTTGCAACCGTATCTTGCCCTCGAGTAACACCACGGATGTTAACTTTAATAGGGCTATTTTTACTTGGTGTTTTGTAACACATGGGGATGTTGATATCGCCCAAGTTATTAGTGATGAGATGGTATTGAGGGGATCCCTCACTGCCAAGGGTTTTTATTACCCATCTCTTGTCACTATGTTGTGTCTCCTCAATCGCACCCCAGTTACTGATGCTGACGGTGAGCTACTGCCTAAAGCTCCATTTAGAGACGCTACTATCCGGGTTGGACGAGACACAACCCCAATTGACTTGGATGAGGAGGACGATTCTGTACCGGTTGCCCGGGCCAGCCACTCCACGGATTCAGTCTGACCTTCCAGGCCTGCTCCTCGTGGAGCAAGTATGTCTAGGTCCGAGTCCACACGACCTATGCTAAGGTCCATGGAGGAGGAGGTTGCTGATCTGCGCACCTCCGTTGATGGCTTACACACACGGCTAGATGCCATGTCTATAAGGCAAACCCGGTCAGAAAATAGGTTTATGGCATGGTTCAGAGCACTAGGACGAGCATGTCATGTTGACCCATCCACCGTCTTCGACTCCGAGTGAGTCTCAGGTAAGTTCTCTTGCCCCTCTTGTGCTTTAATTTTTATCTCATGAGGACATTACACATTTTTAAGTGTGGGGTGGGTGACTTATCTTGTACATGATGTATATATTAGTTGTAGTAGTAATATCAAATAATAAAAAACACAAAAAAATCATAAAATTTTAAAAAAATCCAAAAAAATATGAGTAGAGGACTCTTCTTGATGACGGAATATTTAGGACAAGTACTCTTGAGGGAAGTAGTCCACGTAGGAATTTTTCTTTCTTTTATTTTTGTTTTTAGGTAATGTATCATCTCCCCCTTGGTTTTTCTTTTGACCACGGTTCTTGTCCAAGGGTTTTTATTTGAACCGGGTTAGGTAGATTTTTTTTTTTAGGATTAGAGGTAAAAGGGAAACATGTAACCCCGAATATGCACATTAGCAAAAGTGAAAATTGAACTTGAGAATGTATCTTCTAAGCTTGACTGTAGAATCTCAATATGCCTTAAATTGCACAATAATGCTTGCTTGAACATCGATAGGACTTTGTAGATAAACTGGATTTCAAATGAGTTGCATGCATGTGTGTGTGAGGTTTTTACTTACACTGTATGTTGTACATGATGCATAGAACTTGCCCTGTGTGTTTGCAAAGCGAAATAGAAGTTGTTTGGTTGTAAAAATGATAGAGGCATTTCTTTGTGTAATTGATAACGTCCATTTCCATCGCTAAAAAGCAATAGACACGGTCGTATGCAATATATTTACCGAACTATGAGTCGGGGTCGAATCCCACAGAGAACAATATGTAGGCGATTAGGAATGCAAGAAAATTATCGCTAGTCGCGCTAAGCCAAACACTTAAGATTTTGGGTTATGGAAAATGTTTATATCTAAATGCGGAAATGTAAACTAACCTAGAAAGTGAATAAAATGATCAATGGCTATAAGTATGAATGCATTGAGAATTACACTCAAGTAACGATCCAATGTATTTCATGATTTTACAAATATGAGTGAGTTTATGTTAATTAGCCACGGATAATAATTCTTAATTAGCTTCTTCCGAAGACTAACAAGACTTCCTAATTGAATTATCCCTAATCTCAATTAGAAGATTAAGCGCACCCGATAGGCTACAAGTAGTCAATCCTATCCCTAGGTTGAATCTATAAAGTGAAGGTTAACGCCTCAAGTTCTTGTTAATTAATCTTTCCCAACTTCGAATTATCTTTTCCAAAATTAATTCAAAGTAAATGGGCGAGTCCTAGAGTTAGCTAATCTCTTCGGAAACATTGAAGAACAAGAATAATTAAAGTAACAATAACTCAATTCATAAATATATAAAAATCATTCAATACATAAGCACAACAAGGTATTTAATCCACACTTTAAATATGAATATTCCCATAAACAAGATTCAAGTGTTGGAAATAAATACTACACACTTAGATATACAATACAAAGCAAGGAAATGAAGAAATAAACATAAATGGGTAAGAAATCCTTAACCACAAGCTTTAATCTTCAAGACCCAAGTGTGTGTGCAAAACCCTAGCCTTCTCTCTAAGCCAAAGAGTAAAAATATGTTCAAGCGTTTAGAAATTGATTAGAGATTCCGAGATATCCTACAATGTCTGTTTGGACGAGTATATAATTGATTTAGGGTCAAAACGTGTGAAATGCCCATTCTGCCCAGGTCTGATGCTCAATATTCGCACCTGCGGAAAATACCTCGCAGGTGCGACTCCGCTTAAGCGGAAATTTCTCGCAGAAGCGACAATTGGGCCTCCTGTCGAGCCATCGCAGAAGCGTACATATGGTCGCTGAAGCGACCCCGCTGAAGCGCGTATGATTCCGCACAAGCGATTCTTCCGCAGGCGCGATCCTCACATCGCAGAAGCGTGACCGCTTCTGCGTCTTCATCTCCGCAGGAGCGAACCTTGCTGACTCTCGACAATTCGCAAAAGCGACTAGGATCTCGCAGAGGCGAGATCGCTTCTACGATTAGAATTACGCAGAAGCGAAATGCCTGACAGTTTTGCAATATTTCTTCTCTTCTTAGCTCAATTCCTTGTCACTTCAGCCCGAATCACCTACTAGCATCATTTACCTGAAAATCTAGCAATAACCACCAAAAGCAACCTCATTTCATATTAAAAAGGCATAAAAAGCTAAGCAAAAGAGGCTACAATGAGTGGTAAAATTGCCACTCATCAACACCCCCAACTTAAGCTTTTGCTTGTCCTCAAGCAAATCAAAACCACAACTTTAATGAGGCTTCATCATTTACAAAACAATTGCCATTGCGATTATGAACATATCACCACATCCCCAACCTATCTCATTCAAACACCATACTTATGGATTTGGTTGATACTAACAATTAGACTCAAGTATGTATATCTTTTCTCGAATAACTCCCTCCTAAGGAAAATCAACTTCAACAATGTGCAAGGGAGTTCTAAAACAATCAAGTGACAAAAACAAGCCTCAATGAGTGACTCAAGGGCACTAGTTTACTATAACAATTTCACCGGTCTTTTCTAATTCATACGCCCTCACAAGAAAGAAAGTCCCAACAAAGAACATTATATTTACAACACAACACAAGGGACAAAGTTTTCGAAAACACTCGCTCTCACAAAGAAACTTCAAGTGTTACGACACTTCATACCATAAGCTTGCCCTTATTTTAATTCAATGCTTATTCAAGAATGCTTAGTTGGAGGTCCCATAAGGACTTTTTAAGCTTGTAATGTAGGTTTAGGGAAGGTTGAATAAGTATTTGGGTACAAGTGACTTCATCCTCCTTGAACACTACTCACAAGTTTCATTCTTTTGTATATTGACTCTCTTTAACTTACATAGCCTCATTGGCATCTAGTTCCCAATATAGAACCACTTCACATACCTCTCCCAAATTTTATTCAAGGCTCCACAATGTACATATTTACACGTATATGTAAAGACTAACTTTTTTTTTTTTTTTTTTTTATATATAAGGAGCTTGAATAATTTAAAACAAATACTTTGAGGCATGTGGATACTCAATGCACAACCTTACCAATCTCCATTTTGACACCACCCCCAACTTAGGCTTTTAGCCTCATTCTCAGTGTTCAAAGAGGGACGGGTTCAAGAGAAGGAATTATTATACAAAAAATGGAAAGGTTTGTAATGAGTTGGCCAAAGAAAGGTTTAAAGGCTCAAAATGGGTACTAGTGACATTATTTATGCAACGTTAGGCTTGAAAGGCTAAAGAGATTTTAAAATTAAAACAAAGAATGCCTAAGATCATTCCTCCAACCAAATGTACTATCATTAGCATTGAAAAACTAACCGGGCAAGTTCTAGATGATGGAAGTAAACACAAGATTTATTTCAACACTCGCTAACACACATGGCACATGAATTAATGAAGACGGATCAATTCTATAAAACTAGTGAGCTAGAAGTCACTAAAAGAGCCAAAAATTTATCACCAAAATTGTTTTACACCAAGCAACTTACTTGTTTTTAACACTTTAATACAAATTTTTGGAGGGGTATTCTTAATTCATAATTTACATACAAGAGGCTAATTTTATTAGTATCAAATAATCCAAAAGCCTCATCCTAACAAAATAAGACTAATTCCCTTAAGAAGGTTGTCACACTATCTCTCATCGGGAAAAGTCACCCGGTTCACTAAGTTGTTCCTTGGGAAAGAACCGTAGCATGAAGAAAACCCAAGGAGTAATAAAAGGAAAGAAACTACTCTACATAATACTAAAAAGAAAAATAATATAGGCTAATAAGAAGAAGTATAAATAAGAAAATCACAATACTAACACAACTATAACTAATCAAACCAAGTATAGAACATCAAAGTCAAAAACTAAAAAGCATAGTCACAAGCTACACAAGCCACCCCCAACTTAGAATATTGCAGTGTCCTCACTGCACAATATCAAATGTAAAGCATAAAAAGTTTGAGGGTCTCCCTGAAGTCTGCGTCAGACTAGCAGACTGTGGGAGGAAGGCGGATCATTGCTGCGCTGAGCTCGTAGCTCCATCATCATCAGTCTCCTCATCATCATCATCATCCTCATCATCAGCAGACTGTGTCATGAAAGAGTACTCCTCACTATCATCCTTGGTCGCCACAGGGATCTTCTTATCTGGGTTTCCCCATTTGAAGATTGCCTTGATGCCCCTCCACATCTTGATTATCAGCTTGCCTTTCTTCTTGTTCTTCTTCTTCTCTTCCTCAAAGTCAGACTGAAGGGTAGCATGGGCCTTAGCCAGAGTACTGTAAGCTCCCTCCAGTTTAGTCACTGAAGCTGCCATCTTCTTCATGTTATCATTTTGGAGTGTCTGGGCATCCAAGTAACTCTGCATGTCGTCCCTAGAGAAGTAAGATGGCCCGGGCTGTGAGGAGGATGGCCCACTAGGAAGCTGTGATACTAACTCCTTAATGGTCTGAAGCTCGGAGTTAAGAATCATAAATGGCCCCTGGGCAGCTGTCTGTGAAGAGGACTCTGAACCGGTGGCTGTGAAAGTGATTTTCCTCTTCTTGCTTTTAACAGCACTCCCCTCTCCCGTCACTCTCAATGGATGAAAAGGTTTGTCCGCTGGTAGCCACCGATCGGTGCTACGGACATCAACCTCTGCCCTGGTGCATAGCAATGTGATGAGAGAAGGGAATAGTAGACCTGCATCCTTGTTGCTTGAGTACTCTCTCAAGTACTGCCTCATCTCCTGTAGAATGTAGTATCCTACATTCACCGGTGTGCCATCTAGAATGCATGCTATGATCAATGCCCGGGTGTAGGAAACATCAGTCATGTTGCCACAAGGAGAAACTCTGTTGTTGAGGATGTATAGCCACATTTTAGCCTCGGCTGTGAAGTCGGTGGATTTGAACCCTTTTCTTCGGGTTCCCCATTTTTCTCTGAGCTGTGGTGGAAAGAGCTTGGAGACAAGCCATGCTCCATTTTCACAAGTATCCTTTTCTCGTACGTGGTCCACCGGAAAGTTGGGAATTCCAAGAGTATCATTAATTTGTTCAATGCCAAATCTCACTAACTTTCCTCGGATGACTATCTGTGGGCTATCAAAATTTACCCGCCTGAGGTTAGCATAGAATTCACGGACCCACTCCTCATTGGCTTGGCAAGGAGTGGGGATAAAGCAGGACCATCCCGATGATTCAAGTCGAGCATAGAAATCCGGAAGCTTTTCTACCAACTTCTCTTCATGAATTCCTTTTTCAAGGATAATCTTTTTGTGGACGAGGTCATCCAAATATCTCCGCTCACACTCAGCGGACATGAAGCGAGTATCATCATAAGGTTCATTGATTTCTTCTTCAATTTCTCTCCGTTGTCCGCTTGTGGTTGCGTCCATTTTCACATAAATTACCTACAAAAATTCAACACAACGTCAATTGGGCAATTGAACCATATTAAGAACTTCAAAACACTGCAATTTAGCCAAAAGTTTGGATTGAACGGGCCCGGGAACGAGCAGTTGCAAAGCCACTGGAAATTGCAAAAATTTCCAGTTTTCGCTTCTGCGAATAAAGAGCCGCAGAAGCGGATACGTTTCTGCGAAAATATCTTCGCTTTTGCGATGGTTTTCGCTTCTGCGAAGAAAGAGCCGCAGAAGCGGCTACGTTTCTGCGAAGAGGAACTCGCTTCTGCGAGGGATATCGCTTCTGCGTGGCCTCCTCCGCAGAAGCGGATTCGCTTCTGCGAAAAACATTTCGCTTCTACGGTGTTCGACAAATTCTTCACTCCCAGCACTTTCATCAAAAAAAATTTCACTTATTTATCAATGTCTAAACAAATTTTTGGCTTGTATTAGTGCAGGAAAAGGATTTATGATTCAATTAAGTCCCATTTGTGATGTAAAGCCACAATACTTCATTGAAACAAAGTGACAAACATCTTGCGGGCAATTTAATTTGACCTCTCTTTGAACGATGGTTGTGGTACTAGACTTCCCAAAATTTGTTCACAATTAACAACACACATTATCTACACTCAACCAATTCCTCACTTCCTAAAACAATCTAGAATTTAAAACCAAAAGAAGGAAAATAAAATTCAAGATATAATACCTACAAATATTGTTAAACATGGAAATCACAAGGAATGGGAAGAGATTACCTGATGTTTGTAGAAGAGAAGGGGACTACACGAGATGCTTTTGACAATTTTCTAAGAAAAATTCGGAATTGTTGGGGATTTAGGGTAAGGGAAACGGTTTTTATGTGAAGAAAAGAGGGGTAACCAAAAGACTTAACCCCCTCTGTTTTGGAATTAAAAACTGGACGATTTTCGCTTCTGCGAAAATATTCACGCCCCTGCGAAACCGCTGAAGCGATATCGGGGCCGCTTCTGCGAAACAAGCCGCTTCTGCGGTTGCAAAACCGCTTCTGCGATGTCGCAGAAGCGCAAAATGTGGCGCATGTGCGAAAAGGTCGCTTCTGCGATTTTGCTGACGCTTCCGCGAGACCGCAGGTGCGACTATTTTATCGCAGAGGCGGTTCTAGCAGAGTTTTGGTGCCAATTTTCTTCAGCTACTGGTTTGTGACTGTCCGGATACCTCGACCTGCTCAAATCAACTCCAAAAATTCTCAAACTTGGCAGATTAGTTCAACATAATATTCTACGATATTACAAAAAAGAAATTTTCAAAAAAAATAATGAAAAATTTTGAAAAACGACTAAAAATTTTGAAAACGATGGGTTGCCTCCCACCAAGCGCCGCATTTAATGTCGTGGCACGACACAAACAACATTACCACTTTTCTCGCCACTTGGATGATATGAATTGGGCCCCTAGCTTGGAATCAAGCTTATGACCACGAGCGATGGGGGGTGGTAATTGGATGTTAGAGCCAATGCTTAAAATTTTCATTTTGCACTTCTTGGCTTTCAAGTGAGGAATGTCGTTTTGACTTCTTGCCTCCTCAAACTGTAAAATGTATGGCAAAAGTTGTTCCTCCTCGCATTTCTTCATTGATTCATGTGGTTCAACTCCCGTGTCACCACACAATTCCAAGGTTGAAAAATGTTTGGAATGTGACTTTAAGCCCACACTTTGCAATTCTTCTATGTTGACATTCTCTTTTTCCCCCGGATTAGAGTCAACAACAACCACATTAGCAATTATACCGGTTGACTCCAATTTTATGTTTTTGTCGGCATCAACAACACTCATTGAGTTGGTTGGCGGATGTTCAATTCTTGACTCCTCAAAGTAAAGCTCACTCTCTTCCTCGGAATTGGACTCTTCTTGGCTTTCATCCACACACGAAATTTGTTGGGCATAGTTAGCCTCAACCAAAATTTGCATTTGATCCTCCAAAGTGCGGATGTGTTCACCATTGTAATTTATGCATTGTTTCAAGTCCTCGAGTGCAAAGTTGCGCTTCTCCTCATTTTCAAGAATGACCTCCAACATGAGCAATTTTCTCTCATTTTGGGCATTAGAGAATTCTTCTTGGTTTTGATCAATTGCCAAGGAAGGATTTTCATTTTCAACATCCAAGAAGGATTCTTGGTTTTCACTTATTTCCGAGGCTTTGATCATTTCATCCATTTGTGAGTGTAACCTTTCGAGTGCTAAACCATTTTGGAGACTAGTCTCCAAAAGATGTTCCAAGGCATTTTCTTCCTTGTTTCCTTCTTCAAGTAAACACTCCAACATGAGCTTGAATTCTCCATTTTGACCATGCTCAAATTCTTTCACCTCCATAACCCTATAATTCTCATCAAAACAAATAGAACCATCATAGTAGGGGCTTGGGGAAGGGAATAAAAAATAAGCACAATCATCCCAATGACCATTTTGGAAACCACACTTATCACAAATACTCCACTCATGGGTTTGGAATTGTGCGCACAATCCACCCCCGGGAGAATTTAAACAATTTTGCCATGAGTGTGGTCCTCCACAATAAGGACAAGGATCATCAAAATATGAACAACTACTATCCGACCAATTTTCGTTATATGATGCCATTTTTCAAAATTAAGAAAATAAACAAGAAACAAACACTAAAAATAGACCCAAGGTAAGAAAAATAATTACACAAATATTCACAAGTTTGGACCAAAGCACTTTCGCTTACTTCTCAAACAACCTAAATTACGCCAAATTGTTCCCCGGCAACGGCGCCATTTGTGATAATGTCCATTTCCACCACTAAAAAGCAATAGACACGGTCGTATGCAATATATTTACCCAACTATGAGTCGGGGTCGAATCCCACAGAGAACAATATGTAGGCGATTAGGAATGCAAGAAAATTATCGCTAGTCGCGCTAAGCCAAACACTTAAGATTTTGGGTTATGGAAAATGTTTATATCTAAATGCGGAAATGTAAACTAACCTAGAAAGCGAATAAAATGATCAATGGCTATAAGTATGAATGCATTGAGAATTACACTCAAGTAACGATCCAATGTATTTCATGATTTTACAAATATGAGTGAGTTTATGTTAATTAGCCACGGATAATAATTCTTAATTAGCTTCTTCCGAAGACTAACAAGACTTCCTAATTGAATTATCCCTAATCTCAATTAGAAGATTAAGCGCACCCGATAGGCTACAAGTAGTCAATCCTATCCCTAGGTTGAATCTATAAAGTGAAGGTTAACGCCTCAAGTTCTTGTTAATTAATCTTTCCCAACTTCGAATTATCTTTTCCAAAATTAATTCAAAGTAAATGGGCGAGTCCTAGAGTTAGCTAATCTCTTCGGAAACATTGAAGAACAAGAATAATTAAAGTAACAATAACTCAATTCATAAATATATAAAAATCATTCAATACATAAGCACAACAAGGTATTTAATCCACACTTTAAATATGAATATTCCCATAAACAAGATTCAAGTGTTGGAAATAAATACTACACACTTAGATATACAATACAAAGCAAGGAAATGAAGAAATAAACATAAATGGGTAAGAAATCCTTAACCACAAGCTTTAATCTTCAAGACCCAAGTGTGTGTGCAAAACCCTAGCCTTCTCTCTAAGCCAAAGAGTAAAAATATGTTCAAGCGTTTAGAAATTGATTAGAGATTCCGAGATATCCTACAATGTCTGTTTGGACGAGTATATAATTGATTTAGGGTCAAAACGTGTGAAATGCCCATTCTGCCCAGGTCTGATGCTCAATATTCGCACCTGCGGAAAATACCTCGCAAGTGCGACTCCGCTTAAGCGGAAATTTCTCGCAGAAGCGACAATTGGGCCTCCTGTCGAGCCATCGCAGAAGCGTACATATGGTCGCTGAAGCGACCCCGCTGAAGCGCGTATGATTCCGCACAAGCGATTCTTCCGCAGGCGCGATCCTCACATCACAGAAGCGTGACCGCTTCTGCGTCTTCATCTCCGCAGGAGCGAACCTTGCTGACTCTCGACAATTCGCAAAAGCGACTAGGATCTCGCAGAGGCGAGATCGCTTCTACGATTAGAATTACGCAGAAGCGAAATGCCTGACAGTTTTGCAATATTTCTTCTCTTCTTAGCTCAATTCCTTGTCACTTCAGCCCGAATCACCTACTAGCATCATTTACCTGAAAATCTAGCAATAACCACCAAAAGCAACCTCATTTCATATTAAAAAGGCATAAAAAGCTAAGCAAAAGAGGCTACAATGAGTGGTAAAATTGCCACTCATCAGTAATCCCATATACCAATAAACATGAATTCACCCATACATTATATCTTAGTTAACCCCTTTGAGCTTAAAGCCTATTCTTTGATAATCCTTGAATGTTCTTCAAATTATTATATTGTTCTACTTTACCTCCTAGAAGCACTTGTATTGTAACGAATATGCAAAAGATTAAGTTTGGGCTGAAGGGAAATTGAAAAGGGAAAATCAAGAATGAATGGTAGAAAATAGTGAGCTGGCCAAAATAATGTAAAGGTATTGCAAAGCATTGAAAAGATATTCTGAGAAAAAAAAAAGAGCTATATTGAATAAAATCTTAGAAAAGCCAGTCACATCAATAAAAGAAAACGTGGGGGTAAAATTGAAGGAAGGTGAAGGTATGTTTATGGGAGACATAAGGAAGTAAACAAAAAGGGAAGTGTGAAAAGGAAAAGAAAAGTGCTTAGGGAGGCTAGTCACTATAACCAAAAGTATCCTACCCATCCCATAGCCTACATTACAACCCTTAAAGACCTCTTGATCTATGATTGAATAACTCGATTAGTGGAGTATTACACTAGGGGCAAGCCTATGGTGTGTCTGTATTCATACGAATGTTCTTTGTTGAGAGTGAGTGAATTTTTCCGATATTTATAAGTTCCATATATTTGAATTGTTAAATGTGTGGGAACTTCTCTCAATAAATTTTGTGAGGGCATGTAATTCAAAAGGAAGAAGGTGAATTTGCAAGTTTTTGGTAATAGTAGAGTAAGTAATAATGTGCGGGCATGAGAATTTACGGTTAGGTAAAGCTTGTGCATACCTTAGGTTGTTCATGTATAATAGCTTTTGTGACATATTTTAGGGGAGACATATTTTTGTTAATTGGCCAAAAGTGTGATTAAAAGTTGCTCGAGGACGAGCAAAGGTTTAAGTCTGGGGTATTGATAATAGGTGAATTTGACTATATTTATGCCCTAAATAATCACGCTTTATTATTGTTTTAATGTTGTTTCTGAGGACAAAATGCTTTGATTAGTGTTCGTTTGTGTGTTATAGGTACATGTGATACATTGGATGCTAAAAAGAGCTATTTTGGAGTCAATGGTTGATGAAAAGGCCAAAAGAAGAGCTAATGTGAAGAGATCCAGAAGAAGCAGAGAAACATCAGACAGACTGTTCATCCGCGGTTCACTCGCGGCCGCGGATGAACCACGAATAATGAAGCCCTCTGAAGTTTGTTGTTCGCGGTCCGCTCGCGGCCGCGAACGAACCGCGGAAGGCGCCGCAACAGTAATCCTAATTGTACTCAAACTTAGTTCTTAACCCTAAAAACCTCTATATAAACTCCTAGTTTTCCCCATAGAGGCACGTTGTCTTTAATTCATTACTTTTGCAAGATATTTAGTAAGAGAGAATCCTCTCAAACTCTTTCTTTTATTTTATATCAAGTATTTCTTTATGATTTCAATTATTATTCTTGTTTCTTCAAGCATGAGTAGCTAAATTCTTTTCTAAGGTTTTGATGGAACCTATTGAGTGATGAACTTATCATTTATGTGATTACAAATTGTGACTTAGATTTCTATTTGTTCAACTTCATTCTTGCTGTAGTTAATTGGTAGACGTCCCAATTAGCGGTGCCTATTTAGCGTGCATAACTTGGAAAAGAGTGCATATTTAGGTTTATTGTTGAACAACACCACACCTAGGTTATTAGAGGAATCTATAACATTAGGCGTAAAGATGGGGTTAGGAATAACGAAGTCTTGGGTGCAATCTTAAGTGAACTATTCAAATTAAAGCTAGCTAGGGTAGCTCGGGAGAGTGCACTAGTAAATTATTGTAATTGCTCGGGAGAGGGTTATGATACACATAGCGTTCATGATTGATAGAATATATTAACAATTTGTATGAGCATAACGATAAGGGATTCCATCAATAGGGGAAATCAATACCTTAGTCCTTCTCATAATATTCTTTTTACTCTACATTCAATTCTTTCTTTCAAGCATTCTTAATTATTGCAAAATAGATATTCAAAAATCACACAAATATATATTCAAAGTTTGGGAACTTGATTCGGAAGTACTTTTGGGGTTGTGATAGTTGCAATTGGTAGGTTAATTCTATGTGGGATCGATCTTGGACTTATTAGACCAAGTTATATTGACTACGACTGCTGCTTGGACGTGAATCACCAGCCCGAGTGCGGCTGCTAATCACATACCCGATGCCGTGGGCGAGAAAGACCCACCAGTCCTGAATTTGCCTGGCCCATCTGTTCAAAACCCAAGTGTCCCTATTCCAGCTGCGATAGAGGATGCCACCATCCCTCCTGCCAGTGTTCCTGACTCAAATACAGTTCCTGCTTCTGGTTCTGGTATCTCTAATGAGGATCATAGGGGAGCCATTCATATGTTAACACAGTTAGTGGCCGCCCAGGCCCAGAGACCCCATGATGCCCCTGCATCCTCCAGCGGACAGGGAGACTCATCCGGCTCCATAGTCCACCAGTTCTTGCGGTTGGCCCCTCCAGAATTCTCAGGCACCAATCCAGAGGCTGACCCACAAGATTTCCTTGATGAGATATACAAGACCCTCAAAGTGATGAAGGCTACATATATAGAGGGGGTAGAGTTGGCCTCTTACAGGCTGAAGGGAGCGGCACATTCATGGTTCGAGATGTGGGAGGATTCCCGTGAGGAAGGGAGCCCTCCGGCCAGATGGGATGAGTTTGTGGATGCATTCATGGACCACTTCTTGCCTGCCGAGACAATGGCAGCCCGTGCCACTGAGTTTGAGGTCCTCAAACAGGGCAGTATGAGTGTTTGGGAGTATCACATGGAGTTCGTGAGGTTGTCCAAGTACGCTCCTCATTTAGTGTCGACAATGGATGCCTGGGTTCGATGGTTTGTTCAGGGCCTTATCCCTTTGGTACTAAATGAGGCTGCCACAGTAGCTTTGCACTCAGATATGAACTACGGGAGGATCGTGGGGTTTGCTCAGGCCACAGAGGCCAGGAAATTAAAGATTCATGCAGAAAGAGAAAGTAGCAGCAGGGCCCGGTCAATGGGTCATTCAGGGAGATCACTTCCAGGGAGAGGGTCATTAGGGCCATTCCAGTCATATGCTCAGTCCTCCGCGAGTGCACCGCCATCAATGCACAGTCATCAGCAGGGCGGTTATTCGAGACCCGGTTCAGACAGTAGGAGGTCTCGTCAGTCTGGTCGTCCTGGGGTGAGATCCCAGCCGCAGGGGAGACCTACATGCCCCAAGTGTGGGAGGATTCATACAGAGACTTGCTACCTTGACATCCCGGTGTGCTTCGGGTGCGGGGTGAGAGGTCACATTCAGCGGGACTGCCGTGCGCCTAGTCATGATATGGGTAGGAGATCTGCCAGTCATCCGGTTCTTCAATTGTTATATCATCAGTGTGTCCTCCAGCTCTAGTAGGGCGTGGTGCGGCTAGGGGTGGAGCTCGTGGTAGGGGTGGACCTAGCCGGTTCTATGCTTTGAGTGGCCGCCAGAATGTCGAGGCTTCTCCAGATTATGTTACAGGTACCCTGTCTGTTCAGACTATTGATTGCTATTCCCTTATTGATCCGGGGTCCTCCTTGTCTTATGTTACTCCGTTCATTGCTTTAAGTTTTGGGATAGAACCCAAACAGCTTCATGAGCCGTTCTCTGTGTCGACTCTGATTAGTGATTCTATTACAGCCTCACGAGTCTATAGAAGTTGTGTTGTTACGGTGAGTGGTCGTGTTACCACAGCCGATCTTATTGAGCTTGGGATGGTTGATTTTGATGTAATTATGGGGATGGATTGGCTCCATTCATGTTTTGCCAAGCTTGACTGTCGCACGAGAGTTATGAGGCTCGAGTTCCCTAACGAGCCAGTTATTGAATGGAGAGGAAATGGTGTAGTGCCAAGCGGTAGGTTTATTTCCTACCTTAAGGCTTCAAAGATGATTAAGAAGGGGTGTATCTATCACTTGGTCCGGGTAACGGACACCACCTCAGAGGTGCCTACCCTCGAGTCCGTGCCAATTGTGAATGGATTTCCTGAAGTGTTTCCGAATGAGCTTCCATGCATCCCACCGGATAGAGAGATTGATTTTGGGATCCATATATTGCCAGATACTCAGCCAATATCCATTCCACCATACAGAATAGTGCCAGCGGAGCTAAGGGAGTTAAAGGAGCAACTGAGGGATTTATTAGAGAAAGGGTTCATACGACCGAGTGTGTCACCGTGGGGTGCTCCGGTTCTCTTTGTCAGAAAGAAGGATGGGTCCCTTCGAATGTGTATGGATTATTGGCAGCTCAACAAAGTCACCATCAAGAATAAATATCCTTTGCCTCGAGTGGATGATTTGTTTGACCAATTGCAGGGAGCAAAGTTCTTCTCAAAAATTGATTTATGGTCCGGGTACCACCAGTTGAAAATCAGGGAGCATGATATTACTAAGACCGCCTTCAGAACTCGTTATGGTCACTTCAAGTTTTTGGTAATGCCTTTTGGGCTAACAAACGCCCCAGCAGCTTTCATGGACCTTATGAATCGGGTTTTCAAGCCATTCCTAGATTCTTTTGTGATTGTATTCATTGAAGACATCCTCATCTACTCTCGGAGCAGGGAAGATCATGCCATTCACCTCAGAGCAGCTTTGCAGACCCTTCTTCAGCATCAATTGTATGACAAGTTCTCAAAATATGTGTTTTGGTTGGAGTCCGTAGCCTTTCTAGGGCATGTCATTTCCAGTGAGGGGATTCAGGTGGATCCTTAGAAGATTACGGCAGTGAAAGATTGGCCTAGACCCACGACCCCGACAGAGATTTGTAGCTTCTTGGGTTTGGCAAGGTACTATCGGAGGTTTGTAGAGGGATTCTCAATGCCCGCTTCCCCATTGACAAAACTGACGCAGAAGGCAATTATGTTCCAGCGGTCCGATGCATGCGAGAAACGTTTCCTAGAGTTGAAGTCAAGATTGACCTCGGCACCAGTATTGGCCTTGCCAAAAGGCACAGAGGGATTTATGGTTTATTGTGATGCCTCCAGAGTCGGTTTGGGATATGTATAGATGCAGCGTGGGAAGGTCATAGCTTATGCTTCCAGACAACTCAAGAACCATGAGAAGAATTATCTGACGCATGATTTGGAGCTTGCAGCTATTGTGTTTGCCTTGAAAATATGGTGACACTATCTTTATGGGGATCATGTAGATGTGTTTTCAGACCATAAGAGCCTCTAGTATTTGTTCAAGCAGAAATAGCTGAATTTGAGGCAGTGGCGGTGGTTAGAATTGCTCAAGGACTATGATATTAACATATTGTACCATCCAGGGAAGGCGAATGTGGTATCCAGCGCTCTTAGTCAGAAATCCATGGTAGTTTGGCTAATTTGGGTGTGGATCAGAGACCCCTGGATCGGGAGGTTTACCAATTAGCCAGTTTTGGGGTTCGTATCTCGGCGTGAGACGAGGGGGATGTTTTGGTGCATAACAGAGCAGAATCATCATTGGTCGCGGAAATCAAGGAAAAATAGTTCATGGATCCAGCATTGGTTCAGGTGAAGGAAGCACTTATGAATAACAAGACCTCAGCATTTGTACTCAGCAGCGAGGATGGTGTATTGCGGTGTCAAGGTAGACTATGTGTTCCGGACGTGAATGAACTTCGGGAGAGGGTAATGGTAGAGGCTCATGTTTCCAGGTATTCAGTGCACCCAGGTTCCACGAAGATTTATCATGATCTTAAGGAGATTTATTGGTGGAATGGTATGAAAAAGGATGTGGCAAGCTTTGTAGCTAGATGCCTAAACTGCCAGCAAGTGAAGGCCGAGCGTCAACGGCCCGGTGGATTAACTCAGCTTATAAAAATACCAAGGTGAAAATGGGAGATGATCAATATGGATTTCGTGGTGGGGTTACCTCGCACTCAGCGTAAGTTCGACTCAATATGGGTGATAGTGGATCGACTCACCAAATCAGCCCACTTCCTGCCTGTCAAGTCCACTGATACTGCGAAGCAATGTGCATGGTTGTACATCAAGGAGATAGTAAGGCTTCATGGCACTCCACTTTCTATTATCTCGGATCGCGGGGCTCAGTTCACAGCTAACTTTTGGAAGACGTTTCAGCAAGGTTTGGGAACTCAGGTGAATCTCAGCACAACTTTCCATCCGCAGACCGACGGTCAGGCCGAGCGGCCCATTCAGACACTTGGAGATATGTTGCGGGCTTGTGTCTTAGATTTTAAAGGTAATTGGGATGAACACTTTCCACTGATAGAATTTGCTTACAATAACAGCTATCATGCTAGAATTCAGATGGCCCCGTTTGAGGCATTGTACGGGAGAAGATGTAGGTCGCCAATCGGGTGGTTTGAGGTAGGTGAAGCGGACTTGCTAGGGCCAGATATGGTGTACGAAGCTATGGAAAAGGTCAAGGTTATTCAGGAGAGAATGAGAACAGCACAGAGTCGTAAAAAATCCTATGCAGACGTTCGCCGAAGGGATTTGGAGTTTCAAGTTGATGATTGGGTGTTCTTGAGGGTATCTCCTATAAAGGGAGTCATGCGATTCGGAAAGAAAGGGAAATTGAGTCCTAGGTATATTGGGCCATATCGGATCGTTCAAAGGATTGGTCAAGTTGCTTATAGGCTAGAGTTACCTCCCGAGATGTCATTAGTGCACCTGGTATTCCATGTGTCCATGTTGAAGAAAGTGTTTGGAGATCCATCCACCATCATGCCAGTCGAGGCTATTGAGGTTAATGAAGATTTGTCGTATGAAGAAGTTCCAGTTGCCATTCTTGATAGGCAAGTCCGTAAGTTGAAGAATAAGGAAGTTGCCTCCGTTAAAGTATTGTGGCGAAGTCAACAAGTTGAGGAGGCCACATGGGAAGCAGAAAAAGAGATGAAGGAAAAGTACCCCCATTTGTTTGATCAAGCTTAGAAGAAATTAGGTGACCCTTCTACTCCTAGTAACTGTCATCTTGTCCAAGTTGTTTCCCTCTTAGTATTAGTAAAGTCTCATTCATTTTGTAATGAGATAAATGTGTTGTTACCTTGGGTCACCTGAACCTTTCTTGATAAATGAAATCCTTATAAAGATTCATGTGTTAAATAAGCAACTATTAGTAAGTGAAGATTAGTAATGGTTTGTTGATGTGTACATAGTGTATTAAGATGGTTAAATAAGGTAAGAACTCATTGAAGTGACTAGTTTATGTGCAATTGTAACAATGTGATAGAATATGTGCATTCGTTGAAGTAAGAGAGTGTATACAAGTTGTGGAAAGTATTGTATTTGTGTATTGTTGTTTGGTAATGTGTTTCGGGGGCCCTCTGACAGGTGGATATGTCCATAATACAAAGGAAACTCTGGTGAAATTTTTCTAAAATATAAGAGTTAGTTAAAATTTTGATAGTTTGCATATCATGTCTTTCAAAACCAACTCATTTTCAAAATTCTCATTCGAGGACGAATGGTCTTAAGGGGGGAGGATGTAAGGCCCGGTAAAATTTTTGTGAATGAAACCTATTAGCTGTGGTGCCATGGTCCGAATAATGTGTTAGGAATGTGTTCGGACCCTTGGTAGTGATTTAAGTTTCAAAAATGTAAAGAGTCAATTTTTCCAGAAAAGTGTCGATTTTGCGGTCAGGAATGCGACCGCAGATCTGCTATGCGGACCGCATTCTGGCCGCAGAGCTTAATAGAAGGTTTACAAAATTTGGTGTTGACAATGCGGTCGATATGCGATCGTAGAATGGATCTGCGAACCGCAGATCTACCGCATAAATTCTCGAAGGTTTTTGAGTGTCAAATCTGTGGTGCACTATGCGACCGCAGATCAAGAATGCAGACCGCATTTTGGTCGCATTCCATAACAGAACTTGTGTAAATTTTGAGGCAATTCCGCGGTCACTATGCGGACCGCATGTTGATTCTGCGATCGCAGATGCGACCGCAAAATTGACCCGGCCCAAGAATTTTATAAAATTCAACCCGACCTCTTCTTTAATATAACGCCTTTCTCTTTCATTTTATCATATCACCTTACTAAAATTAGAGAGAGAAGAGAGGGGTTTTAGAGAGAGAAGTCTTTCATCCTCAAAGATTGCTCCAACTACTTAGTTCAAGGGATTCTAGGGCAAGGATTCAACTTCCCCCAAATCAATTGAAGGTATAAACCCTAGTTATTTTCTCTAATTTTCAAGTTTTTAAATGGGTAAGGAGAGGGCTGCATATAATAGCTTTTGAAAATGGAATTTTACACTCATGCATGATTACTGAACTTGATTTTTAGTAAAGAGGAAGTGAATAGGCGTAAGAGTCTGCAAAACGAGGTCGGCAAAGATAGGGTAGCTTGGGTAAGCATAAAGTAGGAATTTAACTGAGGAAAACTCGATACCAGGTATGTATGGCTAATTATGATTCTTGTGAAATCGCCTATATGTGTGAAATTGTTTGGTTCGTGTTAATTTGACAAATTGTGTGAAATTCTTGATGTTGTTGTTGGATACTCAAATTGTTGTTGAACTATGAGTGATGTAATATGGAATACAAACCGAAAGATAAATGAGAGTTGAATTTGGTAAAAGAATTGTGAATAATGGCTATGATGGCATATATGGTATCTTGTGGAAAAGAAACGAAACACTTGAGGTGTGGTAAGTTATTGAACATAACAGTATGAACATCCTCGATTTTGGAAACATTATAACTTGGTTGTGATATTGGCTTGAGAAGTAATTGAGAACATGAACCAATGTGTAAGTTGCTTATTTGAACTTGTTGTAATTGTGTGTAGTATCTTATCTGCTGTTTGTGATTGTTGTGTTTGAAAACTGTATGATGGGATCGGGTTGTGCGCCGCAACATGAAGAAATAAGTTGTGGGTTGGGGTGATAAGGGTGGCCGAGGTAAAAAGGGTGGACGAGGTAATAAGGATGGAAAGCGATCGAAATCGCAAATGAAATTGATACAAAATCATTGATCTGAAATTGTGAAAGGAGACAGCAGGAGAGTTTGCAACCTGTGGGGCACTGATTTCCCCTTTCTTTGACTACTTGCAATTTATGTGGTTGATTGGTTGTTGTTCTATGTGTTGACCTTAAACGTACTTGTGTTGAGGCTTATCTAAAATGAGTAAAAGGTGGGAAACATGGTTAGTTAGCTTAATTGATTTCTTGATGTAATCTATTGGCTGTCTTGTCGTCGTGATTCTTGTTTAACGGCTTGAGTTTATTTGGGACAAAGTTTGTCCATACATACCAGTACAATTCAAGTGTACTGACGTCCCTTTTGCCGGGGACGCTATATTCGTGTTATGATTGTAGGTGGATCAGTAGCAGGCACTTCAGCTCATCGGCAGTAGTATCCTTCATCATCCACTGCCCGTATTGGTGAGCCCCTTTCTTCCTCGGGGCCCTGTGTGGTTCATGCCACTTTTGTTTAGACTTTATTTTGGTTTTGTAAGGTATAGCCGGAGCCTTGTTACCGGCAAGTATTGTATTCCCTTTTGTATCCTAGAGGCTCTGTAGACATGTAAACTGTGGGATTCCAGTCTTACGTATATATCATGTTGGGCGTTGTAAAAACTGTAAACTTATTAATGAATCACTCATATAGTTATGCTTGTGTATTGTGAAATCAGTTATAATTGATAACATATTTGGTTAATGAGAAATAATCAACACAGGGGTAACGCGTGGGAATGAAAGGCACCCAGGTCCGCTTGATTGGGGCAACCCGGTCAGGCGCCGGTCATGTCTCTCGATTTGGGGCGTGACAGGAGCAGCCTGAGGTGGTGGTGGTGGAGCTTGTTTAGGAAGTGAGGGTGGTACTTGTGATGTAGTGGCGTAATAGTGTGGTTAAGTTAGGTATGTAGAAGATGAGTTCATGGTGGGTGAATCTTGGTTTGGGTTTGATGGAGGAATATATATGGGGTTGGCTGGGTAAGTAGGTAAGGGTTGTCCCCTCGACTAAGCCTGATACATTTTTGACATCTGTTGTTTAAGCTTATACACTTCTTCCTTCATGCTATTCACATCTGTTACTTCCTCCTCTTGCACTGGATCCATGATTGTCGGCTTAATTTCTTGGGTCACTACTTTTGTCATGCTTTTAGAACAAGTGTTGTAGTTGTGATGTGCCAGAATGCCAGTAGCTAACTGTTTTATCAAATACTCATCAATGACAAAAACTTGTTAATAGTCAGATCATAATAGATAAACATCACATGTTTTAAAAGCACAACTTTTGTCTAGCAATTATGCGTCATTCCGGCATTATTGTCTCCAATTCTCTTTTTTCGGCTTTTCTTTTTCTTTTATTTTCCTTCTTTTTCTTTCTTTTTTTTCTTTTTTTTCGTTTTGTTTTTCGATCCTATGTGTTTGCCTATCGCACAAGCAATTGTATGTAAGGAAAAATAATGAAAACTTTTGGATTTTTAATTTCATTGATATTCACACATTGATTACAAAAGATAATGTTGTACTATAACTTTCTAGATGCTGAAAAATACAAATAAAAAAATGCATGCCCTATGAATACATTAAAGCTCCGAGTGCCTGCGAGACATTGTTCGGTCTTACCGCGGGCCTATATCCTAATCCCTTTTGGAGTTTGTCCAGGTCGGTCAACACTTGTTTTACAAATATCATTGTTGCTGCGGTAAATGTAGACTGGGTCATATCCTCGCACAGTTGGCATTTTGGCGTAATGTAATGAGCAATGTTGATAATTCTTTCCTTGATGATCCCTTTCTCTTGAAGCAACCTCCCAATCTGTTCGACACGAGCATCCAAGGTTTGGTGGCTCTTCTTTTGAAGTTGTTGTAGCTCCAATTCTAACCGGGCCATGGCCATGTAGCAATGCTCTCTCTCTATATCAAATTCTTTTATTTTTTTGCTACTTTTAACCTCGGCCGTGACAATATTCTTCCTTAGTTGGGCTATTTCAACATTATGTTCATCCTTTAACTGTCGGATCATTCGAGCCCTTTCTTCGGCATTCTTGGCCAATTGTTTCCGGACCCCAATTAATTACTTCTCAGCTTTATCTAGATCAAAGCTATAATCATTCACCTTGCGCCGAAAATTATCAATTAGCTTTTCATCCGGGGCAAGTCGAAATGGGGTCTCGGTTGTTTCTCTCATCTACACAATCTGAGCCTTCAATGTTTCATTTTCTTTCATCAGCTGTTTCTTTTGACCCTCATCGGCTGCTGCTTGTAAGCTGCTTTCGAATTTGATGTACTGAAATTGTTTCTCCAACATGTTGATTTTGGCTCGATATTCATTCTCGGCCAGCCAATCCCATTGTTCCTTTGATAGCTCAGCATATTCTTGAATATGAGGTCTCTTCGTCGGTCTCTCATGCTCAACATCTCTACAATACCATGCAGAATACCCCGGTGACACTTCACCTCTAGCCCGATCTCTCACACACGTGTCCACTCTCAGACATTGGCACTCATTCCATATTTGCCAAATTTTTGTTTCCGGGAATTGCCCATCAGGACCAATCTCTATTGCTTGAAGACTAAGGTCCCCATCTTTCGGCACAATCTGATATCTTCCGAGTTGCTGTAGTACTCTGTATGGTGCATAAGGTTGGATACTCTTGAGACCCATTAAAAGGAAATACAACCCTTCTTCTGGCATGTATATGACTTCATTGGGGGGCAACCATCCAAATGCCCATTCTATCAGGCTAGCAGTAAGTGATCGGAAATATGTGATCCAACCTTTCGACCCTTGTGGCAACTTGGCCTCTTTAGTCCTCATGTAGAATTCTTCGATACAAGTCTTTTCAGATGATCCATAGCTTAAAAACTGAGGGTGGCGGCATAAATGCTCTATCATCCACATCTGAAGTAGTAGATTGCACCCCTCGAAGAAATCTCCTCCCGCTTTGCAGGCTGTGAGGGCACGGAAGATATCGGCCACTATCATTGGTGCCAACGTACTGTTGTCCTGTGTAAGGAGAGTACTGGAAATCCCGGAAACTCTTATATTGATATTCCCGTCTTTCCTTGGAAATATTATTAACCCCAGAAAGGCTACCATGAATGCAAAACGCCTATGTTCCTCCCATTTAGCCCGGTTCGCTTTGCTGCAAAGTTTGTTCATTGGAACATTAAGTCCTCCAACATGGCCATATCTGCGGTATATAAAGTTCAAGATGCAAAACCCGTGGACCAAATCTTTATTGTGATCATTTCAGGCTATTTTCAAGGAGTCGAGGAATCTATGCACAGTGATGGCCCTTGGAGCAACCGGATATTTGTCTTTTAAGGGAACCTCACCCTTTCCGATTTAGTTAGCAATTTCCTCCAATGTCGGAGTGAGCTCAAAGTCCGAGAAGTGGAGCGCGTTGTGTGCAGGATCCCAGCAGGCAACTAAAGCTCGGATAATATCACCTCGAGGTACTATGTCAAGCAGCCCAGTAAGATCTTTCAAATATTTCTTGACCCAATCCTGTGCATCTTGGCCTAAATTATTCCACCACAATCGTAAATCCAAAGGCATCTTATTCATTAGTGAAAAGGGTACATTTTGTACTGTGCTCATCCTGCACATTTATTAAAGGCTATTTAAACTCATATTTATTTGACTCAAAAACAAAAATCTTTTTTCAAGGAAAATTTTCAAAAGAATCAACCTTTTAATACCTCGTTCGAAGATTTCAAGGCTATTATTATTTAAGGAAAATGACTTCAAAAGCAGCCATTTTTGCACAAACAGCCTTCCGGCGTCCTTTCGAAACATTCGGCTATTTTAAAAAACGGCATCACTTTGATTTTATTGAAAACTAAAAACTTGACATTTTTGGTTATTTTTGAAAAGGGGTGGTTAGACCCGTCACGGGTTGCCTGCGTATCTCGCCTAGTGGTGAGAATCAAACTAGCGTAGTTCGGTCAAATTATTTTAAGACCAACTATTTTGACAAAAATTGTTTCGACTATTTTCAAACTTTTCTTTTCTCAAGATTTTTGACAGTGTTTCATCAATATTTAGGTATTGCTATTCTAAAAATTGCTATTTTTCTCTCCTTTTATTTTCAAGTATTTAGCCGGTCAGCATAATAATCCAAGACAAATAAATGCAAAATATAATCATGCTCAGTTTTTGATATCCAGGTCACCTGTCCTAGACGGACCCAACCCATGTGTTGAGTCCCCTAAGTCAGATAAGATGCAAATAATCGTCCTAAATCTAGGCTCAATATCCCTGATTTTCAATGGTACTAGACTGTGTACCCGAGCGGACAACTCAGATCGAGGAGAGGGCTACATACCGGGGACCCGCGGGATCGTCCGGCTTTGTAACATTTCTAGCCTCTGTTTCTTATTAGGTAAGACTTAACAGAAAAGGGAGTCTCAACCAGTAAGCACATCCCCGGAGGTAAGAAGAGAAGGGTTTTCGACACAATTTTATATATATACAGTTCACGTAATATCAAAGCGGTACACATACAGCATGTTGGTCAAAGCATATAACGAAATCAGATATAATCAAAAACAACAATTTTAAATTGAGCTCGAATTCTTAAACCCTGAACCGAAGTTCTGGGTTTCTTATCCCCAGCAGAGTCGTCAGAGTTGTCACACCTCCTTTTTCTTATCCACTACTTACCCGAAGGTAATGTGCCACTAATTACTACTATAGCCCGGGAAGGAATATAATAATAATAGGGAATGAGCTTTTCCAGTTAAAGGACATTCGGAATGGGATTTATTTATTAATTTTCAGAGTCGCCACTTGGGAAAATAATGGTGTCCTAAGTCACCGTTAAATCCTGAACCGAGGAAATTATGACTATGTTTAACAGTCCGCAAAATCAGAAATCCGGATAAGGAATTCTGTTAACCCGGGAGAAAGTTTTAGGCACTCCTGGATTCCGTGGTTCTAGCATGGTCGCTCAACTGCCGTATCTATTTTTATCTGATTTCCTTATATGCTTCAATTTTTTAGGTGTTTTTAATGTCCCGCTTTGTTATTTTTAAATACTTGCGATGTCACGAAAATGCATTCCGAGTCTAGAATTTTACGTTGAAATCTATTTGGGGGCCCCGTGTATTTTTAATCTTTGGAACGAGGCTCATCCTTTATTTTTAAGGTCTAATCCTATTCATATACTATATTTTCTATTTTTTATTTTTTATTTTTTCTTCCTAATTCATATCTGTTTTTCTATTAAATTTTTAAGCTATAATATTGGAGTCCAGGCCATTATTCATTATTGGGCCTGGACTTCAGACTGCTTAATAGTCCATTATTAAAGACAATTGGGCATCTAGAGCCCAATGTATGCTAATGTTCCTACTCGAGTGTACAGGTACCATATTAACCAGATCTGGGCCTTTATACATGACTAGGCCCAAACTATATAAGCAAACACAAATTATTATTTCAACAACAGCACTTGAACAATTATTATTCAGCATTACTACTTAAACATTTTAACGATATCAGATGACTTTTTTTATCACTACTAATTTCAAATTTTAATAGCTAATTAAAATTCTAGCACAATAATTTGTATCAGTGGTTTTATACTATATGGCAGGTTCTAATATTCAAGTAATTATTATGATACTAGTTTGCGGGATTATTTTGTCACTTATTTTAACTAAAGGAAAAAGAGTGTTCTGAATTTAACTAACATGCTTGAATCACAAAGTTTAAAAAAGTGAATTTGTAGTTAACTCATATTCAGTAGATATAAATAATAATACAAATTGAACTATTTATAATTCTGTAATAAACTATTCCGATTCAGGGTTTAACTAACAAAAATAACTAAGTACCAATTTATACGCCCAATTTCAGAATTATACTTATGTATCTAAGTATATTAGCCTATTTTAGTTTTAAACTAGGTGATAAACTATATCTAATTGCTGAATTGCATTTAACTATGATATTAACTACTTCTACTCTAATATAGATCGAATTCATATATTGGTTAACTATTACAATCATTCCTAATGAATTACAGAAGATCTACGAGTTACAACTACAACTACGAGAGAAGAAACAGAAATAATTTCATCATAAATCAACTTTATAACTTCATTCCTTCAGGAAGCAGAAGTGTACCCGATCAAACGAAAACAAGTTGATGAGTTCTAAGAAGATAAAGGACAAGAGAAGTCAGCAATGGTAGCAGTAGAGTATCAACAGCAAACAGGAGCAGGAAACAACACAACAACTTCCAAACTCAATAGACAAACAACAATCAACTCGAAAAAATTAGAAATCCAAGCTAGTTGAGATAACACAGCAGAGAAACACCAGCAAAGATCCCAAGAACAATTCTCGACTCGAAGCTAAGCAGAAGAACAATATATGTGAAGTTTTGAACTCTTAAAATTGTCCTTAAGACTTCGTTCAGCCTCTAAGAATTTTTCGAACCCAGAACTGTTGAACCGTGTAAGAATTCATGAATGTGTACCCAGAAAAATGTTCAACCCCTTTTTCAGGCTTGTAAAAGCCTATTTATAGAGTTCTTTTGGGGGGGGGGGGAGATTTCAAATTAATTAATTCTATCACCATCCCCTACTTTTTTCGATTAAATACATTAAGGTCTAGTAAAATTGTAACGAAATGCCTTTGAACCCCTGCTAGAAGGTTTTGGGCTGTTCTTTTGTGTTCTATTAGGCAGGTTTTACCTAGTTATCCCCACTTGCTAAGGTTTATTACACAATTACCTTTTATCTCTCCCCAGTATACCCCTTATTATTCAAGTATTTTCAGAAAAATCAAGCACTAAAGTCATTTATATCCCTATAGGCTCTATTTAATCTACAAGAATACCATTTACTTTTCCCTTTTTACCGCTTGTATTTTATTATAATTACCCGACCTACATCAGGTCTGTCAAGACTAGGGTAACTTAAATGTATTTAACAGATATCCCCCCTAAGACATGTCTTAAACCTTAACCAATCTCAGACTATAGACCTTTTCAATATTAGCCACTTTTACAAAGATAGCCACTATCAGAACTCATACTGTGTTTGCAAACATAGACACAAAAACATTTATACATATAATCTAAGTACTCATAAGCATTCAGAGGTTCAGAAGAAATTAACATACAAATCAAATTGCAAATATAGCCAAATTCATGTTGTTTTGCACAAGTAACCCTAATCACGACTTAACTTTAAATTAATCAGAACTCAGAGGGACAATTTGATAATGGTTGAATTCCAACGAATTAAAACCCTAATCAAGATAGGATATACTAAACAATCACATAAAAACGGCTTATAGCATATGATTTACAAGTAGCTAATATCATAACCTAAGAACACTTAGATGGTTTCAGACACATATGAAATAAAATTCATGGCTAATATGAACAAGTATAGATCAAGATATAGAATAGAGATAGATTCCGATTTTTAGACATGCATAGGAATTCTTCAAGTTCTAGACAGATAAACACATAAAAGAATCAAGTTTCAGAACATAAAACCACTGAACAAAAGCAGGGTAAGGTACTTAGATTTTTAGGGATTTTTCCTTTTTTTTTCCTTTTCTTTTTCCTTTTCTTTTTCCTTTTCTTTCTTTCTTTTCTTCTTTCTTTCTTCTTTTTCTATTCATTCTTTTCATTTCCTTGATTTTTCCAGAGTTTTAGAGACTCTTGGTCTCCTGAGTATCAGATCTTCCAGATAGGTTCTTGGGGGTTTGATATGAGTGTGTGAAAGAGGTTTGGGGACTTGGGGTAAGGTTTTGAGAGTGGCATTGTTTTTGGGTGATCACCGGAGTAGGGTTCTAACGAGGCTTTTTCGAATATTCGAAGGGTTGGGGTAAGATTCGAGAGAAGCCACCTTGGTGGGGTATTAGATCATATAAAAACGGTTATATGGTGTTGAGATGGGGTATTGGTTCATAATTTGGTGGTCGCCAGCTAGGGTTCCGGCGACCAAAATTTCAAGACTGGGGAACTGGTGAGTCTTTCGACGGGGTTAATATGGTTAAGGGTTGTTTTAAGGTGAGGAATGGCGTTTGGGAGTTGGCCTGAGCCGGAGACGAAGGCTGAGGAGTGACCACCGATAGGGTTCCGGTGGTGTCCATGAGAGACGGGGGGAGGAGGAGGGGAATCTTAGGGCGGCTAGGGTTTGGCATAAGGATGTATGTGTGTATACTGAAGAGATTGAATGGGGAGGGTATAATATATATCAAAATGACATTACTGATCCTCAGCCGTTGGATTGGCTGAGATGAACGGCCAGGATCCTTTGGCCTTAAAACGACACTGTTTATTTTAATGAGGTGTCTCATTAGGTCCATTAGATTAAGATACTGAATGGTTGAGATTGATTGCCTAGACTACGTCGTTTCATTTAAATGGGTCATCAGCCTCGTCCGTCTGATTAGGTATAATGGATGGTTGAGATTAATCTCCTCAAACGACATCGTTTTAATTATGTGGGCACCGCCTTACCTGGTCTGTTGATCATTCGTATCAACGGCCCAGATCTAATCCCTTATGCGGTGTCGTTTGGTTTGCAAGAGACTAGGCATGCCGGTCAAAATGACCTGGGCCTGGTGTGTAAGTTATGCTTTGGGTTGGGTATATTATGTATTTAGCCCAAATTAATATCCTTATTGTATTTTTTGTATTTTTGTTATTTGTGACTTGTATTTTATTTAATTTCTTGTATTTTGTTTTTTTGTATTTTGTACTTTTCCCTTTGTATTCATTTTTTATTGATGTATTTCTTTTATTTTTTCTATTTTTTTATTTTTCCTTGATTTTTCGATATTTTTTGTATTTTTGCTTAATTTTCCAATTTCCTAGTATTTATTCTATAATTTTGTGATATTTTTCTAATTAATTCTTTTTTTTATTGTCATTTAAGATTTATTGTTTAGAAATTAACAAATTCTGGTATTTTTCACACACAATCCAAAACAATTTTCAAACAAAAATTATTTTTGTATTTTTATATTTTGGAATTCAATTGCTTGGGGCAAAAATCACGTGCTCACATTATGGAACTTGTTAGTATACTTTGTTGGGATCCCATGAGGCTTAGATAAGTTTTGGAAGAGTTTTTGGAAGATTTTGGCGTTTTGAGCATAAGCATGTAATGATCCAAAGGTCCCTTTTTAGTTGTACATATCGAAATTTGATTTTGAGACTTCCGAGATTTTGATAATGAATTATAGGAGTGATCTGGAAAGTTTGGTTAAATTTTATCAACTTGCGATTGGGTTTTTAACGCGAAATATGAGTTAATTATTTAACGATTGAAATGAGTATCACACTGAGCAAATGAGTATCGAGGTGAGTAATAATTATAAATGATATTCAGAGAGTTTAAAACTCGAATTGCACATTGTTGTGCTATATTAAGGTTAATTGCATGCCGGATTGTAGGCGTGGGGTAGAGCACCGTTAGGGATTTGACTTGGTCCGTCCCGATTGATGAATCTACCACGTATTTGACTGGAATTTATTTGTTATCACTGCTGTTTGGGCTGATTGCCATATTTGGGCTTCGTGCAAACTATTTGAATCCTTTGGGGATTATTTTTACTATTTTCTCACCATTTTGACTTATTACTTGAACTTAGTCATATTGTTTCTCCGCTATTTTACAACTTAGCCACTTTTACTCAAATTTGAGTCTTAAATGATATTTTAAGTGATAATTTGGGCTAAAGACTTCTGTAACTAATGTCTGAGGGGCTTGTGATGATATTTTGACTGAGTGTGGCTGAGCGCAGGATGTGAGGATACACTGAGAGATGTAAGGCGGAGGGCCTGGATGTGAGGATTATACATGAATTAGAGTGCATTCCGCAGTAGTATATTATATGGATCGGATTGCACGCCGCAGTAGTATATTATATGGATCAGACTGCACGCCACAATAGTATATTATACGGATCGGATTGCATGTCGTAGTAGTATATTATATGGATCGGATTGCAAGCCGCAATATATATATATATATATATATATATATATATATATATATATATATTGGTTCGGATTGCACGCCTCAGTGATATAGCGCTAGGGCTGTAGGAGCCCCTCTGGAGTCTGTACCCCCATAGTGAGCACGGGTACCCATATGGATCGTGCTGCACGCCGCAGTGAGCTATGGATCGGGTTGCACACTGTATCGCAGCAATATATGGATCGGGTTGCACGCCACAATGACTAATATGTGATATTGTTCGGAGAGTGATCCTAGAGAGAGAGAGAGACCGAGGGGCTGAGAGTGTTGTTGCGAGTGAGCCCGAGGGGCTGGTTCAGTTTGAGATATTTGCCCGAGGGGCAAACTTTTATATGCTTATCTTGCGTACTTATTTGCCTCTTTACATGTTAAACTATGGTATTTGTGCCCGAGGGATAGATTTTTCGTGCTTATTAGCACTAACTGTTTTGAAATAATTTTCATAATTATTGAAAAGATCATTGGCAAAATAGATTTGAACTGAGCCAAGGTATTTTTAAAGATTTCATAGATTTCACTATTTTTCTCAAAAAATTGTACCCGGCTTCTATATAGCATGTTAGTTGCTTTACGTGATTTTTTGTTGCTCAGTTATTATTTACCTTTATTACTCACTGAGTTGGAGTACTCACTTTACTCCCTACACCTCGCGTGCAGTTGCAGGTATTTATTCACCCGATAACGGGTATTGGCTGTGTGGAGGCAGAGTTGTAGAGGTTTTAGCAAGGTGACTACTAGCATTCGCATCACCACTATCTTTCTATGTTATTCATTATTCTTGTTCAGTGTATTTCTAGACTGTAAAGTGAAAATTTCATTCTTATAGATGCTCGTGACTTGTGACAACCCGATCAAGACTGTGTTGGGTTGTAAATTTGTTAATTAATATCATTAAGTCGTATCGGGCCATTCATTTGTGTTTAACTACTTTGAAAAAGTCAAGTTGGGTTAGTTGGCTGGCATTGTCTTCATGAGAGGTGCCATTATGACCAGTGTGGGGTTTCGATCATGACAGGTGTACTCTAAGAGCAAGGAAGATCATGCAGAACACCTCAGAATAGCCTTGCGGACCTTAAATGAGAATGAGCTTTATGCCACCTTTTCAAAATGTAAGTTCTGGTTGCAGTCGGTGGCATTCTTAGGCCACATGGTATCTAGTGAATGAATAAAACTAGACCCTCAGAAGACAAAAGCAGTCATAAACTGGCCTAGGCTGACAACGCCAACCGAAATCGGGAGTTTCTTGGGGTTAGCTGGCTATTACAGAAGGTTTGTGGAGGGATTTTTCTCACTTGCAACTCCATTAACAAAGTTGACTCGGAAAGCAGTTAAGTTCCAATGGTAAGACGCTTGTGAGCAGAATTTTCAAGAGTTAAAGAAGACGTTGACCATTGGACCTACGTTAACCTTGCCGACAGGTTCAGGTGAGTTCACAGTGTATTGTGATGCCTCTAGAGTGGGCCTTGGTTGTGTTCTTATGCAAAATGGAAAAGTTAATGCTTATGCTTCCGGGCAGTTAAAGAATCATGAAAAGAACTACCCCACACACAACTTGGAGCTTGCAACTGTAGTGTTTGCATTAAAAATATGGAAACACTACCTTTATGGTGAACATTCTGGAGTGTTTATAGATCAAAAAAGCCTCCAGTACATTTCCAAGCAAAAAGAACTAAATTTGAGACAGAGAAGGTGGCTCATGCTATTGAAAGATTATGACATCAATATCCTTTATCACTCGGGCAAAGCTAATGTGGTAACAGATGCACTTAGTAGGAAGTCAATGGGTATCTTGGATAAGAAGAAGATATAACTCCTTATGCCTTAGCGTAATCCTCCCTTGTTGAACATGTTATGTCTAAGAAAGATGAAGATTCGTACTTAGTGAAAGTAAAAGAAGGAGTGAGAAGCAAAGAAATCACTGCTTTCACTCTAGAAAGTGATGGAGTTTTGAACTTGAATGAATGACTAGTTTTGTGTGTCTGATGTAGATGGTCTTAGTAAATCCATAATAGAGGAAGCTCACAGCTCGAGGTACTCTATACACCCAGGTGCTACGAAAATGTATCTAGATTTGAAATAGTTGTATTGGTGGAAAGGCATGAAGAAACAAGTAGCAAATCATGTGGCTAAATGTTTAAATTACCAGCAAGTCAAAGCCGAGCATCAGAGGCCTGGTGGCCTAGCTCAAGACATAGAGATACTACATAATAGAAGTGGGAGACGATTAATATGGATTTCGTAGTAGGTATACCTCGCACATACCGTAAACATGATTCTATTTGGGTTATTATAGACAAACTGACAAAGTTCACGCATTTCCTACCAATAAAGACGATAGATTCCACAGAGCAGTATGCGTAGTTGTACATCAAAGAAATAGTTCAATTGCATGGTACTCCAATTTGATCATAACTGACCGAGGCCTTTAGTTCATGGTGCATTTTTTGCAGGAATTTCAGAAAACATTTGGTACCAAATTCAATTTAAGCACCATTTTTCATCCATAGAACGATGGCCAGACAGAAAGGACATTCAGACTCTTGAAGATATGCTGCATGCGTGAGTTATAGATTTTGGAGGTAATTGGGATGATCACTTTCCACTTATAGAATTTCCTTACAATAATAGCTATCACGCTAACATTGGTATGGCTCCTTATGAAGCGTTGTATGGTGGAGATGTAGGTCTCCAGTGGGTTGGTTTGACCAGCAGAGGTGCCATTGATTGGTCCAGAGTTTGTTTGTGAGGCCTTGGAGAAAGTTCAAATAATTGGAGAAAGACTTAAAGTCGGCTCAGAGTCGTCAAAAGTCTTATTCTAACAAGAGGCATTGTGAGTTAGAGTTCATGGTTGGTGATAAGGTGTTTTTGAAAGTTTCACCAATGAAAGGAGTTATAAGGTTTGGTAAGAAAGGAAAACTTAGCCTTAGATTTATCGGACCTTATGAAATTCTAGAAAAGAAAGGAAATGTGGCTTATAAGCTAGCGCTACCCATTGAGTTGTCCTCTGTTCATCCTGTTTTTCATGTGTCTATACTTAGAAAGTACATTCATGATGAGTTGAATATAATACATGTTGATACCATAGAAATTAAAGAATGTTTGACTTATGAAGAGGTACCTATAGAAATTCTCGATAGACAAGTAAAAAAGTTGAGAATACAATATATAGCATCGGTAAAAGTTTCGTGGAGTAATCATGATTCAAAAGAAACTACGTGGGAGGTCGAGAAAGATACGAGGAAGAAGTATCCTTATTTAATTGAGTAACAAGGTATGTGAACCTAGGATTGGCTTAACATTTATATTTTATTTATTAAATACAAGTTAGCAAGTGTTTATGTACTTCCTAAATTATATTTAGTTATTGTAGTGATTTAGTTTATGCCAGAGTATATTTAGATTATGCTTTAGATTCTTGTTAGTTATTGTGGTACCTCATTGCCGGAGTGTGAGCAATTAAGTTATGAGCTGTGTATGGTGCCTATGAATGGTCTGTTATGGTATATTTGGTTGTTGTTGGTGTATTTGTGGTAATGAAACAGGAATTTTTTTGGACAGTCCAATTTACAAGGGAAATCTGCCGAAAAGTTTAAAAATTTAGGGAGTTAGCCAAATTTTGAGTCCCTTGGAAAAGTGAGTAGTGCTAAGAAACTTAAAAGGCCCAAGGACCTAAGAAATAATTTTTAGCTTAAGAATAAGGCCCTAGCAACATTTGAGGATGGATATTTGTAAGGAGGGAAGATTGTAACACTCCTCAAATCTATAGAAGTTTCAAGACCCGCTAAATATAAAATTTAATTTTTACAATCTTAAATTATACTTTTATTACAGATTAAAGACCCTTGTGATTGATTTTTGAGTTACTTCTATATTTATAAATATAGAAGTATATTCAAGAGGATGTGCCTTGGTGTATGCGTTCGGGTGATTTAACGGAAGAAAATTGAAGTTGCAGCAGGTCTGATCCTGTGCCTTCTGTTGTTTTCGCTTCTGCGGAACTTGGACCGAAGAAGCAAGTCCGCAGAAGCGACAATAAATGTGCAGGTGCGAGATTTTGGGAGGTCAGTTGAGTCCGCAGAAGCAGACAATAGTTTGCTGAAGCGAGCCCGCAGAAGCAGTCAAGCTCTCGTAGAAGCGAAGGTTGGTCGCTTGGGGTTTTCTGCAGAAGCGGATAAATTCCGCAGAAGCGGTTGTCACAGAAGCGACATTGGACCGCAGAAGTGGACTTGGGAGAATTTAGGTGGAGACGCAGAAGCGGCAGCTTCTCCGCAGAAGCGGTATTGGGGAAGCGATCCTAGAGCCGCAGAAGCGAAAACCCTTGAAGAGTTTAATATCAGTCTAACTCGAAATTTCAGAAACATTAAACACATTGGAGGATTCGAACTAGGAGAGGATTTTAGCGATTTTGAGGAGAAAATCAAGGGAAAACATCAGGTAATCACTCATAGACTAATTTTATGTTAATATATTGTTAAACCACGGATTAAACCTCAGAAAATAGGGGATTGGATGTGGATTAATGGAGGATTTTGCTCTAAGCCTGGATTGTCGAAAATCGTTGATTTGAATAGGCAAACAGAGTTCGATTTTGATAAATGTTATATGGTTAGACTCAAGAGAGTACGAGGTTTCTGAAAATGAAAAAATATTCCGATTCCAAGCCGAGGACTATAGGGGTATTTTGGTCATTTCACCCATTTTCGTGTCGTAGCTTTAATTTTATCACTGTAATAAGTTACTTGCGATGTTATTTACACTGTGTAATTGGTTGGAATAGATTTTTGACACTCAGAGTCGGATACTCGTGGCAAGGGAGTCGTTTCTTAGCGGTTTTGTACCGGGATTGAGGTAAGTGACTTGTCTAACCTTGCGTGAGGGAATTTTCTCCCCTAGGATATATATGTGTTGATTTAAATGCCTTGTATGCGAGGTGGCAGGCGCGTAATTGCGCAGATTATTGAAAACCACCTCACTTGAACTGCTCAATCCATGTTATCCTTGTTATTTAATTGATTTAATTGCAAGATTTATCTGGTGATAGCTAGGGAATACGGGTGGGCATACATCGGGTAAAATCGATAATCCAATAAGAATAAAATAATTTAGTATTGGGTTATTGGTTTAACGGTTTGGGTTATTGGGTTAACGTTTTGGTAATGGGTTACATTTTTTATTTATTGGATTATCGGTTCGGTCTCGGTTTGCATTTTTATTATCGGGTAAAAATCGATAACCCAGTAAGAATAAAGTAATTTAGTAATTTCTTAATTCCCTCTTCCCTCGGTCTTCAGTCGTCTCTCGAGTCTCGTCTGTCTCATTTTTCTTCCGTCGCAACCCCAACAATTAAGACGCAAGACCCCCACTAGTTCTCTACCAAGTCTCTCGAGTCTCGTCTGTCCGTCTCACTCCCTCGCTCGTCAATCGCCTCGTGTAAGTTTTGGCTCAAGATTTTTTTGTTTTCTTCTTGTTAATTGTTCTGTTTGCTTTTGTTAATCGCATCAGTTATATCTTATGTTTGCTCAAGATTTTTGCTTATGTTTGCTTTTGTCAGTCGCACCAGTTCTGTCTCTTTTGGATTATGGTTATTCAGATTCTCTCTGCTTTGTAATGCATTCTGGTCAAACGTCGTGGTGTAGAAGAATGAGTTATAGAAATCATGAGTTTGATAAATATTAATTTAGACAGAATAATGCATGGTAGGTCATCTAGCTACTAGGAGTATGCTATATCTCAGGTTTCCAACTTTGGTCATTTATATAATGTTTTGATATCTTTCTCAATTTTTATTTTAGCTTATGGAAATTGTCCACAGACTCTGCTGTAAAGTTAATCTATCAATCTGTTGTTTAGCGAATTAAGTTCATCAGTATGAAATGAAAAAATTCTATAAATTGATTTTTCTGTCTCTAATTTATAATGACAATAGGAAACACATTAGCATCATAGTTCTATCTCTAATTTACTCAGGTAAAAGTGCTTTTAATTTTCAAAGCACTTTTAATTTTCAGCGTTCAGCACTTTTAATATTCAACGTTCAACAATTTTAATTTTAGTTTAACCTTATCCGGTAAATCAATAATCGAACCGATAATGATCAATAACCGATAAATCAATAATCGATAATCAATATCTTATCGGTTTGGTTATCGAGTTATGATATTTGTGAACCGATAACCGATAGGAAATATCGATAATATTCAAAACCGAACCGAACCGACTGATGCTCACCCCTACTAGGGAAGAATGATTGGATAGGATTATCTGTCTAAGTGCTTATTTGTCTTAATTGAACTCCCTGGAACTTGTTAAGACTGGATTTGGTGTGAATTGTCGCTGTGTACTTCATATTTCTTTGTGTTTTCCTCTTATTGATTGTGTTTGTGTTCTGCGGACTACGGGTTCAATTCCCGGAGATTCGATGCTACTGGGATATGTGGATTGCAGGTTCAATTCCCGAAGATCCTGAAATACTGATATACGGACTGCGGGATCAATTCCCGAAGATCCTGAGCTATTGAGACACGGACTACGGGTTCAATTCTCGGAGATCCCGAGATATTGAGGTACAGACTGTAGGTTGAGATACTGAGATACAGACTGCGAGTTCAATTCCCGGAGATCCTAAGGTACTCATATACGGACTGTGGGTTTAATTCCTGGAGATCTTGTGATACTGATATGTGGACTGCGGGTTCGATTCCCGGAGATCTTGAGTTGTTGAGTATAAAATGGACTGCGGGTTCTATTCCCGGAGATCTTGGATTGTTGATTTGTACTTGTTGTGTTTATTTCTTTTGTTAGTTCACAGTAGACAGTTTGTAGTATTTTATCTCAATGCTGTTGTTTCAAACTTGTTCTTATTTTGAGCTGTTTGTTATATTATTATCATTATCTTATTTTATTTCTCGGTAGGGCCCTGACCTTCCTCGTCACTACTCCTTCGAGGTTAGGCTTGGCACTTACTGGGTACCGCTGTGGTGTACTCATGCTACTCTTTTGCACACTTTATTGTGCAGATCTAGGTACATCTGATCAGGCGCACTACAAGTGACTTAGGAGCATCTTTAGGAGACTCGAGATATGATCTGCTACGTCCGCAGATCCGGAGGGTCTTCTTCTATTCTTCTTAGTAATGTTAGTTATTTCCTTATTTTTGTTGTGTAAACACTCTTGAAGTATAGAGCCACAGTTGTACTCTCTTAGTCTGTGTTGCCCGTGAGTTTCCGGGTCTTGGTAGTTGTACTTCTTCTAGTATTCGGCGAAATGTATGTGCCGAGTTGCACCTATTACATTTCTTTTATATTATTCCGCTATTATCTTATATTTTGTTCATAAAAGTGTATATTTCGCATTGTGTAGGCTTACCTAGCCGTGAAGACTAGGTGACGTCATGACATGTTCACGATTCATGAACTAGGGTCATGACAAGTTGGTATCAGAGCTCTAGGTTCATAGGAGTCACGGGACACAGACCGGTTATTTAGAGCCTCGCTGATCAATACGGAGACGTCCTGTAACTGTTTAGAAAACTCTTCATTTCATTTGAATTCCTTTTCGTGCGATATTTTGACACCAAATCTAAACTTCTATCTTCTATTCTCTCGCAGATGGTGAGGACACGTGCTACTCACGAGGATTAGGCACACGCGCCCTTGCTGCCGCTGCCAGAGGCCGGGGCTGTGGTAGAGGTCGAGGATGCGCCTAAGGTGCAGCCACAACACCCGTGCATGCTGCTGCTGAGGCACCACTGGTGGATCGGGTTGGAGCGCAAACACCTGTTACAGCTACTACAGCTGCTAGGACTTCATCACTCCAGGAGACTCTAGCCAGTTCATGAGCATGTATACTACTCTGGCTCAGGCGGGGTTGCTTCCTCTCGCTGCAGCTACATCTCAGGCCAGAGGAGGGTCCCAAACTCTCGCAGCCCACACACCTAAGTAGAGAGAGCCCGCAGAGCAGGTTCTGGAGGTTATTACTACATAGCCTGCCGCAATAGTACAGCCTGGAGGTGGGCCAGATGCCTCTGAGGACGAGCAGCGTAGGTTGGAGAGGCTCAAGAAATATGATCCCCCAGTATTCAGTGGCTTGGCTTCAGATGATGCATTGGGATTTCTGGAGGAGTGTCATCGTATCCTCTGTACTATGGGTATAGTGGATACCAGTGGGGTTTCCTTTACTGCTTTTCAACTTCGAGGGGCCGCTTATGATTGGTGGCGCACCTATGAGTTGGACAGTCCAGATGAGTCTTCCTCGTTAACATGGGCATAGTTTTCTGATATGTTCTTGAGGGAGTATGTTCCCCAGAGCCTTAGGGATGCTTGGTGATCGGAGTTTGAACAGTTGTGTCAGGGCTCTATGATGATATCGGAGTATGCTATCAGTTTCACCAGGTTAGCCAGACATGCATCGGCCTTGGTCACCACTATCCGGGAGAGATTGCGGAGGTTTATTAAGGTCCTTATTTTGCCTATCCGGTCCAGCATGGCTAGAGAGCTGGAGACAGATATACCGTATCAACAGGCATTGAGTATTGCCAGGCGGATCAAGGGTATGCTCACTAGAGAGCGAGGAGAGAGGGAGGCCAAGAGGTCTCGTGAGTCGGGTCATTTCTCTGGTACCCATACTTCAGCAGCCGCTTATTTTGGCAGGGTTTATTCCGATCGTCCAGTTCATTCAACATTGCCAGCAGCTGGTAGTACTCCAGCTCCTCCAGCACATGAGGAGCTTTATTATGCTCCCCCAGTTTCTAGTGCGCCTCCTGTGCGGGGTACCTCCAGGGGTCAGTCCAGCCGGAGCAGGACCGGTCAGTCACAGCCACCGCAACCTCCCGGGGCTTGTTTTGAGTGTGGGGATACTCATCATCTATTTAGGGAGTGCCCTAGGCGTATGAGGGGAGCGCTTCCATAGACTTTGCACCCTCAGCATGGTTCTCAGAGTCAGCAGGCCATCGTCCCAGCCCCAGCTGCCACCCCACCTGCCCAGCCTGCCAAGGGCAGTGTTAGGGTGCCAGAGGCCGCCCTCAAGAGAGGGGTCAGGCTATATTTTATGCTATTCCTGATCGCGCCGCAACTGTCACCTCCGATTCTATTATCACAGGTATTGTCTTGGTTAGCCACGGAGAGGCATCGATTCTATTCGATCGTAGTTCTACTTTTTCATATGTGTCCTCTTATTTTGCTTCACATCTGGGTGTGCCTCGGGATTCTTTGAGTGCCCCCATTTATGTTTCTACTCCGGTAGGAGATTCTTTGGTTGTGGACCATGTGTATCGGTCGTGTTTGGTCACTATTTGTGATTTTGAGACCACAACTGATCTTTTACTACTCGGTATGGTTGATTTCAAAATTATTCTAGGCATGGACTGGTTGTTGCCCCACTATGATATTCTTGATTGTCACGCCAAGACCATGATGCTGGCTATGCTAGGCATTCAACGTATTGAGTGAAGTAGTACTCTAGATTACACCCCCATCTGTGTTATTTCCTTTCTCAAAGCTCAGCGTATGGTTGAGAAGGGGTATGAAGCTTATCTAGATTATGTGAGGGATGTTAGTGTTGACACCCCTTCTATTGATTCTGTCCCAGTGGTACGTGATTTCTATGATGTATTTCCAGCTGATCTCCTAGGCATGCCACCCGATAGAGATATCGATTTTGCTATTGACTTATTGCCGGGCACTTAGCCCATTTCTACTCCTCCGTATCGTATGGCTCCTCTTGAGTTGAAGGAGTTGAAGGATCAGTTACAGGAGTTGTTGGGTAAGGGTTTCATTTGACCCAGTGTTTCACCTTGGGGTGTTCCTGTGTTGTTTGTGAAGAAGAAGGACGGTTCTATGCGTATGTGTATTAACTACCGCCAGTTGAACAAAGTTATAGTGAAGAACCGGTATCCTTTGCCACATATTGATGACTTATTTGACCAGCTACAAGGCGCAAAAGTGTTCTCCAAGATTGATTTGCGCTCTAGTTATCATCAACTGAAGATTCGGGAGCCAGATATCCCGAAGACTGCCTTCAGGACTCGGTATGGTCACTACGAGTTCTCGTTATGTCTTTCGGGCAGACTAATACCCCAGCAGCTTTTATGCATTTGATGCACAGTGTATTCAGGTCGTAGCTTGACTCGTTCATGATTGTTTCATTGATGATATTTTGGTATACTCCCGGAGTCGGGAAGAGCACGAGCAGCACCTAAGCATAGTGCTTCAAACTCTGAGGGAGAAGCAATTATATGCAAAGTTCTCGAAATGTGAATTTTGGCTGAGTTCGGTGGCATTTCTAGGCCACGTGGTGTCGAGCGAGGGTATTCGAGTGGATCCGAGGAAGGTGGAGGTCGTCTAGGGTTGGCCCAGGCCCTCCTCAGCTACTGAGATTTGTAGTTTCCGTAGTCTGGCGGGTTATTACAGTCGTTTTGTAGAGGGGTTCTCTTCGATCGCAGCATCTATGACAAGATTGACCCGGGTGCCTCTTTTCAGTGGACAGAGGAGTGTGAGGCGAGCTTTCAAAAGCTCAAGACAGCTTTGACTTTGGCCCCTATCTTGATGTTGCCTACCGGTTTGGAGTCCTATATAGTATATTGTGATGCCTCACGGGTTGGACTTGGTGCAGTATTGATGTAGGACTGTAGGGTGATTGCCTACACGTCCCAATATCTGAAAGTACATGAAAAGAACTACCCTGTCCGCGATATTGAGCTAGCTGCCATTGTTCACGCCTTGAAGATTTGGCGTCATTATTTGTCTGGGGTTCCTTGTGAGATTTACACTGATCATCGGAGCTTACAGCACTTGCTTAAGCAGAATGACCTGAACATGCGTTAGAGGAGATGGTTGGAGATGTTGAAGGACTATGATATTACTATTCTTTATCACCCGGGCAAGGCCATTGTGGTTTCCGATGCCTTGAGTCACCGGGTGGAGAGCTTGGGGAGTTTGGCATATCTTCCAGCTTCGGAGAGACCTATGGCGCTGGATGTTCAGGATTTGGCCAGAAAGTTTGTTGATTGGACCTTTCGGAGACCAGCTAGGTTTTGGCCTGTGTAGTTTCTCGATCTTCTCTATTTGATCGCATCAGAGAGCAGCAGTTTGATGACCCTTATTTGCAGGATCTTCAGGACAAGGTTCGGCATGGTGATGCTCGAGATGTCACCATCGGGGATGACGGAGTGATAAGGATGCAGGGGCGTATTTGTGTGCCCAATGTAGATGATCTTCGAGAGCTGATTCTAGCAGAGGCCCATAGGTTGCGATATTTCATCCATCCGGGTGTCGCGAGGATGTATCAGGACT
This sequence comes from Nicotiana noctiflora, assembly GCA_032618575.1. Taxonomy (NCBI): domain Eukaryota; kingdom Viridiplantae; phylum Streptophyta; class Magnoliopsida; order Solanales; family Solanaceae; genus Nicotiana; species Nicotiana noctiflora. The sequence goes on from JASVEL010005530.1 coordinate 498,662, forward strand.
TGAGGTAGAATTATTGATGGAGGCAGATGAAGAAGGATATAGTTGACTATGTTTCTAGGTGCCTCAACTTCCAGCAGGTGAAGTACGAGCATCAGCGTCCGGGTGGGTTAATGCAGCAGATTGAGATCCCAAAGAGGAAATGGGAGCGCATCACCATGGACTTCGTATCTGGACTTCCACGAACTGTGAGGAAGTTTGATTCCATTTGGGTCATTGTGGTTCGGCTAACCAAGTCCGCCTATTTCATACCTCTGTGCACCACTTATTCATCGGAGTGGTTGGCGGAGATCTACATCAGGGAGAGAGTCTGGCTGTATGGTATTCCAGTTTCCATCATTTCAGACAGAGGAACTCAGTTCACTTTACGGTTCTGTAGAGCCGTGCAGCAGGATTTAGGTACTCGGGTAGAGCTGAGCACAACATTTCACCCCCAGATGGATGGCCAGTTAAAGCACACTATTCATATTTTGGAGGATATGCTCCTTGCATGTGTGATTGAGTTTGGTGGTTCATAGGATCATTTCTTCCCACTGGCGAAGTTTGCTTATAATAATAGCTATCAGTCCAGCATTCAGATGCCGTCGTATGAGGCCCTATATGGTAGGAGGTGCAAGTCCCCCGTGGGTTGGTTCGAGCCGGGCAAGGCCAGGCTGCTAGGTACTGAGATGGTCCAGGATGCAATGGACAAGGTCAAGCTGATTCAGGATAGACTCCGTGCAACCCAGTCCAGACAGAAGAATTATGCGGACAAGAAGGTTCGCGATGTGGCTTTTATGGTTGGCGAGTGGGTTCTAGTTCAGGTCTCGCTCATGAAGGGCATCATGAGGTTTGGGAAGAAGGGGAAGCTGAGTCCGAGATTCATTGGCCCTTTTGAGATTTTGAGGCATGTTGGGGAGGTTGCTTATGAGATGGCCTTACCTCCTAGCCTAGCTAGAGTCCATCCCGTATTTCATGTCTCTATGCTCCGGAGATACCATGGTGACCCGTCGCACGTGTTGGATTTCACTTTGGATCTATAGGAACCATCAGATTTTCGAAATGTATTTTGGAGGTCTGTAGCTCAATTAGGCTTGAAATGCCGAAGTTTGGAATTTTTAGAAATTTGATCGATAGGTGAGATTTTGATCCGGGAGTCGAAATGGAATTCTGACAGTTGCAGTAGCTTCGTTAGGTTATTTTGGATATGTTTGAAAATTTTCAGGTCATTCAGACATCGTTCGGTCGGGTTTTTTATAGCATGTAGGTTTCAGAAGTTTTGGTTGAAACTTAGGCTTGAATCTGCCATAATTTGATGATTTTTGAGTTTAATGATGTGTTTTTTATGATTGGAACAAGTTCGTATCGTGATTTGGAGTAGGTTGATATTTTTGGTTGTGGTCCCAGGGGCCTCGGGATAGATTCGGGTGATATACGGAAGAAATTGAAGTTGCAGCAGGTTTGATCCTGTTGTTTTCGCTTATGCAGAACTTGGACCGCAGATGCGAGTCCGCATAAGCGACAAGAAATGCGCAGGTGCGAGAATTTGGGAGGTCAGATGAGTTTGCTGAAGTGGACCATATTCACTGAAGCGAGCCCGCAGAAGCGGACAGGCTTTTGAAGAAGCGAAGGTTGGTCGCTTGGGGCTTTCCGCAGAAGCGGATAAATTCCACAGAAGCGGTTGTCGCAGAAGCGACATTGGACCGCAGAATCGGACCTGGGCGAATTTAGGTGGAGCCGCAGAAGCGGCATCTTCTCCGCAGAAATGAGATCGCAGAAGCGGGATCGTGAAAGCGATCCTAGAGCCGCAGAAGTGAAAACCCCTGAAGGGTTTAATATCAGTCTAACTCGAAATTTCAGAAACATTAAACACATTGGAGGATTCAAACTAGGAGAGGATTTTAGCGATTTTGAGGAGGAAATTAAGGGGAAACATCAAGTAATCACTCATAGACTAATTTTATATTAATATATTGTTAAACCACGGATTAAACCTCTGAAAATAGGGGATTGGATGTGGATAAATGGAGGATTTTGCTCTAAGCATGAATTGTCGAAAATCATTGATTGAATAGGCAAACAGAGTCCGATTTTGATATATTTTATATGGTTAGACTCATGAGAGTACGAGGGTTCTGTAAACATAAAAATATTTCAATTCCGAGATAAAGACTATAGGGGTATTTTTGTCATTTCACCCATTTTCGCATCGTAGCTTTAATTTTATCACTGTAATAAGTTACTTGCGATGTTATTTACACTGTAATTGGTTTGAATAGATTTGGGCAACTCGGAGTCGGATACTCGTGGCAAGGGAGTCGTTTCTTAGCGGTTTTGTACTAGGATTGAGGTAAGTGACTTGTCTAGCCTTGCGTGGGGAAATGTTCTCCCCTAGGATATATATGTGTTGATACAAATGCCTTGTACGCGAGGTGACGGGCATGTACTTGCGTAGATTGTTGAAAACCACCTTACTTGAACTGCTCAATCCGTGTTATCCTTATTATTTAATTGATTTAATTGCAAGATTTATCTGGTGATAGCTAGGGAAGCATGATTAGATAGGATTATCTGTCTAAGTGCCTACTTGTCTTAATTGACCCTGGAAATTGTTGAGACTGGATTTGGTGTAAATTGTAGCTGTGTACTTCATATTTCTTTGTGTATTCCTCTTATTGATTATGTTTGTGTTCTGCGGACTGCGGGTTCAATTTCCGGAGATACGATGCTACTGAGATATGTGGCATGCGGGTTAAATTCCCGGAGATCTTGAGATATTGATATACGGACTGCAGGTTCAATTTCCAGAGATCTTGAGATACTGATATACAGATTGCAGGTTCAATTCCCTGAGATACTGAGATACAGACATCAATTCCTGGAGATCCTGTGATACTGATATACATGGACTGCGGGTTCGATTCCCGGAGATCTTGGCTACTGATATACATGGAATGCATATTCAATTTATGGAGATCCTGGTCACTAATATATATGGACTGCGAGTTTGATTCCGGGAGATACGATGCTACTGAGTTAAATGGACTGCGGGTTCAATTCTCCGGAGATCCTGGATTGTTGATTTGTACTTGTTGTGTTTATTTCTTTTGTTAGTTAACTATAGACGGTTTGTAGAATTTTATCTCAATGTTGTTGTTTTAGACTTGTTCCTATTTTGAGCTGTTCGTTATATTATTATCATTATCTTATTTTATTTCTCGGTAGAGCCCTAACCTTCCTCGTCACTACTCCATCGAGGTTAGGCTTAGCACTTACTGAGTACCGCTGTGGTGTACTCATGCTACTCTTCTGCACACTTTTGTTGTGCAGATCCAGGTACATCTGATCAGGTGCACTACAGGTGATTTAGGAGCACCTTCAGGAACCTCGAGGTATGATCTGCTACGTCCGCAGATCCGGAGGGTCTTCTTCTATTCTTCTTAGTGATGTTAGTTATTTCCTTGTTTTCGTTGTGTAGACACTCTTGAAGTATAGAGCCACAGTTGTACTCTCTTAGTATGTGTTGCCCGTGAGTTTCCGAGTCTTGGTGGTTGTACTTCTTCTGGTATTCGATGAAGTGTATGTGCCGAGCGGCACCTATTACATTTCTTTTATATTATTTCGTTGTTATCTTATCTTTTGTTCATAAAAGTATATATTCCATATTGTGTTAGGCTTACCTAGTCGCGAAGACTGGGTGCCGTCATGACATGTTCACGATTCGTGAACTAGGGTCTTGACACATACACTACTAGAAGTCTGGTAATTAACGACCAAAAAAACCACGCAACTTTGATTAGTTATGACCAATTACCGTCCAAAATGAATACGTTTGGACGATATTTTGGTGGTCGCTTTAGTATACCGACCAAAGTTCGTCGGAAATTACCGACCAATGTTGGTCGGTAAATTAAATAAATAAAAAAAATATTGCAAAAAAAAAATCAACCAAAGTTGTTTAGTATTTTAATTATGTAATCAAAAGATTCACCGTGTGGGAATCAAACCGGGGTGTGTATTGTGGCAGCACTATACCATTGGTGCATTTTATTTTAAGATTGTCTTTTTTATTTATTTATACTCATTAATTATATTTTCGCACGAAAATAACCAACCAAAGTTGGTCGATTTTATTAAAAATAAAATTACCGACCAAAGTTGGTCGATTTTTTTAATATTAACTTTTATTTATTTTAAGTGAAAAAACCGACCAAGGTTGGTCGGTTTCTTGAAAAATAAATTTTTTGGGACTCAAAAATAGCTTCCCGCTTTTTGCGCCAAAGAAAACGACCAAAGTTGATTGGTTTTGTAAAAAAACAATTAAAATTTAAATTTTTGGTAAAACCGACCAACTTTAATCGGTGTTTTGCCGGTTCTTTTACTAACCAAAGTTGGTCGGTTTTTCTTGGTCAGTTTTTGCTAAATTTCTAGTTGTGATATAATTTATAACGATTTTAACTAATACTACCAATAATCAAATTCGAGATAAATGTAATTCCAGTTCCCAAGTTTAGATTTTATACCGGGACCCTCTCCAGATAACCAAACAACCAGTTTAATTTACACCGTTACATAAATTCACCACTTAATGAAATAATTATTTAATTATGTCAGTTTTGACTTTGCTTTGAACCGTTAAACCAGCAATCTACTAATTATCTCTGCTTGGTGTCTAGTGGAAGAGATGTGAGAAATACTTGAATTCATATTTGTCATTGCATTTCTAAGAAACCAAGTTGAGTGATTAGTAATTAACGTTAATAAATTACTACTATTATTATTATGAGTATGAAAATCCAACAGTATCCGATTAAACCGGAGAAGGTGGAATAATACAGTGATTGACCTGCCAATAACACGTTAAATTGTTTCATTAAAATTTGAATTTCGTATATTAAAATATGTAGAACTTCTTTATGACCTAAACGAGAAATAATGTAGGGGAAATAATTTGTTGCATGAATCGACGAAAGCTTATATAATTGGTAGTTTTCAACTTTCAACAGGGAGATTGCGCTTTCTTGTTAGCTTTATGACTCATTATTGATATCAATGTAGTTACTATATGATATCTTTTTTGGCGATTCACAACCACAACAACAACAACAACAATAATAATAATAATAATAATAATAATAATAACAATAATAAACAAATAAAAGATTAATATATAAAACATAAGAGATTTTTATAAAGTCAATTATTCTTCTATTCAAAATTGTAATTTATTATAGGAGAGTTTTTTATTTAACTGCAATTACATGCCAATTTTAATTTAAACTTTAAATTTTATAAATAACAAACAATAAAGATAATATACTCAGTGTAATTTTATAAGTGGAGCATGTGGAGATTAGTGTGTGCGTAGATCTTATGCCTATCTTGTGAAGGCAGAAAGACTATTTTTGATAAATATTCGGCTCAAAAAATACATTCTAAATCAGTTTTAAAAGAGAAATTCAATAGTGAAGAAGCCATAAAAAAATAATAAGGAAAGCATAAGAATACATTAGAAAAAAATGGGACATTAACCGAAGTACAAACAACAGGTAGTAATTGAAGAATAAGACAATACCAAAATAGTACTAATCCTACTGGTATAACAGGAGAAGCAGATAATGGGCTCCAAACGAGAGAATACTCAACTACTTACTAATCTTCGGGCTTAATCCGTAATTTTCATATCCTTTTATCTAAGATCATATTCTTAATGAGCTGAAGATATATTATATCCTCTCTAATTATCTCTTACTACTTCTCAGACCTATAAAATTCACACTAATGATGGCAAAATAGATAAAAGAAAATAGGTATTCGCTTATATTATCCATTAAAAAATGTGCTAGACAATAAACATTTAAGAAACGGTAAAATATGGATAAAAACCATGTTATCTATTTAAAAAATGAATAACAATGTGTTTAACTTTTACATTGTAAAACCTCAAATTAGGGGTTCCCCAAGTTTGAGAGACTAAAATATCTCCTAAAAGTGATTATATTCAAGAAGTGACGGATAATATAAATATCCATATTATATGCTAGTTAACTTTTGTCTATATTAAACAAGGGTCGGATTGGATAATGTTTCTATTTTTGCATTACCCGTTTTTTACGGGAGAAATTCAAAAATAGCTAGATTTACAAGTGGTCATTCAAAAATAGCCATAATTTCAAAAGTAATCAAAATTTAGCCACTTTTCAGGTAAAGATAAATCTGAACGAAAACACTATTCTTAATCCGAAAAAATAATCAAGTATAATATACTGGAATTCCAGCATAACTATACTGGAAGACAAGTATGTTATTTTGGAGTTCCAATATAATATACCAGTCTAACATAATATAATGGAGATTGGAACATCGGTGCTCCAATCACCAAAAGTATATTATATTGTAACTTTTCGCGTGTTGGAGTTCTAGCATATTATGCTGCAAGTTCATATACATGTGTACCGATCACCAGTATATTATGCTGGAATTTTCTATGTTGCAACAAAATAGTAGCTATTTTTTCAATAACTTTACAAACGCTGTGTAACTCGTGCTATTTTTATGTTGGGATTTTTACCTACCTATATCATATATCAAACATTATTACCCTCAATGTTTAAGTTTTGTGTTTATTACATTTAAGCATACCAAATTATCATATTTACACCATAATTCAAATTAAGGGTATAATTATTATTTTATTTATACTAGGCGTAATTTTAGGAGCATATATTCTCCAATTTTATTTTACCTGCCTCTCTCTCCTCCCACACCCACACCCCCTCAAGGATTAATATAATCCTTGAGACAGATGCCAATTATTCTATGAGTCCAAACACTATTTTTTGAGTTATATTCTATGAGTCGAAACACTAGTAAAGGCATAATTTATCAATAGAAAAAAACTAAGTATATTCTATGAGTCCAAACACTATTTTTTGAATCCAAACTGTTATTTACACACTTCTTATCTTATAGCTACATGCAGTTACTAGTAATAACAGATAATAGACCCGTTATTCAAACCGGAACGAGCAGGACAACACACAAACGAGCAATTAAATTTGTTTCCTTATGCCTACTTTTCCCTTAAAATAATAGTGTTTGGACTCATAGAACATAATCTTTGAGACAGATGCCAAAAACGTTTATCAATGGTTCACTTAAAGGAACATGACACTAGGCCCTCTACTAGTACGTCGTGATGGAAGACAATAAAGTTGACAGTGTGGGTGCAATTGTATTTTATTTGTAGAAATTTTATAAATGAACAACAAATTTTGTTGTCAACTTTTTTTTGGACATAAGATTGTAGTTTAGTTGTGGTATAAATGTAGTAATTTTGTACATACTCTTAAAAATAATACAACTTTATACAATACTTAAACTGATTTGTAGTTTATTTGTAGAAATTGTATCTACAAGATATCTACAAACTAAATACATTGAATTTTAGTATCCCAATTCTCATTTCAATTGCAGCATAATTGGCATTTTCGACGTAATTGTAGAAGTTTTAGTCTTCTCAATCTACACTTCATCTATAATTTATCTACAATTTATCTACAATATATCTACAATTCTACAATTTAACTATAATTTATCTATACTTTCTAGAAATATGTCTTCTTCTTCTTCTTCTTCTTCTTCTTCTTCTTCTTCTTCAAATTTGAATCTGAAATTCAGTCAAAACCAAGTCTAATCTTCACCAAAACCCCTCAAAATTGAGATATAAGCTCCTAAACATATTCCGAATGATTTACAACAACACCCAATCCAAACAAATAATAATTTTTGAAAACTCAAATTTGAATTCAAAGCTTTCAAGTTTTTTATTGGCTATCAATGGTAGAAAATATATGGAAGAACATATTTTTTCAACTTTGAGTTGTTGAAACTCGAAAATTTGAATTGTTCGTTTTTTTTTCGAGAATTTGAATTGTACTTCTAGAGAAAAATACGTAGATGAGAAATCTTCTTTCCCTTTTTAAAAATTGAATTTAATGTATAATCAATTAACACCAAGATTCTCTCCTTAATTTTAGCATGTTTTTAGGGAATATTCAGCCCTTTTAATGCCTAATAATCGAATATACAAAATTTGTAGGTAAAACATGGACTAGACAATTAATTAACAAACTATACACATTTAAAATAATAAAGTTTCATATATGATATAAATAAGTAAAAATATCTTTGACGTTCGGTGCGTACCATACCCGACTCGACCCATTGTGTCACCGAAAAAAACTTAACCTTTCCGCCTATTTAATCTCAGTCTCTCAAATTTTATTTTCCTTTTCTGCTCTTTCTTTCTCTCCTCGTGACCTCATCTTGTTTCTCCTTTTATTACCAACATTAACCAAACTCCTCCGTTCTCTCTCTTTCTCTAGCTAAAATACACATTTACAAAGTAAATAGGAGAAAATCAGCCATAACTAAATCTCATTCTTGTGAAAATTTGAGTTACTTTCTATTTTCATGGACAGAGACTACTTCTCTAATGGTGGAATTCCGCCTCTCCTCCATTTTGAACCCAAAATTCCATTAAACTCCATTCCAGATCAATACACTCAATTTGATTCAGTTTTGAACTCCATGCTCTCATCTCCTGTTGCCTCCAATTCTGTAAATTCCAATGATAATTTCGCACTCCACGAATTAATTGGAAAATTAGGCACAATTTGTAGCTCTCCTCCACCTCAATTCACTGATCATGCTGTGAATTATGATCATATTAATAACAGTGATTCCACTATGACTTCATGTTATAGTACACCTTTAAACTCTCCTCCAAAATTACGAGATAATATACCAAAATTTTGATATCCCGACTCCAGTAAATCCTCCTCGATTTCCTACGTTTTCAACTAATCCAGAGTTTTCACATAGAGCTGCTAAATTTTCTTGTTATGGTATCAGTAGTTTTAATGGCAGAACGAGTCAATTTGGGCTAAACAATACAGAATTGAGTCATAGATCTAGGAATGAGCCTATGGGAAGTGGAAAATTATCTAGAATATCGAGTAGTCCTTCGCTTGTACTATAGAACAAAAATTCAGGCCAAACCAAGGTGGAAATGATGTGTGAAAATTTGGATTTGGGCAAAATTTCAGGTCCTAATAATGCTAATTTTAATGAAGAGTGTTCTGCGAAAACTTCAAATTCAAGGAAAAGAAAAGCAGTTTCAAGAGGAAAAGGAAACAAGTATAATGAGGCTGAAGCAGAAGATGGTACAAAGGAAAAGAGATCTAAATCAACACAAGGTAATGGAAAGAAAAATGGAACAGTTAAAATGGAGGAAATAAATGGTAGTGAAGGTGATGAACATTCAGAAAGAAACAAAGGAAGAGCAAAAGACAACGAAGGATTGGATTCATGTTAGAGCAAGAAGAGGTCAAGCTACTACTGATAGTCATAGTTTAACTGAAAGAGTTAGCCTCTTAAATTCTTTGATTTCTTTTTTGTTTTTTTTGTTTTGTTGAGATGTGTGATCTTCTTTTAACATTCACAGTAAAAGTCTAAGTTTTATCATAATAAATTTTTACGTTATTTGCTTTTAGCAACAAAAAAATATCGGAACAAATGAGTATATTGTTCTGAGAGTTGTGTCACCAACTCATCAAAATAATTAGCTCTGATTTGACCATATTTTGGTTTTTCTATTAAAAAAAAATAAAAATACTATTTGTTCATGGAATATGATCTGTTTTTTTTTTAGAAAAACTAATTTATGGCCGTTTTTTTGTGAAATTGTCTCTTCCACTAATACTTTAACTTTTTTCCCAAATAAAATATATACCCAAATATAACTTTAACTTTCAAAAATTATTTTTCATTATTCAAGTTTCAGTTAAATTTATGTCATGCTAGCTTAATTAAACTGTTAGAAGGGGCATGCTTTTTTTTTTTTTAACAGTGTTTGGAGGCAAAATTTTCGCCTGTAGTATTATTTAATGATCGGTTTGTGGGCCATTTGCTTAGGTCCGTAGAGAGAAGATCAGTCAAAGAATGAAGTTTTTGCAAGATCTTGTACCAGGATGTAATAAGATTTGTCCCAAATGCTTCATTAATTTCTTTGTTTCTCATTTTCTTTACTCTCTTTATGATCAGATGGAGGTTTAACTTCCATTTTACGTCCAATTCTGACCTAAATAAACAATTTTTTATTAGGTGACTGGAAAAGCATTAATGCTTGACGAAATTATAAATTACGTATAGTCTCTCCAACGCCAAGTTGAGGTAATTCAAGATTTTAATAAAGTTTGTTATGAAATAGGATTTAACATTTCTTTTGGTTCATTATCTAATTGATTCTGATCCTTAGTGCATTATTTTGTAGTTCCTATCCATGAAGTTGGCTTCAGTACTGAACCCAATAATGGATTTTCATATAGATAATTTCCTCTCAAAAGATGTAAGTTTTTTGACAAATCAGCTATGTTGCATGGACTTTCCAAGATGTTGTCCCATGTCAGATCCTTCAGCAATGCACTATTTTTGAAGGATCCGATACACACCCGGTAAATTTTGGAGAGCCCGAGCAACATAGCAAATCAATGAATGGCTTCCGTGTAACATGTATATTACAATGTAATTGAACTTTACGGGCTTTTTTTCTTTGGACTTTCAGATATGTCAACCAAATGGCTCTTTACCACAACATGTGTTCCCATTAGATGGATCTTGTGAAAATCTTACTCAGGTAACTAACCGTGCAAATAACTATTTATATTATGTGTCCTTGACAGTAAAAACATTTGTATTTTCTAATTTTGTTTTTGTCAACTTTATTGACAGCTTCACACAATCTGTGAGGATGAACTGCAAACAATTGTTCAGATGGGATTTAGCCAAAATTCTTACCAGGACCTAACATTGCAGTCACAAGCTTTTCCTGGTACGAAAAGGGGACGTAAAACTTTATTTATTTTATTTTATTTTTGGAGGCGGGGAAGTAATGATGGGAAAGTGCAAAATGCAGTATTTTCAGGGTTGACTATCACTACAAGAAAACATGCCATTAGCTGGAAACCAAAATCCTAGCTAACTTACCAAGATCCTAGCTAACTTCGCTTTAGCTAGGAAACTGACCTTAGCTAAATTCTGTAGCTAATATGCTCTTAGCTAAATTTTTGCTAGAAAATTATGTTATCCGTTGCTAATATAGCTAGGGATATTTGCTTGGAACTAATCCCTAGCTATCATTAGCTAGGATATGTGGTACCTAAATTCCATGCAAGCTTTGTTTGGTCAATGTTGACTTTGTTAAAGGGTTGCTAGGCTATTAGCTAGAGACTTATTCCATGCTATTATTTGCTACGACTAGGCTAGGCAAATTCCAAGCAGATTTTGCCCGGTGAGCGTTGATTTCATTACAACATAGCTAGGAATAGCCCTAGCTAAACTTACAACGTTCTAGCTAGATTACTAGCAGGATTTTTGTCTATAGCTAATTTGGTAGCTAATTTCATAAATATCCTAGCCTATATTTGGTTAGGCTTGGGATATTTTCCAGGCTAACTAGCTAGGAATATTTCCTATATTATAAATGGTGAAATACGAACGGAATTTTCTACATAATTCGAAATGAGACGAAATAAGTAATTAAATTCATTAATTTGAATGTAAGCATAATCATAGTACTATTAATCCTAGAACAACATGTCTATTGGTAAATAAAACATGTCTTAACTTAAATAATTAATAACATAAAGCCTACTATTCTAAGATGGGGGACAACCAGAGCCGCTTGGTGGTGGTTGAGAAGGTAAACCAAGCATCTCACGCACGACAACACGAGCCGCAACTTTTACTTCTTCTTGCATATCCTCCCGAATATTTGCTTGCACTCGTGCCAACATGTTCTCCATCGTTGCTCCATTACACGATCAAGAAGTTGCTGAAATTCGGTTGTTTCAAAAACTTGTTGAGTAGGAACATTTGGAGGATTAGAAGCACTAGAGGATGCACACTTAGTGTCCAATGAATCTGCCAGAAGAGAATTTTTGGGACCAAGGCCATATATTCTTCCTTTTTTTGCACCTCCAACGGTTTCAATCCAAGTTTTCAATAGTTGCTCATCTGGTATAATTTTCAACAAATCCACAATTGTTTCTTCGCTAGTTTTTTCTCCTTCCTCATCTCCATTTGTTGCCATGTTTCTTTCCATGTCTGCATCAGCTATTTCAAAACCTTCTTCATTCCGTGATATTGAAGTTTCACCTATCTTCTCCTTAGTACTCTCTGTAAATGTATTCTGAAAAAATTATAAGTGTTAGTTGTCACATAGAATATCTATAGAGCAGACATTGTTCTGTAATGAAAGAAATAAACATGGAGAAATAGACTTCTGTAACTAAAGAAGTAGATCACGAAATTGACTTCTCTAATTGACAAAGTAGACAATTAAAATACATATATTACAGTTCATTTATAGTTTGCTTTCTTCTTGTTTCCAACTCTATTTTTGTCACCATGGAAACTTTTTAATAAAGAAGAGGAATATGGTGTTTATCAGTTAGATTCCCAGGGGCATTTTCCTCAGGTTAATGGCTACTATGGCCACGTTCAGTATGACGAGATCAAAAAGGACTATAGATCTCATAAAGTACACGCTGATGGAGAAGCTATGGATGAAAAAAGTGTGAGCAGCTCTTCCTTGCACAATAGTTTTGATTCCAAGGCTTCCGAAGAAGTCCAACAGATTGTAAAATAGGACATCTATAATGAATGTGAAGTGCCTTCATCCCTAAATGTTGCAGAAGATTAATCTGGAGCCTGTGGATTTTGAGAACAATGGAGTTCTGTGGCTTCCACCTGAACCAGAAGACGAAGAAGATGAAAGGGAAACACTTCTATATGACGATGATGAGGACGGGGATGCTGTTGGAGAGTGGGGATGTTTACGGTCATCAAGCATCTTTGGAAGTGGTGAATTTAGAAGTAAGGATAGGTCAAATGAGGAGCAGAAAAAGGCTGTGAAAAATATGGTTGATGGCCACTTCAAAGCTTTAGTATCAAAGCTTATGGAGGTGGAAAATCATGCCATCGATGAGGAAGACGAAAAAGAGAGTTGGCTAGAGATTATTACATCCCTTTCATGGGAAGCTGCCCCACTTCTAAAGCCAGACACTAGCAAGGGCGGAGGGATGGACCCTGGCGGATACGTAAAGGTGGAATATGTAGCATCTGGGCATCGTAGTGACAAGTAAGCAAAATAAAAAAAATTCATTTCTTTACACAATGTTGTTCAGCTGTTGATAATATTTAAGGTATGAAGCCAAAAGATAATCTTTAACCAATTCAGAGTGTCTAGTGAAAGGAAAAAGGTAACTACATCAAGAATATCTTCTTCTACCAATCAATGATCAGTCGCAAATGAGTACCTAATGTAATTTTCCAAACAATGTTCTATATTACATTGTTTATATCTGAAGGATGTAACAGAAAGGATAAATAGACATTTCCCAGTTATGATGTCATGTACGGTGCGATGGCCATTATAACATCACAGTTAAAAGATACATGTTTATTCACTGGAATTACAACCCTTCTGAATTTTATAATCAAAATGAATTGACAACTGAAGAGCAGCACAGATAATTATAATACAGTATAAACTAATGCATATATCAAAGTGTTCACTGCCAAGGCCGATCCCAATAGCTTCAACTAACTATCAAGCACATAAATAATAATTGAGGTTTGTATTAGACTGAATAATTTGTTGTATCAGGTCAACCTCATCACATTAATGGTCGGGTTCCTACTTTTTCTGAGACTAACTCTTCAGGAAAATGCACCCAAGAGTGTTCAAGTGTACAATCTATTGTTCAAGGTCATGGGGAGTTTGCCGTATCGGGCAATTCTCATGCCAATAATTTCTCTAGATCATGTAGACTAGAATTTGGATCTGTGGGGAAGCTTATGAAGGATGTGCTTACACACTCCTCCGACGATGTTCTCCCGGTCCCGAGTGTTTCGTGCAGTGTGTCATGTTCAAAACCAGCATTGGTTAAAAATGATAGGTAGGATGACAGTGTTATGTTATTGTTGGACATGTGGGAAGTAGTTTGGTCCTTTGAACTTTGTTTGTGGAAAAGCTATCTAAGGTACTTTCTGATTTGGGCTTTCAGGACTTCAGGTCATTTATTCCGCCTTAAGAATGAAGATGAGTTGCCTCCCCTGTCCCTATAAAAGTTGTAGACTGATTTTCGACTTATCTAGAGACTGAATGGGAATTTGTATAATAGATGCTAACAGAAACAGAGATTCTAGGTAGACAGGAGATAGAGACTGGGAGATAAAGTTGTAGATACTAAAGCAGAATGTCTTTTTGACTCTTTCTTGGCTTTATTAAGTACATTACTAATTTTCTCGGTTGTTGTGCCATAATATTTATATAATGTAAAAAAATGTTGAAAAAAAAGCTCATTGTACAGTTCTTTTGGTAGTATACCCTTACTGTGAATGTGATAATTCCTGATTGTCGCGTTCAAAGGAGTTCAGGACAGATTGTAGCCGCTTGGCACTGTCTTCTTAGTTACATCTTTTGGGATAATTCATCATCAATCTTGTGAATTTTGTGTGTTACAAAGTTGTAGCAACCTTAAGATTAACAAGTTCAAATTCCAAACATAATACTAATAGTTGAAATTCAAGTAAACAACACAACAACTACTCGATCCTTATAGGCTTCACCAAATTGCGCTCCAATTGCTCAACACACATAAAAAATGAAAATATGATAACAAAAGGTTTGCTTCCATTAAGTATTGAACTGCCTCATGCTTCTCTTAGTTTCAATAGAGATAAAGAAATATCATTTGACATATAGTACATGTCACTAATTCTGCATCAGATGGTAACTAAAAAAGACTGCGACATATGCTTTTATGGCTTTAATTAAACTGGAAAGACACATTAGAAAGGGGAGAAAGTAGAAGACTCAACAGGTGTTGCACTGAAGAAATGAGATAAAAACGTACCCACATCCTTTCTGACTTTCCACATATCCATTTTTTTTCATTTTTGGTTCTATGAGTCATTAGAAATAATTCATCATTGCGAAGATCTTTCCCTGTTTGCTCCTTCTACAATCATTAAAAATATTGTTAATTAACAAAATATATCATAGAATAAAATTAGACTAATACTAATTAATACTAAAAGATAAAAAAACATACATGTCTTCTTTTGTACTCAGCAAATGCAACCGATCCTCCGGTATGTAAGGAAGGACCTTCTCCATTGTTAGATGACATTTTGTTCTTCGAGTTGATTTCTGTTTTCTTTTTAAAATTCTCAGAGTTCCAATATTGCATCAATTCACCCGAGTGATCTTTAGTAATCCATCCCAGCATTTCTTTTGTTTTTGAAAAAAAGTTTTTTTTTGCTTTTCCCAAACTATCACTTAACCTTTCGCTCCCCACACGCTCAAAAGTCTTTCGAATAATAACTCTATCCTCACTAGGAAAAGAATAACCTTTCTGCAATTAGAAAGTAACATTCAGTTTGGTATCTTTTATCAAGTTAAGTCAATTAGATAGTTAAGTATAAATACCTCGAAGTCATTGAACCATCTATCTCGTACATGCTGCGGAACTTTGCTCCAACAATGCCATGATCCAGAGAAGCTTTTTTAAAAGGCTATTGTTACATTCCGAATAGCTTCATGTGGGCACAATCTACAAAATGATTAATATAACATTTTATTGGAATATAATCAAATGAAAATCAATTTAACCACAACTTGTATAATTAGATTTACTTACGTATCTCTGTTTACTTTCAAAGATCTTATGCCACGAGTAGTATCTCGTCTTGCCACTGGATTACTACTTCCATAAGATGCAAGTGTTTGTTCAGTAGAAATATTTTGAGAAGGAGTTTCTTGTTGAGAATCAACATCCTGAGAAGAACGCGGTGCTTATTGATGACCAATATTCAGAGAAGCGGGAGTTGCTTGTTGACCACCAATATTTTGAGAAGCAGGAGTTGTTAGTTGAGCATGGACATCTTGAGACGAGATAATATGTTGGTTTAAACCAACCTGCTGAGATGTAGGGGTTGATGGTTCACTAATATTGGCATGAGATGTATTCAGTAGTTGTTGGTAGACTTCACTCCCTTTGTTATACATGCCTCCACGAGCTCCCCAACTACGCTTAGTGCCTCTTCCCCTTGTCATACTTCCTGATCAAATAATGACAAGAAGAATAGAATAATAATAATAATAATAATAATAATAATAATAATAATAATAATAATAATAATAATAATAATAATAATAATAATAATACACTTGAAGAAGGGAACAAAGTTTATGGTAAAATTAGTTGGTAAGCTGAACAGTGAAGCTGCAAAAGAAACTAAAGGGGAAACTGAAGAAAGAGTTGAACTCGTTGCGCCTGAACCAAATGAAGAAGATGCACCGTGGCGGAGGAAATAGAAGAAAGTGGCGGAGTTGAAGACAACGAGGCCGAGCAGAGTACTGAGCAGTTCAGTCGCATTCATTCATTGCCAGTTTCTACCTATGCGCTTGTTCATGAGGACTATTATAATTATCCTTGCATGTTTGTGCATGTTAGAAAAGAGAATCCACTATTTGTTCTCTTTTTCTGCCTTGGAGTTTTGCTGGTTCTTTGTATTCTTCATAATTGAAGTGTGTACTTAGATATTCTTTATGATTAAAGATTGTAAGGTTACTTTCCAATTCCAACAGTAAGGTACAATCCAGGAAAAAAAAGAAACAAATAATAGCATGTTTTGATAAACTAGCAATATGTGATGTGAAAGTTAACTAGGAGCCACCCCTTCAGCATATAAAATGACATTTTCTGAAGATTCGTACTCATTACTAGATATCTCGATGGCCTGGCAAAAGTAAGATCACATTGAATGGCAGATGCAAGCTAAAGGATTCCAGATAAGCATTATTAAAGATTAATCTAAAAGGTTAGCAACATCTAGCAAGAAATTGCAGAACCCCTTAAAGTATCAATATCATTGAATTTGAGATAGTGTAAAGTAGGGAGCACGCTAGATTGAAAGACAATCTCTGAAGAAATGTACTTTGACAACCATTTCAAATATAGTTAGCCTTTATAGACTGTAGGTTGACAATGACTCGATGTTGTTTAGCCCGTTATCACTGCAATTCGGTGTTTTTATCTTACACAATATAGGCTATATCTATTAATTCGTCAATCCAATTTAAAAGCTGCATTCTCTTTCAAGAATTAGTTTACCGTGCTTCTGCATTATCACATATTGCATGGACTCTATTTCATTTCCAAGCTACAACACTTCAGGCAAAGATGTGGCAATACTCAAGAAAAACAGGCTTGAGATTGCTGTTTGCCTTGTTGGTTTAGAAGTATTTAATGGAATAACACAAAAGAGTTAGCGAGGGATCTAACGACACAATTATTAAATCTCTGTACATGTAACTTCTTTATGTATATTATTATCGTATTGACATGTAGGTTTATCCAACTATACTCTATTAATTTTAACAACTGATACAATAGGGACTAACTGTAGATCCAGGGTGCATTTTATGCCAAGCTCATGATGAGAACAGGGAACACTTGTTTGTCAACTGTTGATTTACTAAGGAGTTGTGGCAGAGAATCCAACATTGGATGTAGAGGCAGGATGTTGCTAAGGATAATTGGGAACAACATATGCAATGGGTTATATAATATGCTAAGGGAAAAAAACAACGAGCACAAGTCTTTAGGATGGTATAGGCTGAGATAACTCACTTCATTTGGATAGAAAGAAACATGTGATTGTTTGAAAAGAGAAGCAGAGGAGTTGATAGTATTGCACGAGCCTAAATATGTAACGACGAGACACTACTGAGATTAGTAGCATGGTGCACCTTTGATATAGACAATTAGTGTAGGCTTTAGAATTTGTAAGAGTTATAGCTGTTGAGTTATAAGGAAAAGAGTTAGCGAGGGATCTAAGGAAAAATCTGTAAAACTAGTCATTCAACGACATCAGGCAGTACAAAACAGAACTAGCTCTCAGCTAAAATTCAGGTGCTCCAACAAATGTCTCGGGCAGTAGGGTGAAGCAGCTAAACTCTAAGAATTTCCTAAACTAACAAATGCAGGCAGTACAAAACAGAACCAGAACTAGTCATTCAACGACATCAGGCAGAACCAGAACTAGTCATTCAACAATATTGGGAAGAAATTGTAGAAGCTTGAAGGTGCGACACCCTAAAAAACGACATCAGGCAGTACAAAACAGAACCAGCTCTCAGCTAAAATTCAGGTGCTCCAACGAATGTCTCGGGCAGTAGGGTGCAGCAGCTAAACTCTAAGCTTTTCCTAAACTAACAAATGCAGGCAGTACAAAACAGAACCAGAACTAGTCATTCAGCGACATCAGGCAGAACCAGAACTAGTCATTCAACGATATTGGGAAGAGATTGCATAAGCTTGAAGGTGCGACACCCTAAAAAACTAGTCATTCAATGACATCAGGCAGTACAAAACAGAACCAGCTCTCAGCTAAAATTCAGGTGCTCCAATGAATGTCTCGGGTAGTAGGGTGCAACAGCTAAACTCTAAGCTTTTCCTAAACTATCAAATGCAGGATAGCGGCAAGATTTTCCTATAAGCTTCATGACTGGACATCAATAGCAGATTACAGGCAGTGTACTACAACAACAATATCACAATGCAAGCACTTCAGGCGCGATTTCAAATATGGCTTTGATTTCAGACCACGACAGGGCATTATTGGATACTTTGGATAGTCCAAAACGTCATAGATGTGCTAAATATATAAAAAGTAGCCTTTCTCTTTAAGTGTTGCAGTTTAAAAACAATTTTCCCATATAACTAATGGACAGAAATAGATTTAATTATTAGTTCTAATATATGTTTTACTTCTATCAAAATTTGAACGTGAGGCAGCCTCAAAAACCAGCCAGCAATAGTCACCAAACAGTGGAATCACATCAATTAGAAATGATGCATTACTGCATCCAAATACAGGACAGCGGCAAGATTTTCCTATAAGCTTCATGACTGGACAGCAGCAGCAGAGTACTACAAATTACTCCCCTAAGTTTACAGGCAGTGTACTACAAATTACTCCCCTAAGTTTCTCCAAATCTAGAGTTTCCAACCAAAAACTTCAAACCATTCTAATTCCATTCCCAACAAAACACACAGTTTTCAAACCAACTTGCGAAAATTATTAAGAACAACGGACCTTAGCCTAAATCAATCCCCAAAGCTAGTAAAACACTTTAATAAAACTCATAGATTTGAGTTTGGCCTAGCAGAAAAGTAAAACAGTTTAATAACCACAAGAAATTTGCAGCTAAACAAGTCTAATGCAGATATTTGAAAGGGAAAAGTATCTAGAAAATTCGAAGGTAAGCTGTCCAGATAAAGTCAAGTTCATGAGGAGATTTTAAGATTCATGTTTATCTATAATACTGCAAAAACTTTTCTTATTAAAAAGCAAAAAGCATAACCTCACAAGCAAGACTACAATGGATGCTACAATTACAGTAGTACCTCACATGCAATATTCTGAAAGAAAATGTAACAGAAAGCACAACACTTATTATCTCGAAGAAACAGAATAATAAGGAACAATATACTTAATTAGAATACAAAAAGAATTAGCTCTTGTAAACATCCACTGACATTGCAATTACAATAACCTGTTGCATGCTTGCTCGTGTAAATAAGTTGTATGTGTGGAACAAGTATCTGTGAGTTTGGAAAACAAATCAAAATCATACCTTTTTGCCTTTGGCACCTAAAATGGGTGCAAGTGTAGGTTCTGGAATAAATGTGAAACAAGAAACACCTGCAAAAACTGACCGACCAAAAGATTTCATTTAGAGACAAGAACTGCATATTCCTTCTTTCGGTCGAAACAGATGAATAATGTTTAGAATAGATTATGATTTTAACCTGGTGGGGACCTAATGACAAAGTTTTCTTTTGATAGAGAGAATGGGGGCCTCAACAGCAGAACACATAATCAGAGTGGAAAAGAGAGATTTCCAAAGAATATATATTAGAAAATTTTTAATTTGACTGAGAAACTTAAGTATCTGTACTTATAAATGGCATCAAGATGTAGAAATATCATCAATCACAATAAAGAACACAAATAAAAATATTGCAGTAAAAGTCATGTGTTATACTCAACACCTTGTTATCATTCAAGGTCATTATTTTCACTACAATTTAGCTCAAATTTCAGTCACTTTGTTCATCTTGTTCATCTTCTTCATCTTCATCAGATTCTTCTATCTCTTCATCACTTTCGATATCATCAATATCATGTGCTCTTTCAATTTCAGCAGTCTCTTTTTCAAAGTCATGTACTTCTAGCTCCCCATTTTCATGAAGTAAACAGTCAAGATCATCAGTGACATTTGGAAGTACAGCAGGTAAATCCTCATCTTGTTGGTACGAGAAATTTGGAGAATCAATATGGCTTCTAGCTTTTATTTTGCACACTGCCCACCACTCAGCCCTATCTTTTTTTCTACTGGATATTTTGCAAAATATACTTGTTGTGCTTGTTCAGCTAACACAAAAGGTTCATAGGCATAGCTCGAGAAACTTTTCTTATGATTCATATCGATTAGACCATATTGATTATGGACTCTCAACCCTCGGTCCGTTGTTGGATCAAACCAATCACATTTGAACAATACGAGAGTAGTTCTTTTCTTTGTCGAATTAGAATACTCTATTTGTATCACCTCAACGAGCAATCCATAGTAGTCACTTTCATACTCACTCCAACTTGTTCCTTTGATGCATACACCACTATTCATAGTTGTTTTGTTAGAGCTGTATGTAAGAGTGTCGAACTTATAGCCATTCGTAAAATATTGAGGCCATGTTTGCACCCACCTATAAGGACCAAAAGCTAAGTCTTTCAATCGCTCATCAGTTATGTCATTAGCTGCATTAAGAACCTATTAATAAAACAATCAATCAATAGTATATTTTTTAAAATATAAATTTTAAGCCAAGACAAATAAAGACTACGAATTCTTTTATTTAATTGTAATTTACTTACATAAGCTTCAAACCACTTGGCAAATTTACTATTTGTCTCTTTCTCAATTTGCTCGAGACTAATATTTTCCGAATCCCTTCTTAATTCAGCTTCAAAAATACTACAAGAGTAATAAATTTTTAGTTATGCTAGCCGTTTATATATATATATATATATATATATATATGCACTAAATAGGTAAAAAAATTAACTTACTGGACGAATTGTTGAACCTCATCACAATTTAACAGAACATATAAACGTGCTGCATCCCACTCATCATCAGTCAGATAGCGACCATCTTTCCCCCCATTTGCACGTCCTGGATGCAAAAAGATGGACAAACAACCATCGGGTGCATCAACTTCATCTCCATCATCATTTTGAATAACTTTGTTTAGCCTAGTTTGCACGTTGGGCTAGAAATAATAGGAACTGAATGTTGAAATTTCTTGAATGATATAAGCTTCACATATTGATCCTTCGACACGAGCTCTATTTTTCGCCTTCTTTTTGTAATTGTGTAGCTCCCTATAATTAAAATATAGTTTAGTGTATTTTAAAGTAAATAAATTAATTATCTAATCAAAGATTAAGTTTAAACTTTTACTGCTCAAAAGGATACATCCACCGAAATTGAACTGGACCACCAACTATTGCTTCGTATGCTAAATGAATTGGCAGATGTACCATGGGATCAAAGAAACCATGAGGAAATATTTTCTCTATCTTGCAAATTGTAATCTTTATGCTTTCTTCAAGTTTTTGTTAATCTTCTACTTTTAAAGCAGTTGCACATAAACCTTTAAAAATAAGCTGATCTCTGTAAATGCATTCCAAATTGGCTCTGGCAAAAAATCTCGAAATGCAATTGGTAGCAACCTTTCTAGAAATACATGGCAATCATGCTCTTCATCCTTGATAATTTATAATCTTCCATGTCTACACATCTAGACAAATTCGAGGCATAACCATCTGGAAACCTCAAACTTTTCACCCATTCACATATTAAATTTCTTTGTTCTTTTGTTAGTGAGTATGCTGCCTTTGGCTTCAAAAGTTTCCCTTGATGCTCCTTCAATTCAAGCTCTGGACGATTGCAATAAGTCTTCACATCCATTCTAGCTTTTAGATTGTCCTTCGTCTTATCTTTTAAATCCATTACTGTGTTAAATATATTATCAAATATGTTTTTCTCGATATGCATCACATCGAGATTATGTCGAAGAATATTAGTGTGCCAATATGGTAAATCCAGAAAATACTTTGTTTTGTCCAATTATGTTGATCCCCAAATCCTAGCAACTTATCTGAGGTGCAATTATTTAAAATCTTTGGCAAGTCACGCACGTTGTTCCAAACTTCTTCACTAGACAACCTAGGAGGAGGTGCAGAGTGCTCAACTCTTCCTTTTAAAAATGATTTTTTATCCTTACGAAATGAATGACTTATTGGCAAAAATTTACGATAACAATCAAAGAATGAAGCCTTTCTTCCATCTTTTAAATGAAATGCCTTACTTTTCCCCATACAACAAGGGCATGCCAAATGACCGTGGGTGCTCTAGCCAGACAACATTCCATAAGTTGGAAAGTCATTGATAGTCCACATAAGTGCAGCTCGCATTTGAAAATTTTGTTTCTTGTAAGAGTCATAAGTCTCAGCCCCGTCAACCCATAATTGCTTCATCTCATCAATTAGAGGTTGCAAGAATAAGTCTATATTCTTCCCTGGGCTTTTTGGACCAGGAATGAGAAGACTTAAGAACATATGCTGGCTACTCATGCACATTCCGGGTGGAAGATTGTATGGTGTGATGATTAGTGGCTAACAAGAATAAGGATTGGACATCTGCCCATATGGATTAAACCCATCAGCTGCAAGTCCAAGCCTAATATTTCGAGGCTCAACTGCAAATTCAGGATGGCATTGATCAAACATTTTCCATGCCTCTCCACCACTTGGATGACTTATTACCCCAGGTTTTCGACGAGATTTCTTGTGCCATATCATATATTCAGCAGTCTTTGTTGACATATATAACCTTTGTAATCTCGGAGTTATAGGAAAGTAGCGTAGTACTTTATATGGAACATCCTTTTTCCTTCCACTGCCTCCTCTCTTAGGCTTATAACGAGGTTGACCACACTTTGGACAATTTATTTTGTCTTTGTTATCCTTGTAATATAGGATACAACCCATCTCGCATACATCTATTTTTTCATATCCTAGCCCAAGTTTGGCAACCATTTGTTTAGTTCTATAGTAATCATTGGGTAACTTAGCATCTTCGGGTAAGATCTCCTTCAGAAATAGCAAAATTTGGTTATAGCAATTGTCACTCATGTTAAACTCGGATTTAATGTTCAGTAGCCTGCACACCGCTGACAACGTAGAATGATTAATACACCCATTAAACAATGGCTCTTCTGAAGCTTTTAGCATATCAAAAAAATCCTGAGCATTTCGATTAGGAGGTTGTTCTTCTTCACCATCCAAATCAAATCCACCACTTTCAAAGTTGAAACTAGGACCGATTGCATCCAAGACCATAGTGCGATATGGATTTACTGTTGTCCTGTTAGGACCTATTTCACTTGATTGAGGCCTAGAAATTGGTACAAAAGGCTCCCCATGTGATTCCCATTGATAGTAGTTAGGCATGAAACCATTCCTGTATAGATGTGCTTTAACATCATGAGGTTCAAGAAACCCACTAATGTTTTTACATCTTGAACATGGACACCTTATTTTTCCATTAGAAACGAAGTCATGTTGCATTAATGCAAACTCTACAAATCCGTGCACACCTTCTAGGAACTCAGTAGTTACTCCTTTCCGACTTGGCGCTAGTCTATTTTACATCCATATACGATCAACTCTAAAGGAACTCATGCTTTTTATCTAGTAAACAATGAAAAAACACTATTTTTAGTAATAATATATTAGTTAGTTAATACTCAAAATAAATGGGTAAAAGTTTATCCGCACCGGGTGTGTAGACCCGACTAATAAATATTTGACAAATGGCAATGTATTTAACTATAATTATTAGTGAATAACTATAGTTAAATATCGTCTATTTTGTAATTTTAACTAACAATATAAAATAATTAACATCCAACAGCAACTAAAATGAGTCTATTAGTCTAAAATCAAGTCCCACAGTTTCTTTTAGCAAAACTAGCAGTCCAATCAATCTGCATATAGGTAAAAGAATCAATTTGATATTTAGCACATAAACTAATTGCTATCTTTGTCGCGCGGACTCTCCAAAATATTGTCGTACTCGTGTCGGATTCTCCAAAAAATATACAACTTTGGGAGGATCTGACAGCCACCCGGCTATATTTTTGAAGAATCTGAGCAACATAGCTTGTCGTAATTGTTTTCAAAAACTCTCGGATAGGGCCTCAAATAATTTAGTTTCCTTTTGGAGCTCAAGTAGAAATTCATGTTGCTCGGACTCTCATAAAATGTGGTAGGGTGTGTGTCGGATTCTTCAAAAATGCACTTTTGGAAGATCCGACATAGGTGCACCTGCATTTTGGAGAGTCCACACAACATAGGTAGAAATAGATTAAGTAGTCTGCTCAGAGGAAGTAATAGCAAAAGTTTCTCATCAATTCACCTTTTTCCCATACTTCTTTTGCTCCTATCGATTGGCAAAATGATACAAATAGAATGTGATCACCACTCATTCTGAAGAGAAACAGTTGGAGCGACCAGTTTGAAAGTACTAAAGCAGCCATTTTAGCCATTTTTTGTGTTGCTTACATGTATATTTCTTTAAAGCATGAAGCATTTAAGTACTAAGAATTAACATTCAACATAACTTAAGTACTTGAACAAAAAAGATCGTCTACCAAGAATCATAAGCCAAGTAATGGTGCAAAAATTTACCTAGTCCAAAAATGAATAGTTTTTCTTCAAGCAAAACTTTAGAAATGGCTTAATTCACATGACATGCATAGAAAAATCAGCAATAAATACCAATCAGGCAACTATGAAGAAATGTTGAAGAAGGCCAAAGCAATGAGCAGATTAGATAGACTCCTCTTATCCAAGTAATTGTAGCATATACATAAACATAACATCTATAGGTGATAGAAGCATAAGAACAGAGCAGTTGAGAAACTTTGTGAAGCATAATCTAGTAAAGAAATGAAAATTGGAGCCACATCAAAGAAATATGAAGAAATCCCATTAACCAAAATTCTCATCTTCTTTCCTATCAGTTGGGGTTTTTTGTCATTAGTAAACATATCCAATTTTATTGAGAAAGCTCACAAATTTGCTTTCTGGCAACCAAATAAGACAAAAGTGCATGAAAAAACAAAATTTCTATTTCCCGAAGGCATGTTGGATAGCAAGTTAGCAACTAGTAGAACTTATCTCAACACTTCTTTGCATCTTAGAGTTAATGAAAAACTCAAGGACAAAATAGTGCAGGACCTATAGATATCTAGATTCAAAATTGCAAAAACTACAGCGACACACATAAATAATCGACTTCAAGGAATCATTCTATATCCCAATAGACATATTAGCTGAGGTAAAAACATCATTTAACTTAAGAAATCACAACATCCATTCAATCTTATAGTATCTCCTAGGAATGTCATCCCATTTATAGTGCCAAATGCAGAAAAAGAGCGCAAAGAGGCAACTGATCAAGACGAGACATATTAAACCACTATGTTCACACTGTCAATCTTAGAGGAATTCACACTTGATACCAATGCCAACCTTCACTATCTAGTCTCTTCAACCGGAATAACCTTCTTCAACTTTTTTATTTTGCATAGTTAAGTCAGATATAGGGAGCACCCACATCGATTGTACACTCCCAATTTCTGCTGTAAACATACCAGGACATGCATTGATCTAGGATTAGCATGTTTCCACATACATTAAACTAGAGCGCGTGAAAGAAAGTCCGTAAGTCGGTATAAAAGGAAAGCAGAATAAGCCTTTATTCAAACTATTTTTCTTCATCTATTTTTGGCTATAGAAATAGAGACAAAATATTTTAGATGCATCATTCACTTTTACAGTTGTATCTAGCATCAGAGCTAAAAACCCCCGAGTGCAGCTAATGAAGTAACTGTTTGTTTAACCTTAGCATACAACTCGATGTAGGAACACAAATCGTTGGGTGAATTGCCATCACTTAATTCCATAGTTAACACAAAATTAAACAATGACAAGAGCTTCTGGTGCGAGAAAGGTACTGATGAACACTCACAATCTTCCACATATTTGGATTCATTGAGTTTTGATGATATTTTATTAATCGGTATCTTGCTAATTGATAAAATTAAATTAAAAATAATAATTACAGAACAAATTAACTACTCACAACAGACCTCTTTGCATAAATATTTTAGGTATAAGAGAAATTCACAGGGTATAAGAGAAATTATTAAATTTTTTAGGCATAAATTTGACTGAATTATTGAGTTCTTCCTTGACTGAATTGAAATAGCAATAGCGATTTTTGACTTCTTAAAAGCAACAGCAATAGCGACTTCTTCCTTGACTGAATTTTAAAAGCAACAGTAATAGCGACGTCTTCCTTGACTGAATTGGAAGACGATAGTTGAGGATTTTTAAAGATGAAGAGACGTGCAAGAGTGCGTGGGTTTTTAGCAAATTTTAAGGAATTGAGATACAGGGTTATAATTTTCAGCGGCTGCTTAAACCTAGCGGGTGCTTTATTTTAGGGATTTCTACCAACAATCCTACTAAAATAAGACTACTAAGGATTTTAATTATTAAGCCAATCTTTACAAATTTAAGAAAAGGATTGGTATTTCAACCAAAAGTCTAAATACCATAACTAAACTTTTATAATAATAATAATAATAATAATAATTATTTGATAGAGACTAGCTTGGATTCATTGCTAGCTAAACAACCAAAATTGGCAAAACAAAAAAAAGATTAGCGCCATATTTAACTTCCCGCTAAAAAAAAATATTTGTAGCTACTTTTTAGCTAGGGATTAGCCACAGAATGTAGTCCTAGCTAAAAGAAATATCTTTCATAAAATTTTTAGCGCCAAAACCGAATTCCCGCTAATATTTGGCTATAGATTAGCTACGGAGAATTTCCTGGCTAGAGCATTGCTAGGGATGCTCTACGGACTGTGTCCCTAGCTAAACTAGGCTCTTTTGGAAAAATAAAGTTAGCGCCAAATTAGAATTCCCGCTAAATATTAGCTATAAATTTGGCTAGGAAAAATCTGTAGCTATCATTTAGCAAGGAATAGTCCCTGGTTGATTCATAGCTATTTTGTGACTATAGTTTTAATCGAAAAATTTCGCTTGAAAATAGGACTTTTATAGCTACATCCCTAGCTAAATGTTTATATTAGCTAGGGAACTGAAGTCCAACGCTAATTTCCCATGCTAATTGCCTGTTCTCTTGTAGTGATATGTTCGAAAAACAAGTATAAATAGTGGGAAAAGCAAGTATAAATAGAGTTAGATATACAATTCAAAGTTTGACGTCTAAATTCTGAATTTGTCACTGGGACGTGCACTGCTTATACTATGAATTTCAGGTGATAATGAGAAAAAAATTAACTTGTGATTAATACATTTGTTTCTTTTCATGCAGCGCCTAATTCGACGTCTTAACTTGAAAATTGAGATGTAATCACCATTCATTTATCCACAGGACCACAATTTACCCCACAGGAGAAAGAGACTGCTTGTATATAACCAGAGATTTTCACTTTAAATCTGCTTCATAAATTGCTATTTGACAAGATTAAGTGTAGTTTTAAGGGATTTATTTTCCTACTTACTGTAATCAATAATTGGTTTAAGCATTCTAATATTTACTTTGGATGAGTTGCAGTATGTACTGTACAATATTAGGAAAAAATAGTGAATTGGGTGCATAATCTTAACAGCACCTCATGTAAGATATATTTCTCTGTAAAGAAATAAAAATAGAGATATTATTACTAATTTGTTAGAATTAAGTTAGTTTGAGATGGAGTCAACCATTATGAACAACAACATAATCAGTGAAATCCCACGAGATTTAGGAAGGGTAGTGCTTATTTATACTGTGTGAAGGTAGAGATGCTATTTCGATAGATACTCGGCTAGAAAGAAATATAATAGTAGAACAACCTACCAAAATCCTACAAGTTGGGTCTGAGGAGGGTAGTGTATACGCAGACCTTATTCCTACCCGGAAGGGTAGAAAAACTGTTTCCAAAAAATATAAAAATAGCAAAGTAATGGAAAAGAAACAGTTACCAACAAGAAAAAAATAGGAAGTAACAACAGCAAGAAAAATAGGATAACTAAAGCAAATAACATGCATTACTAGAAATCTAGGAATAAGAGAAAGCGGGCAATACTAATACTACTTATATGAAAAGGAAAACGTGCGGCTACACACTAACTCTCTATCCTAATTATCGACCTTTACATTTGTCACGACCCAATTCCCCAAACCCGGTTGTGATGGTGCTTCTCGTGAAGACAAGGCCAGCCAACAGAACAACGAGCCTCTTTTAATAGTTACTTAGCATGATAAGTCTGAATCATAGATAATAAAATCATAATGCGGAATAAACGTAATAAACAGGAAAACCATCTCGACTCATCCCAAAATCGGGGTGTCACAAGTCACAAGCATTTATAAGAATGAAATCCCCAATTTACAGTCTACAAATACACGGAATAATAATAATGAATGACATAAAAAGACTGTGGTGCTGCAAACGCTGGCAGTCACCTCGCTAAAACCTCTATAACTCTGTCTCCATGCGGCCAATACCCGCTACCGGGTGAATAAATACCTGCAACTGCATGCGAGATGCAGGGAGTAAAGTGAGTAATCCAACTCAGTGACTACTAAAGGTAAATAATAACTGAGCAGCAAGAAATTACGTAAAGCAACCAACATGCTATATAGAAGCCAGGTACAATTCTCTAAGAAAATAGTGAAATATGTGAAATATATAGAAATACTTTGGCTCAGTTCAAATCTCTTTTGAAAATGATCTTTTCAATACTTACAATAAAAATGATTTAGAAACAGTTAGTGCTGATAGGCACAGAAAATCCGACCATCGGGCACAAATACCACTGTATAACAGGTAAAAAGGCAAATAAGTATGCAAGATGAGCACATAAAATTTTTCCCCTCGGCCACAACTCAAATAAGTACCAGCCCCTCGGGCTCAATATCAATTGTTCAGAACAGTATCAGCCCATCGAGCACAGTATCACATCACCCAGAACAGTATATGTCCCTCGGACACAATGTCATATCACTCGGAACACTATAGCCCCTTGGGCTCACTCTCAAATCACATGGGTACCCGCGCTCACTGTGGGTGAGCAGACTCCGGAGGGGCTCCTACAGCCCAAGCGCTATCATAATAAGGCGCATGAAAGCCTGAACATATAAATATGAGGCTTGAAAGCCTTCTCACAATGCACTCGAGACCTGAAAGCCTCCTCATATATCATTCGAGGCCTGAAAGCCTCTGTACATATCATTCGAGGCCTAAAGGTCTCCTCACATCATTCAACATATCCTCACACATGGTCATCGACCTCAATCAGTCCAAATATAGTCACAAGCCCCTCGGACATTAGTAAAAATAATAATGCTCAACTCAAAAAATAGTTTAAATATTCGTTAAAACTCAAGGTTGAGTAAAAATATAGCTGAGTTCATGAAACAATGTGATTCAAATGGGCTGAATTAATATATTATTTCAAATAGTGAGGAAAATTAATGATGATAACTCATAAGGAGTTCAAATAGTCGGAAATAAGCCCCAAGTAAGGCAATAAGCCCAAGTCATAGTGAAAAACAACAAGTCATTGTGAAATACACGGGAAAATCGATAACCAGGGCAGACCAAGTCACAATCCCCAATGGTGCTGTACCCAACACTCTCTATCCGGCGTGGAAGTTACCTCAATATAGCACTATGGGTGAAAATTAGGGGTTCCAAACCCTTAGGATATCATTTACAATCATTACTCATCTCGAACCGGTGAAATCTCCAGCTCGCGGCGCCTTTGCCCCTCTAACCGGCCTCCTTGCACATTGAATATGCTTAAAACCACAAGAAATACATCACAATGGGCTAAGGTAACATATTCCAATCGAAAAGACTCGACAAATATAAAAAATCACAAAGTTAGCAAAACCCGAGCCCCGGGCCCACTTCTCGAAAAATTATAAAATTCACATCAGTGAACTCCATATCTCGCCACGAGATTAAATTTACCACAATCCGAGCTCAATTCCTCTCTCAAATCTCAAATGTTTATTCTCTTTAGTTCAAGCCCTAACCTCCATTTTTAATCTCTAATTCTTTGATTTTTCACCCTTGATTCATGGAATAACACATTAGATTTACGTTATAGGCTTAGAATTCCTTACCTCAATGAAGTCTCTTGATTCCCTCTCCAAAATCGCACAAAAACCCCCACGACCGATGTGAAAATATTGAGTTATATTAAAAATTTGCGAAGATGGAATTAATACCCTCTGAACAGTATTTTTTGCTTCTGTGAACCTTTCGTCGCTCCTGCGACATCGCTTTTGCGGTTGTTTTTTCGCTTCTGCGATTCCTTCAATCTTGCCTAGGACCGCTTCTGTGGTCCACCACTCACATAAAAGAGACCGCTTCTGCGATCGGCATGTCCGATTTTGCGGAAACTTCCCAGGCTCTTCCTTATGCTTCTGCGGCTTCCCCTCTCGCTTCTGCGGTCCATTTTTGCAGAAGCGGAAATACATTTATCAGATCCTCTAGCAGTCCTTAAATTCCAAATTTCATCACGTTAGCCATCCGAAATCACCCCGAGGCCCCCCGAGACCTCAACCAAAAGTACCAACACATCTCAAAACATTATTAAAACTTGCTCCAATCATCAAAACACCTCAACTAACACCAAAATCATCGAATTACATCGAATTCAAGCCTAAGTTCTTCAAAAACTTCCGAAACATGCATTTGATCAAAAACCCGACAAAGACACCTCTGAATGATTTCAAATTTCGCACACACGCCCACCTAACAAAGCTACTGCAACTCTCGAAATTCCATTCTGACCCTCAGATCAAAATCTCACCTATCAACCCGAATTCGCAAAATACTAACTTCGCCCATTCAAGCCTAATTCTACACTGGACTTCCAAAATCAATTCCGATCACGCTCCTAAGTCAAAAATCCTACCCCGAATCTGAGCAAACCACTGGAAATTAGATCCGAGCCCTCTAACTCAATAGTCAACATCTGATTTACTTTTCCAAAACAAGCCTTCTTTAAAGAGACTAAGTGTCTCATTTTCTATCAAAATCAATCCAAATCAACTCTAACATACCAAATACTGATAATGAAACACGAAGAAGCATAAAATAGGGGAAACAGAGCGGTAACTCATGAGACGACGGGTCGGATCATCACACCCTCCCCTACTTAAACAAATGCCCATCCTCGAGCATACCCAGAGTTCTCCTAGAAGCCAACCAATAGCTGAATGACCTTACCAAGCACATACCCGGGAGTGATCCCACGTCACCCAATCTCGCATAGGTCCGATAACACAACGTAGCTGAAATTCCACAATCCATCTAGTCCGTAAACCATAGGACCATATTGCACTTCCGAAATCACACACAAGGTCAGAACCCCACATCCATAAGCCCGAACTAGCTGTAGTAACCCATACCTACAACCTCAGGTACAATCACATGATATACTACATAACCCAAATACTCGAAATGATAACTTCTATCTATAACAGTTGCCCATAACATCCGAATACTGGTGGAAGATACCTTATCAACTAGGGTCTTATTCCAACACTTTTCTATATTGCCAACAATAAATTAAACACGCAATATACCGTAACCATTTCTCAGATCAACAATTCATGAAGTCACTTCCCTTTTTACTAATACCACAACGGATTTCGAGCCGAAACTCGATGTTATCCATCCAACAAGCTGAAATCAAACTCATTCTTATTTATTAATGACCCTAACGATCACCTCGAATCCAACACACCACTCTGGTGATATGGCACCTCAATACAGGTCTAAGCCACCACTTGCATAATACGTGCACCAATAAGAAACGACCTGAATATACTCAAATCATGAAATTGATTCAAATGAAAAAGCTGTACCTCAAGCGCATCAGTACCATCACAACACAAGGCTGAGATCCCATCTCACATCATAGAAATAAAACACTAAATCTACCCCGAAAGGTCATATCTGCACGTGGTCTCACCACAATGCACGATCCTATCCAAGCACTGTTACACATGAAACACCTCAAGTCACTATGCTCAAATTCGACAGCCACACATAATTAATGTCTGAAACCAAAGCAATTCATTACACCCATAGTGAAACAAATAACATACGACATGCAACCCGATAGGTCATAACCAACATTCCATTTACCGAGCAACATCCAATTACTCTTCCTGCTCGACTTTCACTATGAATCCCCAATAGAACTGCACTACATGTGCCCATAACCAACAAATCATAACGTCTCACAACACCGAAAAGCAATTAGCCTATATTTTTCCCTCCAAAACCCAATATTAAATTCCAAGTCTTGATGTATACAACAATTATGAATATCAACCAATATATTAGGGACGAGTTGTACAGATCTTTAGGGATGGTATCGGATGATAGTTTGTTCAATGAATACGAACATGTCGATGTTTATTCTCACAGAAGTTTTAATAATATTGTGCACTTAGATGATGATGATGAAGAAGCCGATGGAGAATATCACGGAGAAGCTAACAATAATGAGGAGCAAGTTTTAGGAAATGAGTTAGAGTTATGTGATGTTGATCGAGAAATGGAGAATGAATTCACTGAAGAGGATTTTGTTGTAGGTCCAATATCTGGAATGCGATTTAGAGATAAACATACTTTGTTTGCATTCTACAAAGAACATGCACGATTGAGATGGTTCTCCGTCATCAAAAGAAATTCCAATAAGAAGGGTGGTGACACTGCCAGGTATATAACCTATTATTGTGATAGGGCTAGGATTTGCAAAATAAAGTTTACCACCAAGAGTAACAATTGTAAAGCTTGGGTAGCTGTTGTTTTGGATGATTCTGGTTATTGGCGCGCCTCTAAGGTCGTTCACGATCATAATCATGAATTTCTCCCATCCGTATCGCGCCTGATGGCTGGACATAGGTTTGTTTCTGATTCTTTGAAGAGGGATTTTGTAGCTCACGATCGACCTGGCATTAGACCCTCCAAGAATATTATATTTGCTGAGGTTCAACATGGTGGATCATAAAATTTGGGTTGCACTCCAAAGAATTGTAGAAATTATATTTTGAAGAGTATGAATTTTGAAATGAAAGAAGGGGACGCACAGTCGATGCTCAACTTTTTTCGTGAAATCTAGGTAAAGGATAGAGAGTTTTTCTATTCAACCGATGTTGATAATATTGGTAGGCTGTGAAATATGGTATGAGTGCATTCACACTGTAAGACATCATATTAGCATTTCCATGATGCGATATGCTTTGATATAACATACCTTGTGAATCGATATATATGCCATGTGCTTCGTTTGTTGGCATCAATCACCATACAAAGTCCATCTTACTAGGATGTATTCTCATGACTCATGAAGATATCGACAGGTACAAATTATTTTTTAGAACTTGGCTTGATGCCATGGGAAATGTTCATCCAGATGCTATCATAACTGATCAGTGTCAGAGCATTAAGGTATCCATTACTGAAGTGATGCCAAATACAATAGATATTCAGTAATGCCAAATACAATACATATGTATTGTATTTGGCATATATTCTCAAAGTTGCATGTTTACTTAAGTGGAGTTCGTCCTTCTAAAATTGCACGTGCATAATTTAAATCCATGGTACTTAATAGCATTACTGTTGAATTTTTTGAGAGGAAATGGACAGAATATATTGCAAGGTATAATTTGCATACAAGGAATTGGTTCGTCAAGCTTTACTCTGAAAAGGAAAAATGGGTTCCTGTGTACCTTGATGTGCTTTTTTGTGGTGGTATGCTATCTACGCAAATAAGTGAGGGGATGCATGTATTCTTTGATGGATATATTACCTGTCAAAGCACTCTAAAGATGTTTGTTGACCAGTATGAGTTAGATATAAGAGCTAAGCATGAGAAAGAGTTTGAAGCGGAATACATGTCAAAGGGTTTTCAAATTGTGTGAGAGTCAATGTTCAAGTGGGAGCAACATGCAATTCAGTGTTGTACGCGTACAGTGCATGAATTTTTCAAGACACAGCTAAGGAAATTATATCATTGTGAAGTCAACAGCCCCGACGAACATCAAGTGGTCCTTGGTGTTGAGAAATTCATCGTTAGTGATTATTCATTAATAACAAAAATAATGGAAATCCAGTTGAGTACACCGTTGAATATATACCCGTCGGCAATTATTTTAGTTGTAGCTGCAAATGGTTCGAGTATAGAGGGATACTTTGTTGCCATATACTCAAGATCTTGTAGCACAAGAAGATTGATAAAACTAATGAAAGGTATATACTGACAAGGTGGAGAAGCGATGTTATTAGGCCACACTTGGATCAGTTCTATCAAGTTGGTTACCCAACCATGACGCGTGAGTATAAGACATACAAGAGCATGTTGAAGTATTTTAACATGGCTTGTGATATAGCACTAGGCACTAGCAGGAAGGTTCAATATGTTAAGCATAATTTGAAGAAAATGGTGCATGATCTTCAAAAGTGGGACGACGAAATGATCGTACCAAACCAAGAATGGATGAATGTTGATGGAAAAATTCTACGAGATCCATAGTACATTAATTCACATGGTAGGCTGTCACGACCCAAAACCATGATCGTGATGGCGCCCAACACACTACTAGGCAAGCCCGACCATTAACCCCATATTCAACCCAATTGACAATAGATATTTGATAAGTGAAACAATGAACATTAAGCCATTTAAGTAAAATATAGAAATACTCATAAGAATACCGATGTTTAGCAAAACATAACATATAGCCCAACTATGGACCCGGTGTCACAAACATGATCCTCTATAGAATTGAATAATACCCTACTACATAATCTGTCTAAATGTCTGAAAGTGTGAAAAATAAAAGACAATGATAGAAGGAAGAGTCAACGATTGCGAACACCATGCAACTACCTCAAACTCTCCCAAAAGCAAGCATGTTGATCACTGAATTGTCTATTCAGACTGTCAAGAAGGACCTGGATCTGCACGCAAGGTGCAGGGAGTAATAGTGAGTACTCTGACCCAGTGAGCAATAAAAATGAATAACAACTGAAAGTATAAAATCCAAAAAGGGCATAGATAATGCTATGTCAAGCAGTAAACCAAATAAACAGTAGAAATCCATGAAAACATAGCAAGAAATTCTCTTTGAAAGTAATCAAATAAACATGAATACACAGGTATGGTCAGCAATTGTTACCTAACCAGCCAGCTGTTGTTACCTGACCAAAACGTGTTTCAATATCATTGTTACCACTAGTCAGTCATTGTTACCTTACTGGTCAGTCATTGTTACGTGACCGAAAGACATATGACAGTGTCATTGTTACCACTGTCCATTTCAAAGGGTACCCCGCACTCACTGTGGGTGTGCAAACTCCGGAGGGGCTCCTACAGCCCAAGCGCTATGAACAAGGCCTGAGAGCCGGAATAATATCAATACGAGGCCCGGAAGCCTCCTCATAGTGCTCAACATGCTCTCACATAAAGCTCTCGGCCTCAATCAGTCCAACTGCAGTCAAAATCCCTTCGGGCAACAATAAGGCAATTAATACTCAGCAAAAACAGTAGTGAAATTATCATTTTAAAACTCTAAGCTGAGTAAATATGGATGAGTTTAAGAAACAGGGTAATTTGCATGGACTAAGTTCAAATAATATTTCAAATAGTGAGGGAAAATAGAAAATGATAGTTCATAGGAGTTCAAACAATCGGCAATAAGCCCCAAGTATGGCAATGAGCTCAAGTCATAATAATAACAACAAATCATTTGTAAATACACGGTAAAACCAACAACCGAGACGGACCAAGTCACAATCCCCAACGGTGCTCTATCCCATGCTCAGGTCCAGCGTGCAAGTCATCTCAATACAGCACTAAGATATGAAAATCCGGGGTTGTAAACCCTCAGAATATCATTCACAAGTATTACTCACCTCTAACCGGCCGATAACTAGCTCGCCAAGCCTTTCCCTCTCGAATCTACCTTTTCGCGTATAGAATCTGATCAAAACTATAAGGGATACATCACAATAGTCCAATAAACCATAACCCAATCAAAAAGACTCGAGAACAACAAAAACCACAAAGTTTGCAAAACCCGAGCCCCGAGCCCGCTTCTCGAAAATTATGAAATTCACATCTTCGGAATCCTCGTCTCACCACGAGTCCGTACATATAAAATACTCAAGAATTAGAGTCCATTTGACCCCTCAAATCATCAATATAAACCCTCTTATGTTTCAAGCCCTAACCTTCATTTTTACCCTTTAATTCCTTGAATTTCCGTGATTAATTCATGTTTTTACACCATAATAACATAATCCGAATCCAAATATCAATACCTGATGAATCTCCTTCGAATCTTCTTCAAAATCGCCCAAAAAGCGCCTAAGTCTGTAGTCCATAATGTTTTTTCTATTTTTCCAAAATCATGAACATTGTTCT
Source organism: Nicotiana noctiflora (assembly GCA_032618575.1). Lineage (NCBI taxonomy): Eukaryota > Viridiplantae > Streptophyta > Magnoliopsida > Solanales > Solanaceae > Nicotiana > Nicotiana noctiflora. Next base: position 535,447 of record JASVEL010005530.1, read on the forward strand.
CTTTAACACTGGTTCGATTTCCACTTTTGCGATCTTCTGACCGCTCCTACAGTCGCGCTTAGGGAGTATTTTGACCACTTTTGCGGTCCAACTTAAGAGTTCATGGGATCGCTCCTGCGATCCAGACATCGCTAATGCGATTTCTCCTCCTATCACCTCTACAGTCCAATAACCGCTTATGCGGTCCCGCAAAAGCGTCCACTCATCCGCTTATGCAGAAAAACCTCCTGGCCACCACTAACTGCTTCTGCGATCTCCACACTGCATCTGTTGAACCGCTTAGGCGGATTTTTTTCCGTAGATGCGAAAATAGCAGAAGGCATCAAATCTGCTGCAACAAAAATGCTTCCATCTTCTGATTAATCATCCAAAATAACCCCGAGGCCCCCGGGACCTCAACCAAAAGCACCAACATCTCCAACAACCTCATTAAAATTGTTCCAATCCTCAAAACACAGCAAATAACGCTGAAAGCATTAAAACACATCAGATTCAAGCCTAGTTTTCATCAAAACTTTCGAAATGTGCATTCAATCAAAAAAACCCAACCAAACAACATCCGAATGAGCAGAAAATTTGCAGACATATCCAAAATCACCTAACGAAGCTACTGCAACTCTCGGAATTCCGTTTCGGCCCTCAGATCAAAATCTCACATATTAAATGGAATCCACCAAAATTCAAACTTCGCCAATTGAAGCCTAATTCTACATCAGACCTCCAAATTTAATTCCGATTGCTCTCCTAAGTCAAAGATCATCCCCCGAAGCTAACCGAACTGATGGAATTCACATCCGAGCCCTCTAACTACATAGTCAACATATGATTGACTTTTCCACATCAAGTTTCCTTCTAAGAGGCTAAGTGTCTCATTTCCAACTAAAATCAATCCAACTTTATCCGATCATCTCTAACGCTGATATCAAATCATAGAGGAACATAATATGGGGAAAATGGGGAGGTAAATCACGTGACGATAGTCCGGGTCATCACATCCTCGCCAACTAAAACAAATGCTCATCCTTGAGCGGGTCAAGAAATATACCTAGAGCCTCAAATAGGTGGCAATATCTACTCCGCATCTCCTGCTCAGTCTCCCAAGTAGCCTTCTCCACGGGCCGACCTCTCCACTACACCTTCACTGAAGCATTATCTTTGGATCTCAACTTTTGAACCAGTCGACCAAGAATAACCACAGGCTCCACATTATATGACAAATCATTATCTAGCTGAACCGTGCTGACATCCAACACATGAGACAGGTCCCCAACATACTTCCGGAGCATAGACACATGGAATACTAGATGACACTAGACAAGCTGGGTGGCAAAGAAAGCTCATATGCTACCTCTTCAATCCTTCTGAGTATCTCAAAAGGCCTAATGAACCTCGGGCTCAGCTCCCCTTTCTTCCTGAACCGCATAACACCCTTCATGGGAGAAACCTTCAATAAGACATTCTCACGTACCATGTAAGACACATCACGAACCTTCCAGTCTGTATAACTCTTCTGGCGCGACTGTGCTGTGTGAAGCCTCTCCTGGTTCAACTTCACCCTCTCTAAAACATCCTAAACCATCTCAATCCCCAACAATCTAGCCTCACCGGGCTCGAACCATCCAATAGGAGATCTACATCGCCTACCGTACAATGCCTCAAACGGGGCCATCTGAATACTCTAGTGATAACTGCTGCTGTAGGAAAACTCTGCAAGCGGCAAAAACTCATCCCATGAACCTCGAAAATCAATAGCGCATGCACGCAACATGTCCTCCAAAATCTGAATAATGCGCTTGGACTGTCCGTCCGTCTGAGGATGAAATGTTGTACTCAACTCTACTTACGTACCCATCTCCCATTAAAATACCATCCAGAACTGAGAAGTGAACTGAGTACCTCTATTCGAGATAATAGACACTGGGACCCCATGTAACGTGACAATCTCCCGAACAAAGATCCCTGCCAGCCGCTCCGATAAGTAAGTAGTACATATTGAAATGAAGTGCGTGGATGTGGTCAGCCGATCCACAATAACCCAAACTGAATTGAACTTTCTCGAAGTCCGAGGGAGACCACTCACAAAATCTATAGTAATCCTCTCCCATTTCCACTTAGGAATAACCATACGCTGATGAACACCACCGATCTCTGATGCTCGTACTTGACCTGCTAACAATTGAGACATCGAGCTACATAACTCACAATATCCTTCTCCATCCTCATCCACTAGTAATGCTGTCTCAAGTCCTAATACATCTTCATGGCACCCGGATGAATGGAGTACCGCAAGCTGTGTGCCTCTTCTAGTATCAACTCTCGAAGTCCATCTACATTGGGCATGCAAATCTGGCCCTGCATCCTTAACACACCATCATTATCAATAGTCACATCCCTCGCATCATCGTGCTGAACCCTGTCCTTAAGGACAAGCAAATGTGGATCATTATACTGATGCTCTCTGATGCAGTCATACAATGAGCACCGAGAAACAACACAAGCCAACACTCGACTCGGCTATGAAATATCTAATCTCACCATCCGATTGGCCAACGCCTGAACATCAACTACGAAGGGCCTCTCCCCAACTAGAATATAAGCCAAGCTGCCCATATTAACCGCCTCGTGGCTCAAAGCATCGGCCACTACATTGGCCTTCCCCGGATGATACAATATAGTAGTGTCATAATCCTTAAGCAACTCAAGCCACCTCCGTTGTCTCACATTAAGATCTTTTGGTTTGAATAGATGTTGAAGGCTGCGATGATCAGTATATACCTCACATCAAATACCATACAAGTAGTGCCTCCAAATCGTCAGAGCATGAACTGTAGCTGCTAACTCAAAGCATTCATGGGGTAGTTATTCTCATGGGGCTTCAACTGACGAGAAGCATATGCAATAATTCTACCCTCCTGCATCAGTATACATCCTATGCAACTATTGAGGCATCATAATACACGGTGTAGGAACCGGAAACTGATGGCAATATCAATACTGGAGCTATGGTCAAAGCTGTCTTGAGTTTCTGAAAGCTCTCCTCACACTCCTTGGACAACACAAATGGAGCACCCTTCTGAGTCAACTTGGTCAAGGGTGATGCAATAGATGAAAATCCCTAAACAAACCGGCAATAAAACCCTGCCAACCTAAGGAAAACTATAGATCTCACTAGCTGAGTTTGGTCTAGGACAACTCTACACCGCCTCTATCTTCTTCAGATGAACCTGTATACCATCACTGGACACTACGTGTCCCAGAAAAGCCACAGACCAAAGCCAGAACTCACACTTGGAGAACTTTGCATTAAGTTTCTCCTCCCTCAATCTCTGTAATACTAGTCTCAAATGTTGAGCATGCTCCTCCCGGCTATGCGAGTACACCAGGATGTCATCAATAAACACAATAAAAAATGTATCCAGATATGGCTAAAACACGATGTTCATCAAATGCATGAATGCGGCTGGGGTAGTAGTCAGCCCAAATGACATAACTAGAAACTCATAATGCCCATATCTCATCCTGAAAGGTGTCTTCATAATATTAGAATTCCTAATCTTTAGCTGGTGATATCCTGGACGAAGATCAATATTCGAGAATACCCTTGCTCCTTGGAGTTGATCAAACAAATAATTAATGCACGGTATAGGATACTTGTTTTTCACTGTTAAATTATTCAACTGCCTGTAATCAATACACATCCTCATTGAGCCATCGTTCTTTTTGACAAACAACACTGGTGCACCCCACGGTGACACACTCAGGCGAATAAAACCCTTATCTAGGAGTTCCTGGATCGTCTCCTTCAATTCTTTTAACTCAGCTGGTGCCATACGATATGGAGGAATAGAGATAGGATGAGTGCCCGGCACCAGGTCAATACCGAAATCAATATCCTTGTCCGGCGGCATGCCCGGCAAGTTCGATGGAAACTCATCCAGAAAATCCCTCAGAAGGGGAACAGAATCAAGGCTGGGAGTCTCAGCTCCAACATCTCTCACAAATTCCAAATATGATAAACATCCCTTCCCAACCATCCCCTGGGCCTTTAAGAAAGAAATTAACTTAATGGTACATAATTAGTCACACCATGCCACTCGATCCTCGGGATATCCGATATAGCCAATGTGTCTGTCTTGGCATGACAGTCTAGAATAGCATGGCACGGAGATAGCCAATCCATGCCCAGAATAACATCAAAATCAACCATGCTCAATAGAAGAAACTCAACTCGGGTCTCCAGACCCCCAATAGTAACAAGATAGGACCCATATACGTGGTCCACGATAATAGTATCGCCCATCGGGGTAGATACGTGAACAGGTAATGCAAGACACCCTCGAGTCATACCCAAATGATGAGCAAAGTATGAAGATACATAGGAATAAGTATAACCGAGATCAAACAAAACTGAGGCATACCTGTGGCAGACTAAAATACTACCTGTAACAACAGCATACTAATCAATAGCATCGGAACGGCTCTGAAGAGCATAGAATCGATCCTAACCACCACCCAATCGACCTCCCCCTCTAGAGCGACCCTTAGATGCCTGACCCTTACCCCTAGCTGGCGGGGCGGGTGCTGAAGAAGACGAACAAGAAGATGAGGGCTGACCCCTCTATTGAGAATTATTGTTGTGGCGCTGAGAACAATGCCTCCACATGTGCCCAACATACACGCACTCATAACAACTCCCTGGTGCTGTGGAATGGGACTGAAGGGAACCCCACGTATCAGAATCACTGGCTGACGCACTCGATCTGAATGAACACCGAACAGATAGAGTATGAGATAAACTCTGCGTTGGAAGTTCACTAAGAGATGGCTGACTTTGCTGAGATCCCTGATACCCATGGCCAGAAGACGACCCACGGTACACTGAGCGAGGTGGCTGAGGAGGCCTAAAAGGACAAAGTGCAGTATGACCTCGCTCGTGTAAGGCCCCGTAAAATTTTTGTGCATAAAACCTAGTAGCTGTGGTGTCATGGTCCGAATAATGTGTTCGGACCCTTGGTAGTGATTTAAGTTTCAAAAATGTAGAGAATTAATTTTTCCAAAAAATGTCAAATATGCGGTCAAGAATGCGACCGCAAACCTGACATGCGGACCGCATTCTTGCCGCAAAACGTTCCAGAGAGTTTCCCAAAAATCGTGTCAAAAGTGCGGTCGATATGCGATCGCATGTCAAATCTGCGGTGCACTTTGCGACCGCAGATCAAGCATGCGGACCGCATTCTGGCCGCATTCCTTAACAGAACCTGTGTAAAATTTGGGGCAATTCTGCGGTCACTATGCGGACCGCATGTTGATTCTCCGGTCGCATAGTGCACCGCATAATTGACCCCGGCCCACAGATTTTTGTAACATTTTGACCCGATCTCTTCTTTAATATAACACCTTTCTTCTTCATTTTATCATATCATCTCACCAAAATTAGAGAGAGAAGAGAGGGTTTTTAGAGAGAGAAATCCTTCATCTTCAAAGATTATTCCAACCACCTTAATTCCAAGGGATCTTAGGGCAAGGATTCAACTTCCCCAATCTTTTCAAGGTAAAAACCCTAACTATTTTCTTTGATTTTCAGTTTTAATTGGGTAAAGAGAGGTTTGCATATAATAGCTTTTAAAAATAGAATTTTTACACTCATGCATGATTATTGAACTTGATTTTTAGTAAAAAGAAGTGAGTAGAAGTAAGAGTCTTCAAGAACAAGGTTGGCAAGAGTAAGATAGCGTGGGTAAGCATAAAGTAGGAAGTTAACGGAAGAAAACGCATCACCAGGTATGTATGGCTAATTTTGATTCTTGTAAAATCGCCCAAATGTGTGCCAATTGTTTTGGCATGTGTCAAATTGAGAAATTTTACGTAATTCTTTGATTTCCCTATTGAGCATTTGATTGATGTTGAAGTACGTGTGGTGTGGTATGAAATATGAATTGAAAGATAAAAAGGTAATCGAGATTGGTAAAGAATTGGGAACAACCATTGTGATGGCATATTTGGCTTATTGTGGAAGGAATTTGAAACACCTTAATTGTGGTAAATTGTTGAACATGATTATGTGGGCATTTTCGATTTTGGAATACTTGTAACTTGGTTTTGATATTGGCTTGAGAAGAAATTGAGAACATGAACCAATGTGTAAGTTGCTTATTTGAACTTGTTGAAATTGTGTGTAGTACCTTATCTCCTGTTTGAAATTGTTGTGTTTTCAACTGTAAGGCGGGGTCGTGTTGCGCGCCGCAACGTGGGGAAATAAGGTGTGGGTTGGGGTGATAAGGGTGGCCGAGGTAATAAGGGTGGTCAAGGGCAATAAGGATGGAAAGCGATCGAAATCGCTATTGAAAATTGATACAAAAATCAATAATGTGAAATTGTGAAAGGAGACAGATGAGAGTTTGCAACCCGTGGGGCACTGATTGCCCCTTTGTTTAACTACTTGTGCTTTACGTGATTGATTGGTTATTGTTAAATTGGTTGATCGTAGAAAGTGCTTTGTGTGAGAATTATTTGAAATGAGGAAAATGTGGAAACATGGTTGGTTGGCTTAATTAATTATTGATGTAATTTAATGGCTTGAGTTTACTTGGGACAAAGTTTGTCCATACATACCAGTACAATTCAAGTGTACTGACGTCCCTTTTGCCGGGGCGCTACATTCGTGTTATGATTGTAGGTGGATCAGTAGCAGGCACTTCAACTCATCGGCAGTAGTATCCTTCTCCTTCCACTGCCCGTTTTGGTGAGCCCCTTTCTTCCTCGGGGCCTTGTGTGGTTCATGCCACTTCGGTTTAGATTTCATTTTGGTTTTGTAAGGTATAGCCGGAGCCTTGTTACCGGCAAGTATTGTATTTCCCTTTTGTATCCTAGAGGCTCTGTAGACATGTAAACTGTGGGATTGTGGCCTATGTATATATATATGGGGCGTTGTAAATATAAATTATGAACTTGTTAGTGAATCAATCACATGGTTATGTTTATGCATTATGAAATCAGTCATTATTGGTAAAATATTTGGTAAATGAGAAACAATCAACACAGGGTTAACGCGTGGGAATGAAAGGCACCCAGGTCCGCTTGACTGGGGCAACCCGGTCAGGCGCCGGTCATGTCCCTCGATTTGGGGCGTGACAAACTTGGTATCGGAGCCTATGGTTTTTAAAGTGTCCTAGGATGTCTCGGAGCCGTGTCTAGTAGTGCCCTTCTTATAGGTGTGTTGTCGACCACATCATATAAGTAGGGGGCTACACGAGCATTTAGGAATTTACCTACTTCTTTGTTAATCTATATCGTGCGGTAAAGTGCAATGTGGAAATATCCGTGTCTAATTCGCGCCTTGTTCCCAAATTTTCAGAATATGGCACCTAAGAAGAAGGCTAGACTCGGCCTTAGGGCCAATGCCGGCCCAAGTGCAGCTGTTAATCATGTACCCGATGCCGTGGGAGAGAATGACCCACCGGTCCCGAATTTGCCTGACCCATCTGTTCAAAACCCAAGTGTCCCTATTCCAGCTGCGGCAGAGGATGCCACCATTCCTCCTGCCAGTGTTCCTGACTCAGATACAGTTCCCGCTTCGGGCTCTGGTATCTCTAACGAAGATCTTAGGGGAGCCATTCATATGTTAACACAGTTAGTGGCCGCCCAGGCCCAGAGATCCCATGATGCCCCTGCATCCTCCAGCGGACAGGGAGATTCCTTTGGCTCCAGAGTCCACCACTTCTTGCGATTGGCCCCTCCAGAATTTTCAGGTACCGATCCAGAGGCTGACCCACAGGAATTCCTTGATGAGATATACAAGACCCTCGGAGTGATGAAGGCTACAGATATAGAGGGGGTAGAGTTGGCCTCTTACAGGCTGAAGGGAGCGGCACGTTCATGGTTCGAAATGTGGGAGGATTCCCGTGAGGAAGGGAGCCCTTCGGCCAGATGGGACGAGTTCGTAGATGCATTTATGGACCACTTCTTGCCTGCCGAGGTGATGGCAGCCCGCGCCACAGAGTTCGAGGTCCTCAAGCAGGGCAGTATGAGTGTTTGGGAGTATCACACGGAGTTCGTAAGGTTGTCCAAGTATGCTCCTCATTTAGTGTCGACCATGGATGCCCGGGTTCGACGGTTTGTTCGGGGCCTTAGCCCTTTGGTAGTGAATGAGGCCGCCACAGCAGCTTTGCACTCAGACATGAACTATGGGAGGATTGTGGGGTTTGCTCAGGCCAAAGAGGCCAGGAAATTGAAGATTCGTGCAGAAAGAGAAAGTAGCAGCAGGGCCCGGTCAATGGGTCGTTCAGGGAGATCACTTCCAGGGAGGGGGTCATCAGGGCCATCCCGGTCATATGCTCAGTCCTCCGCGAGTGCACCGCCATCCGTGCATAGTCATCAGCAGGGCAGTTACTCGAGACCTGGTTTAGACAGCAGGAGGTCTCATCAGTCTGGTCGTCCTGGGGTGAGATCCCAGCAGCAGGGGAGACCTACATGCCCCAAGTGTGGGAGATTTCATACAGAAACTTGCTACCTTGACCTTCCAGTGTGCTTCGGGTGCGGGGTGAGAGGTCACATTCAGCGGGACTACCGTGCACCCCGTCAGGGTATAGGTAGGGGATCTGCTCACTCATCCGGTTCTTCAGCTGCTACATCATCAGCGCGTACTCCAGCAGCAGCAGGGCGTGGTGCAGCTAGGGGTGGAGCTCAGGGTAGGGGTGGACCTAGCCGATTCTATGCATTGAGTGACCGCCGGAATGCCGAGGCTTCTCCAGATGTTGTTACAGGTATCCTGTCCTGTTCAAACTATTGATTGCTATGCCCTTATTGATCCAGGGTCCTCCTTGTCTTATGTTACTCCATTCATTGCTTCAAGCTTTGGAATAGAACCCGAACAGCTTCATGAGCCGTTCTCTGTGTCGACTCCTATTGGTGATTCTATTACAGCCTCACGAGTCTATAGGAATTGTGTTGTTACAGTGGGTGGTCGTGATACCACAACTGATCTTATTGAGCTTGGGATGGTAGATTTTGATGTAATTATGGGGATGGATTGGCTCTATTCGTGCTTTGCCAAGCTTGACTGTCGGACGAGAGTTATGAGGCTCGAGTTCCCTAACGAGCCAGTCATTGAATGGAGAGGAAATGGTGTGGTGCCAAGGGGTAGGTTTATTTCCTACCTTAAGGCTTCGAAGATGATTAAGAAGGGTGTATCTATCATCTTGGTTCGGGTAACGGACACCACCTCAGAGGTGCCTACCCTCGAGTCCGTGCCAATTGTGAATGAATTTCCTGAAGTGTTTCCGGATGAGCTTCCAGGCATTCCGCCAGATAGGGAGATTGATTTTGGGATCGATGTATTGCCAGATACTCAGCCAATATCCATTCCACCATATAGAATGGCGCCAGCAGAGTTAAGGGAGTTAAAGGAGCAGCTGAGGGATTTATTAGAGAAAGGGTTCATACGACCGAGTGTGTCGTCGTGGGGTGCTCCGGTTCTCTTTGTCAGAAAGAAGGATGGGTCACTTCGAATGTGTATCGATTATCGGCAGCTCAACAAAGTCACCATTAAGAATAAATATCCTTTGCTTCGAGTGGATGATCTATTTGACCAATTGCAGGGAGCGAAGTTCTTCTCAAAGATTGATTTACGGTCTGGGTACCACCAGTTGAAAATCAGGGAGAAGGATATTCCTAAAACCGCCTTCAGAACTCGTTATGGTCACTTTGAGTTTTTGGTTATGTCTTTTGGGCTAACCAACGCCCCAGCAGCTTTCATGGACCATATGAATCGGGTTTTCAAGCCATTCCTAGATTCCTTTGTCATTGTATTCATTGACGATATTCTCGTCTACTCTCGGAGCAGGGAAGATCATGCCGTTCACCTCAGAGCAGCATTGCAGACCCTTCTTCAGCATCAATTGTATGCCAAGTTCTCAAAATGTGAGTTTTGGTTGGAGTCCGTAGCTTTTCTAGTGCATGTTATTTCCAGTGAGGGAATTATGGTGGATCCTCAGAAGATTGCAGCAGTGAAAGATTAGCCTAGACCCACGACCCCGACAGAGATTCGCAGCTTTTTGGGTCTAGCAGGGTACTATCGGAGGTTTGTAGAGGGATTCTCAACCTTCGCCTCCCCATTGACTAAATTAACGCAGAAAGCAGTTAAATTCCAGTGGTCCGAAGCATGTGAGAAAAGTTTCCAAGAACTGAAGTCAAGATTGACCTCGGCACCGGTATTGGCCTTGCCAGAAGGCACAGAGGGATTTGTAGTCTATTGTGATGCCTCCAGAGTCGGTTTGGGATGTGTATTGATGCAGCACGGAAAGGTTATAGCTTATGCTTCCAGACAACTCAAGAACCATGAAAAGAATTATCCGACGCATGATTTGGAACTTGCAGTTGTTGTGTTTGCCTTGAAAATATGGCGACACTATCTTTATGGGGTTCATGTAGATGTGTTTTCAGACCACAAGAGCCTCCAGTATTTGTTCAAGTAGAAAGAGCTGAATCTGAGACAACGGCGGTGGTTAGAACTACTCAAGGACTATGATATGGACATATTGTACCATCCAGGGAAGGCAAATGTGGTAGTTGACGCTCTTAGTCGGAAATCCATGGGTAGTTTGGCTCATTTGGGTGTGGATCAGAGACCCCTGGCTCGAGAGGTCTACCAATTAGCCAGCTTGGGGGTTCGTATTTCGGCGTCGGACGAGGGGGATATCTTGGTGCATAATGGAGCAGAATCATCATTGGTCGCGGAAATCAAGGAAAAACAGTTCATGGATCCAGCACTGGTTCGGGTGAAGGAAGCAGTCATGAATAACAAGACCTCAGCATTTGTACTCAGCAGCGAAGATGGTGTATTGCGGTGTCAAGATAGGCTATGTGTTCCGGATGTGGACGAGCTTCGGGAAAGAGTGATGGCAGAGGCTCATACTTCCAGGTATTCCGTGCACCCTGGTTCAACGAAAATGTATCACGATCTCAAGGAGATTTATTGGTGGAACGGTATGAAAAGGGATGTGGCAGGCTTTGTAGCTAAATGTCCGAACTGTCAACAAGTGAAGGCCGAGCATCAACGGCCTGGTGGATTAACTCAACTTATAGAAATACCAAGGTGGAAATGGGAGATGATCAATATGGATTTCGTGGTGGGGTTACCTCGCACTCAGCGTAAGTTCGATTCAGTATGGGTGATAGTAGATCGACTCACCAAATCAGCTCACTTCCTGCCTGTGAAGTCCACTGATACTGTGGAGCAATATGCAAGATTGTACATCAAAGGGATAGTAAGGCTTCATGGCACTCCACTTTCTATCATCTCAGATCGCGGGGCTCAGTTCACCGCTAACTTTTGGAAGAAGTTTCAGCAAGGTTTGGGAACTCAGGTGAATCTCAGCACAGCTTTCCATCCACAGACCGATGGACAGGCCGAGCGGACCATTCGGACGCTTGAAGATATGTTGCGGGCTTGTGTCTTAGATTTTAAAGGTAATTGGGATGAACACTTGCCACTGATAGAATTTGCTTACAATAACAGCTATCATGCTAGCATTCAAATGGCCCCGTTTGAGGCATTGTACGGGAGAAGATGTAGATCGCCAATCGGGTGGTTTAAGGTAGGTGAAGCGGAATTGCTAGGGCCAGATATGGTGTACGAAGCTATGGAAAAGGTCAAGGTTATTCAGGAGAGAATGAAAACAGCACAGAGTCGTCAAAAGTCCTATGCGGACGTTCGTCGAAGGGATTTGGAGTTTCAAGTCGATGATTGGGTGTTCTTGAGGGTATCTCCTATGAAGGGAGTCATGCGATTCGGAAAGAAAGGGAAATTGAGTCCTAGGTATGTCGGGCCATATCGGATCGTTCAAAGGATTGGTCAAGTTGCTTATAGGCTAGAGTTGCCTCCCGAGATGTCATCAGTGCATCCGGTATTCCATGTGTCCATGTTGAAGAAAGTGATTGGAGATCCATCCACCATCATGCCAGTCGAAGCTATAGAGGTTAATGAAGATTTGTCATATGAAGAAGTTCTAGTCGCCATTCTTGATAGGCAAGTCCGTAAGTTGAGAAATAAGGAAGTTGCCTCTGTTAAAGTATTGTGGCGAAGTCAACAAGTTGAGGAGGCCACATGGGAAGCAGAAAAAGAGATGAAGGAAAAGTACCCCCATTTGTTTGATCAAGCCTAGAAGAAATTAGGTGACCCTTCTACTCCTAGTAATTTTCATCTTGTCCAAGTCGTTTCTCTCTTAGTATTAGTGAAGTCTCCTTCATTTTGTAATGAGTTAAATGTGTTGTTGCCTTGGGTCACTTGAACCTTTCTTGATAAATGAAATCCTTATAAATATTCGCGTGTTAAATAAACAACTAATAGTAAGTTTAGATTGGTAATGGTTTGTTAAGTGTACATGGTGTGTTAAAATGGTTAAATAAGGTGAGAATTCATTGAAGTGGTAGAATATGTGCATTCGTTGAGGTAAGAAAGTGTATACCAGTTGTGAAAGGTGTTGTATTTGTGTATTATTGTTTGGTAATGTGTTTCGGGGGCCCTCTGACAGGTGGATATGTCCATAATACAAAGGAAACTCCGGCGAAATTTTTCTAAAATATAAGAGTTAGTCAAAATTTTGATGGTTGCATATCATGTCTTTCAAAACCAACTCATTTATTTCAAAATCCTCATTCGAGGACGAATGATCTTAAGGGGGAGGATGTAAGGCCCCGTAAAAATTTTGTGCATAAAACCTAGTAGTTGTGGTGTCATGGTCCGAATAATGTGTTCGGACCCTTGGTAGTGATTTAAGTTTCAAAAATGTAGAGAATTAATTTTTCCGAAAAATGTCAAATATGCGGTCAAGAATGCGACCGCAAACCCGACATGCGGACCGCATTCTTGCCGCAAAACGTTCCAGAGAGTTTCCCAAAAATCGTGTCAAAAGTGCGGTCGATATGCGATCGCATGTCAAATCTGCGGTGCACTTTGCGACCGCAGAATCAACATGCGGTCCGCATAGTGGCCGCATTCCTTAACAGAACCTGTGTAAAATTTGGGGCAATTCTTCGGTCACTATGCGGACCGCATGTTGATTCTGCGGTCGCATAGTGCACCGCATAATTGACCCCGGCCCAGATTTTTGTAACATTTTGACCCGATCTCTTCTTTAATATAACACCTTACTTCTTCATTTTATCATATCATCTCACAAAAATTAGAGAGAGAAGAGAGGGTTTTTAGAGAGAGAAATCCTTCATCTTCAAAGATTGTTCCAACCACCTTAATTCCAAGGGATCTTAGGGCAAGGATTCAACTTCCCCAATCTTTTCAAGGTAAAAACCGTAACTATTTTCTTTGATTTTCAGTTTTAATTGGGTAAAGAGAGGTTTGCATATAATAGCTTTTAAAAATAGAATTTTTACACTCATGCATGATTATTGAACTTGATTTTTAGTAAAAAGAAGTGAGTAGAAGTAAGAGTCTTCAAGAACAAGGTTGGCAAGAGTAAGATAGCGTGGGTAAGCATAAAGTAGGAAGTTAACGGAAGAAAACGCATCACCAGGTATGTATGGCTAATTTTGATTCTTGTAAAATCGCCCAAATGTGTGCGAATTGTTTTGGCATGTGTCAAATTGAGAAATTTTACGTAATTCTTTGATTTCCTGTTGAGCATTTGATTGATGTTGAACTACGTGTGGTGTGGTATGAAATATGAATTGAAAGATAAAAAGGTAATCGAGATTGGTAAAGAATTGGGAACAACCATTGTGATGGCATATTTGGCTTATTGTGGAAGGAATTTGAAACACCTTAATTGTGGTAAATTGTTGAACATGATTATGTGGGCATTTTCGATTTTGGAATACTTGTAACTTGGTTTTGATATTGGCTTGAGAAGAAATTGAGAACATGAACCAATGTGTAAGTTGCTTATTTGAACTTGTTGAAATTGTGTATAGTACCTTATCTGGCTGTTTGAAATTGTTGTGTTTTCAACTGTAAGGCGGGGTCGTGTTGCGCGCCGCAACGTGGGGAAATAAGGTGTGGGTTGGGGTGATAAGGGTGGCCGAGGTAATAAGGGTGGTCGGGGGCAATAAGGATGGAAAGCGATCGAAATCGCTATTGAAAATTGATACAAAAATCAATAATGTGAAATTGTGAAAGGAGACAGCAGGAGAGTTTGCAACCTGTGGGGCACCGATTGCCCCTTTGTTTGACTACTTGTGCTTTACGTGATTGATTGGTTATTGTTAAATTGGTTGATCGTAGAAAGTGCTTTGTGTGAGAATTATTTGAAATGAGGAAAATGTGGAAACATGGTTGGCTGTGGCTTAATTAATTGTTGATGTAATTTAATGGCTTGAGTTTACTTGGGACAAAGTTTGTCCATACATACCAGTACAATTCAAGTGTACCGACGTCCCTTTTGCCGGGGGCGCTACATTCGTGTCATGATTGTAGGTGGATCAGTAGCAGGCACTTCAGCTCATCGGCAGTAGTATCCTTCTCCTTCCACCGCCCGTTTTGGTGAGCCCCTTTCTTCCTCGGGGCCTTGTGTGGTTCATGCCACTCGGTTTAGATTTCATTTTGGTTTTGTAAGGTATAGCCGGAGCCTTGTTACCGGCAAGTATTGTATTTCCCTTTTTGTATCCTAGAGGCTCCATAGACAAGTAAACTGTGGGATTGTGGCCTATGTATATATATATGGGGCGTTGTAAATATAAATTATGAACTTGTTAGTGAATCAATCACATGGTTATGTTTATGCATTATGAAATCAGTCATTATTGGTAAAATATTTGGTAAATGAGAAACAATCAACACAGGGTTAACGCGTGGGAATGAAAGGCACCCAGGTCCGCTTGACTGGGGCAACCCGGTCAGGCACCGGTCATGTCCCTCGTTTCGGGGCGTGACAGAGCACCACTGAAGCTATCTGATCCCCGAGGCCTCTTGGCCTCCCAATTCTCTATCTATTGATGGCGAGCCGACTCAACATGACGAGCAATATCCACCGCATCCTCAAAGGTATGGATCAGGACCCTCTCGCGAGTCATCAGAATACGGATGGGATAAATGAGTTCGTCTACAAATCGTCCGATCCTCTCCTGATCAGTTGAAACCATCCATGGAGCATAATGAGCTAACTCTAAAAATCTCACCTCATACTATATCATAGATGTATCTCCCCGACGAAGCCACTCAAACTGCCGATGCAGCTCCTCTCTCTACGACCATGGTACCCACTTCTCCATAAAGATAGCGGAGAACTCCTGCCATGTCAATGGTGTCGTACCTTCTGGCCTATGGCGCTCATACATCTCCCACCAAGTAAAGGCTGCTCTTGAGAACTGAAAGGTAGTGAATGATACTTCGCTCGACTTTAAGATCCCTACTGTCTAAAGCATACGTCGACACTTGTCGAGAAAACCCTGGGCATCCTTGCCTGGAATATTACTGAATATCGAAGGTGAAAGCTTGTTGAACCTCTCCAAATGATGCTGCTCATCGTGTGGCATCACTAGAACCCAATCACCCTAAAGCGGGGCAACCGATTGAACTGGGGCCACTGGCTCGACTGGGGCAACTAGATGGATTGGCGGGGCCTTTAGTGTATGCAAACCCTGTACTACCCGCTCAGGAGTGCAAGCTGCAGGGGTCTGATGGCCACCCCCGGTCTGAGATGTAGCTGCGGTAGTAGTAGCCGAGATTGCCCGAGCCATGCCAATGTAAACTGATAAAATTTGAGCTAGGGCCTCCGAAATCACAAGGCACGACTGGTGCCTGAGTAGATGCTGCTGGAAGCTTTGCAGCTAAAGGCTGATCCTGAATGGGGGCAACTGGTGGGTCAACTGGTGTTTCCCCTGCTGCTCTGCCTCGGCCACGACCACGGCCACATCCACGGACTCTAGTGGGTGGCAATGGTTGTCGTCCACCATGTTTGGTAGTACGCGTTCTCGCCATCTACGAGAGAGTATAATACAAAAATTTAGCTATTGGATCAACAAAGTCGCACGACAAGAATTTCAAGAAATTGAAGTTTTCCTAAAGGGTCTGCAACCTCTCGAAGATAAATACAGACGTCTCTGTACCAATTCGCGAGACTCTACTAAAGCGACTCATAATTTGCGAGACCAAGTAACCTGTGCTCTGATTCCAACTTGTCACGACCCAAAACCCCGGTCGTGATGGCACCCAGCACACTACTAGGCAAGCCCGACCATTAACCCTATATTCAACCCAGTTGATAACTGATATTTGATAAGTGAAACAATGAACATTAATCCATTTAAGTAAAATACGGAAATATCTGTAAGAATACTGATGTTTAGCAAAACTTAGCATAACTATGGATCCGGTGTCACGAACATTATTACCACTAGTCAGTCATTGTTACCTGACTGGTCAGTCATTGTTACCTGACCGAAACACATATGGCAGTGTCATTGTTACCATTATCCATTTTAAAGGGTACCCCGCGCTCACTATGGGTGTGCAGACTCCGGAGGGGCTCCTACAGCCCAAGCTCTATCAACAAGGCCTGAAAGCGCGAATAATATCAATACGAGGCATGAAAACCTCCTTATAGTGCTCAACATGCCCTCATATAAGGCTCCTGGCCTTAATCAATCCAAATGCAGTCAACAGCCCCTCGAGCAACAGTAAGGAAATTAATACTCAGCACAAACAGTAATGAAATTATCAGTTTAAAACTACAAGTTGAGTAAATATAGCTTAGTTTAATAAACATGGTAATTTTCATGGACTGAGTTCAAATAATATTTCAAATAGTGAGGGAAAATAGTAAATAGTAGTTCATAGGAGTTCAAACAATCAGCAATAAGCCCTAAGTATGACAATGAGACCAGGTCATAATGATAACAACAAATCATTTGCAAATACGCGGTAAACCAACAACCGGGATGGACCAAGTTATAATCCCCAACGGTGCTCTACACCACACTCAGGTCCAATGTGCAAGTCACATCAATACAACACAAATGTGCAAATATGGGGTTTTAAACCCTCAGAATATCATTCACAAGTATTACTCACCTCTAGCCGACCAATAATCTAGCTCGCCAAGACTTTCCATCTACCCCCTCGCGTATAAAATCTGATCAAAACCATATGGGATACGTCACAATAGGCGAATGAACCATAACCCAATCATAAAGACTCGAGAACAAAAACCACGAAGTTGGCAAAACTCGAGCCCCGACCCTGCTTCTCGAAAATTACGAAATTTACATCTTCAGAATCATCGTCTTACTGCGAGTCCGTACATATAAAATACACAAGAATCGTAGTCCATTTGCCCCTCAAATCATCAATTTAAGTCCTCTTAGGTTCCAAGCCCTAACCTCAATTTTTACCCTTTAATTCCTTGAATTTCCGTGATTAATTCATGTTTTTACACTATAATAACATAATCCGAGTCCAAATATCCATACCTGATGAATCCCTTTTGAATCATATTCAAAATCACCCAAAAATTGCCTAAGTCCGTAGTCCACAATGTTTCTTCTCTTTTTCCAAAATCGTGAACACTGTTCACTTTAACACTGGTTCGATTTCCACTTCTACGGTCTCCTAACCGTACCTGCGATCCCACTTAGGCGGCAATTTGACCTTTTTTGCGGTCCAACTTAAGAGTTCCCGGGGCTGCTCCTGCGATCCTGACACCGCTTATGCAGTTTCTCCACCTTCCGCTTCCGTGGTTAAATAATCGCTTATGCGGTCCCAGAAAAGTGACCACTCATCTGCTTCTGCAGAAAAACGTCATGGCCACCACTGACTGCTTCTGCAGTCTCCCAACCGCATCTGCGGAACCGCTTAAGCCACTCCTTTTCCGCAGATGCGGAAATTGCAGAAGGCATAAAATATGCCGCAATAAAAATTCTTCCAACTTCCGATTAATCATCCGCAATAACCCCGAGGCCCCCCGGACCTCAACCAAAAGCACCAACACCTCCAAAAACCTTATTCAAACTTGGTCCAATACTCAAAACACATTAAAAAATACTAAAACCATTAAAACACATCAGATTCAAGCCTAGTTTTCATCAAAACTTCCAAAATGCGCATTGAATAAAAAAACCCGACCAAACAACGTCCGAATGACCTGAAAATTTATAGACATATCCAAAATCACCTAACGAAACTATTGAAACTCTTAGAATTCCATTCTAACCTTCGGATCAAAATCTCACCTATCAACCGGAATCCGCCAAAATTCGAACTTCGCCAATTCAAGCCTAATTCTACATCGGACCTCCAAATTCAATTCTGATCACTCTCCTAAGTATCAAATCATCCCCGAAGCTAACTGATCTGACGAAATTCACATCCAAGTCCTCTAACTAGATAGTTAATGACCAGTTGACTTTTCCACATCAAGTTCCCTTCTAAGAGGCTAATTGCCTCATTTCCAATTAAAACCAATCCAACTCTATCCGATCAACTCTAACACTAATATAAAATCATAGAGGAACGTAATTTGGGGAAAATGGGGCGGTAACTCACATGACAACGGACCGGATTGTTACATAGGCCGCGTTTGAATAGATGTAGAGAGAGAATTGACTACTACTTTACAAGTTCGCTGCCGCGTGGCGTATTTGGAGCTAGTGATGGCGCAAGAACCGTGTTAGAGGGTGTGGCAGGGGTGGTGGAAGGGTTGGTTTCAATCGTAGTGGTAGAGGTGGTAGTAGAAGTGATGGACGTAGGGGTAGGGGTAATGGGCAAGGCAGAGGTACAAACATTTATTATGATGGTTCCCTAGGTGTGAATGAGGTATAATTTTGCGACTATATTTTATTTATTACTTAAATATTTCATATTTTCTTATAGTGTTTGTTTGATTTTAATTGCAGCAAATTGACGCTACATAATCGTAATCAAGATTGTTTGATCTCAATGCCGAACCAGACATGGAAATATAATATTGCTAAAAATTTGAGTTCTCAGTTGGCCTAATTGCATTGTTGTTTTTTTTTGGTGTAGAAATTTTTGATTTTGAATAAATTTTGCTTGTTTTGGTTATGAAACTTAAACATAATGTTTATAATGGCATATTAGGTACTACACAATTTTGAATTATTTAGGTAATGACAATAATTATTCTCTTTTCTATCAACTCACTAATTAAACTACTACTAATATTGAATCCAACCAGAAATGACCATAGAATCGGTGGTTGATCAAATCTCTAACTTCTTTCACGTTCATACTCACACATGTATTATCGAATTTGTGTCTTAACATTTTTCTTTTCCTTTGGTTTTCATCCGAAGAGGAGGTTTATTCGTCATGACTTTTCCAATTCTCTACGACCAAATTGTATTAAGACTGTCAAGAGTTTTTTTCTAAATTTTTTTTCTGGCTTCTATTACATCTCAAAGAAGACGAGGAGGTATAATTTCCACTCATTTTCCCAGTAGTTTAGGTTTTTGTTGTATTTTGATGGGGTTTTAGTCGTTTAGGAATTTATATAAAATATTTTTCATAAACATGAAAAAACAATAACAAGCAAAAATCTTATACATAAATATAAGAAAATCATATTAATGCATAAGTATTTAAATGACAAGGGTTAAACACAGGCGTACATGATAAACCTAAGGATTAGATGCTCCTATCCTTGCACTTCAACAACGAATATCACTGCTGTCACGAACCATTTTTCATAAATAGATTGTGATGGCGTCCAACACCCTAGTTGGGACAGCCAGGTGCAAAATTATGATTTAAATATCCATTTTATTTTAACCTATAACCAACATGTTAAAGACTTTCAGAGAATAAAGAAAATCAGCAAAACTATAAAGTACTGACATAGCAAAATAGACCCCAAATATGAATAAACATCCATACATTGTGTGTGCCAGAACCCAGTGTAATGAGCTACGGGCGACCAATAGAGTATACACAAAATATACATAATATTGTCCTACTGTTTGAATCAGAATAGAAAGAATATCATGAATACAAGAAAAGGACTTCTTCAGCTGTGGATCAGCATGAGAAAGAAGGCAGCTCACCGTAGAAGTCCCTGAGCTAGCTCACTGTTGCGCACCCGAATATTGATCAGATCTACCTGCCTCAAAACCTGTACATTTAAGTACATAAGTGAAATATGAGTACATAAACCACACGTACTCAGTAAGTATCTAGTCTAATCTCGAAGAAGTAGAGACGAGAAGTCGACTTGATACTTATTAAGGTCCAAATAATAATATAGTGGAAGAAATTCTACAACATAAGAAATTATTAATAATACAGGTTCCACAGAAGGGGCTTTTACACATATTCTTTCCATAATCAAATTTACAGTTTATTCCTTTAATTTGCAATTAGTACTACTGCCATAATTAACTGCAACACATAAATCATGCACAAACATGCCGAGGTCGACGACCCGCTCCAATAGAAAGTAAATGTGCACTGCCGAGGGTCAAGCGGCATGAACCATAGATGTATCTATTATCATCAAGGCGATCGGCCCTGTCTAAAATCATCAAGACAATATCAAGGAAAGCACATAAGGCTCAATTATATACAAGGAAAATCTCTACAAAGGCTCAATAATTTTTATATGTTCAATTTCATGTTCTCAAGTCTCTAACAATTTACAACGTTCACATTGGCAACTTCAAAGTAGTAAATATTACCCCACATAGGCATGCGTGGGTCCTAAGCTACCGAACAATTTTCATATAGTAGCTACATACAGACTCTCGTCACCTTGTACATACGTAGCCCCCACATTTAGCAACAATTACTTATTTAAATCCGATGGGGACAATTTCCCTCTTACAAGGTTAGAAAGGAGACTCACCTCACTCCAAAGTGCACTCCAAATCTCACAGAAAGAGCTCAAGTCCTTAATTCGAAGCCAGAAAATCCCATACTAATCAAACGAAGCAAAAACTAGTAACTAAAGGCTCACAAGATCGAGTTCTAGCTATCTAACGAATTTCCTAGCATTTAACATTAATTCCCAAAATTTCAGCCCAGGGCCCACACGCCTGGATTCCAATATTTTTCGAAGAGAGTTTTTCTCTATCACCTAAGGATAACAAATATATGATTTCTAGTTCGTTTCATAACAAATTATAGGGTTAAAACTTAGTTTTGGTTAAACCGTAGGTCTAGCTTTAATCTCACGAAATTTCCCAAATTTTTAGTATTAATCACACATAATGTTTATTTATTCTTATTGAGAGTGAGTGGAAATTACTTTCTTTGTGATATTAGGAAGAAATGCCTTTTTTAAAACCTTCAAAATCGCCCAAATGGTGTAAAAATGAGAGAAAATGAGTTTGGGTTCTTATTTAATGAACCCTTACTGTCTCTGCGATTTGCGCATACGCGGTCAGAGTAACGCTTAAGCGGTGTCCGCTTCAGCGGAAAAATAACCGCTTTTGCGGTTTGGGGCATGGTGGATCGGACCACTTCTGCGGTGTTCCTCTCGCATACGCGTGACCGCTTCTGCAGTCCCAGGGCCACTAATGCGGTTTTCCCCCCATCTGACCCTTCCTCTTCCGCGACCAGGTGGCTGCTTATGAGGTCACCCCTTCTGTGGTCAAGAAGCCGCATAAGCGATTTTGATAGAAGCAACAGACTTGTTTCCTTTACAAATCGGACTTTGCTCAAACCTCGACCATTTGATGCTCGGGGCTCCCGAGCCTCGTCCGAACATACCGATAAGTCTGAAATCATGAGACGAACCTAGTTAAACCCTCAAAACACCCAAAATATTATTAAATTGAGGAATCGGACCCCAAAACCAATTGATCTAATTTAATGGACCTCAAGTTCTTAAATTCCAACCAACGGGTGAAAATGCCCTTTAACTACTCGGAGTGACACCAAATTTTACAGGCAGGTCTTAATTGATATTTTGGACTTGTACCAAGTTTTAAAATCGAAATTCGAACCCGATATCTATGAAAACAATAATTTCTTGGTTTATTAAATCTTCAAAACTTAAAGTTAATAATTTTTACATAAAGTTCAATTACTCGGGCTAGGGACCTTGGAATTTAATTCCGGGCATACGCCCACGTCCTATATTTTCCCACAGGCCCTCAGAAGTTGCCAGATTGCGATTCTGGGTCCATTTTCCCAAAATATTTACCGAAGTCAAACTTGGTCTTTTCAAAGAAACTTAAATGAAGTGAATAGGCTTATTCTTGCCCGAAATACTTCTAACTTCTGAACCACCCGCCCCTGCAAGTCATAATGTTGCTAAAGAAAATGCGGAAAGTATTATTTAGGGGGAGCTGGGTTTAAAAATGCAAAATGACCAATCGGGTCGTTACAACTGCACTTGATGTAGCCTCTACAAGTTCAAAAAGAAGACATTCCCTTTCTTTAACTTGTTGTCTACAACAAATTGTTTCCATCCATTAACGAGTCTTCTTCGAACAACACTTGTTAGAGTCACATTCTATTCCTTACCGTTACATCGTAGTAATGTCTTAGCCGTACTAAGAGGAAGATATTGACAATTTTTTCTTTAAAGGTATTGGACAAGCATAATCGAAATATAGGGTAAAACTCATTTAATGTTAACTAAAAAAGAAAAAAAATAAATTTACCATATAATTGCGACTGATGTACGATCTGGGCAATTTCATTCTAAACCATAGATAGAATTTCTCTTTTTCATTACACCCATCAGCATTCATATGAAACGTTTCTTCCACAACAAATATAGGTTATATATATATATACATATATATATATATATATATATATATATATATATATATATATATATATATATATATATATATATATATATATAGAGAGAGAGAGAGTCAAAAAATGTTTCACTCCCTCCAATCGTTTTTAAGAGTCAATTTGTTTCCCTCCAAATATTTTATGGTAAATTTCTATTTTTGGCTTTCGGAATTTCGGCCTTTAATGAATATAGAAGATTAATGAAGAATGGTTGTAAAGATGAATGAGAGGATTGATCGGATGCTTGCATTGAATTGTTACGCAACTCCTTAAATTCTCCTTACTTACCGCATTAATTCAGTTGTTGAATTTCCATTAAATCTATTCATGTACTTTGAATTGGTTCAAAAAAATAAGGAGAACATTGTTAACATGACATGTAATCTGGAATAAGTAAAAAAAATAAGAAATGTTTCAAAACATAATAATACTTTCATTCATTAATATTAGATAGATTGCATGATAAAATTACCAATACATAACGATAAAAATAAAAACATCACCATAGGTGGTAGACAACTTCATAGAGTAGTAGAGAAATATCACTACTCAATATTCTGGTTCACGAAATAGACTTTGAGGTCTTGGAGACTTATTCGGTATCACTACTGATAATAATGATAGAATTGCTCTTAGTTCTACCCTCTCAATCAATTCATTAACCTCACGCTTCAGCTTGCTATAGTCAAGCTTAAGATCCTGGTACAAAATATTATGACTAACCGGTGAGCCATGGAGCGGTTGCTTAGCAACTTTCTTGGTCGGAGTCTTATCCATCGTGACGCTTAGATATAAAGGGTTCAGTTTGATTGTTTTATGTAGATCTAGCATATTTCACTCAAAATATATAGGGAGGATTATAATCTCTCTCAATGTAGATATTCCACTTCCTAGTAGCTATCTTTGGAGAGACCCTATGCAACCATTACACTTCCTAATAGCCATATCCGATCCTCCATATGGACATTAAACATCCCAGCAGACCCGTCCACTCCTCCATGCATCCGTTGTACTTCTCCAAGACTACAATTAATTATAGAAGCTTTTCTATACATATTTTGGATTTTTTTTTGTGGAAAAAATTCTTCAGCCATATAGTGGTTGTGCATTTAGGTTTTATGTCATAGTCTTACCTTAGAAGACTTGAGTAATCCATGTAACAATTATTTGAACCTTGGCCAGGTTTAGGTATATGTTTAGGTTCTCTTTTGGTTTAGGTTTTGATTTTTCGTGTTTATTTTTCCACATCTATATAAGCAAATTAATGTTGAGTTTTAATATGTTAAAAATAATTAGGGGACTTCTGCACTAAATATGTTATTAAATGACTTCCAAATTTTAATTGGCTATTTTCTAACCATTGGTCTTCTCAAAATAAATAAATATAACAATAATAAATGGAAAAAACAAAAGAAATATTATAAAAAAAATCATATTAATCATTACTATGATCCATTTGAAGTTATGACATATAACTAATAAGAATAAATTATCAAGTTAAGCATTAGTTAATGCTACCTCTTGAACAGAGAAGATCACACTCCCTGAAGTAGCCTTAACTAGTTCAAAGAGAAGGACATTCCCTTTCTTCATATTATTGTCGATGACAAATTGTTTCCACCCATTGACGACTCTTCTCCGACCACCACTTGTGATACTCACAGACCACTCCTTCCCATTACATGGAAGCATTATTTTAACCTAAATAGGAGGAAGATAGCCACACATTGTCATGATCCCAAAACCGATCGTGATGGTACCCAACACATTGCTAGGCAAGCCCAACCAATCACACACACATTCCGAGCTGCCAGCTCACAGTCTTTGTTCAAAAATCATTAATAACAAAGAAATATCCGAAGTTTAGAAAATATGTAGAAATAACCCAATAAACCAGTACAAACATCCTCCCACGGATCTAGGGGTCACGAGTCAAGAGCCTCTACCGAATAGCATAATAATAATACTGAATATATAATAATTTGAGTACGCGGAAATTGTCAAAAAAATACAATAATAATGGAGAAGTCGGGTCTTGGGAACGGCAAGCAGCTACCTCAACAAGCTCCGGAATATGCTCTGAAAGTAGCTAAATATCAAACCCTGTCCTGAGGTACCTGGATCTGCACACACGGTGTAGGGAGTAGAGTGAGTACTTCCAACTCATCGGTTATAGACATGTATAATGATATTGAAGGCATGAGATCCCAAAATACCACACAGCAAAGCTATGACGATTTTTCCTTTCCTTTTAACATTGTAAATCTTAGGAACAATAGTAACATATAAAGAAGGTAAATATAAATGCATGAATGCAATGCAAATGCACATGAACATCACATTACGGCGCATAACACAATCCATTTGGGTACCCGCGCTCACTGTGGGTGTTCAGACTCTGGAGGGGCTCCTATAGCCTAAGCGCAATATCATAGTAACATATGATGCGTTGCGCAACCCTATCCACTATCAGTCCAGCTAAATGCAATGCAAGCCTCACATGCACAAATACTTACCATTTTTAGTTCAGTTCAATTGTAATTATAGAATCAGGTGTTCAGAAATCTCAGAATTTTTAATTCATATTTAGACAGTGTTTAGCTCTAGACTCATATCATGAAAACATGCTATAATCATAGAAATAGTGATAACGATCCTCAGGGGATCCAAATAACCAGCACACAACCCAAATATATCCACAACCATCCAAGTAGGGGGTTTACCGGCTCATTATGGCCAACAACACAGTACAATGCCACTCGGTCGGACTAAGCCATAGTCCCTAATCACAATCGACTCCGCAATCACCGTAGAGTATGATACAGCATCACAAAGTGATATACCCGGGTTTCAAACCCTTAGGTCATCATCCACATCTATTACTCACCTCGAACCGGCTCCATAACTTGTCTGAAGCCTTTCCTTCTAGAATCAACCTTTGGGTGCCAAATTTGAAAAAACCAATAGGAATACATCAAAATAGGCTAACGAAACATAACCCAATCGAAATAACTCGAAAAATATCCAAAAACACGATGTTGGCA
Organism: Nicotiana noctiflora; assembly: GCA_032618575.1. NCBI lineage: Eukaryota > Viridiplantae > Streptophyta > Magnoliopsida > Solanales > Solanaceae > Nicotiana > Nicotiana noctiflora. Next base: position 561,208 of record JASVEL010005530.1, read on the forward strand.
AAAACCGAGCCCCAGGCCCGCTTCTCAAAAAATTATGAAGTTTACATTTTCAGAATCCTCGTCTCGCCATGAGTCCATACATATAAAGTTTATCAGAATCAGAGTCAAATAGTCTCTTCAAATTCCAAATTTTCAAAACCAAAAGCCAAGACCTAATTCCTCCAATCGAAATCTTGGTGAAATCCTCTTACTCTCCCGTTGAATTTCTCCAAAATGTGCCCAACAATGGTGGAAATGGGTTTTTGCTCGCGAATGTTATGTTATAAAACCCTTCAGTCCGCCCAGTTGTTGACCCTATGCGATCGCATCACCTGACCTACGGTCGCATTGAACAATCTTTTCCAGCCTCAAAAAATGACCTATACACTCACAATAACCTCTCCGCGATCGCATTGCTTCCATAACCCAACACTATGCGATTGCATTGCACTCTACGCGATTGCACAATACAAAATCCCTTTAGAAACCCCTGGTCCATTACACTATACGACCACATACCAATACCTGCGATTGTGGAGAACAAACTGCTCCAACTATGTGATCGCATACAAACATCTGCGATCGCAGAGAACAAAATAAAAGCTTCCCCCAAACCTTCTATGCGATCGCAATAGAACCCCTGCGATTGCATTAAACAAAAACCTGCAACTTTATGACAATAAAAATCTGATCTCTAGCTTAACCAAAAATAATCCGTTTGAAAGCCCAAAATCACCCCGAGGCCCCCGAGACCTCAACCAAAACCGCCAAACTACTCCAAAACATGATACTAAATTGTTTCAATCATAAAAACACATCCTTAAACACAAAAAGACCTGAAAATTTGTAGACATATCCAAAATCACCTAGCAAGGCTACTACAACTCTCGAAATTCCATTCCGACTCCCGCATAAAATTCTCACCTATCAATCGGATTCCGCCAAAATTTCCAACTTCGCTAATTCAAGCCTATTTCTACACCAGACCTCCAAATTCAATTCCGATCGCTCTCCTAAGTCACAAATCACCTCTCGAAGCTAACCGAACCACCAAAATTCACATCCAAGCCCTCTAACCACATGGTTAATTTCCGGTTGACTTTTCTAAAATAAAACTCCCTTATAAGAGGCTATATGCCTTATTTTCAACCAGAACCAATTCAATTACACCCGATAGACTCTAATACTGATATATAAACAATAATCAACACAATAAGAGGGGAAAACGGAGCAGTAACTCACGTGATGATGGGTCAGATCATCACATCATCCCCAACTTAAACAAACGCTCGTCCTCGAGCGTGCCTAGAGTTGTACTAGAAGCAACCCAATAACTAAATGACCTTACCATGCATATACTCGAGGTGATCCCATGTCACCCCGCCCTGCATAAGTCCGATAACACAATATAGCTAGAATTTCACAGTCCATCTAAACCATAAACCACATTGTACTTCCCGAAATCATACACCAGATCAAAGCCCCACATCTATACTCAGAAAAAACTTGAACCAACTGTAATAACCCATACTTGCCACTCCAGGTGAGTCAATATGATATACTACACAACCCGAACACTTGAGACGATGGCCTCTATTCACATCAATTGCGCACAATAACCAAATACCGATAGAAATACCCTTTTTATTAGCTAATGTCTTATTCCAACACATTTATATACTACGAACGACAACTGAAACAAGCGATAAACCAAATCCATATATCAAGTCAATCAGTCATGAATCCATTTCCTTTTTAACTGATACTGCAATAGATTTCCAAGCTAAACCTCGATATTACCTTTCTAACAAGCTGAAATCAAATATACTCGTACTCATTAATGACTCCAAAGAACATCTTGACTACAACACACCACTTTGGTGAGATGACACCTCAACACCGACCTAAGCCACAACGTGCACAACAGAGGACACATATAAAAAACGATCTGAACATACTCAAGTCATGACAACCGACTCAAATGAAAGAGCTGTAGCTCAAGCTCAACAGTACCATTAGAACACATAACTGAGATACTATCTCATATCATAGAAATAAGGTACCTGAAACATTCTCGAATGGTCACAACATCACACGGCGTTGCCACTACGCACGATTCTATCCAAACACTATTACCCATGAAGCAGCTCAAATCACCAAGCTCAAAATTGACAGCCACGCACAGATTGATGTCTGAAACCGAACAATCCATCATACCCACGGTGAAATAATTAATATATACTATTCCAAGTATGAAAGGACACAATTGATGCACTATTCACCGAAAAGCACCCAATACAGACTTTTCTCATAAACCAGGAAGTAAGGCAAAGTAACATATAGAAAACTATACCCAACATCACACTGTTGTGGCGTGCAACCCCCTCCAGATAACATACCCGTGGCGGCATGCCACACAATCCAGATATCATACCCGTGGCGGCGTGCCACCCAATCCGCACATATATCTCATTGAAAGAGATGCCCATCGAGCCAAATTTGCTCATAATAACAAAATACCGATTGCATAATAATGTCTACATATAGTGTTATAACCTACAAAACTCAAGCACAACCCGAAAATCCTAACACCTCACAGCACCGAAAAAGCATCTCATAGATCTCTTTAGATCGCTAATAAGCTCAATGACGAAAGATTAAACCTATCCCTCAATAATACATATTAGGGCAAACCAAGCCATCTCAATCTGAATACGTTGCCACATCGTCTTGCCAATGAACTCCATGCCAAGAAGCATGAAGTTGCTTCTTCCACTTTCTATAACTCCTGCTGGAGTCGTACGACATAGTGACCGACGCCAAATCAATACCAAAATCCATAATCTCGTCAGGCGACATGCCCAGCCACAAGGGACACATCTGAAGAAAAGTCCCTCAATACTGGAACTGAATCAATGATGGAAACTTCTATACTAACATCCATCACAAAGGCCCAATTAAGGAATGAAATCCTTCCCAGCCGTCCGTTGATCTTTGATATACCAACCATTCTGCTATAACATAATCTGATGTACCTCGCCACGCAACCTATGACATTTTCCGACATAGCCCAGAGCACAATAGTCTAGACAACCTAACATTGGGACAACTAGTCTATAATCTAATATCATAACCCAAGTTTAACAAACCAAGCAAAGAAAGATCCACTCAGACCTCTAATTTCCAATAACGCTGGACGATATCGATACACACGATCAACAACCACTATATAGGTGGGTCACGAGAACTTCTAGTCTCCAACACTTATAAAACACATCAAGTATCCATTCATACCACGAGATATATTCTAAAATTTCCATGCGCCACTAACAACTCAATTATCCACAGTCGATCCAACAAGAGAATACCGCAATACCACCAAATATTATCAGTTTATATTACCTTGCCCTTTTTTTGAACATACACCCGACCAAATCACTAGCATAGTAATACCATATTCCTTAATCATCTGAAGATCGATTCTTAAATCACATGCAGCTGTCCGCGCTGCTCAAGAATTTAATTACCTCCCATTATATTAGGAGATGAACAAAAACCTTGAAAACTCAAATCTCAATTCTCCATATCATAACACATATACCATACCACACCAGGATAACACGAGGACTTCTATCTCTCTCCTGCGCCGCCGACATCGACGCACTCCACTAGTTAATAACTTTCATGATCCCATATAGGATGAAAATTATTACACACTCTATGCTTCGCAGATCCTTAGGAAATATACTCATCTTCAAATAACGGTAAAGCACATCAAGAACTCTTTCTCCAAATTCCATTGCACAAGATAAATTGACAAGACTGAATCCTTCTACCCAAACCAATCTAAGCAAACTGCCAGCACGCAAGAGCTTTGCTGCACAATACTTGTAAGACTCATTACCTCAGACACATACAAGGAATTAATCATATCCTTATCATACAGATTCGGTTTATCATCAAGCTATTCCATTTACCCAGTTTCCCTCCTGATTTATCTTTAATTTGACATTCTCCCTTTGTAGCACCACAATAACTCAACCCAGGTTACCACAAGAGACTCGCATATAAAGCCACACTGTCTAATACCCATAGGCCACTGAATACCCTCTCAAACATCTCCCAAAAATACCATATTCTAGAATACTTTACTTTGAATAACCTCCCGCGAATCTTAATTTATTACCATTACCTTCCAAATACGGATACATAGAATCCCATAATGAACATAACATAGCACAAGTCGTGATCTTTTTATAGTAAAAGCACAATCTCTAGCCACATACACGAACTAAAGACACCTGATTGTTACATGAAAAATCTTGAGCACAATAAAACTATTCTCGAGAGTCATTCACTCTTATTCAGCTGTAATTCACCTGCCCTAAATGAACAGAATCACTCAGGCTTCATTAGTACTCTGACACCATAAAACATGGTCTCATACAGATACAAACAACCATCTTTTTTTAGCATTCTTTATCAACAGCAGTTTAAAACATCCTAGTGTTTCTTCCCGTCTACGAAGCACCAGATAACCTTTATCAAAATTTTCCTTCATATGCGCCATTCTCAGCTCAATTTCTACAACCAGACCTGATCCACCAACATACTTTGAGACAGAACCAACATAGCACACATCTGTGCAAACAACTAATCCATAGCATCCTCCCCAACTTGGCTCTAAGCCATATACCAGGACACGCTCAATAATCCTTATTACTTTTACTCTAATGATGCCACAATGTTGCAGTGAGATTAAACTCAAGCCATTTACAAGTTTTATGAATACACAAATCACCTAGAACTGACATTCTCTGCAACCCTCTCATTCATTTCCACATCAGTTGAGTCCACTTTCTTAAGCGTCCCAAATTCTCAAATTACGACACATACCCTTCAATTACACATGAGATATTTCAGCATACACATAAGGATCATACCGCCCAAAAATACTCCGCAGGAGATAACCCACCTACTTCGACTCATTTCAATGTTTCAACATACTTTCCACCATCATATACATTACACAATCAATTAATCTTTTTGAGTCTAAACTCATACCACCGCATGAAATGTTCTTTACTTTCCATTTAAGAGATATGAAAATATTTTTCACGCGCCCGTAACTTGGGGCTACACAATAGATCGCAATAGGAAACAAACATTTAAGAACTCGTCCGTTATCTAGCAGACTTCTTCGTCACTACCGAAATCATATAGATACACCTCGTAATACTAACAAACTCATCGCATGGATATCCAACCACCAATCTGGCTAATAAGGACATTACCAAACATATAAGTTTAGAGCACTTACTCACACAATCAGCACCTCGGTGCTCAAGCCCTAGGCAAAGATCCAACCTCATGTCCTCTAGACTGGCCCACCATGAACTCATGGAGATTACCTCTTTCCTGTTGATCGGGGAATCACAAGCCATTATGGTGTCACGACCCAAACTGGAGGACCATGACTAGCACCCGACCATACTTGCCGAGCACCAACGTACATTTTATCTAACCTTCTTTATTATCTTTTAGGATGACGAGACCAATATAAATGGTAGACATGGATCATGAACTACCAACAATAAAACATGATTGCATGAACCTACATAACATGGGATGACCAGACAATCAAGAAACTATATACATGTGGTACAAGCTACCACGCTAAAATGAAAGACTATACAACAAAAACCAGCCGACAAGGCATACCAAATTATACATGAGTCGACACTTGTCTATGAGCCTCTAAAGGAACATAAGTGCTGCAACATATCCGGAACAGGGTCCCGACATACCCATAATGTCTATAACAAAAATGCATACCAAGACCAAGGAAAGTCCGGAGAAGGGATCTCGCCAATCACTGCTGAATTGGACAACCTACTGTGATGGGGGAGCTGCACCTGCCTGTCTATCAGGACCTGCAGCACGACATGCAGCGTCCACAAATAAAAGGACGTCGGTACGAATAAAGTACTGAGTATGTAAGGCAGAGAACCATAAATACGAACAGTAATGTAAGCGGGTTGCCCCAGTCAAGCGGACCTGGGTGCCTTTCATTCCCACGCGTTACCCCTGTGTTGATTGTTTCTCATTAACCAAATATCTTAATAACCATGAATGATTTCACATTAAACAATAAAACCATACGAGTGATTCATTAACAAGTTTGCAATTTTTACAATGCCCGACATAACATAATGTATACATAATACTGGAGTCCCACAGTTTACATGTCTACAGAGCCTCTAGGATACAAAAAAAAGGGGATACAATACTTGCCGGTAACAAGGCTCCGGCTATACCTTACAAAACCAAAATGAAATCTAAACCGAAGTGGCATGAACCACACAAGGCCTCGAGGAAGAAAGGGGCTCACCAAAACGGGCAGTGGAAGGAGAAGGATACTACTGCCGATGAGCTGAAGTGCCTGCTACTGATCCACCTACAATCATAACACGAATGTAGCGTCCCCGGCAAAAGGGACGTCGGTACACTTGAATTGTACTGGTATGTATGGACAAACTTTGTCCCAAGTAAACTCAAGCCATTAAATTACATTAAAACTAATCAAGCCAACCAACCATGTTTTCCACCTTTTTCTCATTTCAGATAAGCCTCAACATAAGCACATTCAAGGTCAACAAATAGAACAACAACCAATTAACAACATAAATTGCAAGTAGTCAAACATAGGGGCAATCGGTGCCTCCCCAGGTTGCAAACTCTCCTGGCTGTCTCCTTTCACAATTTCACATCATTGATTTTTGTATCAATTTTCAATAGCGATTTCGATCGCTTTCCATCCTTATTGCCCCCGACCACCCTTATTACCTCGGCCACCCTTATCACCCCAACCCACACCTTATTTCCTCACGTTGCGGCGCGCAACACGACCCCGCCTTACAGTTTAAAACACAACAATTTCAAACAGCAGATAAGGTACTACACACAATTTCAACAAGTTCAAATAAGCAAGTTGCACATTGTTTCATGTTCTCAATTATATTTCAAATCAATATCACAACCATGTTACAATATTTCCATAATCTAGAATATTCACACAAGTATGTTCAAAAATTTTCCACAATTCAAGTGTTTCATCTCTTTCCACAATAAACCAATTCTCGAGTGTTTCGTTTCCTTTCCACAAAGTGCCATATAGGCCATCATAAGTATTATTCACAATTCTTTACCCAATTCAACTCTCATTTAACTTTCGGTTCATATTCTACACCACATCACTCATATTTCAACAACAACTTTGAGAATTTCACACAATTTGTCAAATTAACATTAACCAAGCAATTTTCACACATATAGGCGATTTCACAAGAATCAAAATTAGCCATACATACCTGGTGATGAGTTTTCTTCCTACTTAATGCTTACCCAAGATATCCTACTCTTGCCAACCTTGTTCTTGAAGACTCTTACTTCTACTCACTTCTTTTTACTAGAAATCAAGTTCAATAATCATGCATGAGTGTAAATATTCTAATTTCAAAAGCTATTATATGCAAACCTCTCTTTACCCAATTAAAACTGAAAATCAAAGAAAATAGTTAGGGTTTTTACCTTGAAAAGATTGGGGAAGTTGAATCCTTGCCCTAGAATCCTTTGAACTAAGATGATTGGAACAATCTTTGAAGATGAAAGATTTCTCTCTCTAAAAACCCTCTCTTCTCTCTCTAATTTTGGTAAGATGATATGATAAAATGAAGAAGAAAGGTGTTATATTAAAGAAGAGATCGGGTCAAAATGTTACAAAAATCTGGACCGGGTTAATTATGCGGTGCACTTTGCGGCCGCAGAATCAACATGCGGTCCGCATAGTGACCGCAGAATGGCCTCAAAATTATACAGGTTCTGTTACAGAATGCGACCAATATGCGGTCTGCATTCTTGATCTGCGGTCGCAAAGTGCACCGCAGATTCACTATGCGATTGCATATCGACCGCATTTTTAACACGATTTTGGGAAACTCTCTGGAACGCTTTGTGGCAAGAATGCGGTCCGCATAACAGGTTTGCGGTCGCATTCTTGACCGCATATTTGACACTTTTCTGGAAAACTTTATTCTCTACATTTTTGACACTTAAATCACTACCAAGGGTCGGAACCGCGGCGAGCAAGCTCGCCACGAAGAATTCTACGCATTCCTAACACATTATTCGGACCATGACACTATAGCTACTAGGTTTTATGCACAAAAATTTTACGGGGCCTTACATCCTCCCCCCTTAAGATCATTCGTCCTCGAATGAGGATTTGAGAATGAGTTGGCCTTGAAAGACATGCTATGCAAACTATCAAAATTTTGACTAACTCTTATATTTTAGAAAAATTTCGCCAGAGTTTCCTTTGTATTATGGACATATCCACCTGTCAGAGGGCCCCCGAAACACATTACCAAACAACAATATACAACTACAACACTTTCCACAACCTGGTATACACTTTCTTACCTCAACGAATGCACATATTCTATCACATTGTTACAATTGCACATAAACTAGTCACTTCAATGAATTCTTACCTTATTTAACCATTTTAACACACCAATCTACACTTACTATTAGTTGTTTATTTAACACGTAAATCTTTATAGGGCTTTCATTTATCAAGAACGGTTCAAGTGACCCAAGGTAACAACACATTTAACTCATTACAAAATGAAGGGGACTTTACTAATACTAAGAGGGAAACAACTTAGACAAGATGACAGTTACTAGAAGTAGGAGGGTCACCTAATTTCTTCTAGGCTTGATCGAACAAATGGGGGTACTTTTCCTTCATCTCTTTTTCCGCTTCCCATGTGGCCTCCTCAACTTGTTGGCTTCGCCATAATACTTTAACAGAGGCAACTTCCTTATTTCTCAACTTGCGGACTTGCCTATCAAGAATGGCAACTGGAACTTCTTCATATGACAAATCTTCATTAACCTCTATAGCTTCGACCGGCATGATGGTGGATGGATCTCCAATCACTTTCTTCAACATGGACACATGGAATACCGGATGCACTGATGACATCTCGGGAGGCAACTCTAGCCTATAAGCAACTTGACCAATCCTTTGAACGATCCGATATGGCCCGACATACCTAGGACTCAATTTCCCTTTCTTTCCGAATCGCATGACTCCCTTCATAGGAGATACCCTTAAGAACACCCAATCATCAACTTGAAACTCCAAATCCCTTCGGTGAATGTCTGCATAGGACTTTTGATGACTCTGTGCTGTTTTCATTCTCTCCTGAATAACCTTGACCTTTTCCATAGCTTCGTACACCATATCCGGCCCTAGCAATTCCGCTTCACCTACCTCAAACCACCCGATTGGCGATCTACATCTTCTCCCGTACAATGCCTCAAATGGGGCCATCTGAATGCTAGCATGATAGCTGTTATTGTAAGCAAATTCTATCGGTGGCAAGTGTTCATCCCAATTACCTTTAAAATCTAAGACACAAGCCCGCAACATATCTTCAAGCGTCTGAATGGTCCGCTCGGCCTGACCATCGGTCTGTGGATGGAAAGCTAAGCTGAGATTCACCTAAGTTCCCAAACCTTGCTGAAACTTCTTCCAAAAGTTAGCTGTGAACTGAGCCCCGCGATCTGAGATGATAGAAAGTGGAGTGCCATGAAATCTTACTATCTCCTTGATGTACAATCTTGTATATTGCTCCGCAGTATCAGTGGACTTGACAGGCAGGAAGTGAGCTGATTTGGTGAGTCGATCTACTATCACCCATATTGAATCGAACTTACGCTGAGTGCGAGGTAACCCTACCACGAAATCCATATTGATCATCTCCCATTTCCACCTTGGTATTTCTATAAGCTGAGTTAATCCACCGGGCCGTTGATGTTCGGCCTTCACTTGTTGACAGTTCGGACATTTAGCTACAAAGCTTGCTACATCCCTTTTCGTACCGTTCCACCAATAAATCTCCTTAAGGTCATGATACATTTTCGTGGAACCTGGGTGTACCGAATACCTGGAAATATGAGCCTCTGCCATTACCCTTTCCCGAAGCTCGTCCACATCCGGAACACATAGCCTATCTTGACACCGCAATACACCATCTTCGCTGCTGATTACAAATGCTGAGGTCTTGTTATTCATGACTGCTTCCTTTACCCGAACCAATGCTGGATCCATGACCTGTTTTTCCTTGATTTCCGCGACCAATGATGATTCTGCTCCATTATGCACCAAGATATCCCCCTCGGCTGACGCCGAGATACGAACCCCCAAACTGGCTAATTGGTAAACCTCTCGAGCCAGGGGTCTCCGATCCACACCCAAATGAGCCAAACTACCCATGGATTTTCGACTAAGAGCGTCGGCTACCACATTTGCCTTTCCTGGATGGTACAATATGTCCATATCATAGTCCTTAAGTAGTTCTAACTACCGCCGATGTCTCAGATTCAGCTCCTTCCGCTTGAACAAATACTGGAGGCTCTTGTGGTCTGAAAACACATCTACATGAACTCCATAAAGATAGTGCCGCCATATTTTCAAAGCAAACACAACGACTGCAAGCTCCAAATCATGCGTCGGATAATTCTTCTCGTGATTCTTGAGTTGCCCGGAAGCGTAAGATATGACTTTCCCGTGCTGCATCAATACACATCCCAAACCAACCCTGGAGGCATCACAATAAACCACAAATCCCTCTGTGCCTTCTAGCAAGGCCAATACTGGTGCCGAGGTCAATCTTGACTTTAATTCTTGGAAACTTTTCTCACACGCTTCGGACCACTGGAACTTAACTGCCTTTTGCGTCAGCTTTGTCAATGGGGAAGCGAGGGTTGAGAATCCCTCTACAAACCTCCGATAGTACCCTGCCAAACCCAAGAAGCTACGAATCTCTGTTGGGGTCGTGGGTCTAGGCCAATCTTTCACTGCCGCAATCTTCTGAGGATCCACCATAATTCCCTCACTGGAAATAACATGCCCTAGAAAAGCTACGGACTCCAACCAAAACTCACATTTTGAGAACTTGGCATACAATTGATGCTGAAGAAGGGTCTGCAATGCTGCTCTGAGGTGAACGGCATGATCTTCCCTGCTCCGAGAGTAGATGAGAATATCGTCAATGAATACAATCACAAAGGAATCTAGGAATGGCTTGAAAACCCGATTCATAAGGTCCATGAAAGCTGCTGGGGCATTGGTTAGCCCAAAAGACATGACCAAAAACTCGAAGTGACCATAACGAGTTTTGAAGGCGGTCTTAGGAATATCCTGCTCCCTGATTTTCAACTGGTGGTACCCAGACCGTAAATCAATCTTTGAGAAGAACTTCGCTCCCTGCAATTGGTCAAACGGATCATCCACTCGAGGCAAAGGATATTTATTCTTGATGGTGACTTTGTTGAGCTGCCGATAATCAATACACATTCGAAGTGACCCATCCTTCTTTCTGACAAAGAGAACCGGAGCACCCCACGGCGACACACTCGGTCGTATGAACCCTTTCTCTAATAAATCCCTCAGCTGCTCCTTTAACTCCCTTAACTCCGCTGGCGCCATTCTGTATGGTGGAATGGATATTGGCTGAGTATCCGGCATTACATCGATCCCGAAATCAATCTCCCTATCCGGCGGGATGCCTGGAAGCTCATCTGGAAACACTTCAGGAAATTCATTCACAATTGGCACGGACTCGAGGGTAGGCACATCTGAGGTGGTGTCCGTTACCCGAACCAAGTGATAGATACACCCTTTCTTAATCATCTTCGAAGCCTTAAGGTAGGAAATAAACCTACCCCTTGGCACTACACCATTTCCTCTCCATTCAATAACTGGCTCGTTAGGGAACTCGAGCCTCATAACTCTCGTTCGACAGTCAAGTTTGGCAAAGCATGAATAGAGCCAATCCATCCCCATAATTACATCAAAATCTACCATCCCAATCTCAATAAGATCGGCTGTGGTATCACGACCACCCACCGTAACAACACAATTCCTATAGACTCGTGAGGCTGTAATAGAATCACCAATTGGAGTCGACACAGAGAACGGCTCATGAAGCCGTTCGGGTTCTATCCCAAAACTTGAAGCAATGAATGGAGTAACATAAGACAAGGATGACCCTGGATCAATAAGGGCATAGCAATCAATAGTCTGAACAGACAGGATACCTGTAACGACATATGGAGAAGTCTCGGCATTTTGGCGGCCACTCAATGCATAGAACCGGCTAGGTCCACCCCTACCTGAGCTCCACCCCTAGCTGCACCACGCCCTGCTGCTGCTGGAGTACGCGCTGATGATGTAGCAGCTGAAGAACCGGATGACTGAGCAGATCCCCTACCTATACCCTGATGGGGTGCACGGCAGTCCCGCTGAATGTGACCTCTCACCCCGCACCCGAAGCACACTGGAAGGTCAAGGTAGCAAGTCTCTGTATGAAATCTCCCACACTTGGGGCATGTAGGTCTCCCCTGCTACTGGGATCTCACCCCAGGACGACCAGACTGACGAGACCTCCTGCTGTCTGAACCAGGTCTCGAGTAACCGCCCTGCTGATGACTGTGCATAGATGGCGGTGCACTCGCGGAGGACTGAGCATATGACTGGGATGACCCTGATGACCCTTTCCCTGGAAGTGATCTCCCTGAATGACCCATTGACCGGGCCCTGCTACTACTTTCTCTTTCTGCCCGAATCTTCAATTTCTTGGCTTCTGTGGCCTGAGCAAACCCCACGATCCTCCCATAGTTCATATCTGAGTGCAAAGCTGCCGTGGCGGCCTCATTCACTACCAAAGGGCTAAGGCCCTGAACAAACCGTCAAACCCGGGCATCCATGGTCGACACTAAATGAGGAGCGTACTTGGACAACCTTACGAACTCCATGTGATACTCCCAAACACTCATACCGCCCTGTTTGAGAACCTCGAACTCAGTGGCACGGGCTGCCATTGCCTCAGCAGGTAAGAAGTGGTCTATGAATGCATCTACGAACTCATCCCATCTGGCCGAAGGGCTCCCTTCCTCACGGGAATCCTCCCACATTTCGAACCATGAACGTGCCGCTCCCTTCGCCTGTAAGAGGCCAACTCTACCCCATCTATATCTGTAGCCTTCATCACTCTAAGGGTCTTGTATATCTCATCAAGGAATTCCCGTGGGTCAGCCTCTGGATCGGTACTTGAAAATTCTGGAGGGGCCAATCGCAAGAACTGGTGGACTCTGGAGCCAAAGGAATCTCCCTGTCCGCTGGAGGATGCAGGGGCATCATGGGATCTCTGGGCCTGGGCGGCTACTAACTGAGTTAACATATGAATGGCTCCCCTAAGATCTTCATTAGAGATACCGAAACCCGAAGCGGGAACTGTATCTGAGTCAGGAACACTGGCAGGAGGAATGGTGGCATCCTCCGCCGCAGCTGGAATAGGGACACTTGGGTTTTGAACAGATGGGCCAGGCAAATTCGGGACTGGTGGGTCATTCTCTCCCACGACATCGGGTACATGATTAACAACTGCACTTGGGCCGGCATTGGCCCTAAGGCCGAGTCTAGCCTTCTTCTTAGGTGCCATATTCTGAAAATTTGGGAACAAGGCGCGAATTAGACACAGATATTTCCACATTGCACTTTACCGCACGATATAGATTAACAAAGAAGTAGGTAAATTCCTAAATGCCCGTGTAGCCCCCTACTTATATGATGTGGTTGACAACACACCTATAAGAAGGGCACTACTAGACACGGCTCCGAGACATCCTAGGACACTTTAAAACCTTAGGCTCTGATACCAAGTTTGTCACGCCCCAAATCGGGGAACATGACCGGCGCCTGACCGGGTTGCCCCAGTCAAGCGGACCCTGGGTGCCTTTCATTCCCACGCGTTACCCCTGTGTTGATTGTTTCTCATTAACCAAATATCTTACTAACCATGAATGATTTCACATTAAACAAATAAAACCATACGAGTGATTCATTAACAAGTTTGCAATTTTTACAATGCCCGACATAACATAATGTATACATAATACTGGAGTCCCACAGTTTACATGTCTACAGAGCCTCTAGGATACAAAAAAAGGGGATACAATACTTGCCGGTAACAAGGCTCCGGCTATACCTTACAAAACCAAAATGAAATCTAAACAAAAGTGGCATGAACCACACAAGGCCCCGAGGAAGAAAGGGGCTCACCAAAACGGGCAGTGGAAGGAGAAGGATACTACCGCCGATGAGCTGAAGTGCCTGCTACTGATCCACCTACAATCATAACACGAATGTAGCGTCCCCGGCAAAAGGGACGTCAGTACACTTGAATTGTACTGGTATGTATGGACAAACTTTGTCCCAAGTAAACTCAAGCCATTAAATTACATTAAAACTAATCAAGCCAACCAACCATGTTTTCCACCTTTTTCTCATTTCAGATAAGCCTCAACATAAGCACATTCAAGGTCAACAAATAGAACAACAACCAATTAACAACATAAATTGCAAGTAGTCAAACATAGGGGCAATCGGTGCCTCCCCAGGTTGCAAACTCTCCTGCTGTCTCCTTTCACAATTTCACATTATTGATTTTTGTATCAATTTTCAATAGCGATTTCGATCGCTTTCCATCCTTATTTCCCCCGACCACCCTTATTACCTCGGCCACCCTTATCACCCCAACCCACACCTTATTTCACCACGTTGCGGCGCGCAACACGACCCCGCCTTACAGTTTAAAACACAACAATTTCAAACAGCAGATAAGGTACTACACACAATTTCAACAAGTTCAAATAAGCAACTTGCACATTGTTTCATGTTCTCAATTATATTTCAAATCAATATCACAACCATGTTACAATATTTCCATAATCAAGAATATTCACACAAGTATGTTCAACAATTTTCCACAATTCAAGTGTTTCATCTCTTTCCACAATAAACCAATTCTCGAGTGTTTCGTTTCCTTTCCACAAAGTGCCATATAGGCCATCATAAGTATTATTCACAATTCTTTACCCAATTCAACTCTCATTTAACTTTCGGTTCATATTCTACACCACATCACTCATATTTCAACAACTTTGAGAATTTCACACAATTTGTCAAATTAACATTAACCAAGCAATTTTCACACATATAGGCGATTTCACAAGAATCAAAATTAGCCATACATACCTGGTGATGAGTTTTTGTCACGCCCCAAATCGAGGGACATGACCGGCACCTGACCGGGTTGCCCCAGTCAAGCGGACCTGGGTGCCTTCCATTCCCACGCGTTACCCCTGTGTTGACTGTTACTCATTAACCAAAATATCTTACCAACAATGACTGATTTCACAATGCATAAATATAACCATGTGATTTATTTACTAACAAGTTCATAATTTATATTTACAACGCCCCATACATATACATAGGCCACAATCCCACAGTTTACATGTCTATGGAGCCTCTAGGATACAAAAAGGGAAATACAATACTTGCCGGTAACAAGGCTCCGGCTATACCTTTCAAAACCAAAATGAAATCCAAACCGAAGTGGCAAGAACCACACAAGGCCCCGAGGAAGAAAGGGGCTCACCAAGACGGGCAGTGGAAGGAGAAGAATACTACCGCCGACGAGCTGAAGTGCCTGCTACTGATCCACCTACAATCATGACACGAATGTAGCGCCCCCGGCAAAAGGGACGTCGGTACACTTAAATTGTACTGGTATGTATGGACAAACTTTGTCCCAAGTAAACTCAAGCCATTAAATTACATCAACAATTAATTAAGCCAACCAACCATGTTTCCACATTTTCCTCATTTCAAATAATTCTCAACTCAAAGCACTTCCTACGATCAACCAATTTAACAATTACCAATCAATCACATAAAGCACAAGTAGTCAAACAAAGGGGCAATCAGTGCCCCACAGGTTGCAAACTCTCCTGCTGTCTCCTTTCACAATTTCACATTATTGATTTATGTATCAATTTTCAATAGCGATTTCGATCGCTTTCCATCCTTATTGCCCCTGACCACCCTTATTACCTCGGCCACCCTTATCACCCCAACCCAAACCTTATTTCACCACGTCGCGGCGCGCGACACGACCCCGCCTTACACTTGAAAACACAACAATTTCAAACAGCAGATAAGGTACTACACACAATTTCAACAAGTTCAAATAAGCAACTTGCACATTGTTTCATGTTCTCAATTACTTCTCAAGCCAATATCACAACCAAGTTACAATGTTTCCACATTCAATAATATTCACACATGTATATTCAACAATTTTCCATAATTCAAGTGTTTCATCTCTTTCCACAATAAACCAATTCTCAAGTGTTTCGATTTCTTTTCCACAAAGTGCCATATAGGCCATCATAATCATTATTCACAAATTCTTTACCCAATTCAACTCTCATTTACCTTTCGGTTCATATTTCTTACCACAACACTCATAGTTCAACAACAACTTTGAATATCCAACAACAACATCAATTAATCACATACAATTTCTCAAATCAACACATGCCAAACAATTTTACACATAAGGGCGATTTCACAAGAATCAAAATTAGCCATACATACCTGGTGATGATTTTTCTTCCGTTAACTTTCTACTTTATGCTTACCCAAGATATCCTATTCTTGCCAACCTTGTTCTTGAAGACTCTTACTTCTACCCACTTCTTTTTACTAGAAATCAAGTTCAATAATCATGCATGAGTGTAAAAATTCTATTTTCAAAAGCTATTATATGCAAACCTCTCTTTACCCAATTAAAACTGAAAATCAAAGAAAATAGTTAGGGTTTTTACCTTGAAAATATTGGGGAAGTTGAATCCTTGCCCTAGAATCCCTTGGAATTAAGTAGTTGGAACAATCTTTGAAGATGAAGAACTTTCTCTCTAAAAACCCTCTCTTCTCTCTCTAATTTTTGGTGAGATGATATGATAAAAATGAAGAAGAGGTGTGTTATATTAAAGAAGAGATCGGGTCAAAATGTTACAAAAATCTGGGCCGGGGTCAAATATGCGGTCACTATGCGACCGCAGAATCAACATGCGGTCCGCATAGTGGCCGCAGAATGGCTCAAAAATTACGCAGGCTCTGGAACGATTTGCGGTCACTATGCGGACCGCATGTCGATTCTGCGGTCGCAAAAGTGCACCGCATATTGACATGCGATCGCATATCGACCGCACATTGGACACAATTTTGGGCAACTCTCTGGAACGATTTGCGGTCACTATGCGGACCGCATATTGATTCTGCGGTCGCAAAAGTGCACCGCAGATTGACATTTTTCTGGAAAAAATTTTATTCTACATTTTGAAACTTAAATCACTACCAAGGGTCCGAACCGCGGCTCGCAAGCTCGCCGCGAAGAATTCTACGCATTCCTAACACATCATTCGGACCATGACACCACATCTACTAGGTTTTATGCACAAAAATTTCACGGGGCCTTACAGTTTTCTTCCTACTTTATGCTTACCCAAGATATCCTACTCTTGCCAACCTTGTTCTTGAAGACTCTTACTTCTACTCACTTCTTTTTACTAGAAATCAAGTTCAATAATCATGCATGAGTGTAAATATTCTATTTTCAAAAGCTATTATATGCAAACCTCTCTTTACCCAATTAAAACTGAAAATCAAAGAAAATAGTTAGGGTTTTTACCTTGAAAAGATTGGGGAAGTTGAATCCTTGCCCTAGAATCCTTTGAACTAAGATGATTGGAACAATCTTTGAAGATGAAAGATTTCTCTCTCTAAAAACCCTCTCTTCTCTCTCTAATTTTGGTAAGATGATATGATAAAATGAAGAAGAAAGGTGTTATATTAAAGAAGAGATCGGGTCAAAATGTTACAAAAATCTGGACCGGGTCAATTATGCGGTGCACTTTGCGGCCGCAGAATCAACATGCGGTCCGCATAGTGACCGCAGAATGGCCTCAAAATTATACAGGTTCTGTTATAGAATGCGACCAATATGCGGTCCGAACCGCGACGAGCAAGCTCGCCGCGAAGAATTCTATGCATTCCTAACACATTATTCGGACCATGACACTATAGATACTAGGTTTTATGCACAAAAATTTTACGGGGCCTTACAGTATGTAAGGCAGAGAACCATAAATACGAACAGTAATGTAAGCAAGGATAGAGAATATACAACCTGTAACATCTTAGTACCTCTGAGGGCTACGGACAAGAAATATATGATACATATGTATAAATACATAATCTTTTAAAACATACGCCTCTGCGGGCATCATCATCATCATATCGTACCCGGCCGTAATAGGCTCGGTAAAAACATACCCGGCCATTATAAGGCTCGGTAGAATCGTACCCGGCCACATGGAGCTCGGTAAAACCCAACTGATCAGTGGTTGCACAATAGGTGCCGTACCCGGCCGACTATAGCGCGGCTCGGTAGAGTAAAATAGATACATATATATAATGCATGCTCGACTCATGGAAATACCTTGTAGACCTTTCGGAGTGACGTAAGGTCGGTATCCTATGTACAACATATTAGGACTAACTCTTCACTATGAACCTTATAGGAATCAGGAAGTACCAACAAGATTGATAACATAAGAATAAGAGAAGCAACATCAACATCAATCGTTCCATAAGAGGGGAAAACAATGTAAGTACTGCTTAGCTTCTAAGAATAGAGTATCTTTGGAAGCTCGTTCATTACATTATGTTAATCGGAGTCATGCAAAAGAAGGATAGGGATAGCCACACGTACCTTGTATATACTGCCACAACCTCAAGCTATGCAAACGTCACGACTCCTTAGTCTACAATAGGAGAAATGACACTATCGTTAACGTTTAAGCGTCGCAACTATTATGTACCAATCACAACCTATTTTGTGATGAAACGGACAGCCCCTCCCCTATATATATGACTTCACACCATTCAAAACAATCACCAAACAGCCTAAACAACATCAATAATAAACATATTGAGCCTCCAAAAACAGTCCACACACAACCTAATCACATCATACATATGACGGCCACTATAGTCGTATCAAACGACCCAAAAATATTACGAAGAACTAGCAGACCACAAACCAACATATATATGGTGTTTCTCCACACCATGCCTCCTCCAAAACTCCACAAAACAGTAATAAAAACGCAGCCCAACAGCAACACAAACCAGTCCAAAAAACAGTCCGCTACAAGTGAATAACTTGAACTCACGGCTTCCGATCACCGTCCCGTGAGTTCTTACATGTATATAACGAATTAACATGAATTTACAGCAGAATAAATGTATTAAATATATCAGTAAACTCACCTTATTTGTTTGATAACTCAGCCTTTAACTTTGTTCTTCAAACTCTAGTGTTTACCCCCAATTTGAACTTGAAAGAGAGGGAAAATCAATTAGGGTTTGTGGATAATTTTTGGGAGGAAGTTTGCAGGGTTTTAGGTCTGGTTATCTGTGAAATATAAAGAGGGATATATGGCAGAAGATAAGCCTTTTAATGGGCTCCTTTTCTGACCCAAAATTCCCTCTTTTGGGCCTACATTTAACCAAGTAGCTGACTCACCTACTTGCACCTAGCAGCTTGTGCAGTCTCACGAAAATGTCTATATCTCTCTATTCCAATGTCGTATTGCTAAACCGTTTAATGAGTTGGAAACTAGACTCATAGATCTTAAATTTGGTGGGTAGATCACCCCGTAATTCCAAGTATATTGGGAGAAAACCTTAATAACATTTGACCTAAAGTTTAGGTAAAACTATGAACCTAAGTTGCAACAACTTTTGTCGACTTTTGTTTCATAACTCGTTTGACTTCAAGACTTATGATACGGATATTATATGATTCAAATACCTTAAATCATGACCTCATAAGTATACTAAGAATCTATAGGTTTACCCAAAAGTACGAGTTATAGCATCCTTGATTCGTTTAACTTCTAATACTTGTTAATCACCCTTATGCACCCTTGAATCACTTAAGATTAATCGGATTAACTTCTTATCATCTCAAGGATAATTCCTTCTTGGATTTGTGCTATCTAACTTATGGCATGAACTAACGTGTATGGATATGGGTTGTAACACCCTCCCCCTTAGGAACATTCGTCCTCGAATGTAAGGGTTTATGGGGAGTCCAAATCATCGTGGATTCTAGCGGAAATTTTTGGTCAATTTTCCCCTATAAAATGGTCACTAGCAAAATTTGCAAGCAGTGAATCTCAAAGTATGACCACACAAGGCTACACAAAGCATTATGGACATGGACATTATTTACATATCACCATTTTGTATTAAGGAAGAGAGTTCTCAAGTTATTGCTTACCTCATAAAGCCATTTCACCTTTATAATGTATCTTGCATTCCACCAACATCCTTGTTATCATCATTCTGGAATAGGTAAGTGTATTTAGACCTCATCTCTTCTTCCGCTTCCCATGTCATTTCTTTCATAATCTTGTTCCTCCATAATACTTTGACGGAAGCTACATCTTTTGTTCTCAGCTTGCGGACTTGTCGATCTAATATAGCCACTGGCACTTCTTCATATGATAGATCCTCTGTAACTTGAACATCTTTGATAGGGACAACTTGAGAAGGGTCTCCAATACATTTCCTCAACATAGATACATGGAATACCGGGTGGACAAATTCTAATTCGGATGGCAATTCTAACTCATAAGCAACTTGTCCAATTCGTTGAAGAATTTTATACGGACCGATATACCTTGGACTCAGCTTACCTTTCTTCCCAAAATGCATAACACCCTTCATTGGTGAAATCCTCAAGAAAACCCAATCACCAACCTCAAACTCTAGATCACGACGTCGGACATCGGAATAAGACTTTTGCCTGCTTTGTGCCGTCCTCAATCGTTCCTGTATCACTTTCACCTTCTCAATGGCTTGGTGAATCAAATCTGGCCCATATAATTCTGTTTCACCGACTTCGAACCATCCAACTGGTGATCTACATCTCCTCCCATATAGTGCCTCATATGGGGCCATTTTAATACCGGAATGGTAGCTATTATTGTAGGCAAATTCTATGAGTGGAAGATGGTCATCCCAATTTCCCTTAAAATCTAGAACACATGCTCGTAGCATATCTTCCAATGTCCGAATGGTACGTTCAGCCTGTCCGTCAGTCTGCGGATGAAATGCAGTGCTGAGATTCACCTGTGTGCCTAAACCTTTCTGAAAAGACCTCCAAAAGTTAGCCGTAAATTGAGCTCCTCGATCCGATATAATAGATACCGGCACACCATGAAGCCTAACAATCTCCTTGATATACAACTTCGCATAATCTTCAGCCGAGTAAGTTGTCTTAACTGGCAGAAAATGAGCACATTTTGTAAGTCGATCAACTATCACCCATATAGAGTCAAACTTATGATAAGATCGAGGTAATCCAATAACGAAGTCCATATTAATCACCTCCCATTTCCAGGTCGGAATTTCTATATTCTGAAGCAATCCACCGGGTTTCTGATGTTCTATATTTACTTGTTGACAATTGGGACACCGGGCTACAAATTCTACAATAGACTTTTTCATGTTATCCCACCAATACTGCTCCTTGACATCATGATACATCTTTGTTGAGCCAGGATGGATGGAATATCGGGATTGATGAATTTCATTCATAATCTTTTCTCGCAACCCTGCTACATTCGGCACACATAATCGGCCCTGGTATCTCAGTGCCCTATCTCCTCCGATCTCAAAAGCCGTAATTTTATGCTGCTGAATGTTCTCTCTCAATCGTAGTAAGATAGGATCTTCATTTTGACGTGCTTTTACCTCGGGTACCAAAGATGATTCTGATGTATTATGTACAGTAACACTTCCGTCATCAGAGTCTAACAATCTGATTCTCATATTGGCTAGCTGATGAAGCTCTTTAGTCAACCCCCATCTACCTGCATCAATATGTACTAAGCTTCCCATTGACTTACGGCTGAGAGCATCTGCCACAACATTGGCTTTACCGAGATGATACAATATCTCGACGTCGTAGTCCTTCAGTAATTCAAGCCACCTACGCTGCCTCAAATTCAACTCTTTCTGCTTGAAGATGTATTGTAGACTCTTGTGATCTGTGTAGATGTCAACATGGACGCCGTATAAGTAGTGCCGCCATATCTTCAAAGCATATATTACTGCAGCCAATTCCAAATCATGGGTTGGATAATTCTTTTCATGCTTCTTCAATTGTCTTGATGCATATGAAATCACCTTCCCATGCCGCATCAACACGCACCCCAAACCTATACCTGAGGCATCACAATATACCACATATCCTTCTGTTCCTTCAGGGAGAGTGAGCACCGGTGCGGATGTCAATCGATCCTTCAGCTCCTGAAAACTACGTTCACAAGTGTTAGACCACCGGAACTTGGTAGCTTTCTGTGTTAACTTAGTCAATGGTGCTGATATAGAGGAAAACCCTTCTACAAATCGCCTATAATATCCTGCTAGCCCCAGGAAGCTACGAACTTCTGATGGTGTTGTAGGTCTCGGCCAATTCTTTACTGCATCAATCTTCCGAGTGTCGACACTAATACCCTCGTCAGATATCACATGGCCAAGGAATGCTACCGAGTTCAGCCAAAATTCACATTTGGCGAGCTTAGCATATAACTTACAATCCTGAAGCATCTGTAATACTATCCGCAAGTGGCTCGCATGTTCCTCCTCCGAACGAGAATACACCGGAATGTCATCAATGAATACAATCACGAACACATCAAGATAGGGCCTGAATACAGTATTCATGAGATCCATAAAAGTTGCGGGGGCATTTGTTAGCCCGAACGACATCACCAAGAACTCAAAGTGTCCATATCTTGTCCGAAAGGCCGTCTTTGGAATATCCTTCTCCTTAACCCTCACCTGATGATACCCTGAACATAAGTCAATCTTGGAGAAATACTTGGCACCCTGGAGTTGGTCAAACAGGTCGTCAATTCTTGGAAGTGGATACTTGTTCTTTATAGTAAACTTATTCAACTGCCGATAGTCGATACACATCCGTAATGACCCATCTTTCTTCCGCACGAATAGGACTGGCGCACCACGAGGTGAAGTGCTAGGCCTAATGAAGCCCTTATCCAGCAAGTCCGTTAACTGCTTCTTCAACTCTCGCAGCTCTGCCGGGGCCATTCTATATGGAGGGATAGAGATCGATTGAGTGTCAGGCAACACATCAATGCTAAACTCAATCTCCCTTTCTGGAGGAAGGCCTGGGAGTTCATTTGGGAAAACATCTGGAAATTCATTGACCATGGGGATAGATTGTAGAGTAGGCAGCTTTGCCTCTGCATCCCTAACGCGAACAAGATGATAAATGTAACCTTTTGAGATCATTTTCCTTGCCTTAAGATAGGAAATAAACCTACCTTTCGATGTAGCAATGTTCCCCTTCCATTCAATGACGGGTTCACCAGGAAATTGAAACTTAACCATCTTCATACGACAGTCAACATTTGCATAGCATGAGGCCAACCAGTCCATTCCCAGTATCACATCAAAATCAACCATTTCTAACTCAAATAAATCTGCCGAGGTTTGACGACTACAAATCATCACAATGCAACCTCTATATACCCTTCTAGCAATCACAGAATCTCCTATTGGAGTAGATACCGCAAGGGGTTTACTTATCAATTCAGGTTCAATGCCAAACTTATTAGCCACAAAGGGTGTAACATATGATAATGTAGATCCCGGATCAATCAACGCATATACATCATAAGAAAACACAGATAATATACCCGTAACAACATCTGGAGACGACTCGAGATCCTGTCGACCTACTAGAGCATATGTTCGATTTTGAGCACCACTCGAACTCGGTCCTGCACCTCTACCTCTACCACGACCTGTCGACTGCTGAAAACTCCGTGCTGGAGGTCGAACTGATGAGGAAGAACCAGACACAGATCTAGTCGGTTGAGCCATACCATCACCTCCCCTGTTAGGACAATCCCTCATCATATGGCCAGGCTGTCCGCAAGAATAACACGCATCAGAACCTCGACGACACAGTCCAAAGTGGGCCTTGCCGCACTGATCACAACGTGGTGTTGGGGGTTTCGTCTGACTAGTATCCCTGTGATGTTGCGATCCAGATGCCTGCGAACTCTGACCTGGGCTAGAATAGGGTCGATCATATCGAGGCCTCTAAAACTGTGGAGGAGCACTAGCTACAGATGGCGCCGAACTCCTCGAAGACTGGGGCCTGGCGCTGCCTCTGAAGTCATCAAAATACCTTGCAAATCTCGCCCTCTTATGCCGGCCCCTATCGTGCTCCCTATCTGCCCTCTGCTGGCGCTTACGATCCTCAAAGGTCTGGGCATAAGCTTGAATACGAGAAATATCCATGCCTTCTACCAAGGAGGCTGTCATACACTCATTAATCGGATGGGGTCCCAACCCGTTCACGAACAAATGCACCCTATCACTCATCTCGGCCACCATATGGGGAGTATACCTTGCTAAAGAATCAAACTGTATACTATACTCTCGCACACTCAAATTACCTTGTCTAAGGTTCAAGAACTTATCAGCTCTAGCTCGTCGTATCTCAACTGGCAAATAGTGACGACGAAAGGCCTCAGAAAAATCCTTCCACACAGCTGGAGGAGCGTTCGGACCCCTGGATCTCTCCCAACTATCATACCAAAGAACCGCTAAATCCCGTAGCCGATAAGAAGCCAATTCTACTACCTCTGTATCACTAACATGCATAACCCGTAGTGTATGATGAACCTGGTCAATAAAAGTCTGCGGATCCTCCTTGGGGTCTGATCCGGTAAACACAGGAGGGTCTAAATTAATAAAATCACGAACTCTTGTACTAACCTGGTTTATCAGCAGCACCTGTATTCTGCCTCTGAGCCTGAGCAGCTACCAAGCTAGTCAATAACTGCAAAGCACTCCGCATATCCTGGTCTGTAGTGCCGGACGGAGGAGCTGGAGGTGCTGGGTGCCACCTAATATCCTCTGGAGGAGACGGAGTAGATGAGGTATGAGACGGCATCTCACTCTAAGCCTCACTTTGGCCTGCTCTGGCTTGGGGCACCTGACTGGTACCCTCTCCCGCAGCTGTATCAAGCCGTCTACTAATTGTTTGTTTCCTAGTCAAAGGCATTGCCGAAAGAAAACAAGGTGAATATTAGAGACGAACACTTATGACTCAACTCTATGCACGATCTAGATTCAGGAAGAAGGTAACAACCCTAGATGTCATGTAGCCTCCCGATTATAAATGTGGCGCGCTACACATCCATAATCAAGACTCTACTAGACATGGCTCATAGACAATCCCTAGGACAGACTTGCTCTGATACCAAGTTTGTCACGACCCAAACTGGAGGACCATGACTAGCACCCGACCATACTTGCCGAGCACCAACGTACATTTTATCTAACCTTCTTTATTATCTTTTAGGTTGACGAGACCAATATAAATGGTAGACATGGATCATGAACAACCAACAATAAAATATGATTGCATGAACCTACATAACATGGGATGACCGGACAATCAAGAAACTATATACATATGGTACAAGCTACCACGCTAAAATGAAAGACTATACAACAAAAACCAGCCGACAAGGCATACCAAACTATACATGAGTCGACACTTGTCTATGAGCCTCTAAAGGAACATAAGTGCTGCAACATAGCCGGAACAGGGCCCCGACATACCCATAATGTCTATAACAAAAATGCATACCAAGACCAAGGCAAGTCCGGAGAAGGGATCTCGCCAATCACCGCCGAATTGGACAACCTACTGTGATGGGGGAGCTGCACCTGCCTGTCTATCAGGACCTGCAGCGTCCACAAATAAAAGGACGTCAGTACGAATAAAGTACTGAGTATGTAAGGCACAGAACCATAAATACGAACAATAATGTAAGCAGGGATAGAGAATATACAACCTGTAACATCTTTGTACCTCTGAGGGCTACTGACATGAAATACATGATACATATGTATAAATACATAATCTTTTAAATCATACGCCTCTGCGGTCATCATCATCATCATATCGTACCTGGCAGTCATAGGCTCGGTAAAAACATACCCGGCCATTATAAGGCTCGGTAGAATCGTACCCGGCCACGTGGAGCTCGGTAAAACCCAACCTGATCAGTGGTTGCACAATAGGTGCCGTACCCGGCCGACTATAGCGCGGCTCGGTAGAGTAAAATAGATACATATATATAATGCATGCTCGACTCATGGAAATACCTTGTAGACCTTTCGGAGTGACGTAAGGTCGGTATCCTATGTACAACATATTAGGACTAACTCTTCACTATGTACCTTATAGGAATCAGGAAGTACCAACAAGATTGATAACATAAGAATAAGAGAAGCAACATCAACATCAATCGTTCCATAAGAGGGGAAACAATGTAAGTACCGCTTAGCTTCTAAGAATAGAGTATCTTTGGAAGCTCGTTCATTACATTATGTTAATCGGAGTCGTGCAAAAGAAGGAAAGGGATAGCCACACATACCTTGTATATACTGCCACAACCTCAAGCTATGCAAACGTCACGACTCCTTAGTCTACAATAGGAGAAATGACACTATCGTTAACGTTTAAGCGTCGCAACTATTATGTACCAATCACAACCTATTTTGTGATGAAACGGACAGCACCTCCCCTATATATATGACTTCACACCATTAAAAACAATCACCAAACAGCCTAAACAACATCAATAATAAACATATTGAGCCTCCCAAAACAGTCCACGCACAACCTAATCACATCATACATATGACGGCCACTATAGTCGTATCAAACGACCTAAAAATATTACGAAGAACTAGCAGACCACAAACCAACATATATATGGTGTTTCTCCACACCCTGCCTCCTCCAAAACTCCACAAAACAGTAATAAAAACGCAGCCCAACAGCAACACAAAACAGTCCACAAAACAGTCCGCTACAAGTGAATAACTTGAACTCACGGCTTCCGATCACCGTCCCGTGAGTTCTTACATGTATATAACGAATTACCATGAATTTACAGCAGAATAAATGTATGAAATATAGCAGTAAACTCACCTTAGGTGTTGGATAACTCAGCCTTTAACTTGGTTCTTCAAACTCTAGTGTTTACCCCCAATTTGAACTTGAAAGAGAGGGAAAATCAATTAGGGTTTGTGGATAATTTTTGGGAGGAATTTTGCAGGGTTTTAGGTCTGGTTATTTGTGAAATATAAAGAGGGATATATTGCAGAAGATAAGCCTTTTAATGGGCTCCTTTTCTGACCCGAAATTCCCTCTTTTGGGCCGACATTTAACCAAGTAGCTGACTCACCTACTTGCACCTAGCAGCTTGTGCAGTCTCACGAAAATGTCTATATCTCTCTATTCCAATGTAGTATTGCTAAACCGTATAATGCGTTGGAAACTAGACTCATAGATCTTAAATTTGGTGGGTAGATCACCCCGTAATTCCAAGTATATTGGGATAAAACCTTAAGAACATTTGACCTAAAGTTTAGGTAAAACTATGAACCTAAGTTGCAACAACTTTTGTCGAATTTTGTTTCATAACTCGTTTGACTTCAAGACTTATGATACGGATATTATATGATTCAAATACCTTAAATCATGACCTCATAAGTATACTAAGCATCTATAGGTTTACCCAAAAGTACGAGTTATAGCATCCTTGATTCGTTTAACTTCTAATACTTGTTAATCACCCTTATGCACCCTTGTATCACTTAAGATTAATCGGATTAACTTCTTATCATCTCAAGGATAATTCTTTCTTGGATTTGTGTTATCTAACTTATGGCATGAACTAACGTGTGTGGATATGTGTTGTAACATATGGCACATATGCTACTAAGTGCTCATGTGCAAACATAGACGTGTGGAAGGAATTTCAAGAGTTATTTCAAAATAAATCAAGTACGCATGATAAAAATTCCAAGAATGAGAAATTTTTCCTAAAGGTTCTGCAGCCTCTCGAGGATAAATACAGACGTCTCCATACCGATATGCGAGACACTACTAACCGGCTCAAGACACATGTGGCCTAGCAACCTAGGCTCTAATACCAACTTGTCATGTCCCCAAACCCAATCGTAATGGCGCCCAGTATATTGCTAGGCAAACTCGACCAATCACACACACATTCCGAGCTGCCAGCTCACAGTCATTATTCAAAAATCATTAATAACGATGAAATATCCAAAGTTTAGAAAATATATAGAAACAACCCAATAAACAAGTACAGACATCCTCCCACAGATCTGGGGGTCACGAGTCAAGAGCCTCTACCGAATAACATAATAATAATAATAATACTGAATATATAATAATCTGAGTATGCCAAAATGTCAAAAAAACATAATAATAATGGAGAAGTCGGGTCCTGCAGATGCCAGGCAACTAACTCGACAAGCTCCGAAATATGATCTGAAAGCAGCTAAATATCAAACCCTGTTCTGAGGTACCTGGATATGCACACATGGTGCAGGGAGTAGAGTGAGTACTTCCAACTCAGCAGTAATAGACATGTATAATGGTATTGAAGGCAAGAAATCCCAAAATACCACACAACAAAGCTATAACAGCGTTTCTTTTCATTTTAACAGTGTAAATCTCAGGAACAATAGTAACAGATAAAGCAGGTAAATATAAATGTATGAATGCAATGCAAATGCACAAGAACATGACGCTACGATGCGTAGCCCGATCCATTTAGGTATCCGCACTCACTATGGGGGTTCAGACTCCGGAGGGTCTGCTACAAACCAAGCACAATATCATAGTAACATATGTTATGGCGGGCAGCCTGATCCACTATCAGTCCAGGTACATGCAATGCGAGCCTCACAGGCACAAATACTTACCATTTTTAGTTCCATTCAACAGTAATTATAGAATCAGGTGTTCAGAAATTTTAGAATTTGTAATT
Source organism: Nicotiana noctiflora (assembly GCA_032618575.1). Classification (NCBI taxonomy): domain Eukaryota; kingdom Viridiplantae; phylum Streptophyta; class Magnoliopsida; order Solanales; family Solanaceae; genus Nicotiana; species Nicotiana noctiflora. The sequence continues at coordinate 590,161 of JASVEL010005530.1, forward strand.
TATATTTAGACAGTGTGTAGCTCTGGACTGGTATCATGAAAACATGCTATAATCATAGAAATAGTGATAACAATCCTCACGGGATCCAAATAACTGGTACGCAGTCCAAATATATCCATAACCATCCAAGTAGGAGGTTTACCGGCTCATTATAGCCAACAACACAGTACAATACCACTCGGTCGGACTAAGCAATAGTCCCCAATCACAATCGACCCCGCACTCACTGTAGAGTACGTGTCTCACCTCAATACAGCGTCACATAGTGATATATCGGGGTTTCGAACCCTCAGGTCATCATCCACATCTATTACTCACCTCGATCAGCCTACTTAGGTTTTGATAGGTTAATTTACCTTAAGCTATATAATATTACAATCGAGTGCACATTGCTTGGAACCTTTATCTCTCAGTGGCCATTGTTGGAGCAATTGGTGCTTCTGCTCCTAGATAATTTCAATGGTGTTGTTGAAATTAATGCCGCAAATTGAAGTCCCTTGACTTCACAGGCAGATTATGGTTTATCATGTCAAGAACTGTTCCTCTTCTTGCACAAGTGTCACTTGCTTTTAGGGGAGACATTCTACTGGAAGCAAAACCTCACTATACTAAGGTTCTTAGGTCTTTATGTGTGGTGGAAAATCTCCATTTTGATAACCATAGTGTCAAGGCAAATATGCTTCATAATTTCAGTTTGTTGCTTTTTCATATATGGATTATATTGTGGTCTATGTTCCATCCTTTTAATTTTGGGATATTCTTTCTTAGTTAATCGCTACAAGTGCAAGAGAAGTACCAACTAATCTTCCCTTTCGTGTTGAATGTGTGAAAAAACTTTACCTTCCTGGTCATTATCTTAGTGATTTGTATTTCGTCGCCTTTGTTTTGTGTTTGATAATAAGCTTCCCATGTTTAGAATATATGGAAATCAAGGTTACTATATAACTTAATCATTTCGTTATCTTCTTACGTTCTCATTCAGTAGTGACTTGTTAGGTGTTGAACTCATTTGGTGTTTTTCTAAATTATTTCTTAGGTGGATAATAATGTACTTATGGCACTTGATAACACTAATTTGAAAAGAGTTTTCGGAGAAACAACATTCATCAACCTCAGATAAATTGTGATTAGGAGGATTCGAGGGACAAATCCTGACATGCAACTGTTGAAGCTTCTTGTGGCAAAGTCTCCGGCTCTTACGAGAATGATAATCAACGCATTGATGTAGGAAGATTATGAAATTCTCAAATCAGCAATTGAGCATTCATAATTTATGTGTGCATCACTTGATGCAGTAGTTGTATTAAACTACTAGTACATTTATATTTTTTTTTTTTTTGACAATTCTGGTAGATGGACGATAGAGCATGGTTATTTTTGGTTTACTTTATTTTCTAATTGCTTCATGTTAGCAGATATTCACAACCTTAATGGAGAATCAAAATTTATTTTATTGTTATATGTGTTGTGAAATTCATCCTTAATTTTTAGCAAAATAAAACAAGCAAATACTATTTTGAAAAGCAATATTGTTACCCTGAAAACAAATAACAGCCAAAAATAATTCTTAAGACACACAAAACTAATTTCTCTAAACAAATCCAAATAGCATTTATGATACGTATGAACTTAATGAATTAAATTAAAATAAACGACTGCTATTAAATAACTGTGAATGAAATGATATAAATAGTTGATACGTAGAATTAGAGATCGATACAGTAATGTTACGAAATTATGTATCAGCTAGATAATTTCATATGTGTCTATATATATATATATATATATATATATATATATATATATATATACATGTTATATATAAAAACAATAAACGTGGATGTAGAAGCATACAAAATACGGTCTTCACCAAATCATGGTGTCGCGAGTCTGAGCCTCTACAAATAAATATCATATACAAACAAGTCTAGGCAAAATAAAGACAACAAATGATAAAGAAGGAGAAAACAGGTTCTGCGGATGTCGGCAGCTACCTCGTAGTCTCTGCGGGATAGAAATGAATAAGCAGCTACGACAGATCAACTGCTCTCGGGCACCTGTGAATCTGCACAAAAAGTGCAGGGGAGTGGGGTGAGTATATTTCAACTCAGTGAGTAATAATAATAAACAATAACTGAAAATAAGAACACCTGTACTATCACTAAACAGTTCTAAGGGTAACATCATAGGTAAGTCATCTCTACAGTGAATACCCCCATCTCTAGTCTGCATCTATCTCCCCAAGGTCCCACACTGACCTAGCCCTCACTCGTACCGCTACAGCGTACAGCCGATCCAATGTATATATATAAGCATACATATGTCTATGATGCAGCGGCGCGTAGCCCGCTGATATATATATATATATATATATATATATATATATATATATATATAAGTATAATGCTTGCGGCGTGCAGCTCGCTCAAATACATATACCGCTACGGCGCGCAGCCCGCTCCATTTAACATCGACGGCGCTCACTAGGGTGTATACAAACTTCGGAGGGGCTCCCTGGGCCCAAGCGCTATTACTGCGGCGTGCAGTCCGATCCAATATATATATATATATATATATATATATATATATATATATATATATATATATATATATATATATATATATATATATATATATATTATATCGCTGCGGCGTGCAGCCCAATCCCATAATATACTCAGCGCCTACTGAGAATGTGTGCAAACTCAGGCTCAAAAGGGGCTCCTACAGCCCAATCGCAATAATACTGCGGTGTGCAGTGCGTCCCACTTGTATATTACTGAGGCGTGCAGTCCGATCCACATATACATCACTGCGGCGTGCAGTCCGATCCAATATAGGTATATACATATAGTACCTCAAAATGGTTCCTCGACCCTGTCCCAGTCAGTATAGACTTGGCCGTTCAGGCCCACTCAGCTATATCAGGGAATTTCCACCCTAGGTAGTCTATCTCACAGTACACATATAGTACTAGCCCACGATATGCTATACAACTAGTACTACGGCTGAGTGTAAGTTCCCAACATGATATAGGGGTCACCTAGCTCTACAGGTTCCCTAATTCTCTACAGATCGGCACAAGGCCCTAAATATGGCTACCAGCCCAATTACTCAGTTAAGAGCTCATTCACAGTCAAAATACACAATAAACTATCAGTCGGGAAGGACCAAGTCCAATCCCCCAATCACAAGGTCTCCACGCCCGTCACATGACGCGTGTCTCATCTCAACAAAGCACTGTAAAGTGCAAGTACGGGGTCTCAAACCCTCAGTACATTGTTTACTACCACCACTCACATCGATCCGGTAGAAGCCTTAGTCCGCCTTGTGCTTGCCTCGCAATTCAATCGCCTTAGATGCTGAATCTGCTCAAAATCAATGAGAATACATCAATATAGGCTAATTAGACACAACCCATTCGAAATAACTCAATTTGCACCAAAACCCACAAAGCTGTCAAAATCCGAGTTTTGGTACGCTTCTCGAAAAATTACGAAAATTATATTTTCGAAACCCTTATTTCAACACTAGTCCATACATATAAAGTTTTCCAAAATCAGACTCCGTTTGCCTATTCAAATTAATGTTTTATCAAAATTCTCGCTTAGGGCTAAATTCCCCCATTAATACACCCTCTTACCTCCATTTCCAATTGTTAAATGCTTAATTTATCAATGCAAAACCATAATTTAAGTCCATAGTTGATTACCTGAAGAAACCTCTTGAATTTCTCTTCAAAATTGCCCAAGTCGTCTCTCAAGTCCGAGCCCTAAATATTTTATGACTTATGAAATTTCACCCCTTCTGATTTCGTTATCACAGACGCGATTTCCGCTTCTGCGGTCTTGGACTCGCACCTGCGAGTCCGCTTCTGCGATCAACTCATCGTTTCTGCGATGTTTTACTTAGCCGCTCATTTCCGCTTCTGCGGTCCAGGTCTCGAACCTGCGAGACCACATAAGCGAATAGGGCACCGCTTCTGCGGAATTCCACTGGCTGCCCCTCTTCCGCTCCTGCGATCACGGGCTCGCTTCTACGAGCCCGCTCCTGCGCGCCCTTGGCCGCTTCTGCAGAGCTGGCTGCCTTGGCCCAATCTCGGTTCTGCGAGAAATTTCTCGCACCTGCGCATCCGCTTCTGCGGTTCCCCACCCGCAGAAGCGAAAACACCAGAAGCCTAAAATCCCAGACCTGTATTATTCTTGATATTTTTCCGTTTAACCTTCCGGAACAATCCCGGGGCCCCCGGGACCCCGACGAAAGCCACTAACATACTCCATAGCATGATACAAACTTGTTCCAATGATAAAAACACGCTCTTAAACACGGAAAACATCGAATTCAAGCCTAAGTTTTCATTTAAACTTTCGCAACTAACATTCGATAAAAAATCTGACCAAACGACCTCCGAATGACATAATATTTTGTAAGCACATCCAAAATCACCTAATGGAGCTACTGCAACTATTGGAATTCCATTAGTCCTGGATCAAAATCTAACCTACCGTTCGGATAATGCCAAAATTCAACTTTAGCCAATTCAAGCCTAAAACTACACCGGACCTCCAAATTCACTTCTGATCGCTCTCCTAGCTCATAAATGACCTCCCGGAGCTGATCGAGTCATTAGAATTTGATTCCGAGCTCTCTAACTCACAAGTCAACATCCAGCTGACTTTTCTCGACTATTCCTTTTTCTATGAGACTATTTGTCTCATTTCTAACCAAACTCGACCCGGATTGACTCAAATTCACAAACATGCATATTTTAACATTAACAAGCATATAACGGGGATAACGGGGTGATAACTCACATGATGATGGGCCGGGTCATCACATTCTCCCCAACTTAAGAAAACTCTCGTCCTCGAGGGGGTTAAGAAACATACCTAGAGACTCAAAGAGGTGAGGATATCTACTCCACATATCCTGCTCGACCTCCCAAGTAGCCTCCTCCACGGGCCCGCCTCTCCACTGCACCTTGACTGAAGCAATGTCCTTGGACCTCAACTTTCGAACTTGTCTACCCAGAATAGCCACTGGCTCCACATCATAAGACAGATCACCATCAAGCTGAATGGTACTGAAGTCTAGCACATGAGACAGATTCATGATATACTTCCGGAGCATAGACACATGGAATACTGGATGAACACTAGACAAACTGGGTGGCAAGGCCAACTCATATGCCACCCCTCCAACCCTCCCGAGTATCTCAAAAGGACCAATATACCTGGGGCTCAGCTTCCCCTTCTTCCCAAACCGCATGACACCCTTCATGGGTGAAACCTTCAGCAATACCCTATCACCAACCATGAAAGATAACTCTCGAACCTTACGGTCCGCATAATTCTTCTGGCGAGACTGTGCTGTGCGAAGCCTCTCCTGAATCAACTTCCCTCTATCCGGAGCGACCTGAACTAACTCAGTCCCTATCAATCTATCCTCACCAGGATCAAACCATCCTACGAGAGATATACACCGTATGCCATACAACGCCTCGTACAGGGCTATCTGAATACTCGACTGATAACTGTTGTTGTAGGCAAACTCAGCAAGTGGCAAGAACTCATCCCACAACCCACCAAAATCAATCACACATGCCCGCAACATATCCTTCAGGATCTGAATAGTGCGCTCAGACTATCCGTCTGTCTGAGGATGAAATGCGGTGCTCAACTCAACCCGTGTACCCAGCTCCCGCTGAAATGCCCTTCTGAACTGAGAAGTGAACTGAGTGCCTCTATCAGATATGATAGAAACTTGGACCCCATGAAACCTGACAATATCCCGAATAAAGATCACCGCTAACCGCTCTGATGAGTAAGTAGTACATACAGGGATGAAATGTGTGGATTTGGTCAGCCGATCAACAATCACCCACACTGAATCGAACTTCCTCGAAGTCCGAGGGAGCCCAGTAACAATATCCATGGTAATCCTTTCCCACTTCCACTCAGGAATAACCATACACTAAAGAACACCGCCCAGTCACTAATGCTCAAACTTGACCTACTGGCAATTGAGGCACTTGGCTACATGCCTAACAATATCCATCTTCATCCTTCTCCACCAATAATACTGTCTCAAGTCTTGGTACATCTTCGCGGCACCTGGATGAATGGAGTACCGCAAGCTGTGAGCCTCCTCTAGTATCAACTCTTGAAGGACATCTACATTGGACACACAGATACGACCCTGCATCCTCAGAACACCATCACTATCAATAGTCACATCTCTAGCATCATTGTGTAGAACTATGTCCTTAAGGACAAAAAAACGTGGGTCATCATACTAATGCTCCCTGATGTGATCATATAAAGAAGACCGAGAAACAACTCAAGCCAACACTCGGCTTGGCTCCGAAATGTCCAACCTAACTAGCCGATTGGCTAGAGCCTGAAATCATAAGCAAATGGCCTCTCCCCAATTGGAATATAAGCTAGGCTATCCATACTGAATGCCTTCCGGCTCAAAGCATGGGCCACAACATTGGCTTTCCCCGGATGATACAATATAGTGATATCATAATCCTTAAGCAACTCCAGCCACCTCCGTGTCACGACCCGGATTTTTCCCCCAACATCGGGATCGTGATGGCGCCTACTCGTGGTAGCTAGGCAAGCCACTGTATTCATACTATCCTGTTTTTAATGATACTTCACAAAATAATTTATCAACAAACTATAACTTTAATTAAATGAGTGCGGAAGACTTTATCGAAATATAAATAACCAGTTTTAAGGTAAAAATCATACTGTTATCCTCTACCCAAGACGTGGAGTCACCAACTCACGAACTACTACTGAATACTACACATAAAAGTCTGAAAGAAATATAACATAATATGTTTGTCTCGGATCAAAGAGACTACAGCTAGTAACATAAGTAAAGAGAGAGAGACGCCGGGCCTGCGAACGTCTGCAAGCTACCTCGGTCTCAAATATGATCAACTCCCACGCAATCGATTTACTGCTGCTGCTCCTGATCGTAACCTGGACCTGTGCAAAAACGCACGAAGTGTAGTATCAGCACAACCGACCCCATGTGCTGGTAAGTGCCTGGCCTATCCCGGCGAAGTAGTGACAAGCATAGGACCAGACACCCACATAAACCTGTGTAATTCAATATATATGCATACCACAGAATAACAAGAAATAACCAGGTACAGTTGCAATATATATATATATATATATATATATATATATATGTACATAAACATTTATAAGGAAATACTCTGCTCTGCAATAACAGTCAATAACTCATAATATCTAGATTAATCTAATCAACAGAATTAAATCTTACTTTCGTGTCTCAATTCTTTATTTTTCTTTTCATAACTCGTGGTAGGCGTACCACCCGCTCCCAACTGTATCAATAAATTATATCTTGTGGTAGGCGTACCACCCGATCCCATTGTATCAATAATTATATCTTGTGGTGGGCGTACCACCCGCTCCCAACTGTATTAATAGGCTACCGGCAACTATGGCCAATGCCAAGATTCAAATCACTTTGTGGTCGGCGTGCCACACGATCCCATTTCTTATTATAAAAGTGGTCGGCGTGCCACACGATCCCATTTCTTTAATATATATTGCCCCAAATAACAAGAATTAACCAAGTAATAACACAATAAAGAATATCTCAAAAGAACTCAACAATTAACAACAGTTAATAAGTTCACAAGGAAAACAAGGTATAATGGAAACACAAGTAATATCAAGTCAAGGAATAGCAAGTAGTTGCACGGCATCACCCAAATAAAATATAATGGAAAAACAAATAATATCAAGCCAAGGAATAGCAAATAGTTGCACGGCATCACCCTTCGTGCTTTTACTCTCATCCTCACCAAATAAGTAAATAAAGTGCACGGCATCACCCTTCCTGCTTTTACTCTCATCCTCACCAAATAAGCAAATAAAGTGCACGGCATCACCCTTCGTGCTTTTACTCTCATCCTCACATCAATAGTACGGCATGATCCTTCGTACATGGTTCAATAACAGGGCACGGCATGATCCTTCGTGCATAATCAATAAAACATGGCACGACATTAACCTTCGTGCATAAATAAATAAACATGGCACGGCATCACCCTTCGTGCATTATCACTCTTCCTCACCCAAATAACAATCACAGTTAAGGGCAAAGAAAGAAGCAGTAATTCATAAACTGTCCCAACAAGGGCAATCAATAATCATCTTCACAACAAGTCCCGACAAGGGGGAAACAATAACAATTCATCTGTAATATATCTCAAAATAATCATTTTCCAACGACTCACGGTCATACTAGACGCCAATGTATGGATGCTCGTCACCACAGCCCATACACCGCACTCGATCACATAACACATAACACATAATCCTATTCCCTCAAGCTAGGATAGAACAAACACTTACCTCGAATGATTATGAACAATTCAATCCGTGGCAATGCCTTTTCCTTTCAAATTTGGCTCCAATCCAATCGTATCTATACACAATTGACTTAATATCATCAATTCTACTTAACAAACTAGTTCATAAGGCTAAATATAATTTTTACAACATTCTGCCCGGAATAGTGAAAATCGACCCCGGGCCCACATCTTGAAAAATTTCGAAATTCATATTTCCGGAATCCTCGTCTCGCCACGAGTCCGTACATACCAAATTCACAAAAATTGGAGTTCATTTGACCCCTGAAATCACTATTTCTATCCAAGAGGGTTTTCTACCATTTTCAACAAAAATTCTCAAATTAAACACTAAAACTTGCAATAGATTCAAGTTATACCACCAAAATTGAGTTAAGAACACTTACCCCGTTGTTTTCTCCAAAAATCCCTCGAAAAATCGCCATATCCGAGCTCCAAATCGTCAAAAATGGCAATATATTTTCGGACCTCAAATATATTCTGTCCGGCACTATTCACGGTTACTGTTCACGGTTACTGTTCACGGACACTGTTCACGGATACTATTCATGTGCACTGTTCATATGCACTGTTCACGGGCACTATTCACAGCAGATTTTTCTGCAATTTCTGCCCATTTTCTAAGTCCGGAATTATTCCGAGACACCTCCGAAACACTCCCGAGCCTTCGGGGTTCCAAACCAAATATGCACATTGACTCTAAAACATCACACGAACTTGCTCGAGTGATCAAATCGCCGAAATAACATCAAAATCATCAATTTTCATCAAATCAAGGCCTAAGTTTCCAAAAACTTCCGAAAATACACTTTCAATCAAAAACCAGACCAAACGATGTCCGAATAACCTGAAAATTTGTGTACATATCCAAAATCACCTAACGAAGCTACTGCAACTGTCGGAATTCCATTCCGACTCCCGGATCAAAATATCACCTATCGATCGGATTCCGCCAAAATTCCAACTTCGCCAAAATAGGCTAACTTCTTCACCGGACCTCCAAAATTACTTCCGATTGCGCTCCTAAGTCTTAAATCATCCCCTGAAACTAACCGAATCATCGGAATTCAGTTCCGAGCCCTCTAACTCATAAGTCAACATTGGGTTGACTTTTCCAACTTAAGCTTTCCTTAAAGAGATTAATTGTCCCTTTTCCTACCAAAATCAATCCGAATAGACTCAAAGTTTGCACACAAGTCACATTCGACATTACGGATTTGTACCAACTTTCGGAATCGCATTCTAACCCCGATATCAAAATTTTCACTTCCGGTAGGATTTTCTCATAAACCTTCAAATTCCTATATTTAGCCAAATGACTTCAAAATGATCTCCGGACATCCGAATTCACTTCCGATCGCTTTTCCAACTCCAAAATCACCATACGGATCTATTCTCAGACTCGGAATCCCAAA